>SJYO01020080.1:105015656-105615656 GCA_006410555.1 Capra ibex | reverse complement strand
TTAATGATCATCTAATCATGATTGTAATCATCCATCTAAAAACGGTAAAGTGATTTCACCAACCTATTGTATGATGACGTCACCCTATCGTAACAAGTCATAGTTCCTTCCCTAGAGGTTATGATCCTTCGTTGACGTAAAAATTAACCCTTAACTTCAACGACCATTTCTATCATTTTACCTCCTCTAATTTCTTTTCTAATCGTACTAGTATACTTTTACATCTTTAGATATAACTACTAATACAGAGACTTTGAAAGTCCTTTCTTAGATTTACCTCAAAGTGATCATTTAAGCAATAGTCAGAAATAATATACGAAACAGTTCCTTTCGTCCAAAAGTATTCACTCCACTCCTTGTGACTGTTCTCGTAAATATTGTATCATGTTTGTCCTCTAAATAATCTGAAAATATAAAAGACATATTTATTTCATGGCGTGAAACTTCCTGAAAGGAAAGATTTATTATAAAAAGAGAAAGTCCCACTAGAACCTTTTTCTTCCCGGAGCAAGGGATAAATCTCCTAATCCGGGGTTAAACCACCCCCACCGGGGAAGGTCCATTTTTTTATGTAAATTCAATTAAGTCAACACCGTCAGAACGAACAAAGTTCAAATTACTCTCCTTTACGACTGTTCTTCAGTTCTACTATTCCTACTTCGTGACACTGTCCAACTATGGTCATTGGTAGGTTTTCCTACCCGTCTAACACAGTACACCTCCACACTTCCCGGAGTCAACAGTAACAGTACATACTCTAACAGGACTTCGTCAGAGACGTGGTTCAATTTTTGTTGGTTTTTCCGGAATTATAAAACAGTAAAAAGAGACTATAGGAAAATAGAATCTAACTGAAAAAGGTACTATCTTGTGTCGTCTCAAGTGTAAGTCTTTTACACATGGGTCCGGAGATAGGTTTGTCACATCGTTTTGGTCTAGGGTAATAAATACCCTAAAGTTGAAAAACATCCAAGAAAGAAAAATTTTGGACTAGGTTTAACACTCCAGATTTTTTACACATCACATTTCGAACTGCGCAGTGGAATTTGTGTAGGGGAGAGTGGGTCACATGGAAAGATGTGTCAATGAGAGACGGGACGGGTATACTATTTTCAAACCAAATTTCAGAAGGAAATAAAAAAAGACCGATTAACACATGTACTTTTCGTGTTATATATACAAATAATAGTAAATATGTTTAACTTAGCATAACTTGATAAGTGGTTCAAACAGAACTTCGAAAAAGGTACTTTTATCGACTCAAAAATTTTTGAAAATATCATACTAACTGGGGGAATAAACATTTGGAAATCTAAATAAAGGTCTAAAAACGACAATTTTTGTTACCAAAACCTTTGTATCGACACGCAAATAGACACTCATGAATTCGTTCATAAAAAGAAATCCTATCAATGGATTTTCATCTTAAAGACCTGTCTTCCCGTATACTTGTAAATTTCAATCACTTATTAACGAGTTTAGGGAAGACTTTTCCGTACGGTAGGAAAATAAGAGTTCATCCCTTAATCAACGAGAAATAGGTGTATAATGTTTACAACCGTTGAGAGGTACATAAAATTATGAACGGTTTATCTAATCGGTACTAAAAACGACAAAATTATACAAAATATAACCACGAAAGTACAGGAGAAGGAACATTGACAAAAGGTAAACAGAGAGAGAAGACACTTAATGTGTACGTATAAGGAACGGGTAAAAGAGTAATCCCACGAAAAAAAAGAATAAGTATAGATCATTAAGTCACAAATAAGGAGAAGGATGAAACTATAGTAAGTCATATAGGAAAAAAAAAAAGTACTTTTTCTTATAAAGTAAAAGTCAAAATAACTGAAGGCATAAAAGAATTCGTGCAAATTTTTTTTGTGTAGTCACTCTAAACGGAAAGGGAAGAATCTGTCTTTTAGTCCTAACAACCTTTTATTGTTCTATAAACTATGTCGTCGTTCATTGAGTTACGGGCCTTTCGATAGTTGTCACTCCTCCATCAACTTACGTATTTCAGTGTCAATTATTCAATCGTCCCTTTTAATAAATGTTTAAATTACGTCACAAATGTTTACAATCTTATGGACTATGCTGGGTCACACTGACTAAAGAAAACGTCAACAAGACAGACAAATCCCTACGACATTCGATGAGAGACACATCATATCCAACTATATATCGTGTCACACAGTCTTAACAACTTTTAAGTGAAACTAACAATCAAGACGGAAGGAGGGAAGTTTTTGTTGTATTTTATGGGTGTAGTGTAGAGGACAGTACATAAATTGAATGGGAATCACGATATATCCGGAAAGTCGGAATAAGTACACAAAAGACTAGTAGTTTCAGAATGTGTTTGTGAAAAACAAAGTCAGCGATAATTTTATAACCCTATACTCGTAGACAAACTCTTACGAAATGTAAATTCAAATAGAAATTGTTCAGTCATGTTTTTTATGAAGTACCAGAAGAAATTTTTATACATCTATCATGTACTTTTACATTTATTATTCAATTCTAAAACAAATACAAAAATCTAAAGACCTGAGACTTTATTATTTCTAGTTAAATATACGGTACATTTAGAATAATTAATTCGTTGTACGAATAACTGTTTTGATTTTAGAAATAAAATCTCGGTATATGAAACGACGAATAAGTTTGACGTTCCTTTTCAACTTACCAAATAAACTAGGACTAAGATGGGTCCATGTGTACTAAAGTCGACGTTACCGTCCATACTTATGTATTATAATTTTTTGTTTTAAAAGACTGTGGATCTCTGAATTATAACGAAAAACTACTTAAATTGGAATATTTCAATTCCGTTACACGAAAAGTAACTAAGTGTAGACGTTCGTACTAAAAATGTAAAAAATCATATGGTATTTAAACTAATTTATCATATACATTTTAAACAACAGTCAACCGTAAATACATAAATCTTCAAACACTATGTACGTCCATTATATTATAAATGTAACAGAACACATCAGGCGACTTATAAAACACTAGTGAAAATTGACAAAATTCTTAGGTTGGTATTAATGTGAATTTTAATATCTCGACATTAAATGAGAAAAGAGGAGTTAAAGACAATCACGGAAAAGGAAAAAACGACGTACAAAACCGAAGACAGACTTTACACGGCCGTCAAGAACCATTTCATAAGTAAAACAGGACACGAGTTTACGACTTTAAAAACACTCACCACATAATGACTATTGAGTCAATAATATTACATACATAACTTTTGATACAAATCGTAAGGTGTATTTAGTGTGATTCTATCGTGACTTTTACATCGACACGTGGTCTATGGACATGTTCGAACGAGATCTTTACAAAGGTCCTTGAGAAATTAGTAGTAAGTACTCTTATATACTAACACTTAATTTTGTCGATCAGAACCTGGAGACGTGACGGAATTTCTATTAGACCCTCTAACCAAACTGGTCATACCAAGACCTTAGTAAACGACGGTACGTACAATCTGTTTCGGTACTGGAAATAAAGAGTAGTCTTTTAAGAGAGATCAAGACTCTAAACCACGTATAAGTTAGTACGGAGCGTAAAGATTTAATACGACACTGAAATATTTCGTTTAATATTGATGGAAATAGTTGACAACTAGCTCTTTACCTTACAGTCTACGAACTATTACTCAATTGATAAAAGACAAATCTTTATTTAACCTAGTTAAAGTTGGTGTATTAATTACTTGATTCAAATTCAAACTTTATGATTAAAGACTCTCCAGTCATCGGTATATTAGATCATATATGGAATGTTTAATAAAAATACCGAAAAATATAAATCAATAACAACTGACTGAGTGTCTCAAAATTTTGACCTTTCATTTCGAAATTTCTAGTTCCACCACTTTATGAGATGGTTTCTTTTCTCTAGAATCCGTTCAATCCATCAAATACACTGAGAGGTAATGGAATCCAATATAAAACTTTTAGTCAAGAAATTATGGTGTCTCTAGTAGATCAATGTCAATCTCAAAAAATTATATAAAACTATTTACAACCTATACTTATAGATACTGAAAAGAGAGGTTTAAACTCAGATTTTCAATCACCGATTAAAGTTTGATATATTGGTGATACAATCCCAGAAATTCTTATATAAAGACCTAATAGTCACAAGTACAAAAACAAAAAAATTGGGGTCTTTTAACATTTCTTTACAATTAGAAAGAAAAAACTTTCTGAACTACGGTTCTTTCATCCATTCGTTAATAAAATTCAACTCCTATCAACAATTATATAAGTCATAACGTTTAAATCCCAAAGTCTTTTGGTTAAGGGTGACCTTGTAGAAAGTAATCTGATAGAGTAGTTTTAAATAATGATATAAACATAGTATGACGTTTCTAAAAGTCACCTTAACAGTAAAACATGAAAAAAGAGTTTACACATGCTTACAATTGAACATCAAGACAAAAATAGATACGCAACTATGACAAAGGGTTGAACTTAAAGAACTTAAAACCATTTGACTTTCTGAATGTAACAAGTCTCATAACATGATATGTGAACACATTAAACTTTTATGAAGAAGGTAAACAAACGTCAATCTAAAAAAGACTCTTAATGTAGAAGTCTCGAAGAAACGTTGACAAGTACTCGTTATTATAAATCGAAACGTCAAAAATATGTATCGATGTACCAACCACTTTGACTTACCAGGGTACGTCTGAACAATTCCATCGGAAACCGGGGGAAGTGAGAACATTATTACATCTGACCAAAAAGAAGTCCTAGTAAAAATCTCCAGAAGTTTTATACTTGACCCCCACGTTTCACGAATCTCCGTCAGTAAACTTTTAAATAAAAGAATGATAAGTTTTTTTACGATTGGAACAGTGAAATCATATTTTTTACATGGTGACAACTATTGTGGGCGTTCTAAAACGGTGTAGTTTATCGTGTACGTAATTCCCAAATCATTGATACATGTATTAAAAATAAGGTTCATTGGAGAACCAAGTCAACGGAAAACGTCAGATAAGTACACTTTAACTTATGATTTGGATAAATTAAATTTCCTGTCAAATAAATTTCCGACAGAATAAAAGTAAACAAAATCACAAAGTTCCTTTATTACATTCTTAAACATTTGAGAGTTGAACTCGATATGTAAAAGTACGTAATTTTTTGAAAAAAGATCAACACTCCGACGAATTAGTCCAATTCATTATCACTGAAACAAAATGATGGAAGGGGGGAGGGGGGTGTATACTGGAAACCGTCTGATTTATATAGAATTAGTAACTCCCATATAAATAAAAGAACTCCCAAAAACACACAAAAACAAATTTACTCAAACGTATAGGGAGACATATGTGGATGTGTTTCCACACATATGTCTTTCTTATCATAATTTAAAAAAAGAAGATATCATTGAGGGTTAGAAGGTTTCAAAAATAGACCAAATATATATGAAAATATATATTGTCATATCTAAATTGTCTCTACTTAAGACTAAAAATAACCTATTATATAAATGTGTCACTAACGAATTAAAAAAATTATGGTCATTACATTAGTAAATTGTAAAGGATCTATGATCACCCAAAATAAACAAACACAATTATCACAAGTTCCATGTAAAAGATAAACTGAATTTCGAATTCCAATTTAAAAATGAGTAATTTATCTTTAAAACAAAATGTAATATTTTATAAAAATTTTTATTAAATAGGGACCGTCAAATAAGTCGATCTACCTACCAATCTACAAAACACACAAGAGTACATTTGTAAGAAGACAAAAAACAAAGCATCTCGTGTTCTTTGACTTATGTTTTATAAAATATTTTTACCTACACGTCATAATGACTAGTATCATGTCTTTCACTTTCCATGATGATAACATCGGTGGATATACAATGTAAAAAAATTTTAACGTCAATATTTGACTTCAAGGAACTTAAAAGATAAAAAAATTAAAAATGAAAAAAAAAAAATTAAATTAAATTTATAAAAAACCGGTACGACACACCGAATGTCTTAGAACTAAGGGACCGGTCCCTAGTCTCGACCCGGGTACCGTCATTTTCACGGTTCAGGATTAGTGACCTGACGGTCCCTTGAGGAGACCCAAAAAACAACAACAAAAAATCTAAATGGTTTATTTGACTAACAATTTCTTGTCTTTTATAAACACTAAAGTCGAGACTCGTACCATTTATTATTACCATCCTTTTACCCTATACTGTCAGACGAGACTTACAAAAGAATCTAAAGGTGAAACTGTTCCAATCGTAAAAAAGTAATTCCGTTTTAACTAGAAGAAAACCCATTCATAAATCTGAGAGTCTTGACGATGTCTACCGTCTTAAAAGTCATGAGCCATGAAATTTTTTCTTTAATACCGGGTAAGACTATAAGGAAAAAGAAAAAATTGAATTTTAAAAGTTTTCAATCTAGAGTGTCATTTATAAAGAGTTTAGGAAGGTTACCCTAAGTAAAACATGTGCACAAAGACTACTCCAGTGACGAACAACAATACTATGTCTTTTCGGACACAGATAAAATCCGTAAATGACATGTAAAGAGGGCTCTTTTCTCACTCTAGCACAGTAGAGTACGAGGGGTAGGCGTCCAGTGAAGGACATCTTTATACCTGATTGAATTTGGAGCACTCATGACTAGACTCGTAGAGAACGTCGGAGATCAATATTCTTTGTGTGGGACCCTTAAATATTATCGACAACTTATCTTCCGCCCTTTACTTAAAAATAAAGGACTTAAATACACACGTAATAGACTCATAAAGTATTTTGAAATTAAGACTAAGAAACTATTTGAGGAAGATCTTCCTTCTTACCTCATTGAAAAGTCAACAATTATTTTCGGACCCCAGAAATCGAACCGGTATTATCGGAACTGGAGGTTTCTTAAGGAATTATCATAAATTCTAACTGTATCGATATTTACCATAGTATGGTAGACTGTTGAAAATCTTTTATCATCAAGAGAAACAAATCATATTGTATAAAATTTTCAGATTATGTCACGAAAGGTAAGAACAGACAACTATGAACCGAAAGATGAAAGAACGTTTTTGTAACTAGAATTATGGATGGTAATGAAAGGTTTATGCCCTATTCTTATATACCCTAGAATATAATCAAAATCAATCAAAAAACACACAAAAAACAAAACAAAACAAAAATTATATAAAGAGAAGTTTCCAATCCACCCGAAACAAGAATGTCTTCAATTATTTTTCATGACTTTTACGTTATGATGTCCATAGTGAGTGAATTACTTTATCTGTAAAAGTCGTTCAAATAATATACCTAAAGACAACAAGACCAAAAATTAACCAAATGTAATAGTTTACCTTAGAATTTACTTTGTTTCGAAATTTTTAATGTAAATTTTCTAAAAAATTTGAAAGATTATTTTATAATTGGTATAATGATTATCATACCGGTCATATAACGGTAAAACTAAAATAACTGACCTCGTTATAACTAAGAAAAATTGGATGTTTATCTATTCAGTCAAAATTATAAATTGTCCCATGAGTCTTATAATTATACTTTATCGTATAATAGTTTTACAGTGTTTTAAATTTACGGTTTTATTTTCATTGTCCTTTACAGATTTAAAGTCCCCTTGGTAAGGGTCATAGAAACACATACAAATAGAATTTTCTTCATCCTTCCACAAATTGAATTCGATAAACGGTCGACGTTTAGTGGAATGGTATATATTAAGTTTCAATCATTATTTAAACAAAGAAGGACGAACAAACTAAAAAAATTGATTATCTAATACAAAAGATCTAAAGTAGTCGGATTTTGACAGAGGTATTAAATAATCTTACAAAAGTCAATTCTCTTACATGATCCTGGTCTCGACCATTTCCTTGTTATCGATTTTTTGGACACCTAATATATAGCTAAGAAAAGAAATTGAATTACCAAACGACTGTCACTCCGTCACACAAATAACTCGATCGAAAAATGACCCTCTCACTCAGGGTCGACATCATTCGAGTCTGAGATATCCCTGTTCTACTACAGTAAGAAAGTCAATTTAAAATCACACAGTGCAAGGTATCCAGTCAGACATAGACCTTTACTTAAAATCAATTCACTCTTTATGGACAACAAACGAAGGATAGTAACAAATAATTGTACATGTCTCGTATTAATTTTGAATTAATACCCATTAATTTTTAAATAGGGATCATTATTAATGTTTATACATAATATTATAAAATTCAAAAGTATATACCCCCAAAAAAGTCGGAGATTAACTCCTTAAACTCTGAACTTTCTCACAAGTATTTAAATCCATGAGTCAAATATAAAAATCTGTATCTTGAAATAAAAAAATCTTTCGAAACTACGAATTCAAACTATGGGTCAAAATCCGAAAGTTTCAAATTATTTCGTTTGAAAAAAGAATTTTAAAGGTGTCTTATTAATTATTTTTGATAAAGCTCATTACCTCTCATAAAACAACCAAACACGACGAATCTCCGGAAAACTACTATTTGAGGATTATAATGACATTTCTGTAAATCGATTATGTCTATAAATCCAAATTTCATTTCTTAATAATTTAATCCCCATACTAGTCTTAAGACTACAGTCCAAGTGCAAACGAAATCTTACATTAAATTTATAGAAATCAAACTGAAAAAGTGAATCTTTTTACTCTAAGTTCTATGAAATAAGAATTAATTCGGTCCGGTACGTGTTTAGATAAGGTTTACTTTATAAATTTGACTAGACCAAAGTATCAAAAGAAGAGAAAGGAACAATAGTTCTTATATACGACTTTTCTTGGAAAATTTTGTAGAAGGACTGTGGGACAAGTCGTGTAAGTTAAAAATAACAAAACCATGACCGACTAGGAATGTTTTAACAACTAGGGAAAGATTAAAATATACATACATACATCGTAATTTTCGTGAATTCTCTTTACCTCTGATATATTAGTAATTTTTTAACAATTTCCTCAATAATTTGGTTTGAAAACAAAGTAAATAGAATCAACTATTATCTAAGTTAAACTCGTAGAGACACTTTGTAGACCGATAAAGACGTTATAATTATATCACCTAATTTCCTCATTTTAACCTCAATCGATTACTAGACTGTAATATCTTCCCCTTTCTTGGATACTCCGATTTAAGGCTAATCATTTGTTACATCATGGTGTCGTAAAAACAAGGACTTTCATGAAATGATTATAATCACACGACTAATATAAAGTTTCGGAAAGATTTTTATTACACGAACTGGACGATCATAAACTATCTTTCATAATTGTCAATTCTAGGAATCTGTAAAAACGTACATTCAAAAGTGACTTAAATTTCCGGTTAACTTATTTACATCCAACTACTTTCCATTAAGATACTTTAAACACATCGTCGATTAGAATTTATAAAGTATTCGTAATATAATACTTTTGGGACAAAACATCTCTACTTCGTTAGAGGTATTTAAAGATAGTAGTTCTAACGTAAAGCACACGATAAAAAGGCATCGAGATCCTTCTATCGTTCATTTTCTATGTGTGAGCGGATCTTTGTATGTTCTCTAGAATTAAATGATGGACTTTAGCCGGTGGAATCCCCTGGTGGGAAGATGTGACTATCAATTATGTATCATGAAATCAAAATTTCAAAATTATTTCGATGGAAGATGGAAGTCAAAGAGAGAAGTCACAGAGTTTCACTTTCCCTTCAAGACTAAACATTGAAAAACATGAAAATTCAAAAACATACAAAAATTCACCTACTTTTTTATCTAGACGGGAAAAATTAAGAAATTGTCTTTGGTATAGAGACACTATGGTAATAAAATTGTCATAATTATTCATATACCAATGTATTTCATAAGTATTCCGGTTTGTTATTAAGACAGTATATCAGTTGAATTCTAGTTTATAATCATTTACGACTGCAAATACATCTGAGGTAAAACTTGTATCACTAAACACTACAATCAACCTGGGGTTTATCGACAACATCTCAAACGTACGATTTTTCGGGATCTTATGTGTTTTAAAGATACACAGACGTGTTTACCCAAAGATTTAAATCTCTGATCTCCCACGGGTCTCCCATAAGACTTACATAACCTTCTACTTAATATATATTAGTCTAAAACAAGAATTTTTAAAAAAATCAATACTCAGTCTGAAACTCTGATTTAAATTTTATTTCATGTTTACAAGTACCAACACTTACCTAAACATTTTGTTTTCACATTTCGTATGCAGTCAAATATCCATTTATAAATATACGTAAAAAAATTTATATCTGAATGTATTTCAAAATTTTTTGGAACTCCAATCATCACACAGGAAGTAAAAATGGTCTCAAGTAAAATTTGTACAAACAAATCCAAAATGACGTTAGTGTCGCTGGTTGGGGTAAACCGAATATTTCTGAGCTAATGTCGAGCTACGTTCCATACAATTAAGTAATTTCAACCGAAGTTGTTTTAAAAAAGATATTTAAATATAGATCACGGTCCATAGATTCATACAAAAGGGGAGTAAAGTAAGTGGGGTACACACTAATATTAGTTGGGAAGATTTATGGATTTATTTGTTTGATGTACTAGTCACTCAGATCTGACTCAGAAACTCCTAGTAACAAGTTTGAGTTCTTGGAACATGTCGCTTCACAAGATCGTACCTTAAATCGCGAGTACATAAGTACTTGAAGTAGACAATGGGGATCAGTGAAATACCGTCGTTCTAAGTAAGTAAGTTATATAGACATTACTTGTCCATGACCATCCAAGATCTCTATAGAGACCTTTGTCACCCCTGGTTAAAATTACCTTATCAGTTACTTACCAAAAACTTGGGTAAAATTCGTCTCCGTGATCAGTCACGTGTGGAGTGTATAGAAATTCAAATACGGACACCGTTCAAGACCCTTGACTCTCTTTCCGGTTTTCACCATATCGAATCTCAGGACGGTAGAGTCGAGGGTAACCGGAAGTCTTCATCTCTCTACTAGACAGACCACACAACATTATTATTATTCGTGTAATTAACAAAACTTTGATTAAATTGGGAAGTCAGACCTCATCCGATATATATTTTCTAAAAGTGACAAAGAATATAAAATCCTAAACCATTCGGATCACAATATAGAACATCTGATATTTATTTTGACTGGATTCTTTAGTAATTGTTAATACGGACGGATTTCTAGACAAAAGACGTAAAACAGTACACCTTAACATACAGTGAACCTCTGAATTTTACAGATCAGGAATAAAGTAGACCTTATTAAAAATCACTTTGGATTCATATCACAATACCGTTCTGAGTTTCAAATAAAACTTCAGTCTCTTGACTTTCCATCACCATCTATTCTGTTGGGTTTCCAACTTTTCACACTCTACGGTCAGACATAACATGATAATATTTGATGGTCCCCTTACATACGAAGTCATAAATCTCCCACCTAAATCCACTTTTCATTATCATTTCGGTCGTGTTAAAAAATCCGAATCCTCATCCGAACCCCATCATCACCTTCCAACTAACCTTCCACGCGATGGAATGTTGTGACTCTGGCTCTTATCCCGCTCATACAAACGTATAATAGGAAATCCTGAATCTCGAGAGAATTGAAAGAACATTCTTTCTTAGACTGTCGGCTTTGATTAATGTCAACCAACGCACCTAGTGAGTTGATTCTTCCATTAAATAAGTCATGGTAATCAACTCCTATCAATAAGTTCTGTCAATGATCAAATATTTCAACCTCTTAGACATCCAATAGTCCATCTACAGAATCAACACTAAAATAAAACAATGTAGTATTCGTCCAACATATATTAAATATTTCAATTGAAAAGATGAAGAAAGGGACACCCATCTTAAATTTGGGTAAAGAATGTCTATTTCAAGATAACTCCCTTAGTATCACTTCCATTATTTATAAAAATACTTGAGTCTTAATATAGGTTCTATCTACAACGTGCGAATTCGTCGTGATTCTTTCAACAGAACCCGTGTCACGAGTTATTTATGAACTATTGACATCTGCAGGAGTAAGTGATAAATGACTCCATTTTCTCTGTCGGTAATGGAAGTTTCCTAGTATCTTTTGAACTGAATTTAAGTGGGTCAGTAAAAACCCCTCTTTAACCCATCCGAACTTTCTTAGGGAGGTCACGTGACTTTAGTGGAATTAACATGAAGAATTATCAGACAACAGTAACCACAAAGTCAGTAAGAAAAATACACAATAATTCACGATTTCTTTAGATGAGTCGAATCTTGACGTAAATCATATTGCACTCCCCAAAAATCAAACAAAAAGAGAACTCGACGTCAGTTCCACCTAAAACAACGAATAAGGATGTCATGTTTGAAGTCACTTTGACCTCCAAGTTACATCAAACAAAACGTAAGTCATTTTATTTCATGTAGACAGACTATACTGTCTGAACTCTGTTTTCTCATCCTTCAGATTTACAAAAATTTAAGAGTAAACATGTAGGAGTACTTAATTTCTCCCAATAAGAACTCATCTCACCGGAGAAGGATATATAACGTAAATGAAATAAATTTTTCGACGTGATGAAATAAATACAATTATTCTAAAAAAAAAGGAAAAACGAAGAGTCCTTGGCACCCCTTTTCGCTTACCCACGAAAGCTCACACAGGCATTTCACATAGTCTGTCTACCTGAATCTCCTAAAATATCCCCGTACAGACGAAGTATACGACCGTATAGTCTCTGACAGTAGGTAAAACAATATATACTTTCATAATTCGTTTTTGATGATCTTATATTCTAACGAAGATGTTACCTTTTGCTTCTTCTCAGACATTTTCTTCGCAGGCTAAAACACCCTTACTACGATCGACGGCGGTGGAGTTTTTGCACACGGTGTTCATATCGCATAGGTGTGCCACTCTCCTGCCCTGCCACACACAACAATGAGTCAGCGAATCAGTGCAGGTTGAGAAACGTTGGGTCATCTGACATCGGACGGTCCGTGACGAAAGGTGCCCCAAAGGGTCCGTTCTTATGACGTCACCCAACGTCAAAGGAAGAGATCCCCTAGAAGGGCTGGGTCCCTAGTTTGGGTGTAGAGGACGGAACCGTCCTCCTGAGAAGTGTGACTCGGTGGTCCCTTCGGGACCTACACATACTCATTGGGTAATTGAGACTTTATGAAAGGGTGAAGTCGGGTACCGGGTAAATAATCTTGTCAAATAGTAAAATGACTTAATATCATATTGTTTTGTGTCAAGTAGTATCACCCTAAATTATACATACTCACCGTATCCCGAAAAAAAGGGGGACTCTAAACAAATATAAACAACGACGTACTCTCGAAAGGGTCAACACCGGTCGCCTCCGATGAGTAGCAAAACCACTCGAGTCCCCGAAAAGTAACACGATAGAAGAGAATGACACCTCGTTCCGAGATCTACGTACACCGAGTCATCAACGTCGTGCACCCGAATCGACAAGGAACCGTACACCTTAGAAGGGACTGGTCCCTAGTTTGGGCACAGGGGACGTAACCGTCCGTCCAAGGATAGGTGACATGGTGGTCCGTTCAGGACATAAGTAGAAACTATGGTGGACATAAGGGAAAGGACAAGATGGACAGAAAATTAGTGTAGAAAAGAGAGAAAATAGATATAGATCATACGTTGTCTATGAAAACAAATAAGACAGAAGATGGTAAGTCCTTGGATACTTTAAAATATTAATTATACGCACTAAAATCGATCGATTGAATCCTCAAACCACCACAATTTTATTGATCACAGTCATTCAATGTAAATTTTTTTAGTGAGGAGTGAATAAGACTCGAGTGCGAATGTCAGACTATTTACCTTACACAAGTTATAATCCTCCCATATTTCTATAATAATTGTAAATTTATTTTACTGAAAAAAAAAAGGATATGTCTTCAACATTCTTGTTCTGACGCACTTCTCCCTTGTTTTATATCTAGGAAAAAAGTCTGTGATAGAAACGAACAAGTTCTTCTTCCGATACCGAGAGAAATGGCACCAGACTGTTGAGTAGACCACTCTGTCTAAGGTTTGTGTCGGTAATACTACCGGTGGATACTCGACCACCAGATGGACGAGTTACCTATCGTGGCGGTCTGGCGATACGATATCTCTCCCTTCTGGTTTTCTCTTTAACCTGGTACCTCGTGGTCTCGGTCGTACCGCCTGTCTTCCCTTTATCACACCCTTGTACTTTGAGACGGATGCACCTTCAAACCGACATCCTTAATTTCATTAACATTGGTGTAATGAATCAGAAAAATCATTACACCTTTTTTTTTTGGTACCGACGGAGGTTCTTTTTCGGAAATCTTCGTGGGGAAGGAGTTTTAACGGTAAAAGAGACAGTGCAGACGTCCTATGGCAACCGCAAAACAACTAAATACCGTTGGTCTCATTCACAAATAAGGTACTCGTGAAAAGGTCAGAAGATCTGTTTCGGTAGGCATTATATATGATCTTGATAGGTTTCTTTCAACATTGTCAGTATTTAAAGATTGTAGGCCGAAGACATATCAAGGATACTTTAACCTTTCATTGTTATGATCATAAATGTAAAGGAACTCTCCTGAACCGTGACATAAAATTTCCATTAATAAACCATAACCATCAGTGACAAAAACTGTCTACTTCATTATAGATTTATAACACGAATGAAAATCAAAATTTTACACAACTAAAGATGACGAGTGTCCACACAATGGAAATCGGGTCACACTTGTGATTTTAACGAGTTACATAGTTGAGTTTACCATTATCAAACGCTGTTTTATTCGGTCGTTTTACAACTAACAACCGGTAAACCTGTTGAACTCGTACAAGATAGACAGATTGGATTGCTATGTACTTACTTCCGTTACAGAGAAGTCACTGAATTGACTAATACTTGAATTTAACAGTGGATAATATGGATTCATAGTAAAAGAATTTCACTTTTTTTTACGTGACGAAGACCTAGAAAGAGATCAAAGTGTAATTCTTAAACTTGGAAACCTAATGAAGACCTTCTAGAAGTATGTAACGTAATAAATCATCTCTTTTACCATTAAAAGTCGAAACGGAAATTTTCCGCAAAAAGAAAAATTCCGTTGTAATATTCTTAGGCCCCGTCGTATTTGTAAATATCTTCCCGGAGACAATAGACTAACTCACCTATCACTAGGATTGACTGAATATCAAAATATTCACTTGTTTGATGTAACGTATTCTTTAAATAAGGTAGGATTAAAGAACTTACCATTTAGTAAATTTTTTACGTTCAATTAAGTCTACTTCACATAATTGTTCTCTATCGAAAATGTAAAACGACAACTCTAGTTGACGTGGAAAATTATGACATTCACATAAATAATATACATACCGGGAACACTTCTATGAACGACATTCAGAGATTATAATTTCTGAAAACGAATACCAACAACGATATGACCACATACTTCGAAGATGGTAATTTGAGGTCACACCATGAGTAAAGCCATATGTACTTGACATGTAACACACGTCACCGAAATAGAATTCTTACTGAGAAACACTTACGTGAAACACCGGAAAACCCTCCAATCTCCCCACACTCATCCTCTCCTAAGGGTACAACCTAATAAAAAAATTTTGTAACCAATTACATAATCCGTCCTTGTCATAAGTATTGTAAAAAAAAAGACCCTAAATCC
Source organism: Capra ibex (assembly GCA_006410555.1). Taxonomy (NCBI): domain Eukaryota; kingdom Metazoa; phylum Chordata; class Mammalia; order Artiodactyla; family Bovidae; genus Capra; species Capra ibex. Next base: position 105,599,932 of record SJYO01020080.1, on the reverse strand, counting down.
ATATAACAAACCCCCTAGAAATTATATTATTTACAAAATTCATAAGAATACACATGACGTCACGGGGATTGTATTTTTTGTATCACAGTAACGTTCGAAAGAGACGACAGTGGTCACTTTGTGTCACGGGACAATTTAAGGAGGTGGAAGAATCAAAGGAACATTAGTTGTCATTGACCTACAAAAACTCCACGAAGCTAACCTTAATCATAAGGTCAGATAAACTTCTGGTTTCCGTTTAAGTCAAAGTAATGGAAACCCTAATAAGTATAGAAAATACCACTTAAAGTCGAAACTGTAAATAACACTCTTTGTACGGTTTTTTTTCTTTTCTCATTATCCCAAATATTGAATTTAGACATCTCTTTCACAGTTGGATATCACAAAACTAAAAGTCCACGGCGAATATGACGGATTATGTCACGGTAAACGGAACACTTCTAGACATTTGTAACAACATAGCTTACATGTTCTCTGAGATTAAATCACTAGACCTATGGGTGTTTACCAATTCTTACTATACTTTTGGTCGTTGATTCCTTGTAGAATAAATCAACATCGTTTAAGTATTGTTCACAGGAAGTTCCTACTTGAGTATAAGACAAGGACAAACATAAACATAACTGGAACTGGAAAATCACGTGACATAAGTCGAAAATTTTCAACTCATATAAAGACACGACCTTCTTTTCCTAGAATTCTCAGAGTCCGAAAGAAACACGCTGTCGACCTTTCCTCGCTACTACAAATCAACAAAATAGGGGGTTTTTTATGTTAGACGACGCCAAATACTGTCTATTAAATTGTTTTATGTATATATATTTAACATATATTTCAGACAGACTTTGTAAAGAACCCTCCCAACAAAAAAAAAAAAAAACCACGTTTGTAAATTTTTCTTTTGAATTTCGTAACTTTAAAAAAAATAAGACACAAAATAAAAGTAGATAGTCTATTGAAATAATGACATATCTCCATCAGTCGTGAGAAGTTTACATACATGAAAATAAACTCTTAGAAGAGTCTTTTAACTTAACGAGGAAAGTCAAATTTCGTCATGTATGACTTCTCGTATAAGTATCTCGTGGTCTATTTCTTGAGACCATGAAGACCGAGTGTCTTTGTCAAATGATCTCAAGTTTCACGTGTAGACTCTTAGTGGTTGGACACTAACACCCCATGGTGTGTCACGAAAATTTAGGTCCCTTTTTTGACACAGTGGTTTCGAACCAAAAGGAATACACACAATGAAACGCCTTGGTCAGAATTGAGCTACTCTGGGCGTTCATTAACTAAAAAAATTTGACTGTGGTTCTCTCTTATAATAAATGTAACAAATTGATACAGAGACAGAGGATTTTGGTTTACGGGTAATACCTTATCGTACCAATATAATCCTGATCGACTCAAACCCAATAATTCTTATTACTCACAAATGAGAAAGTGACCTCATATTTATACAGTCGTAAAAAATCTAAACAAAATCTAGTGATTTTTATGACTAAACTGGGACTTTCTTAATTCACGATCCTTAGTCAAATAGGAAATTGGAAGGCCGTAACAGACACGACAGAAGACAAATGTACGAGAAGACGGACCTGACAATCATGATAGTCCCGGGAAACCCCCGACGGCCTACATTATGTCGGAAAAAGAGATCCTAACTAGTACTGAAGTTGTAAGGATTCTTATGTCTATAAAGATTTACTAAATTTAACCTTCCCCTAAAATTAATTTTCATGAATCATGTCACATGTCTGAAAGTCGAATGTGTTTAGAGAAGAGGTAACACGGGAATATAAAGAGTTAGATATGAGACGAAAAATACGATGAGGAAAATCTTTGACTTCTAAGGACCAAATGAGTCAAAAACACAATTATTAGTAAAACTTACACATGGGGACGTATACACTTGTAAATTTAATACTGGACAGTCAACATCAATTTATTAGTTGAAGTTTCTCAACTATAAGAAACTGGTAAATACACTCCAAACGATAAGAACGTAAGGACAATACACCGACATTTAATACACGTAAATGAGACATAAATACAATTGATCGACTTAAAATAAACTCAACAATTTTAAGTTTTTTAATTTTATATGAATACTTTTGGGTTACAGAGTAAAAAATCAAAAATATATTACATAGGATTATAAGACCATACCATTCTTATATTATGAAAGAATGCTACTACACATCTCGTTTTCACGTAACGGAAAAAAAAAGTTCACAATCGCAGGATGGACGATCTAAATCACTATCTACAGAGATGGTTAAATTTCCAGTTCACTAGGGTGAGAATCAAGTCCTTCTTTAAAGATCAAAGTAGGAAACTCTTTGGATTCTTATAATTTTTAATTTGACCTTTTCTCGACCTTTGACCAATCTTATCGACATCTAACTTTATGTACACTGTGCAGCATTCACAAACATCACGGACAGGTGAAATACAAAACAGAAAACCAAAAAAATCTAAAAGGGTTTAACATCGTTGGTAGTTTGAAGTGGTTTAAGAAAACCATTCCTTTGGTCCTTTTTAAACGGTACAAGGAAAAGAGTTCAATGGATTTCGACCGTAACAAACCGGAGGAATGTCATAAGAAAGACCTTTGACTTTATCACATATCTCACTTCTATGACCGTTTGATTACCAACTTCAACCATACTGAATCGAGTTTACAGAACTCAAATTTACACCTACACACAAGTGATGGTCAATAGTCCTCGACACTATCTCCTTCCTTAGACACTTAAATACTAAAGAATTCCATACTGTAGACATGTCGACTATTTTGAGTCCGTTCGTTCGTTTCACATCAAGTCACCAAAGGAAACAAAAGAATTAAAAAACGTAACGTCTGGTCTCCTGATGGAAATATATACCTCAGTTGAGCCATTTAAACAGCTAACAACACAAATATATCATTAAAGGGTTGTCGGATATCTAGCCCACTTATCTGTATACCATAAGTTCCCAAACAATCGATGTCGACCCGAAAAAAATAAAGTCACAAGCCTTGGAATCAGTGATGTGATCCAATAAGTAGTCGTGCAGTCTACTGTGACTTTACTACAAATTTCTTTGCCATTTCTATCCACCCCTAACCGAATCTTACTTTGACTTCTCATTACTCTTTACTCGAGTCAAACATGTAACCTTCTTGTACCTGATAGACTTCGACTAGATATATCTCGAACCTAATGTAGGACTCCGAAAACCTCTTTGTTACAAAAAGATCGGTTTTGCACTACTGTCTGAATTATTTGTACTCCAATTTAAATAAAATCTACCCGACGGGAGTCAATATGATGGACACTTGGAGTCCCCACAGGACACAGGAGACTTCACACCACTAATCAATCAAGAGAATCTTTTGAGACCTTTACAATGGACCTTTTTATAAAATGGGTCTGAAACTTTGTTTCTACCTTTGAACTGTCTGACTATTGTCCCTCCCCACAATGAACTTCTTTTCTAGCTTCACAAGATTACCGGGTAATCCTCTTTGTCGGGGAAAATAAGAAAAGGACCCTTAATTTTCATTGATATTGACTGGACCGTAAAACTTTGATCACCATCTGGGTCCTAAGATTTGGATCAGATTGAGTTTCCCCGAGTAGTGTAGGTCATGTTACTTTCACGACACCTGGGAACAAAATAGGGAATTTTCGTCCAATATTAGGGAGGAACTCAGAATAATAGCTCTTATTTATCGGGTAAAAGTTGACGATGAAGGCTGTATCGAAAGTTCTAATTTGGTTATTTCAATTAGTTTCAATCCACTTGATGTACAAAATCACCGGGTCTAATAAACTAGATATAGAAGGATTTGATATATGACTAAAACACAAAAACAAAGGTATGAGGGTTATTCATACGATCTCGTTGACCTGTTATTATACTTATTTTTCCTTGTCAATGAATTGACATGTGTTTTCCACCCAAAACCAGAAATTTTCACATTTGGATCTCTTTTATAGACGTTGGAACTTCATCTGTTCCATCGAATTGGTTTTTACCATGATTGGTAATTTTTGTTTGTAGTCTTAAAATTTTTATGTTAATTTTTACGTCCACGTCTGTTCAGTGTCAAATAGACCATCCTGTAATTATTTTTTTCTATTAGACTAATTGTTTATTGACCTAACCGGTTTTCCAAGTAACCCCAAAAAGGAAAAACCGGTTGGGTTATCTTGGTTCTTCCTTGTGATGTCATGTGGGTCATACTACTGTTCATCTACGGTATGGTTCCTGTATGCTTATTGCCTGAGTGCAACGACCAATCTCATTCTACTATGTGGATGAAACCTCATGATAAAGATCCTTTTAAATTTTGATAGGTAAGATAATCGGTCTTAATATGGTAAACGTCTCCTTTCCTAAGGGTTCTTTTTCCTTTTACCCAGGAGTTTACAAGTATCGCCGAAGTAATGATTTATAGTAGTTCTCTTCCCGTTAAACATATCACCTTATGACGTATCATTTTTTGGTTCTACCCTTAATAACTATGTACGGTATCGTGTCTACTCATAGTTTTTGTCTACTTCGGCGTGCCTTATCATATACGAGACAAGGTAAATACACTGCCGGTTCTTGTCCGTTTTGATCAATTGTACTATCTTCGGTTTAATTACAAATGGTCCTACACACCTCCCCCTCAACCTGATTGTTCCCCGGATCACCTTGAGAGTTCACTACCTTTAGAGAACGTACGAATAGACCCATCACCAATTTGTCTACACATGTGTTATACTTTTAGTAATCGATATGCAAATTATAAGTGAAATTTGCACAAATTTTAGATTACTTTCACCTGCAACGAGTCAGCACAGGTTGAAAAAAGCTGAGGTATCTGATATGTCAGGGATCTTAAGAGCTCCGGTCTTATGACCTCACCCATCGACAACGGAAGAGGTCCCGTAGAAGGGTTGGTCCCGTAGCTTGGGTCCAGAGGGTGTAACGTCCGTCTAAGGAATGGTCGACTCGATGGTCCCTTCGGGTGTCAAGTATCAGTACGAATGACAAACTTCTTTAGTTAGATTAATTTGGATTTTTACACTTTATTTTTTATGAATCCTTTTTCATTTAAAGATCACTTTCGATGTCTTACTTTGAGTGCTTTTATTCTATGACCTTTATAGTTTCATGTCAAGTATTTTAAAAACAAATCAGTGATTCAATACAGACTGAGACGGTGAGGTACTTGCCATCGGACGGTCCGAGGAGACAGGTACCCTAAAGGGTCCGTTCTTATGACCTCACTCAACGGTAAAGGAAGGGGTCCCCTAGAAGGGTTGGACCCCTAACATGGGTACAGAGGACGTAACGTCCACCTAAGAAATGGTGACTCCATGGACCCTTCGGGTGTCAAGTATTTGTCAGTACGAATTACAGGGTTCTTTATTCTACTTCCAAAATTTTCACTTGTAGACTAAAAACACAGTACTCATTTCGGCCTAGGGACTTGTTGAGTGGAGAAGGTACTATCGACTAGAATCTTGTACGAAAAATTCCGCAACGATCGTTCTTTGACTTCCCAAGGGGATTCCTATAAAGAGGGAGGGGAGACGGTGGGGTTCGGGTTTCGTCTTATTTAGACCTAATTAGTCCCATCCCTGACCAAAACGTCGAATCTACTGACCCTCGTTAATATAAACTCCAGACCTCGGTACCTGCCCCCTCGGACCACCCGACGGCAGATACCCCAGGGTGTCTCAGCCTGTGCTGATTTCGCCGAATCGTCGTCGTCGTCGACGACGTCTTATCCCCTTAATCTTGTCCGACTTGATAAAGGTCCACCCTCTACGGTCATCTTCGGCTTAGTCTAGGGATCTCCCCTTTGAAGGTTCAGTCCGGTTGTCTTGAGAGCATCGTAAAAAATTATCAGTGGTTTGTGTATCCTGGTCGGTGATGTCTTCGTACCCTTGTGTCTAGTGGTTAACAGTTCACTAGCTCTTTTCCGTCTCATCGATATTAATAATTGTACTCGAATGTTATTCTTTGTAATCCTTATTTATCTCATCCCTGAAGGACCACCAAGTCACCGATTCTGAGACTCGATGGTTACGTCCCCCGGACCTAAGTTAGGAACCAGTCCCTTGATCTAGGGTACACGATGTTGATTCTGACGTACGGAGTCAATTTTTAGGGTGTACGGTGTTGATTCTGGGTCGTGTCGGTTTATATATATAAATTTTAAAATTTCCTCATTTGTCTGAATGTCGTTTTTACTTTTTATATCCTTGACTGTAGTTGAGTTACTTGTTCAGTCTTTACCTGATCTGTATTGATTTCACTAAATTAGAATTTCTATATAGATTTGTTAACTGGATCTTCTGTCGTTTCTCTCTCTTTTCCTGACATACTTTCTCTTCAATTCTCCATACCTCCTACCTTGTCCTTACACGTTATTAACCAATATAAATTACTTCTCTTATCTCTTCTCCGTCATAAAATTTTCCATTTTAAGGGTCTCGACTATTTGCTTAGGTAACGAGGTACTTAGTGTTACGTAGGATACATCCTAATTTAATACGGATATGTGGATCACTTTGATTTCCTGTAGTTTCGTTCTACTTCTACACTAAAGACGATGGATACATTGACCGATCCAAAATTCCGGCTACAAAGATTACTCACGTTAATTTTATGATGTATCTTATAGAGTTTTTAGAATTGTAGGTTCTCAATTATATTATTCCTCCTTACTCGTCCGGTTTTAGATTCTATGTTGTTCTTGGATCTTTCAATTGTCGGTGAATCTGTACAAACGACTAGATATTAGAACTATGGAAGAGTTCCCTGTCTCGTCTACTGGTTCATCCGGAGTGGATTCAGTTCCTCGGACATCTAGGAAGGGTAATTCAACCCTGGGGTCTTTATTTAAATCTAAGAAAGAAAACGGAGCAAAGGAACCACGACTAGTCTGTTTCATATAACAGTGGTACGAATAAATTAAATGTACGTCTCATGTAGTAGTCTTTGTGACCCGAACTACTTCGTGTTCGACCTTAGTTCTAACGACCCTCTTTATAGTTATTGGAGTCTATACGTCTACTGAGGTGGGAATACCGTCTTTCACTTCTTGATTTCTCGGAGAATTACTTTCACTTTCTCCTCTCACTTTTTCAACCGAATTTCGAGTTGTAAGTCTTTTGCTCCTAGTACCGTAGGTCAGGGTAGTGAAGTACCCTTTATCTACCCTTTTGTCACCTTTGTCACCGACTGAAATAAAACCCCCCGAGGTTTTAGTGACGTCTACCACTGACGTCGGTACTTTAATTTTCTGCGAATGAGGAACCTTCCTTTCAATACTGGTTGGATCTGTCGTAGAATTTTTCATCTCTGTAATGAAACAGATGTTTACAGGCAGATCAGTCCGATACCAAAAAAGTCACAAGTACATACCTACACTCTCAACCTGATATTTCTTTCGACTCACGTCTTCTTAACTACGAAAACTTGACACCACAACCCCTTCTGTGAACTCTCAGGGAACCTGACGTTCCTCTAGGTTGGTCATGTAGGATTTCCTTTAGTCAGGACTTATAAGTAACCATCCTGACTACGACTTCGACTTTGAGGTTATAAAACCGGTGGACTACACTTCTCGACTGAGTAAACTTTTATGGGACTACCACCCTTTCTAACTTCCGTCTTCCTCTTCCCTTGTTGTCTCCTACTCTATCAATCTACCGTAGTGGCTGAGTTACCTGTACTCAAACCCATTTGAGGTCCTCAACCACTACTTGTCCCTCTGGACCGTACGATGCCAAGTACCCCAGCGTTTCTCAGTCTGTGCTGACTCGCTGACTTGACTGACTGACTTGTCTGCTTCAAAAGAACCATGACTTGTCTTTATTCCCCCCTTTTTTTACTTTCTCCTTTTTGGACAAGCACTCTGACATCTAGTTCATGACTGGGAACTCGTCTTAATTTCGGGTTTAGACGTAATGATCTTACCGACCCTCTCCTTGAGAGTCCAGTACTTAATTTCACCAAGGTCTTTGTTTAGGGTTCACGTGTTATCTTCGTTTAGGGTAAGTAAAGACCTCTTTGGTTAGGAGTAGGGAGGAGGGTCCAGTACCATTTTGGTGTAGTACTTTTTTGCAAAAAAGTTCCTGATACTCGTCGTGTGTCACTTATTATACGTATATTCCTCTGGTGTAACGACCCCTGTTGAGAGTTTTATCTTCGTTTTTGTCGGATAAGAGGTGTGGGGGGGTCTTCTTTTGTCTAAGACCTCAATAGTTTACATCTAACATTTTACGTTTATCATATAAAAAATTTTGTGTTCCGTATGAACTTTTCTCCTCTTACCCGGTGAATTTTTACCATCTGGTCTAAACTTTTGGTTTATATTGAAGGTCTTTGCTTTTTATTTTTATTTCACGTCAACCTGTTTCGACTTTCTCTTAATGAATTGACCTCTACCTCGTCTTTTTTACGTCTTACATCGTTTCTCCCTCTTGTTTAATGCCTTCTCTTTCTATGTCCCTACTATGTTTCGTTCAGGTTATCTACAAATTAATCACAAGGTCTCTTCGTCTCTCCTTTACCTAGTATCTATCGTAGACTTTGATGTTCCGACTCTTAAAAGAGGTTGACTACTTCTTGTCACGAGGGTCCATGAGTTTTAGGGTCCATTAGAGTTTGTCTTATTTATTTTTACTCGGGTATAGCTCTGTGTTTCAGTACTTTAATTTATTGGTTTCTGGTTCTCTTTTTAAACTCTATTTTCGTCTTAAAAAAGAAACTGTCTAAGGAGTTTCGTTACTGTCTGATTGAGTTACAAGTATTATCTTTGTTACCCTGTTAAGGAAAGTCCCACAACGGTTTGATCCTAAAATATGGGTCATTTTTAGAGAGGTTTCACTTCCACTTTACTTTGAGGACTTTTTAATTTTGACCCTTAAACGAGAGTCGTCTTCGTGTGGTTTCCTTTAGGATTTTCTAAATCCGTCTTCTTACACTCTAGTTTAGAATCCTTCTGGATTCTACGTTCTTTTTTACCATTCGGTTTTTCGTCATTCAATCCGTCCGTTTACGTCTTATATAAATTTGATGTACTTTCTCTATTAACACTGTAAAGAAGTTTACTGTCTTTTTATATCACGTAACGTCATAAACCTTTCACTCCTTCCTCCATTGACCTCAATTTTACAAGACACTTGGAACATTATAGGCTCTCTTTCTGTTTCTAAAACTAAGTAAATTTCAAAATTTGACCCGAAGGGAACCACCGAGTCCCCAATTTCGCAGACGGAGATTATGTCCTCTGGACCCAAACTAGGGACCTAACCCTTCTAGGGGACCTCTTCCTTTACTGTTGGGTGAGGTCATAAGAACGGACCTCTTAGGGTACCTGTCTCTTCGGACCACCCGATGTCAGGTACCCCAGCGTTTCTCAACCTGTACTGACCCGTTGAATTGAATTTCAAAATTTCTATGTAATATTTTACAACCTATTGGTGACTTCCCTGTCTATATCATGTGAAGGGGTATGATCATCTTCCCCTTTTGAACTTTAAGTCAAAAAAAAAAATTTCGGTCTTTCCTCTCTGTTTTTCGTCCTTTATTATATCCAACTGATTTGTATAGTCATCAGTGTCATTCACCTTATCCTAGTTTACAAGTTCCAGTTTCTAAAAGTCCGACCTAAAATTTTATTGTTGTTGGAACACTCTCTGTATCGATTTGGTATTCTTGTACAATTCCAACTTTCATTTTCTTATTTTTTCCTACTCTGCATTTTTACGATGGGTTTCCTTTTGTTCAGATTGATACAGCAAAAAGTCAACGATTCAACACAGGTTGAGAGACACTGGGGTACCTGACATCAAAAGGTCCGAGGAGGCAAGTACTCTAAAGAGTCTGTTCTTATGACTTCACCTAACGGTAAAGGAAGAGGTCCCCTAGTAAGGGTGGGTCCCTGACTTGGGAACAAAGGACGGACGAGTCGGTGGTCCCTTCGGGGTCTCTTTTGTGTGAAAGGTCGTTCATTTGTAACGATCTTAAGTTCTTTCAATCAGTACAGTACTATTTTCTAAACAAAGTGGTTTCTGTACTACTAAATTTAAAAAACACGTAGATTAATTTAAAGAAGTAACACATCTCGGTTTTGTCTTTCTTGGTGTTCTTCTTTGTCTGTTTGGGTAGTGTCATCACTCTCATAAACTGTTTGAAGTGAGTCTTTAACCATCTTGTTCGTTCATTTTTCTCTTTGGCATCCTGAGGGGACTACCAGATCACCAATTCTTAAGTGGACGGTTTCGTCCTCTTTGCCCAAGTTAGGGACCAGGTCCTTCTAAGGTGTACGGTTCCCCGTTGATTTGGACACACGGTGTTGATACCTCGGGTTCGTGGTGTTGTTCTTTTCGGTGGTGTTACTCTTCGAACACGTGACGTTGATCTCACACCGGGTGCGTTCGGTGTTGTTCTCTTGTGGGTGTTTGTCGTTACTTTTCGGTCATGTCGGTTTTTATTTGTTTAAAAAAAATTTTTTCATACGTGTATCTAAAGTTGTTCTATTAATTGTTACGACTGGGTTATCTTTACGTACCTTAAGACGTAAGTTGTAGATATCTTATATGTGCTAAAAAGTTCTTATGTGTCTTACAACTGTTTTTACTCGGGTTCGTTAAAGTAGGTTGCAGTTTTATAACTTCAGTATGTCTCCTCAAGGAACTCAAAGAGTCTGGTGTTTTGTTAATTTGACCTTTAGTTGTTCTTCTGACTTCTTGAAGTATTCGTAGCTTCAACTCTGTGTACGAAGATCTCTTGGGTGTCAAGAGGAGTTAGTTTACCTGTTTTATAGAATTCGACTTACTATTATTTCTCAGATTTACAAGTTTGACTACTTAAAAATTCGTTAGGATTCTTTTTTAAAGTAAAATTCAGGTATGTAATCTTTTCCTTTTTCCGATTTTTAATTACTCCGTTCGGAAACATAATCAATCCCAACCGATCGCGTGACATCAAATGACTGAGCTTACGTATTACCGAGTTGGATTATTCGTTAATAACGAACACATAAATTCATAGAACCTGACTCTCGTGCAACCGAAACGACATTGTTAAGAGGTCATCTGACTCCGAGACGCTAAGAGTTTTGAGAGGAAGATTCCAGTGTGACCCCGGCACCAAGAGTAGGAAGTCCACAGTACGTGAGTCAGTACAGGTTTAGAAACGTTGGGGTAGGTGATATCAGGTGATCCGAGGAGACAGGTACCTTAAAAGGTCCTCTTATGACCTCACCCAAGGGTAAAGGAGGAGGTCCCCTAGAAGGGCTGGGTCCCTAGTTTGGGACCTAGAAGGGCTGGGACACAGAGGACAAAGAGGACATGACGTCCGTCTAAGAAATGGGTGACTCGCTAGTCCCTCCGGGCAGAATATGCAGTCGTACATAGGTTTAGTATGTCTCCCAAAAAACAAAAAGACGACTACAGTGACAACAAATTTTATTTTTTATTTATAATTGATAGAATGATGTCCTATATCCATCAAGGTTTAAACCTTAAGGTTTTAAGGTGGTAAACCTCTTTATTAAGTCTCTTATCTTAAAATCTCAAATAAAATTTAAAATAAAAGGGGTATGATAATGTTCTTATAAAAGGAAGGGGGATCAGAATGACTCTATATCAACTGCATATTGGAACATATGAAAATTCTACATGTATACTACTAAACTATCATGTTAAAACATACGGTTTCCAAATGGTGTTATTTCAATCAATTGTGGAGACAGGGGAGTGTATTAATGGTAAATATACACACACACCATTTTGTAAATTTTAGTCTAGAGAATCGTTGAAAGTCCATACATTATATCATAATATTTATAACAGTTTCTTTTTCCTCCTTTCCCCCGTTCCCTTATTTGAAACTTTCTTACTGTATCGGATTCCTGTACTGTATTTGACTAATCTTGATTTATCCAGGTTCTACCGTCTGTTCGGTGAAGGTAATCTGGAACTCGGAGTCATATACGAGTAGCATTATGTAGTCGTTCGATTTGCTGTATGGGTCCTCGTCGTACTGTCAAGGTTCCGACTGGAGTTTCTAGTTTGTGACCCTTCACCGGGTTAAGGACCTTTAAAGACGGGGAAGGGGATTTATGAACCTTATTAAAAGGATGAGTAATAGGATACTTTAATGTATCGGGTATTTTCGATTGGTGTGGTGTAAAACTCCGGTGTAAAAGGGACACACTGTCAGGTGTGAGAACAGACAACTCACACAAAGAGAGATTTATTTAGGTGAAGAACGGATAGTGAAACAGAGAGTGACTTAAGAAAGACGTTACTCTGTAGTTCTGGAACTGGAAGTAATCTAGGACTTTGTCCATATACCAGAGTCAACCTTCTGGTACCCAAACCCCGTTCAAACTCAGGATTGTGTACTCACGTTCAGGATTAGACTCCCTTTGTCAAAGTAAAACCGATTCTAGAGGGTGAAATCGTAAGAATGGAACTCTTGGGACACTTGTTATACTTTTCCGTTCTTCTATACTGACTTTCTACTTGAGGGGTCCAGTTATCCACGGGTTATACGATGACTTCTCCTCACCTCTTTATCGAGGTCTTCCTTACTTCTCCGACTCGGTTTTTTCTTTGTTGCGGGTCAACACCTACACAGACCACCACTTTCATTTCAGGTCACGATATTTCTTATTATAACGTGTCCTTGGACCTTACAATCCAGGTACTTAGTTCCAGTTTACCTTCACCAGTTTGTCCTCTACCGTTCTCACTTGTAGCTGTAAAATCCTTAGTCACTTGATTTTACCTGACCTTACTCACTTAAATTGAGTCTATTTGTAATATAGATGATGGTACCCGTTCTTAGGGGATTTTCTTTACCTGATCGGTAGTATCAGTTGTCTTCTCAGGCTTTATATCATGAAGATACGTTAGTGTATTTGTTGTCTTACTAGAGAAAAGTAAAGGTCCCGTTTGGTAAGTTATAATGTCATTAGGTTCAGATACGAGGTTGGTCATTACGACTTCTTCGACTTGCCAAGACACTTCTGGATGTTCTGGAAGATCTTGATGTGGGTTTTTTCTACAGGAAAAGTAATATCCCCTGACCTTACGTTTTCGTCCTTCAGTTCTCTATGGACCTCATCGTCCGTTGAAACCGGAACCTCATGTTTTACTTCATCTCGTTTCCGATTGTCTTAAAACGGTTCTCTTGTGTGACTAGTATCGTTTGTAGGAGAAGGTTGTTGTGTTCTCTTCTGAGATGTGTACCTGTAGTGGTTTACCAGTTATTTCTTTAGTCTAACTAAGATAAGAAACGTCGGTTTCTGCCTCTTCGAGATATGTCAGTCGTTTTTGTTCTGGTCCTCAACTGACGCCGAGTCTAGCTTTTAAGGAATAACGTTTTAAGTCTGAATATAATTTCTTTCATCCCTTTTGTTGATTTCCAGTAAGTCTATACTGGATTTAGTTTGGGGAATACTAACGCGTCACCTTCACTGTTTATCTAGGTTCCCTAATCTAGACTAACTCACGGACTTCTTGATGTCTGCCTCCAAACATTGTAACATGTCCTCCGTCACTAGTTTTGGTAGGGGTTCTTTTTCTTTACGTTTTTCCGTTTTACCAACAGACTCCTCCGGAATGTTTATAGACTCTTTTCTTCTCTTCGATTTCCGTTTCCTCTTTTCCTTTCTATTTAGGTAAACTTACGACTCAAGGTTTCTTATCGTTCCTCTCTATTCTTTCGGTAGGATTCACTTGTTTTGTTTTTTTATCTCCTTTCGTTATCTTACCCTTTCTGATCTCTAGGGAAGTTCTTTTAATCTTTATGGTTTCTTTGTAAAGTACCTTTCTATCCGTGTTAATTCCTGTCTTTGACATACCTGGATTGTCTTTGTCTTCTATAATTCTTCTCCACCGTTCTTATGTGTCTTCTTGATATGTTTTTTCTAGAATTACTGGGTCTATTGGCGTTACTACACTAGTGAGTGGATCTCAGTCTGTAGGACCTTACGCTTCAGTTCACCCGGAATTCTTCCGTAGTGATGATAGTTTCAATCATCTCCACTGTCTTGAGGTCGACTCGATAAAGTTTAGGATTTTCTACTACGACAATTTCACGACGTGAGTTATACGGTCGTTTAAACCTTTTGAGTCGTCACCGGTGTCTTGACCTTTTCCAGTCAAAAGTATGATTAGGGTTTCTTCCCGTTACAGTTTCTTACAAGTTTGATGGTGTGTTTAACGTGAGTAAAGTGTACGATCGTTCCATTTTAGGAGGTTCAATCCGAAGTTGTCATGTACTTGGCTCTTAAAGGTCTACACGTTCGATCTAAAACTTTTCCGTCTCCTTGGTCTCTAGTTTAACGGTTGTAGGTGACCTAGTATCTTTTTCGTTTTCTTAAGGTCTTTTTATAGATGAAAACGAAGTAACTGATACGATTTCGGAAACTGATACACTTAGTGTTGTTCGACACCTTTTAAGAATCTCTACCCTTATGGTCTGAGACACAAGGTCTCTTTGACCGTCTTGCCCAGAAATCTAACAATCTACAAAAGTCCTTGACTAAGGTACTGGGGTTAGGAACATAGAGAAGTATAGATCTTTTCGTGATTTAGGAAAGTACCATTGTAGTCGAGGAGCACTGATCGTCTTTAGAAAACATTTCGTTCACGAACTAACGTGCTTTGAGGGGGAAGTGGTTTTAGAATATGTAACTGGATGGGGCTGTCGGACAAACCTCGTCAGAGAGTCTCGAGAGACTCCACGACACAGGGTCCGACACCGGGAGTAAAACGGGGTATATTTTGAATTGAGTGTTACGAGTTTGACACGTAGAAAAAATCAGTTGTGTAATGTGTCCTTTACTAACTATTTGACCTGATGTAATTTGAAATATTGATGAAAAAGAGTTTTATGAAGTTTTTATAACGTTAATTAGGGGTTTGATCTAATATAAACAGATTGTGTACATTGACTGTTTACACACGAAAGTAGGATTTAGTGAAGTCAGTACAGGTTAAGAAACATTGGGATACCCGATATAGGGTGGTCCGAGGAGACAGATCCCCTAAGAGGTCCGTTCTTATGACCTCACCCAACGGTACGGGAGGAGGTTCCCTTAGAAGGACTGGGTCCGTAACTTGGACGCAGAAAATACGGAGGACGTAACCGTCCGTCCAAGAAATGTGGTCACGGCGGTCCCTTCGGGTTGACTGTTCCGTCTCATAGTCTCATGTATTTTTTGACTCAGAGAGTCAATTTCTATAGAGTTATTTTTGGACCCGTTTCCAGTATTTATTTGTGACGTATCCTCTTATTCTGTACTTTACGTTATTGGTACACTTTTTTGCGGGTGGAATCTTTAATCCTTTAACTTTTAATTTTAGTACTCTCCGATGAAATATTCGTAGTTTTTACTATGTCTTGCTTCCTTAAGAATACACGAGGTCAACCCTCATATCTCACCATAGTGGTGAAACCTTTCTTAAAACGTAATATAATATTTCAACTTCTACGAATATGGATATTCGACCGAGAAGGCGAGGATCCACATATGTAGTCCTTTTGAGACCGAACATGCAAGGTCCTTAGTACGGGTCCTTACAAGTGTTGTCGGACACACGCTATCTTTCAGTGACTTTTGTAAGGTTCATAGGTTCTTATTTTCTTACTTCTTTAAGTGTAGTCACTTTTACTTACTTGGTGTACTAGTCGTTCGTACCAAGTTAGAGTCCTTTAATTAAAACTTATTCTTTACGTTTAGTGTCTTCGTATACATATATATTGTACTAAATACATTCTACTTCAAGTTTTTGGACGATTTGAGTTGTTTTGCACAAATCCGTCTGTATACGTACACAAAAAAATTTTCGTTCTCTTACTCTTTGTTTTTAAGACCTACTACCAATACAAACCGTTCTCTTCTCCTACCGAAGGGTCCATCGAGTCACCATCTGAGACGGACGGTTACGTCCTTTATGTCCTCTACGTCTAAGTTAGGGACGTAGCCCTTCTAGGGAACTTCCTCCTTTACCGTTGGGTGAGGTCAAAAGAACGGACCCTTCAGGGTACCTGTCTTCTCAGACCGCCCGATGTCAGGTACCCCAGCGTTTCTCACCCTGACTCGTTGTTTCCACATATTTTTCGACTATTAAGATAAAGACTTTGGTGATCTTTTACTAATGATTACGAGGGGTTAAAAATTAAATACACTTTTTGTCGAATCCTTTTTCTAGGTGGCGTTACAAAGAGAGTTAAGTTTGGACAAGGATTAACTTTTCAGAAGTCCTTCTCTTACTCAAGTTCTGTATCTTTATTCCTCAGAACGGGGTAGTCTTCGAGATCCCCCGCGGACCGTCGACGACACCCCGAGTGTCCAAACAAAGGATCCAAAACGTCTCCCGAGAAGGGGAGAATCGGGTCACCGACCGTGGGTCTTGGGCGTCTTGGATCTTTGTCGTACGTGGGTGTCCCCTCGTGGGGGTTTTTAAACACTGTAATTGTAAAATCCTTTTAGACCCTATACGCATTCCCGGACCATTTAATGTTTGTAATTTGTACCTCCCTTTACTTCTTACTAAAATATCAGAAGACACTACGATCCCTTGTTTAATTTACACCAAACTTATTTATATAAGTGGTAATCCATAAACAGGAGATTCTTTTTATGTTAAACCCTGACCAATAAATACAGGTTTACACCCGATGTATAATTATTAAAATACTAAATTGTCATATTAAATCGGTCTTACGTTAATATTTCAACTTTTGTCGTCGACCCATGAGGAGCTTAGAGATGGGTATCCCCTTACCAGACGTTTTATAACTGTAACATAGAAATTTTGTTAAACTAAGACTAAGATTAACGTCTCAACTATTTACGGGAGAAAAATAGAGTCAGATCGGGGAGAGGAAAACCCCGCACCCTAAAGTACGACTGAACTCCCCCGTAATTTATGTAACGTTACAGTATGTCCTTTAGTTCCTAAATTTCATTATAACACAAATAACCACATTAAAGGAGAAACAAGGGGTTCCCAAAGGGGAAATTTCGTCCACCCTGTTCCTCTACTCGGTTACTGACGGCAGCCGGACAGGACCGACGAGGGAGTCGGGGGTAGTCGCTCTTACACAAGAGTCAGATTTGTGTGTGAGTAGTCAAAGGAACAAATAAACAAATAAGTATAAGTCGTCACAAATGACTCAATGTTTCTTTAGGACCGTCTCGAACGATCTTAAATCTTGAAGGACGGTGTCAAGAAGTGACGACTACTTTCTGGTCATATTAACATGAGCCACTATAAACACCCTCTCTGTCTCGATCTTCTCTCGACGAAAGACTTCCTGAACCATCCATCTTAGACGTAAATGTTAACACGGAGACCTCAAAGGCTGAACCTCTACCTCTGTCTCAGGTTCTTGTCTTTCAGGTCGAACACGACGTTTGTTTTAACACGGATTACCCGTCACTTGTGGGACGGGGCCCACTCCTCTACCTCTGTCCGTTTAGACAAGGGTATGCCGAGATCACCCCTTCTTTGGAGGACCCAGGTCTTCTAGGGGACCTCCTCCTTTACCATTGGGTGAGGTCATAAAAACGGACCCTTTAGGGTACCTGTCTCCTCAGACCACCCGATGTCAGGTATCCCAGTGTGTCTTAGTCTGTGCTGTTCCCTGAATCGTGTGTGTGTGAATTTGGACAAGTTTGTCTATTGAGAGTTTCCCTCACTATCTGAGTGGTACCAAAGGATCGAGTCTGTCTAGGTCCAAGTTTAGGACGTAGACCGTGGACGAGACCCTTGGACTCGTACAGTAAAAGAGGATAAAGAAGGTGGATATATTATTCTTGACACTGTGGACGAGGTTGTTCCGACTAGACCCGTAATTTCTACTCTATGTGGACACTCTTCCGGACGATGGATCATCTTTCGGTTACTTACGTCATAGAAAGACCCGAGAAGAGAAACGGGTCAGGTTCCTTTAGTCAGTTAACGCGGAAGTGACTTTCGGACTAGATACGAAGCTCTTTAAAGACGGTCGCAGTTAGAAACGACAAAGTTCTTTTTTTCGTCTTTGAAAACGTTTCCTTTGACGTTTCCTTTCTTGAAAACGTTTGACGTTTCCTTTCTTAACCCATTTCTTTCGTAAAAAGAGGTAAAATTTTACTTTTCGTATGAAAGGATCACCAGGATACCAATTCTTAGGTGGAACGTTGCGTCTCGTGTTCCCGAGCTATGGACCAGTCCCTTGATTCTATGGCGTACAGAGTCCCGTTGATTCGGACTCTCAGTGTTGTTCTCTTCGGACGTGCGGAACTACTTCTGGGTCATGTCGGTTTATTTATTCATTTTTAATTTTTTTTATTTTTATCACTCTCCCTGATACAGTCACTCAACTCAAATGGGTCACGAATGTCTCCCTTCCTCTCTTTAATATTTAAATGACCCAGGTTTCAAGACGCTTTGGTTCGACCATAATCCTCTAATTTTTCAACCAATCATAAAACCGTCTTCTTTATACTTAACACCACATAAAGTATAACTAAGGAGGACTCAGTGACAGGAGTCCTTGAGGATATTATTCAAGGAAGAGCACTGATGGTCAGTTGTCGACCGAATCTTAACACTGAGACTTCTCTTAAGGACAAGTAAGAACAGAATAAAGTCCGACTCTTCAATCGTCTTCAGACGGTGTTTGTGTAAAGGAGAGATAAGAATGTTATGTTCGTTTCGTACCAATCTACTATTGAAGCATAGTAGGTTCCTAATTAATCGGTTGGGTTAAATTGACCGTTCACAGAATGTTCTTTTTACACGTTACGACCGAACCGATCCACAAACACATATTTTGTCTCAACACAACTACCAATGTGAAGGAATAAGAAAAAATCGAGACTTAGTGACTTCCCGAGTTCCGAGTCGAGAAAATCGTGGTCGTTAAAGGGTCATAGACGACGAAAAAGTGGACCGTTTACTAGGGACAGGGGTCTCAGTGAGAACCCTAGGTCCTCTTCGTCTTTCGTCTTTCGTGTCTAGAGTAACACCCCTTAGACGAGGGCAACACCCCGATGTCTCCGTTACAAACGTCAACATGAGACGATCGTCTGGAGTAGTTCCTGTCATAGTGTGTGATCCCCAGAGAAACCTTCACGAGGATCAGGGGACATAGGTGACCTTCCCACATGGGAGGGGACGTCACACCCCCCGTCAGGGTTTGTTGTTTCGACAGGACGTGGGTGTGTTTAAGAGACTCAGGATGGTCTTTGAGTACATATACTTTTCGGACAAGGACTAATCGAGTAGGACCTTGAAACAAAAAATATATTTGTCTATTATAAAGACACACCACCACACAAGATTTTTACGTAGGTGGACACATTTAGTTCCATTCTAATACGAAATAAAGTAATACTGACTTTGAAATCACTCTCAAAACGGTAAAATCTTTCAACTTTGATGGGGACATAAACTCAGTAATTCTTTCTTTTGTGGGGACAATCGGACGGTATACGTGTCACGAAAATATATATCTATACCCGTAGATTGGTTCCAAAGGGATTATCAAGTCACCCATTTCTTAGGCGGACGTAACGTCCTCTGTGTCCTCAAGACCAAGGTAGACACCCAGTCCTTCTAAGGGACCTCTTCCGGTGTCGTTGAGTGAGGTCATAAGAACGAACCCTTTAGGGTACCTGTCTCTTCGGTCCGTCCGATATGAGTTGTCCCAGTGTTTCTCAGCCTGTGGTGTCTCGTTGACAAAGAGTCAGAACAGGTCGAGAAACACTGGGGTACCTGACATCGTGTGGTCCGGAGGGACAGGAAGTGGTAGAGGGCCTCGAACGAGTTTGAGTACAGGTAACTCAATCACTACAGTAGGTTGGTAGAGCAGGAGCCAGCAGGGGAAGAGGAGGACGGAAGTTAGAAAGGATCGTAGTCCCAGAAATCTCGAAAAACAGATCTCGTTGATCTATTTTGTTGTTGTTTTACCCGTAGATCGATGAAGTAACATAGACACCCACATTAACGTAAGTTCGAAAATATATAACTTTATATGTAAAAATGTTTAATAAAAAGAAAGAAGATTGTATTGTAATCTTAACCCTGTAATGTAACTAAACTTAAATAATGTACACTAACTAAAAATAAAGTTCTACTATTTCCCTTGAAACGTTTCATAAACAGTATATTTTCTTTTTAAAAGAGTCCTTTAGACCATCGGACACTTCGTCTTGTAGTGACTTCTAGGTCTTAAGACGTCACGAAGACGTAGACTGCAACAACGAACATAGATAAACCTAATTCGAGTAGACGGGACTTGTTTTATGGGGTTGTGTACCGAATTTGTTCTGTCTCAAGCAAAAAAAAGAGGGTGTTTACTTCAGGTTTCTATTTACAGTTTCTTGTTTACTAAGTACTTTTAACAAGTTCTGTTATTCCCGTCTGTGATAACCTTCCCTGAGTTATGTTACCCCCAAAATCGTTCCCCGACTCTAGTCCGATTTCAGACTTATGGTGTTTCTGTTCATCCTAAATATCGGTTCCTCGTCCCACCACCCATTTACCTACCTTTTGATGATTTTCGTTTGTAGTCCCCGGATTTCACCGGTTAACATAAGGACGACTTCGTCGTCCGGTGTCGTTAGTCTGTAGTGGACCTCCTACTACCTCCTATTCCTTCGATTAGACTATAGTTCACAAGCTTATAACTGAGTCCCATCTCCCCAAAGACCGATTCCATCAAAACGTCCTAAGGACGATTTTGACCTGCTACGTCTCTACTTGTGTTTTCGAGTTTTCAGTCCCAGATTAACTCTTCTCTCAGGTCCCTTGAGTCTAATCTTAAACTAGTTCATCTCTTAGAACCAATATCCGTCAGGGTGAATCATGACGTTAAGGAGTAGTAGCCCCTGGGTCCAAAGAAAATAGAAAAACAAGGGAATGGGAGTCCCGGTCCGAAGGTAAGGGTTATGACAAAATTTACTGTTACCTGGAGGTCAGTGGAACCGGTGTTACATTCGTCTTTCGATCTTTTCTCTTCCCGTTGTTGACAGACAAGGGAATGTTCGTCCATGGGTCTTCAGGGTCAGTTGTTGAAGCAGAATGCAGAGTAACCGACTGGGATTGACGTTCCCCACGACCCTTTACATCAGAAAATTAACACATGTAACAAAAGGTCTTATTTTCATCTCAAGCCTATTATTCTTTCTTTCCCTTTTACCGATGACCTCACCATCCATCGTTAAAGTCAACGAGGACGATGACTTTGTGATAGTCACAAAAACTATAACATTTTCGTAGAGGGAGGGGTCCTCATTCCCCGAATTAAAAATACTTCGGATCCTCTGGACCCAGTGTGACATCGGGTAGGTGAATGAATCATACACTACTGGAATTGGTGTACTGAATTGGAGAAACTCGGAGTAAAAGGATAGACATGTTACCCTCATCTTTACCATGAATCGAGGATCCCACTTATACTTAAAATTTAACGAACTTTTCCGGAATCGTTTTCGTGAATCTTGACAGGTGGAGAGGAGAGGGTGTGTCTGTGTTAATGTGTGAATCCTTATTGTGGCAACCCAGGAAGTACTCCTTCGGACCGTAAGGAACAATCTCTATAGTCGAACCACACCTCTCCTTCGTCCCGAGGTCCTTTTGGGGGCGGAGTGTGGACAGTCAAGAACCGGTCAACGAGTCGCCCTTCCTACGCTTCTGTCGACCTGAACCAAAAAGACCCGAAAAGAGGTACCAGAAAAGGCCGTCCCGGTCGGTCTCCGGTTTTAGAACTTTCGTCACTCCAAAGAAACGTCGTAGACAGAGAGGACCGACGTGGTCTTTTCTAGACTGGTCGTTAACACCCTTGACGAACAGACGAAGTGAAGGTGTCCTCTTTCCGAAAACTTTACTAACACAAGAGAATTCGTCGTTATCCTTGGTCCCGTGGAACCTTTTTACTGACTGAGGTCCCGATCCCGTCCTACACCTGTACTATTCGGGACCCTGTAGAACACGGTCTTTGTTCCTTCGAGAATCCTAGGGTCTAGGATACCTTTTCTACATCTTATGTGAACTTCCCCGACAGACACCGGTTTCCACTCTGACAACCTCATAGTGTTACTTATTACTAACATTAAATAACTTTATAGTATTTAGGAAATTTAGGAAAATTTTACTGTGAATTCTTTTTACACAACACCCCAAAAACAAACAAATCCAAACCTTCCCTTACTCAATAATAAAACTTTTGTCCATTTTATTTTCCTTTCTTCGTTTGTAAGTAGGACAGAAATGACCTATCTTATATAAAGTCTCATTAGTTTCTCAACTACCCATTTTCAAATAGAAATCTCTACTTATTACCACTTATATTAGTTCTTTGTACTGATCTTTTGGTTTATAAAAACTTTGGGGATAATTTTATAATATAAATTCGGTTCCAGTAGTAATGACGATTTTGATACGTCATTTTACATTCCCCCTAAATACTACATATCACTCGGAGGACTAGGTAACATTGTAGTAGTTTTCATATCGTGGGTCTACACTACACGGTATCTTTTATGTGTCGTGATGATACGTCGTAGGAATGAGGGGTCAAGTCAAGTCAAGTCCGCGAGTCAGCACAGGTTGAGAAACACTGGGGTACTTAGCGTCGTGCGGTCCGGAGGGACAGGTAGTGGTTGAGGGCCTCAAGTGAGTCTGAGTGGAGGTGTCTCAGTCAGTACGGTAGGTCGGTAGAGTAGGAGACAGTAGGGGAAGAGGAGGACGGGAGTTAGGGAGGGTCGTAGTCTCAGAAAAGGTTACTCAGTTAAGAAGCGTACTCACCGGTTTCATGACCTTAAAGTCGAAATCGAAGTAAGGAAGGTTTCTTTAGGGTCCCGGTTAGAAATAAATAAATAAAAGGCTAGAGGAAATCTTACCTGACCAACCTAGAGGAACGTCAGGTTCCCTGAGAGTTCTCAGAAGAGGTTGTGGTGTCAAGTTTTCGTAGTTAAGAAGCCACGAGTCGGAAGAAGTGTCAGGTTGAGAGTGTGGGTATGTACTGGTGTCCCTTTAGGTATCGGAACTGATCTGTCTGGAATCAGTCGTTTCATTACAGAGACGAAAACTTATACGGTAGATCCAACCAGTATTGAAAAAAAGGTTCCTCATTCGTAGAAAATTAAAGTACCGACGTCAGAGGTAGACGCCACTAAAACGTCGGGGGTTTTTATTTCAGACTGTGACAAAGGTGACAAAGGGGTAGATAAAGGGTACTTCACTACCCTGGCCTACGGTACTAGAAGCAAAAGACTTACAACTCGAAATTCGGTTGAAAAAGTGAGAGGAGAAAGTGAAAGTAGTTCTCCGAAAAATCGAGGAGAAGTGAAAGACGGTATTCCCACCACAGTAGACGTATAGACTCCAATAACTATAAAGAGGGCCGTTAGAACTAAGGTCGAACACGAAGAAGGTAGGGTCGTAAAGAGTACTACATGAGACGTACATTCAATTTATTCGTCCCACTGTTATATGTCGGAACTGTATGAGGAAAAGGATAAACCTTGGTCAGACAACAAGGTACAGGTCAAGATTGACAACGAAGGACTGGACGTATGTCTAAAGAGTTCTCCGTCCAGTCCACCACACCGTAAGGGTAGAGAAAATCTTAAAAGGTGTCAAATAACACTAGGTGTGTCAGTTTCCGAAACCGTATCAGTTATTTCGTCTTTATCTACAAAAAGACCTATAGAGAACGAAAAAGGCACTAGGTCACCTACAACCGTTAAACTAGAGACCAAGGAGACGAAAAAGATTTTAGTCGAACTTGTAGTCCTTCAAGTGCCAAGTGCATAACAACTTCGGATCGAACCTCTTAAAACTCGTAATGACATGATCACACACTCTACTCACGTTAACACGCCATCAAACTCGTAAGAAACCGTAACGGAAAGAAACCTTAAGTTTACTTTTGACTGGAAAAGGTCAGGACACCGGTGACGACTCAAAAGGTTTCAACGACCGTATAACTCACGTCGTGAAAGTGTCGTAGTAGAAAGTCCTAAACTTTGTCGAGATGACCTTAAGGTAGTGGAGGTGATCGAAACAAACATCACTACGAAAGATTCCGGGTGAACTGAAGTGTAAGGTCCTACAGACCGAGATCCACTCACTAGTGTGGTACCACTAATAGGTCCAGTACTTCTAGAAAAAACATGTCAAGAAGACACATAAGAACGGTGGAGGAGAATTATAGAAGACGAAGACAATCTCGGTATGGTAAATACAGGAAATAGCTCGGGTAGAAACGTACTTTACAAGGGAACCATAGAGATTAAAAGAACTTCTCTAGAGATCAGAAAGGGTAAGACAACAAAAGGAGACAAAGAAACGTGACTAGTGACTTCTTCCGAAAGAATAGAGAACGATAAGAGACCTTGAGACGTAAGTCTACGAATAAAGAAAGGAAAAGAGGAAACGAAAAGTGAAGAGAAGAAAAGTGTCGATAAACATTCCGGAGGGGTCTGTCGGTAAAACGAAAAAACGTTAAGAAAAGGTACCGCTACCAGAATTAGGGACAGAGGACATGTTACAGTGCTTGGAGTAAGGTATCAGGTAGTCAGTGAGATAGATAATCTAGATCCGGGACTTTAGATAAAGAGTGAAGGTGACATATTCGTATTCCCTAAACTAAATCCAGTAAGGACTTACCAGATCGTCAAAAGGGATGAAAGAAGTTAAATTCAGACTTAAACCATGATTCCTCAAGTACTAGACTCGGTGTCAGTCGAGGGCCAGAACAAAACAACTGACATATCTCGAAGAGGTAGACACCGACGTTTCTTATATCAGTTAGACTAAAGCCACAACTGGTAGACCACTATAGGTATACATCACAGAAGAGAACACAACAACCTTCTCCCACAAACGATACTGGTCACGTAAAGGAACCGTTTTGAGAATAATCAGAAGCGGGACGAAGTAAGGCGTAAGGTTCCGGTTTAAACGGACAATGAAGTCCACAAAGAACTGTAGGATGAAAACATAAGGTCAGGGGATATTACCTTTCCTGTAGAAAAAACCCACAATCAAGATGTTCCAGAACATCCAGAAGTATCTTGGCAAGTTGAAGTCGAAGAAGTCGTAATGACTAACCTCGTATCAGAACCTAATGACACTATAAATTACCAAACGGAACCTTTGCTTGTCTCTAGTAAGACAGTAAGAACTCTAACGTAGGTTCATGACGTAAAGTCTGAGAAAACAACTGGTACTACCGATTAGGTAAAGAAGACTCCCTAAGGACGGGTGTCATCATCTATATTACCAGTAGACTCAATTTAAGTGGGTAAGGTCAGGTAAAATCAAACGAGTAAGGATCTTACAACTACAAGTGAGAACGGTAGAGAACAAACTGGTGAAGGTTAAACGGAACTAAGTACCTGGACTGTAAGGTCCAAGGATACGTTATAACGACAAATCACGTAGCCTGGAACGAAGATAGTGGTCAGTGTAGGTGTCGACCCATAACAAAAACGAAACCGAGGTGGGGAAGTAAGAAAGACATCAATAAAGAGGTGACTAGAGGTCATCGTATAACCCGTGGATGACTGGACCCCTCAAAGAGAAAGTCATAGGATAGTAAAACGGAAAAGTACGACAAGTACCCGAAGAGTTCCGTTCTTATGACTTCACCAAACGGTAGGGGAAGAGGTTACCTGGCGTAAGACAGTCTGGAGAGGTGGTACTGAGCGGGTAGAACCCAACGGGGCACCCGTACTGAATCAAAGTAACTCAATCTGTTCCGACACCAGGATCACACTAATCTAACTCATCAAAAGACACTCACACCAAAGTCACACAGACGGGAGACTACGGGAGAACGTTGTGGATGGGAGAATGAACCCAAAGAGAATGGAACCCGCACCCCATAGAGAAGTGCCGACGAGGTCGTTTCGCGTTGACGACGAGGAATGGAACCTATTCTCCATAGAGGAGTGGGGACGGGAAGGACTGGCAGTTGCACCCTATCGAGGAGATCCGGGAGGTTTAACCTACTGTTAAGATCTAGAAGGATGGTTTTGATGTTTTCTACCTTCTTACATAAATTTTCGTGACCATCCTATACTAGAAGTTTCCGGTCTCACAGTCTTTAAGATGACCTATTTACTGAAACAAAGAGAAAAAAACCGACGTGACCCACAAGTAACGATGGGAACCCGAAAGACATCAACGTCGCTCACACCCGATGACAGATCAACTCCAAGAGTCCGAAGAGTAACACCACTGTAAAGGACAACGTCGCATGTCCGACTCGTACCCGAATCAAAAGGACTCCGTACACCTTAGAAAGACCTGGTCCCTAGTTTGGATACAGGGGACGTGACCGTCGGTTTAAGAACAAGTGACATGGTGGTTTCAGGTTTTCTTCGATAATAATATCTACTTTTATTTAAATTTTCTATAATTTTGTGTATTTGACATACGTTTTCATTGTACTAACTTAAGACTGAACCTGTTTGGTTAACGTTTTTCTGTAAAATTGTGTCGACAAAAAGTCAGTGACTCAGCACAGAATAAGAAACGCTGGGTTACCTGACGTCGTACGGTCCGAAGGGACAGGAAGTGATAAAGGGTCTCGAACGAGTTTGAGTACAGGTAACTCAGTCACCACGGTAGGTTGGTAGGGTAGGAGATAGTCGGGGCAAAGGAGGACGGGAGTTAGAATTGTATCAACCCCTTTGTACTCGCACCTAACCCTTAGTCTACTAGAATTCTTTAATAGTGTTAAAACAACCCACACTATTACCGTGACACCATTACAAAAGAAAGAAGAAGAAAAAAATTTGAAATAAAAAATTAGACCGACGAGACCGACGAGTCCCTCGTACACCCTAGATCGAGGGACTGGTCCATAACTTGGACCCGGGGGACGTGACCCTCAAGTCTCAGAATCGGTGACCTGGTGTTCCCTTCATGGACACCATTACAAAAGATTTTCAGGAATAGGCTCCCGCTTTACTATTTCATAGATCTTAAATGAAACTATACAAAACAAAACAAAACAAATTTCTACTCACCTATTATCCTATTTTTTTTTTTTTCTTATCGATCTTGAGTCAGTGCACAGGACGATTGACTTCCCTCCGATCCTTTCGTTTCTCTTTATTCGTCTTTTCCTTTTGGTTTTGGTCGGTTTTACCTAAAAATCGAAGGGGTCGAGGGGAACAGAAGGATTGGAGTTGAAGTTTCCTACCCGATGAGGATAAGGAGTCAGTACTAGGTAGTAGTAGTCAGTAACAGTCCCGAGTAACCTGTCTTCTACCCGTGTACCTTTCTACATAAAGGGTATGAGGGAAGTTAGTCGTCCTGCACACTGACTCTAGATCGGTAAGAAAAATCTAAGGTGTATATTCCCTACAGTATTCTGAAGAGGAAGAGACAGACTGACTGAAGTGAGTCACACTGTGAGAGATCCAGGGAGGTACAACGACGTTTACCGTAATAAAGTCAGAAAAATTATCGTCTTATTATAAGGTAACATATACACATGACGGAGAAGAAATAGGTAAGCAGACAACTACCTGTAAATCCAACGAAGGCATAGAACCGATAACATTTATCACGACGATACTTATGACCCCACGCACATAGAAAACCCTAGTACAAAAAGAGGTCTATAGATGGGTTCCCACTCTAACGTCCCAGTATGCCATCGAGATAAAAATCAAAAAACTCCCTTGAGTATGATAAAAGGTATCACCGACGTAGTTAAATGGGAGGGTGGTTGTTGCGTCCTCCCAAGGGGAGAGAGTGTGGGGGACGTCGTAAATAACAAACACCTGAAAAAGTACTATCGGCAAAACAGTGACGAAGATGGAAAAGGGGTAGACAAACGGTATTTCATTACCCTGGCCTACGGTACTAGAATCAAAAAACTTACAACCCAAAGTTCGGTCGAAAAAGTGAGAGGAGAAAGTGGAAGTAGTTCTCAGAGAAATCAAGGAGAAGTGAAAGAAGATACTCTCACCGTAGTAGACGTATAGACTCCAACAACTATAAAGAGGGACGTTAGGACTAGAGTCGAACATGAAGTAGGTTGGGTCGTAAAGTTTACTATATGAGACGTACCTTCAATTTGTTCGTCCCACTATTATATGTCGCAATTGAGTCAGGAGAGGGTTAAAACTTACTTGAGGAAAGGGTCAGGTAACAAGGCACATGTCAAGATTAACAAAGAATTGAATGTATGTCAAAAGAGTCTTCTGTCTATTCCACCAGCCCATGAGGGTAGAGAACTTTTTAAAAGGACAAACAACATTAGGCGTGTCAGTTTCCGATATCGCATCAGTCACTTCGTCTTCATCTACAAAAAGACCTTAAGGGAACGAAAAAGATACTAAGTCACCGATAGCCATTCAACTAGAGACCAAGGAGACAGAAAGGATTTAGGTCAAACATGTAGACCTTAAAGAGTCAAGTGCATGAAGACTTCGGATCGAACTTCCTAAAACTCGTATTGGAACGATCGTACACTGTACTCACATTAACGTACCATCAAACTTCTAAGAAACCGTAACGGGAAGAAACCCTAACCTTGCCTTTGACTGGAAAAGGTCAGGACACCGGTGGCGACTCAAAAGGTTTAAAAGACCGTATAACGCATGTCGTGAAATTGTTGTAGTAGAAAATCCTAAACTTCATCGAACCGATCTCAAGACAGTGGAGGTGTTCGAAACACACATCATTACGAAGGATTCCGGGAAAATGAAGTGTGAGATCTTACAGACTGATAACCACTCACTAGTGTGATAGCACCAATAGGCCCAGTAATTCTACAAAAAACATATGAAGAAGACACATAAGAACGGTGGAGAAAAAAAAAAAAAAAGTAAATAAAAACCAACGTGGCCCAGAAGTAAGGACGAGGGGCCGAAGGAGATCAATACCCCCTGTCCCCGATGAGATCAACGACACCCGTCTGAAGAGAACAAAACCTCGAACCTGAGATCCAAGTGTCCGAAGTCATCAATAACGTGCGCTCGAGTCATCGACACCGAGAACCCGTATCAACGAGACGTAGTGCACCCTAGAAGGCCCTGGTCCCTAGTTTGGTCACAGGGGACGTAACGTTCCACCTAAGAATTGGTGACCTGGTGGTCCCTTCGGGAACGATGGAGAAGAATTAGTGAAGACGAAGACAATCCAGGAATGGTAAAGCAGGAAATAGTAGGGGTAGGAACGGACTTTGTAAAGGAACTATTGAGGCCAAAAGAACTCCTCAAGAAATCAGAAAGAATAAGACAACAAAAGGAGATAAAGAAACGTAGCGAGTAAATTCTTCCGAAAGAATAGAGAGGAACGATAAGAGTACTTTAGACGTAAGTCAACCCACATAGAAAGGGAAAGAGGGAACGGAAAGTGAAGAGAAGAAAGGAGTCGATAAACATTTCGGAGAAACCTGTTGGTGAAATGGAAGAATGTAAAGAAAAAGAAACCCTATCAAAACCAGTGACGGAGGACCTGTTACAATGGTTGAAGACAGGTAACGAGAAGTCCACGAGACAGAGGGTCTAGATTAGAGAACTCAGGTAAGCAGTGGAGGTGACACATTAGTATTCGCTAAACTAAATCCAGTATCGACTTACCGGATCACAAAAAGGGGTGAAAGAAGTTGAATTAGGACATAAAAGGTTACTTCTCAAGTACTAGACTCGGTGTCAGTCGAGGACCAGAAAAAAAACCACTGACATATCTCGAAGAGGTAGAAGTCGACGTTTCTTATATTAGTTAGACTAAAACCATGACTGGTAGACCACTACAGGTAAACATTTCAGTAGGGAATACAACAACCTTGTCCCACAAACGATACTGGTCGTACAAGAAAGTTGTTTTAAGATAATCGGAAACGGGACGAAGTCAAACATCAGGTTCCGGTTTGAACGGACAATAAGATTCATAGAGAACTGATTGATGAAAACGTAAGTTTAGTGGAGACTACTTTTCCTGTGGAAAAAAAAGAAAAAAAAAAAACCACAATCAAGACCTTCCACAACATTCTGAGGTATCGTGGTCAGTTGAAGTCGAAAATACCGTAATCACCAACGTCGTTCTTGAGCTTAATGAAATTACAATTTACCAAACGGAACCTTTACTTGACTCTAATAAGACAACAAAACTCTAACGTGGGTTCATGACATTAAGACTCAGAAATAAATTGATACTCCTGATGAGGTAAAGAAGGTTCCCTAAGAACGGGTGTCAGTATCTATATTACCAATAGACTTAATTTTAAGAGAGTCCCAAAGAACTCTATGACACAGGGTACGAACTTCAGGATTTTTAAGAGTGGTTTATTTCGTACTGGGAGTTGAAAATCCAACACTTATAAAAATTGTATGGACTTTCTGAGTTCCTCCTGAGTCCCCTGGGGTCCTGTTCCAGAAAGAGTAGAGAACTAGGACAAGACATNAAAAAAAAAATTCTAAAAAAAAATTACACCTGGTAAAAATTTCAGAAATAATTTAAACAATGTTATGACGAAGACAAAAAATACAAACCCAAAAAACCGGTGTTCCANNAAAAAAAAATTCTAAAAAAAAAATTACACCTGGTAAAAATTTCAGAAATAATTTAAACAATGTTATGACGAAGACAAAAAATACAAACCCAAAAAACCGGTGTTCCATATACCCTAGAATCGAGAGACTGGGTCCTACCTTGGGCTTGGGAAGGGAGGGGACGGGGGGAGAGTGGTGAAACCTTCCACTTCAGAATTAGTAACCTGACAGTCCCTTCAGGCGGTTTTTCCAAGAATAATGCATCCTACGGGAGTCGGGGGGTTCCGGTTGGTGGGTGGATAGTAAAGATGGTGAGGTCACCTCTCTCCCAGGAGAATAACGTCACTTTTCCTTTTTTCTCATTACTCGAAAAGAGAAAGAGAAAGGACTCTTGTTTCTTTTATTTCTCTTGTCACTCGTGTATATCCGGACTTGTAAAGATCACACACAAAACAAAAAAAAAAAATGAAATTGACGAGGATTGAGACGTACACAGGTTGATTTAAAAGAGAAACCGGGAGACTGAGACGTCCTCGATGTGAAGTGTGGATTAAAAGGAAACTGACATACGATTTATGTGGGACACAGTCCACAAATGGGAGATTGGGAGAAGTGGAATATCAATGTATAGTCTTTCTTCCGGTGTTCCGGTGGTTTGACGGTCTGAGTTACTGACCCAGTGACTGTCGGTCAGATGTTGACAGAAAGTTTGGTACGTTCTCCTTCTTTAGTTCTAGGATAGTGGAAACGAGGAGTAGTGGCTGAGGACTGACACTCGGGAGTGGAGTATATTCACGGATCTGAGGAGTCCCTCCCCCCCGTATCAAGAACTCCGTACTCGGATGACACAAGGGGAGAGGCGGTCGACTCTTATTTTCGGTGGAAAGATAAAGGAGATTTGAGACAGAGGTATGAGGCATAAAAAAATAAATTGAAACGACCCGTTTTTTTCGTTTCTAAAATCGGTCGTTGTGAGAAAGGATTCTTTCGTCGTCTTCGGGATCCTGACTGAAAGGAGCCGACCGACCGAACCCCGTACACGTATAGGGGTTCGGTTAGCGACACAGGATCCCTGACTTCTCCCACTTCCCGGGTCGACCCAGTCCAGATGTGGGGGCCCCCTCGGTCCGTCGGAGTGGACTCAGTGGTGACTGACACTCTCCCTGTTGTCAACGATGTCGGTCTTCTTCCCCTCGAGGTCGTAACCGTCTCTTCTGTGTACCTATGGGGAAGTAGTATAGTGGTCGAGGACGGGGGTAAGGAGTGGACAATTTACCTCTACTACGACGGATGAGGTCAACACAGACTGAGAAACGTTGGGGTACGTGACTTCCTCCTTTGTCTGTCTTGTCCGAGGTAGAACTTTCGTCCTAAGGTAGAACCCGACCTGACACCTGAAACTCGATATACTGGTCATCATATATCCGTATATATATATATATACCTTTACTGTATGGTTGACCTTTTGGTCTGGGGGGCCTACCTTCTTGGGGTCCCGAGTATGGATCTGAGAGGTAACGGAATTTTTTATGGGATTAATAGACACATTGACTTATTTTAGTATTTAAGATGATACGAATAAACCCATACTGGTGTCCAGATAACTATTAACAGGTGACAATTGATGGATCCGAATTCCGTATACTTAGTACCCAATTGAAACTAACATAGAAGAAAAGGAAACGAGTCTGATCAAAGTCTCTTAAACCCCTCCACCCAAAGAATCCCATATATTCCAAAAGTGTTTTTGACCAACCCCAGGAACCGATTCTCCTCTGAGACGGAACCCGGGTGACCACATTATTTGACGTGAGGTGATAGACGTAACAGGAAGACTCACTCAAACAAGGGGCCTTGCACACCGATGTTGTCGTGATATGTCAGGCACCTAACGAGGTCCGGTCTTATGACCTCACCCATCGGAAAGGGATGAGGTCCCCTAGAAGGGTTGGGTCCCTAGCTTGGGTCCAGAGGGCGTAACGTCCGTCTAAGAAATGACGACTCGGTGTTCCCTTCTGGACTTCTCAGTTGTCCTAGAGGGTTCGGGACCGTGAACCGTTATACTATTCACATTGACAAGAGTGGCGGTGAGAAAGATTACCAAGATAAAGACAAGGAAAAGTACTTCTGTCTCGAACACGAAGTCTGTCGGGAGCTCTGTCATACACACACGACGTCATATTGATGGAGCATAGTGGTTGGGAAGGAAAATTTTATTCAAAACCGACGTGGGACATCGTACGCTCTAGAATCAAAGGGTTGGTCCCTAGTTTGGGTCTGGGGGGGTGGTTGACGGGGGAGGACGTAACCCTCGTGTCTCAGAATTGGTGACCGGATGGTCCATTCAGGGTGGTGTGAAGGGTGGTGTGATGACGAGGACGAGTCATCATGGTCCGTCGGGACCTTGACCGTTTTGAGGGGTTTCACGACTCGAAGGGTCCACCGCGATCACTATTTCCTGGGTGGACGGTTACGTCCTCTGTATTCTCTGTACCTAAGGTAGTGATACATTCGTTCTAGGGTACCTCCTGGCGTACTGTTGGGTGAGGTCATAAGAACGGACCTCTTAGAGTACCTGTCTCTTCGGACCACCCGATGTCAGGTATCCCAACGTTTCTCGACCTGTGCTGACTTCACTGAATCTTGGGTTCGTGTGTGGGTCTTCACGATGTGTCGTTAACCAGTCCGGTAGAGGACAATAAATCAGTGATACAGGCTAAGGAACGTTGGGATACCTGACAATCAGGCGGTCCGAGGAGACAGGTACCCTAAAGGGTCCGTTCTTATGACCTCACCCAACGGTAAAGGATGAGGTCCCCTAGAAGGGGTCAGGTCCCTGACTTGGACTTAGAGGAGGTAACCGTCCGTCTAAGAAATGGTGACTCGATGGACCCTTCAGGGTCCGGTAGAGATCTATCAACGTTTTACAAAAGTTACCTCGGTCGTCACCAACACGAAATTGTGTAGACACACACCAGTTCTGTGACAGAAAAACTTTTTTTTTTTTTTCTAAAGTTTGTAGACTTTTGTACGTAAAAGAACACTATCCTTATGGAGATCAATTCTTTAAACCATCGAACTAAGTAAACAGGGGTATCTCTTAAGACTATAAAGGACCGAAGACTATTGTGTCGAATTCCTTAAAAATCACAAAACAAAAAGACTGGTTCCAGTCTTCAGTACGTTCTCCGGTTCTCGAGTTATAAATATCATCCCTGTCTTAGGACACCTCGTCTAGATCTTATAACCGGAACCTTCGTCGGACGAAAACACATTTAGGGATGTTCGCAAAGAAGGTGCGTCAAAGGGGTAGACATTTTACCTTGAACCTTAACCGACACTGTGAAGTCACTTCTTTGACCTAGAGTCCGTCCGTCCGGTCGCGAGTCCCGTCACGAGAAGGGGGTCATCAAGTCCGGGAACCACCCCTACACGGGACCCCGGAAGCGGAGGAAACAGACGGGGAAAACAAGTGGTAGACAGACCGGTCCCACGGCGGACGGCCGACCTGGGGTGGTTGAGGGGAGGGGGTTGGACCCCGACGGGGCCCCGGAGGGAATCTTGTTACGTCCTACGGTAGGCCCCACCGGACCCAGTCCAGAGACGAAACATAGACGGACCTTTGGGGAAAGGGAGGGTCGGTTCGGGTCTACCCGGGAACCGGCTCCGGGAACGTCCCCTGTAGTTTCCCTCCGAAACACCTGTCCTTACACTCAATGTCTTCTGTCCCTACCTACGTCCTGTCGAGTCGGAAGGTCTGACGGAGGAACAAGTGGCTTCCGGAACCGGAGGAGCCGTTCCTAGTCAAGTCAAGTCAAGTCAAGTCAGCGAGTCAGCACAGGCTGAGAAACGCTGGGGTACTTAGCGTCGTGCGGTCCTATCAAGACTCGAAAACACCCTTGGTCCGTCCAGACCTCCGAGTTCAAACAAACCTAAATGTTGTCGAAATACGTTTCAATTAAGACAGAGGACCCTTGATCAGAACGAGAGTAACCCCATGGTTGTATAAGTCACACAAGTCCACCGTAAGAAATTCCTTTAAGAGAGAAAGGATAGTAAACGAGTACTACTGACACCTAAAAAATAAAAGGTCGAAATAATTTTATAACTGTATACAGTACAGTACGCATTCAAATTCCATATGTTACACTGCCAAACTATATGAGTATATAACTTTTTACTAATGGTGTTTTACAAATCAGTCATGAACGTAAGAGAGTGTATTAAGGAAAACACACACACACATTATAAATTCTAGATAAGAGAATTGTTGACAGGTAACATGTTAAGTGATAACCATTAGAATGACCGGTTTTAGAACCGGAAAAAAACGGGTGGCTTCAACTACTTTTT
Source organism: Capra ibex (assembly GCA_006410555.1). NCBI lineage: Eukaryota > Metazoa > Chordata > Mammalia > Artiodactyla > Bovidae > Capra > Capra ibex. Next base: position 105,565,050 of record SJYO01020080.1, on the reverse strand, counting down.
ATGTCTCTGTCTCAAACCTCTTTTATCTTCTCACCAAAAATAAGAGTCGGCCACCTTTCCCTTGTGTCATTCGAGTGGGGAGTTCTTGACACGAGGCAGAGGTACTCTTTAGACGATTCAGTGAGGTCGACACAGGCTGATACACGCTGGGGTATCTGCCGTCGGGTGGTCCGAGGGGGTAGGGACCCTAAGAGGTCCGTTCTTGTGACCTCACCCAACGGTGAAGGAAGAGGTTACGTACTTTCACTTTTCACTTTCACTTCAGCGAGTCAGTATAGGCTGAGAATCGCTAGTGTACCTGACGTCGGGTGGNGCAGAGGTACTCTTTAGTCGATTCAGTGAGGTCGACACAGGCTGATACACGCTGGGGTATCTGCCGTCGGGTGGTCCGAGGGGGCAGGGACCCTAAGAGGTCCGTTCTTGTGACCTCACCCAACGGTGAAGGAAGAGGTTACGTACTTTCACTTTTCACTTTCACTTCAGCGAGTCAGTATAGGCTGAGAATCGCTAGCGTACCTGACGTCGGGTGGTCCGAGGAGGCAGGTACCCTAAAAGGTCCGTTCTCATGACCTCACCCCACGGTAACGGAAGAGGCTACTCCTTAGCTCCCCGAATAGATATTTCGTCCCCGCCTGTCAGTTCTCAGTCACTACTCCTCGTTTCCACTCTCCTAGAACCAAAGAAAGAGAACGTAACAAAGTTTCTGTTAGTATCCGACCACAGGAATTGGGTCATTAACTCAGACCATCAAGTCACCGAGTCACCGGAAGAAAGACTAAACATTGATATTCCGTTTCCCACAATGTTCCCATTTGTCGTCTATCCCTTACATAAATCGTATCTCAGTTTCCTCTTTTACACTTAACATCGAGGACGTCTCAATCCCCCGTCTCTTCGTTTGAATCAATATCTGTACGTCTTAATCCTCGTCAATTTTAAATTTTTTTTTTTTTTTTTTGGGATCCTTACAATTTCCCGGACAAGTGACAAAAGAAATACAAGAAACAAGAGTCCTTTCCCTTTCTCTTTTTGATTAACGAGAAAAAAGGAAAAGTGACGTTGTTTTTGATATCAGTGGTACGACATGAGATCTAAGGGTCTTGAGTAAATAGAATATCGACCTTTAAACATGGGAAACTGTTTGTAGAGGGGTAATGGAAGTGGGAGGTCCATTAGTGGTAGAATGAACGACTGACTCTTTAATGTACGTTGGATTTTCAATTCTCAACATAAAATAAACCACCTTTGACCCCCTGAAGTTAGTATCCTCTGTCGTAGAGTTCATTGGGACTGTCTTGACGAGGCTCCTCCGTTCTCAATAATATCTTCGATCCAATATATCTTCAAAACGTTGTTTAACGTCCATCAAACTTGTAGTCTTCTAATAACGATTTACTTTCTTTTGGTCTATAGGATTCAATTTCTGATATCGTTCCAGGTAGATCATCAGTTCCAAAACCAAAAAGGTCATCAGTGCATACTTATACTCTCAACCTGATATTTCTTTCGACTCACGACTTCTTGACTACGAAAACTTGACACCACAACCTCTTCTGAGAACTCTCAGGGAACCTGAAGTTCCTCTAGTTTAGTCAGGTGGGATTTCCTTTAGTTAGGACTTATAAGTAACCTTCACAGTGCACTCACATACAAGGAGCCAAAAAACAGAGCAACGTTGTTTCTAAACCTCCCTGCCTGTAATTTCGGGGGAGTGGCACAGTGTCGAGAGTCCAGAACCTATCTGACACAACGTCGAGAGTCCAGAGCTTACCTGGTACAATATCGAGAATCTGTTTAGTCGCAATGTCTAGTCACAATGTCGAGATAAAATAAATCTTCTATCGTCCTTTTAGGTAGAAGTTCCGCACTCCCGTGCAGTTAGGTTTCTGTGTTCCTCTTCTCGCGGGGTCGTACCCCCTCTCTCTCTCTCTCAACCGAGACCGAGGAGATAAATATACAAAGAGAGAGGGACCCGGACAGGATACATTTGACCCGGTCGGTCCTCACAACAAACAAAATGGACTCCAGAAGTGAGGTCAGAAACCTGGAAGAAAACAAGATAAAAGCGCCCGAAAAGGGAAGGAACAGAACATCGGTGGCGGTAAAACCTGAGGAAAAGGGATAAGATGGGTGGACTGTCTTCCTGACTACGACTTCGACTTTGAGGTTATGAAACCGGTGGACTACGCTTCTTGACTGTGTAACCTTTTCTGAGACTACGACCCCTTCTAACTTCCGTCCTCCTCTTCCCCTGTTGTCTCCTGCTCTACCAACCTACCGTAGTGGTCGAGATACCTGTACTCAAACTCGTTCGAGGCCCTCAACCGCTACCTATCCCATCGGACCACACGACGTAGGAGTCTGTACTGACTCGCTGACTTGACTTGATCCCTTCCCTTCTACGCTCTTACATCCGAGTGACTTTAGTAAGGAAAGTAAGCGTAGACCCCGGTCATAGGACACAAGAGTGTAGGACTCAAGGGAAACGATTCCAAGTGGTGTCCCTCGCCGACAACAGACTACCGACGATCCACCGTCCATAAGAAAGGAAGGACTCAAGGGAGTCCCGAGTGGTCGAGTGACACCACTATCGTTAGTGACTACTAACGCTGTAGGAACAAATGACTATACCGTCCTTTATGAGGTAAAGAGTATGAGAGATAAAGAAGTTCAAGTCGAAATTTTTCTAAGATGTATATTCATTCTTGTGTGTCAGAACAGAAAGAGACCGACTGAATGAAGTGAATTGGATTACGGGAGTTCTAGGTAGGTAAAACGACATTTACCGTGCTAATGGAATAAAAATACTGAGTTATTATAAGGTAAAAGAGTTGAACGAGGATAAAGAGTCGATAACATTTATTACAACATCACTGGGACCCCCATGTCGACAGAGTTGCTCCATCAATAAAAGGAAACTTACTTATGGACCTTGTCCTCCCTTCCCCCGTCCCGTGTTGAAACCTTTCTTACTGTATCGGGTTAGTCAAGTCAGCGAGTCAACACAGGCTGAGAAACACTGGGGTACCTGACATCGTGTAGTCCGAAAGGAGAAGTAGTGGTTGAGGGTCTTGAGCGAGTTTGAGTACGGGTGGTTTAGTAACTACGGTAGGTTGGTAGAGTAGGAGACAGTGGGGGAAGAGGAGGACGGAAGTTAGAAAGGGTCGTGGTCCCAGAAAAGGTCACTCAGTCAAAAAAGGTAGTCCACCGGTTTCATAACCTCAAAACCGAAGTCGTAGTCAGGAAGGTCACTTATAAGTCCTAACTAAAGGAAATCCTACCTGACCAAACTAGAGGAACTTCAGGTTCTCTGAGAGTCCTCAGAAGAGGTTGTGGTGTCAAGTTTTCGTAGTTAAGAAACCGTGATTCGAAAGAAATACCAGGTTAAGAATTTAGGTATGTACTGATACCCTTTTTAATATCGAAATTGATCTACCTGGAAACAGTCGTTTCATTACAAAGACGAAAAATTATACGATAGATCCAACCAGTATCGAAAAAAGGGTTCCTCCTTCGTAGAAAATTAAAGTACCGACGTCAGTGGTAGACGTCACTAAAACCTCCGGGGGTTTTATTTCAGACTGTGACAAAGGTGACAAAGGGGCAGATAAAGGGTACTTCACTACCCTGGTCTTCGGTACTAGAATCAAAAGACTTACAACTCAAAATTCGGTTGAAAAAGTGAGAGGAGAAAATGAAAGTAGTTCTCCGATAAATCAAGGAGAAGTAAAAAACGGTATTCCCATCAAGGTAGACCTATAGACTTCGATAACTATAAAGGGGACCGTTAGAACTAAGGTCGAATACGAAGTAGGTCGGTCTGTAAAACGTACTACATAAGACGGATATTCGATTTATTCGTCCCACTGGTACATGTCGGAACTACTTGAGGAAAGGGTTAAACTTNAGGGTTCCTCCTTCGTAGAAAATTAAAGTACCGACGTCAGTGGTAGACGTCACTAAAACCTCGGGGGGTTTTATTTCAGACTGTGACAAAGGTGACAAAGGGGCAGATAAAGGGTACTTCACTACCCTGGTCTTCGGTACTAGAATCAAAAGACTTACAACTCAAAATTCGGTTGAAAAAGTGAGAGGAGAAAGTGAAAGTAGTTCTCCGATAAATCAAGGAGAAGTAAAAAACGGTATTCCCATCAAGGTAGACCTATAGACTTCGATAACTATAAAGGGGACCGTTAGAACTAAGGTCGAATACGAAGTAGGTCGGTCTGTAAAACGTACTACATAAGACGGATATTCGATTTATTCGTCCCACTGGTACATGTCGGAACTACTTGAGGAAAGGGTTAAACTTTGGATAGACAATAACAAGGGACAGGTCAAGATTGACAACGAAGAACTGGACGTATGGGTAGAGAGTCCTCTGTCCATTCCACCAGACCCATCAGGGTAGAGAACTTCTTAAAAGGTCAAACAACACTAGGTGTGTCAGTTCCGAAACCACATCAGTTATTTCGTCTTCATCTACAAAAAGACCGCAAGAGAACGAAAAAAGATACTAGGTCACCAACAACCGTTAAACTATAGACCAAGGAGACGGAAAAGATTTGGGTCGAACTTGTAGACCTTCAAGAGTCAGGGGATGACAACTTCGGACTGAACCTCTTAAAACTCGTAATGAAACGATCGTACACTCTACTTACGTTAACACACCATCAAACTTCTAAGAAGCCGTAACGGAAAGAAACCTTAATCTTACTTTTGACTGAGAAAGGTCAGGACACCGGTGACGACTCAAAAGGTTTAAAGGACCGTACAACTCACGTTGTTTCCTGTGTTGTATTCGACTTATCTTAGTTTAGCCAGGTTTACCCAATCTCAGGGTTTGACCTAACACCGGGACAAACTTAGGGTCGGAAGAATGGATAGTGCAACCGAGAGCTACTTGAAAATGACACTCCTCTGTACTTCTTGGACTCGAAGTAAACCAGGATTTTGGTCCAGACACTGGAGTTACCCTTCGGTACCCAAAGTGATCCAAGTTCAGGGTCGGTGTACCGAATCCCAGGGTTCGTCTTAAAACCAACCCAAGTTCAGGGTTGTGTAGACAAGTTCAGGGTTAGACTCCATTTGCCAAAGTCGAAATGCACGAAGTAGTAGTCCTTCTAAGTATCCTCCGATTCCTTCGTCAATGTTGTCAAGGTGTAGTTCTACTACCGATGTACCCCTAAGGTCGGGTGTGACTAATTTGTTTCTCGACGGGACGTGGACCCCGGGGATTCAGTCCATAGGTCTCTAAAAATGAGAGACTATCCATCCCAGGTACGAAGATGAGTCAGAACTTCGTCAATGTCTTCTACCTGGTAACGGGAAGACGAAGGGAATTATACCCTCATTTTAGAGACTCCCTCTTTACTTTGTCCTCCCTTCACCCGTCCCGTGTTGAAAACTATCTTACTGTATCGGGTTCCTGTGTTGTATTTGACTAATCTTAGTTTACCAGGTTCTACCGACTTTTCGATTGAAGTTGATCTGGAACCATGAAGTAGTCGTTAGATTTACTGTGTGGATCACCGAGGTACTCTCAAGGTTTTGTGACGATTTTCTGGTTCCTCATATGCCATCGGGTCAAGGATCTTTAGAGGTGGGGAAGGGGTTTTATCCACCTTATTAGAAGGGTAAGTAATCGGATACTTTAACAACAACAAGTCTCAGTCCAGTCTGAGACGTTGTGTACCTGACGTCGTACGGTCCGAAGGGACAGGAAGTGGTAGAGGGTCTCAAACGAGTTTGAATACAGGTGACTCAGTCACTACGGTAGGTTGGTAGAGTAGGAGATAGTGGGAGAAGAGGAAGACGGGAGTTAGAATTGATTGTAGTTCCAGAAAAGTTTACTCAACCGAGAAGAGTAGTCCACCGGTTCCATAACCTCGAAGTCGAAATCGTAGTCAGGAAGGTTACTTATAAGTCCTAACTAAAGGAAATCCCAACAAACCAAACTAGAGGAACGACAGGTTCCCTGAAAGTTCTCAGAAGAGGTTATGACTTTGGTAAATGGAGTCTAACCCTGAACTTCGGTACAAGACCCTGAGTTTGAGTCGGTTTTGGGTGTCATGAACCAAAGTCCTGAATTACTTCGGGTCCAAGAACTATAGCGTAGTGTCTTTCTTAAGTCACTCTCTGTTTCACTATCAATTCTTCACCTAAATCTTTTTTTTTTTTTTTTTCTTCACCTAAATCATACCGGTATGTTTCCCACTCACGGTGACACTTTACACCGTACCAATCAAAAATATCCGACCCATTAAAGTATACAATCACTCACCCTAAAAAGGTAGGTAAAAACCTCTCCCCCACTTATAAAGGTCCTTAACCCGGAGGTGAGGGAGGAACCAGAAAACTGGTACGGAACATTGACAGTACCGTGGAGGCCCGTACAGTAAATCAAACGACTAACTTCTAGTTCCGGATCAGAACAGATAGTAGAACCAGGGTAAACTAAGGTTAGTCAAATACAATACAGGAACCCGATACAGTAAGAAAGTTTTCAACACGGGACTGGGAAAGGGAGGACAATGTCATGATGTGAAGTTTTCGTAGTCAAGAAACCACGAGTTGGAAGTACCAGGTAGAGTGTAGGTATGTGTTGATGACCTTTTTGGTATCGAAACTGATCTGTTTTGAAACAACCGTTTCTCTACAGAGACGAAAAATTATGTGATAGATCCAAACAGTATCGAAAGAAGGTTCCTTTTTCGCAGAAAATTAAAGTACCACCGTCAGGAAAGTCGTCACTAAAACCTCGGATACTTTAATGGGTCGAGTATTCTTGAATGGTACAGTATAAAACCCCGTGGCGTGAGTAGGAGACGTTACCGGGTGTGACAGACACCTCATACGAAGAGAGATTGAGGCTTATTTAGATGAAGAATGGATACTGAAACAGAGAGTGACTAAAGAAAGACGTTACTCTGTAGTTCTTGGACTCGAAGTAATCTAAGACTTTGGTCCAGACACTGGAGTCACCCTTCTGACCCAAAACCGGCCCAAACACAGGGTCGGTGACACCAGTTCAAGGTTAAACTCCATTTGTCAAAGTATGGTCTTCACCTTAACGACCTAGTGTACCATTTAGATAAAAATTAAAAAACTCCTTGGAGGTTTGACAAAAGGTATCACTGACGTGGTTAAATGTAAGAATGGTTGTCACATAGTCCGGAGGGAAATGAAACCATCTAAAAAAGGCTCAATCTGAGTTCGTGTTCCTCTAGAACACTTGTCTCCCTCCCTAACCTCTTTCCATTCTGTCTTTTTCTTTTCTTATCAAAGTTTATTGACTACCTCCCCTTTATCAAGGTAAAAGTAAGTAAATAAATAAAAAAAACCGGAGTGACACGTCGTAACGTCTTAGAGTCAAGGGACTGGTACCTGGTTTGGGTGTAGGGGGGTCCGACCTGTGTCTCAGAGTTACTGACCTGGCGGTCCCTTTGGGGAGACAAAAATTAATATATGTATTATACTCCGAAACTTACAAATCTAAAATTATAAAGTTTATTTTATTCACTCCTTTCTGTGAGGGTTTCCTTTTTTTAGTATTTATTCGTCTAAAGAGAAGTGTCTCTTTCTGTAGTTTACTCAAAGAACATCTTCTTAAAATAGAAGTAACATGAAAACTAGTAGTAATTAATTCGTCTTCTCCCTTCGTCTTCTACTCTACCAACCTATCGTAGTGGTTTAGTTACCTGTACTTAAACTCGTTCGAGGCCCTCTATCACTTCCTTCGGACCGTACGACGACGTCAGGTACTCCAGTGTTTCTCAGTCTGTTCTGAATCGTTGCATTGTTGTTGTTTTATTGGGACCCGTCGTCCATCATAATCGTGTCGTCTCGTGTTCTTTACTTTCGAGTCTCTTCCATTCGTACAGATTTCAGCGTACCGATCGTTCACCTTCAGTTGAGCATAGACTCAAAGAGACCAAGGTTTCAGACACGAGTAAGTCCCGAGGACCAGAGGGTACTCTGTAGTTTGTAGGACAATCGTTGGACGAACGAGTGAACTACAGTCATTTCTTCCGGGAATCCCGGTTTCAGAGGCAGGCCACTTCACTCCGCAAGAGTAGGGTGACGCGTTCCGTCAGGATTCCGAAGTCACTCTATTATCTATACCTTCGGAAGAATTTTCATGTTTCTCGTCGACAAGAGACACGTCCACGACGAAAAATAGGGTCCTCGGGACAATAACCAAAATTAACCGTCGTAAATGTCAGGTCCGTACGAGGTGTCACCGAGTCCGGAGAGGGGTTGTCTGTGCCCCTCCTTACGTCGTCGAGGTCAGTCTCTCGACCATCGACTATATTTCGGGGGTTCTTCCTTCCCTACTTCTACTTCTCCGTCTCCGTCGGGGTCGTTCCCGTCCTCACTACTACTCCTAGAATCTCCGTCTCGGTCTCTCCTCCAGACTGTCGTCTTTCTCTTTTATACGTGTGTTTACTTTCCTCCCTTCGGTATCCTCTCTTCGGCAAAATCGTAGAACTGGAAGATCACTGAAACCTACGAGTGTTGTGTGTGCGTGTGTGGGGTGACTCACAGGGATGAGTCGGACACCAGGTCACGAAAAAGATGGTAATTTATTACTAGAGGTTCTAGGAAGAAATAAAAGGGAATTCACATTTTTTCCCACTAAATATGAAGATAATTGTGAGACATAAACACATGTCTATGGTTAAAAGAACGGGTAAAAAATTTGACTGAATGAATAAAAGAATAATAACTCGACACTCTCAAGAAGTATTTAAGACTTATATTCAGGGAAAAGTCTATACATATACCGTACATAAAAGAGACAGAACACCGAACAGAAAAGTATAAAAAAAAAATTACAAATAACTACGTGGTACAGAATCAACGTCGTACTCCCTAGAAACCAACGTCGTACACTCTAGAGTAAAGGACTGGTCCCAAACTTGGGGACCAGAGGACGTAATCCTCGCGTCTCAGGATCGTAGACTTGGTAGTCCCGTCAGGACAGAAAAACATTAGAATTGTCAGAAAGTTTCTTGTCTTTGAAAAGTAAAGCTCATTCAGGTTAACTGGCTAAAAAGAACGTCCCAAGTCGGAAAAACACGAGAGAAAATTCTTTTCTGAAAACCGAATCCTGAAGAGACCACCGAGTCACGATTTCCTAGGTGGACGATTACGCCCTCTGTGCCCAAGTTAGAGATTAAGACCTTCTAGGGTGTACGACTCTTCGTTGATTTGGGAACTCGGTGTTGATAACTCGGACACGAGATCTCGGGTCCTCGGTTTTGATCGCTCGGGAACACAACGTTGACGAATGTTTCGGACACGTGGGATCTCGGACGCGAGACGTTGTTCTCGTTTGAGACGTTACTCTTCGGGCGCGTGTGTTGACATATCAATCAGGGGTGAGAGTCGTTGATCTCTTTTCGGACTCGTCGTTGTTTCGGAGTCGTGTCGGTATTTATTTAACTAATTAACCAAATTAATTTATGTTATTTGGTCTTTAGAACCGGATTTACAATTCAGTCTTTACAAAATGTAATTGAGATACTAAGTAAAACCTGACTAAAAACATAAACCACGTTCAAATTCTAGTACCAGGACAAAAACAACAAACAAAAAATTTTTATCACAAAAGAGGTAACTTAACGGAATTATTAAAACAACTTCTTATTAACTGATATAAGCTTACCAAGATAAAGATCCGAGGTATACAGGCATACTAGATACACACACGGGTAAATTGTGACAGACTTAATACTATCGAAATATCTGTCAATACTTTGGTCCATTACACTCGACATATCTACCCAATTGACAATGTCTAAGTAACAAAAAGGTATACTTAAAATCTTAGTCGAACAGTTAAAATTTTTCGGAGGACATTGTAACTAACCCCAACATAAGTCAGATATGTAGTTAAACTCCCTTGACTTAGAATCATTACTGTGAAAATTAAATACTTGTACCACATAGACAAATAGATTCAGGAGAAATGAGAGAGAGTATGTTTAGAACACGGAAGAAATTTGTAAAACAGGGATACATAAAACAAAAAATACGAGAATATTTACCGTGGTAAAATATTTAAAGTTACATGTTAACTAGTAATTATAATACATTTTTATGTTAACTAAAAACACAATACTGACACAAAAGACTAAAGTGAATAGAGTCAATTATCAGAATTATCTAAAAAAAACAACCAAGAAACCCTATAAAAAAAGGACCTACTAGTACAGTAACCGTTTATTTCTATCAAAACAGAAAAAGAAAGACTGAATTTACCGAAAACAAAAACAAACAACGGAGTGACGAGAACGATCCTAGAGGTCATACTACAACCATCCTTACTACTATCACTTGTAAGAACAAGGGTAAGTACCTCCTTTCTGAAGTTACAAAATGGTTTTTCATACGCAAACCGAATAAATTGAATATACGTCTCATGTAGTACGCTTTACGGGTCGACCTACTTCGTGTTTGACCTTAGTTCTAACGGTCCTCTTTATAGTCATTGGAGTCTATACGTCTACTGTGGTGGGAATATCGTTTTTCACTTCTCCTTGATTTCTCGGAGAACTACTTTCACTTTCTCCTCTCACTTTTTCGACCGAATTTTGAGTTGTAAGTTTTTTACTTCTAGTACCGTAGACCAGGGTGGTGTAGTACCGTTTATCTATCCGTTTGTTGTCTTTGTCACTTTCTGAAATAAAAGAACTAGAGGTTTTAGTGACGTCTACCACTGACGTCGGTACTCTAATTTTCTACAAACGAGGAACCTTCTTTTCGATACTGGTTGGATCTATCGTATAATTTTTCGTCTCTGTAGTGAAACAGTTGTTTTAAGACGGATCAGTTTACCAAACAAGTTATCAGTACATACCTACACTCTCAACCTGATATTTCTTCCGACTCACGGTTTCTTAACTACGAAAACTTGACACCACAATCTCTTCTGAGAACTCTCAGGGAACCTGAAGTTCTTCTAGTTTGGTCAGGTAAGATTTCCTTTAGTTAGGACCTATAAGTAGCCTTTCTGACTACGACTTCGACTTTGAGATTATGAAACCTTCCCGACTGAGTAACCCTTTCCAGGACTACGACCCTTTCTAACTTCCGTCCTCTTCCCCTGCTGTCTCCTACTCTACTAACTTATCGTAGTGGTTGAGTTACCTGTAATCAAACTCCTTTGAGGTCCTCTACTACTACCTGTCCCTCCGGACCACACGACGTCAGGCACCCCAGTGTTTTCCAGCCTGTGTCGACTCACTGACTTGTCGTTGTTTACTCAAATCGATATCCAATACTTTAAAGGGAAACAGGGGAGGATTAAGAACTAAGTGACTCGTAAAAATAGGATTTATTTACTTTTTTTTTTCCTTAAAAGTTTATAAAAACCCCAGATGATTCTACTAGTGTACCAAAAATAAAAATTGGACAACTACAACACTTACTAGAACTAACTGAAAACTTGCAGGTCGGTTAGAATATAAGGACCCTATTTGGAGTGAACCAACTGAACCAACACTACATCAGAGAAGAAATATATATATACACATATATATATATATTAAAATAAAGAAATAAATAACCGACACGACCCAGAAGTGATGACGTGTCTCAAAAGAGACTAACAATCTCAACCCCGATGAGAGAGACAAACTCCACCCAACCGAAGAGAAACGCCACCAAAGAGAACGACGCCTCGTGTGCGAGATCCCTTCCATCTAAGGTATCGACATTAAGGACCCGAGATCTCGTGTCCGAATTATCAACACCGTGTACCCGAATCAACAAGGTGCAGTGTACCCTAGAAGGGTCTAGTACCTAGTTTGGGCATAAAGGACGTAACCGTGAGTGTAAGAAAAGGTAACTCGGTGGTCCCTTCGGAGACGTCATCAGAGAAGAAATTATCTCACAACGTAATTTATACGAGTAAAAAATTTCCTAACAAATACAAGTATAACACCAAAAACAACTAAAAAAAACTGGTACAGAACCCGAAACCATAGTCCCACTACGACCTGACCGAGTATCTTATTCGGTCTTTCACAAGAGAAGATAAAGGACCTTCTCAAGCACATCTCAAGATCATCTGTTAATATTATCGACGAAAATTTTAGGAATGTACGAGTAAACTTATAGACTCAATAGAGTTCCATCCAGAAAAAAGAACTATTACCCGATTTAAGAGGACTGGAAGTATAAAGTTTATGTAAACCTAAAATAGGGGTTGTAACACGTGGAATAAAACATCTCTAAGTTCTAAGACCAAACACATAAATAAGTAAACAAAGAATCGTCTAATAATGGAAATAACTTAAGGATGACGTTGAAGAGAGAGAACTCATCGTCGAGTTTCGAGTCAAGTGAAGAAAAAGGGGGTTCTCCGACGAGTGCCAGACGGGGTCCGTACATACCCAGTCACCAAGATCTCTACACTCACCTCTAACCGTGACTTAAACCCTGAAGGAGAGGGGTCGAGAGAGGAAATGTCATAGACGGAAGTCAAAAGTCACCAATGTCAACGGGACTTGAGGCAGAAGATGAAAAAGTCCGGGGTTTCACGTCAGAAAGGTCGCCTCTAAATGGATGGAGTACACCTCGATTAAATCCGAATGAAATTTCGATTATGGGTATTTGTACTCATTGAGTCGAACACGACGAGTAAAAAAAGAACGTAAGTAGGAGTCTTAGAAGGACGAAACCAAGTAAGAAGTCACAGAAGTCCGGAAAAAAAAAAAAAAAACCATGTAAAAAGACTTCAAAATTAACAAAAAAGACCCTTCTAGTTTCGGAAACCGGGACAACCGTCACTTTTTATAGGAAAGAAAGAAACAGGTATATGAACAAGGAAAATTTAAATAAAATTCGAAACATTTGTATGTAGACTGTTTTGTGACGGGTCAAATTTTACTTTAAAAGTAAAACGACTTAAGATTTTTGGTACTGCAGTTGTTGTTAGATTCTATATTTTTCCGGACAACTGTCGGGAAGACGAAAAGGTGTTCTTTCACAAGCAAGAACACACAAGGTCGTCACGACTCGCCCCTTCGGAAAACACCTTACGAAAAGACGTTACTTCCGTTTAAGAAACTTTGTTTACAAAAAATTTGGAAATAAATGAATAAACGCCGGCACCACCCAGAAATGACGACGCACCCGAAAGGAGACCAACGCCGCTCACCCTCGATGAGGGATCAACGTCCCGAGTCTGAGGAGTAACACTACCGGAGAGAACACCTCGCGTCCGAGATCCCATGTGTTCGAAGTCACGACACCGTGGGTCCGAATCAACGAGGTACAGTGCACCCTGGAAAGACCTAGTCCCTAACTTGGGCACAGAGGATGTAGCCGTCTAACTAAGAGATGGTGACTCGGTGGTCCCTTCGGGGCTTTCGTTTAAGAAATCGAGTATAGTACAACCTTCTTGTCTCTCCCCGGTACAAACCATTTGTTCCGGTACGAAGGTGTTTCCTTCTGTGGGGGGTGCGGTGATGGGAGGGGACCCATCCTCGAAGTAAATGAGTAATTTGTAAATGTCTCATGGATGACAAACAGTCTGTTCCAAGACCTCTGTCTTTATACTAATAGTCACCGTACTTTGTTGTGTGTCCATATCCTAAACTTTGACACCTTTCAATACGGGACTCAATTTCGTATCCTTCAATGATCTCACTTATTGTCCCACGAACCATGTCGGTCTCTCCAGATCCTTCCGGAGAGAGTCCTTACTCTTTAGTAGTCTTTCTTCTCATTTTTAATTACTTCACACACACGATCACCCGGCGTGCACATTTCTGAGTCTCTACCCTCTCCTTTAACCTTTACGCGCCCTCCCTCTCTGGGTCCACTCGATCTAACATCTCCTGGTCCTCCCTCGCCTCATGTTCTACTTCAGAAAATCGAGTGCTTTCACGTGTTTGACACTAGACTAGTGAGCTTGAGCCACAAGGTCAAAACAACAAAGAGTCAGTGAGTCAGTACAGACTGAAAAACGTTGGGGTTCCTGACGTCGTTCACTCCGAAAGAACAGGAAGTGGTAGATTGCCTCGAACGAGTATGAGTACAAGTTACCCAGTCACTACGGTAGGTTGGTAGAGTAGGAGACAGTAGAGGAAGAGGAGGACGGAAGTTAGAAAGGGTCGTAGTCCCAGAAAAGGTCACTCAGTCAAGAAGGGTAGGTTACCGGTTTCATAACCTCAAAGTCGAAGTCGAAGTCAGGAAAGTTACTTATAGGTCCTAACTAAAGGAAATCCTAACTGACCAAACAAGGAACGTCAGGTTCCCCGAGAGTTCTCAGAAAAGGTGTGGTGTCAATCTTTCGTAGTCAAGAAGTCCCGCGTCGGAAGAAATACCAGGTTGAGAGTTTAGGTATGTACTGATGACTCTTTTGGCATCGAAATTGATCTGTCTGGAAACAGCCGTCTCACTACAGAGACGAAAAATCATACGAGAGATCCAACCAGTAACATCTTCCATTACCGTGGGGTGAGGTCATGAGAACGGACCTTTTAGGGTACCCGCCTCCTCGGACCATCCGACGTCAGGTACGCCAGCGATTCTCAGCCTGTACTGACTCGTTGAAGGGAAAGTGAAAAGTGAAAGTACGTAACCCCTTCCTTTACCGTCGAGTGAGGTCACGAGAATGTACCTCTTAGAGTCCCTGTCCCCTCGGACCACCCGACGGTAGATACCCCAGTGTGTCTCAACCTGTGTTGACTTCGTTGAATCGTCGTCGTCGTCCAACTAGTATCGAAAAGAAGGTTCCTCATTCGCAGAAAATTAAAGTACCGACGTGAGTGGTAGACGTCACTAAAACCTCGGGTCCTTTTATTTCAGACAGTGACAAAGGTAACAAACGGGTAGATAAACGGCACTTCACTACCAGACTTCTCCGTGTTAGAAGTCAAGAAACTTACATCTCAAAATTCGGTCAAAAAAGTGAGAGGAGAAAGTAGAAGTGGTTCTTCGAGAAATCAAGGAGAAGCGAAAGACGGTATTCCCACCACAGTAGACGCATAGACTCCAATATCTATAAAGAAGACCGTTAGAACTAAGGTCGAACACGAAGTAGGTCGGACTGTAAGGTATACATATAACAGTGGAACTACATGTCGGAACTGTATGAGGAAAGGGTTAAAACTTGGTCAGGTAATAAGGTACAGGCCAACAAAGAACTGGACGTATGTCTAAAGAGTCCTCCGTCCAGTCCACCAGACCGTAAGGGTAGAGCACCTCTTAAAAGGTGTCAAACGACACTAGGCGTGTCAGTTTCCTAAATCGAATCAATTACTTCGTCTTCATCTACAAAAAGACCGTGAGAGAACGAAAAATATACTAGGTTGTCTACGACCGTTAAACTATAGACTAAGGAGACGGAAAAGATTTAGGTCGAACATTTGGACCTTCAAGAGCCAAGTGTATGACAACTTCGGATCGGACTTCCTAAAACTCGTAAGGAATGATCACACACTTTACTCATATTAACACGTCATCAAACTTGTAGGAAACCCTGACCTTACTTTGACTGGAAAAGGTCAGGACGTCGGTGACGACTCATAAGGTTTAAACAACCGTATGACTCAAGTCGTAAAATTGTCGTAGTAGAAAATCCTAAACTTTATCGAGTCGACCTTAAAGTAGTGACAGTGATCGAAACAAGTATCACTACGAAGGAATCCGGGTGAACTGAAACGTAAGGTCCTATAGACCGAGATCCACTCACTAGTGTGGTAACACAAATAGGCCCAGTAATTCTTGTAAAAACACATCGAGAAAGACACATACATCGAGAACGGTGGAGAAGAATTATAGAAAACGAAGAAAATAAGAAAATAAAAGAATTATAGTAGACGAAGCAGGAAATAACTCGGGTAGAAATGTACTTTACAAGGTAACCATAGAGATTAAAAGAACTTCTCTAGAGACCAGAAAAGGTAAGATAACAAAGGGAGATAAAGAAACGTAACAAGTGAATCCTTCCGAAAGAATAGAGAGGAACCATAAGAAACCTTGAAAGGTAAGCTACCTATATAGAAAGGAAAAAAGGAAACGGAAAGTATAGAGAAGAAAAGAGTCTATAAACATTCCGGAAGAGTCTGTTGACAAAACGGAAAAACGTAAAGAAAAAGAACGTCCACCAAAACCAGTGACGGAGGACTTGTTACAATGTCTGGAGATAGGTATCAAGGAGTCCATCAGACGGATAGTCTAAATTAACAGTGAATATTACATATTAACATTCCCTAAACTAAATCCAGTATAGGCTTCCGATACCAAAAAGGTTACCAGTACATACCTACACTCTCAACCTGACACTTCTTTCGACTCACGGCTTCTTAACTACGAAAACTTGACACCAGAACCTCTTCTGAGAACTCTCAGGGAACCTGACGTTCCTCTAGTTTAGTCAGGTAAGATTCCCTCTAGTCGGGACCCACAAGAAACCTTCCTTACTACGACTTCGACTTTGAGGTTATGAAACCGGTGGAGTACGCTTCTCAACTGAGTAACCTTTTCTGAGATTACGACCCTCCCTGACCCCCGTCCTCCTCTTCCCCTGCTGTCTCCTACTCTACCGACCTACCGTAGTGACTGAGTTACCTGTACTCAAACTCACTTGAAACCCTCTACCACTACCTGTCCCTCCGGACCGCACGACGTTAAGTACCCCAGAGTTTCTCAACCTGTTCTGACTCGCTGACTTGACTTGACTTGACTTACCGGATCACCAAAAGGGATGACAGAAGTTGACTTCAGACTTAAAACGTCATTCCTCAAGTGCCAGACTCAGTGTCAGTCGAGGATCAGAACAAAACCGATTGTGATATCTCGAAGAGGTAGAAGTCGACGTTTCTTATGTTAGTTAGACTAAAACCACGAGTGGTAGACCACTACGGGTACTCATCTCAGTAGAGAACATAACAACCTTCTCCTACAAACGATACTGGTCGCACAAGAGAAAGTCGTGAGACAATCGAAAATGGGACGAAGCAAAACGTGAGGTTCCGGTTTGAACGGACAATGAGGTCCACAAAGAACTGTAGGATGAAACGTAAGGTCAGGGGATACTACTTTTCCTGTAGAAAAACCCCACAATCAAGATCTTCCAGAACATCCAGAAGTACTTTCACTTTCACTTTCACTTCAGCAAGTCAGCACAGGCTGAGAAACGCTGGGGCACCTGACATCGGATGGTCCGAGGGGGCAGGTACCCTAAGAGGTCCGTTCTTTTGACCTCACCCAACGGTAAAGGAAGAGGTCCCCTAGAAGGGACTAGGTCCCTAGTTTGGGTCCAGAGGGCGTAACGTCCGTCTACGAAATTGGAGAGTCGGTATCTTGGCAAGGTTGAAGTCGAAGAAGTCGTAATCACCAAACTCGTATCTGAACCCAATGATATTATGCCTTACCAAACAGAACTTTTGCTTGCTCCAGTAAGACAGGAAAAACTTTTACGTGGATACATGACGTAAAGTCTGACAAAACAACTGGTACTCCCGATGAGGTAGAGAAGATTCCCTAAGAACGGGTATCATCATCTATATTACCAGTAGACTCAATTTAAGTGGGAAAGGGTAGGTAAATCAAGTGACTATGGATTTTACAGATACAAGTGAGAACGGTCGAGAACAGACTGGTCAAGTTTAAATGGCACTAAGTACCTGGATTGAAGGGTCCAAGGATACGTTATAACGAGAATGTCGTAGTCTGAAATGAAAGTGGTGATCTGTGTAGGTGTTGACTCGTATCAAAAACGAAACCAAGTCAGAAAAGTAAGAAAGACCTCGATAAAGAGACGAGAAGAGGTCATCGCATAACCCGTGGATGGTTGAACCCCTCAAGTAGAAAATCACAGTATAGAAAAACGGAGAAGAATGACAAATACCCCAAACACTCCATTCTTACGACTTTACCAAACGGTAAAGGAAGAAGTCACCTGGTGTAAAACAGTCGTGAGAGGTGGTACTGGGCAGGCAGAACCTACCGGGATGTCCCGTACGGAGTATCAAAGTAACAATCTGTTCCGACACTGGGTACACTAGTCAAACCAATCAAAAGACACTAATACCAAGAGTAAAACAGATGGGAGACTACCTACTCCTATTCTCCGAACACCTGCGAAGGACTACCCTCCCTGACCGACGCTCCCTTAGACCCAAAACGAGACCACCCGTTCCGGTGTGAGTCATTTAGAAATTGGGTTAAAAGACGACTACTCACCCCGACACAAAGGAGGGACATCGAACCGGACTCCGGTTTGATACCATCCCCATTACCGCTGGAAAAGGTTTTCCTGAATACGGTCGTACGACATGGTGGGTCGTAACGACGTCAGTCACGGGGACTGGGGCTCCGTCCGGTGACAATTGGGCAAGGAGGTAGTCTCTGAGAGTTTGTGAGTGTCCGTTCAGACCGAGTCCGACGACACCCCTGTGACAGGAAAGAGGATCCAGGACGATACGTGTTCCTAAACAAACACGGGAGGTTCAACGGAGTCAGGACACCTTCAAGACTTTAGTTTAGGGCGACCGGAAGTTGCAATCTCGGGGATCCATAAGAGTCAAGGAGACGACCTAGGGGTCGAACCCTTTGGACAACACCAGGTCAAGTCCTTAAACAAAAAAAGGGAGAGGAGGACAAAGGATCAGAGGAAGGAGAAAATGGGGAAAATGGGAAAACAATTCAGCAATTCTTTTACTGAGTGCTCAATAGCAGTTTTGGAGCCACAGGAGAGGGACAGGGGCGGGGTCCGGTATCGCTACTGGTAACAGTTCCAAAGAGTATATACGAAGATCTTGCTAAAGTGTTTGTATACAGATTATATGACATACCTATAAAGATTCTTTGTTACCCATTTACTCCCCTTCCGTCTACCCCAAAACGAACGTCATAAAGTGTGAAAGTAAACAAGGTGACCTGTTGTGTACATCTCTGGAAAGGTACAGTCGGGTCAACCTGTGTGTCTCCGAAAAAAAGGGCCCCGACGTGCCATGGGATTACGTACCTACACTGCAATACATAAATGAGTTAGAGACTGACTACCTATAAAATTCGAGAATGACAAAAAGTGACAATCTTTGTGACACCGGTCCTTGTGAGAACATTTCTGTATAAACCCGTGTACACACTCATATACATATCTTATTTAAGTAAAGACTTCTTAAAGAACCACTTTTCATACGTGGAAATATTAAAACTTTCCGTAGACTAACAGGAGACCTCTATAAACAGGTCCCGGGAAAATGGTATTTTTACAAGATATCTGTATCGAATCGTAGTCTCCGGATCCTTTTACAGACTCGTGACTTGTCATGCCTAATCGAAGGACTGTGTCCCTTTGACGTTTAGACTCTAGTTATTTATAAATTAATTTATAGAGATGTTACATAAGGAATATTACGATAATAAGTATGTCTCAAGTGATATAAACTTTTGTTAAACGTCCAATATATAAAACGAATAAAACGTTCTTAAGTGTTAATGTATATTATTGACAACTCTTTATCCGATAATATTTAATTTATCGAATAGTATTTAATTTGTTGAGTAGTATTCCTAATGAAGTCAAGTCAGCGAGTCAGCACAGACTGAGAAACGTTAGGGTACTTGACTTCGTACGGTCCGGAGGGACAGGTAGTGGTTGGGAGTCTCAGATGGGTTTGGGTACAGGTAGCTCAGCTACTACGGTAGGTTAGTACAGTAACAGACAACAGCGGAAGAGGACGGGAGTTAGTAAGGGTCGTAGTCCACCGGTTTCATAACCTCAAAGTCGAAGTCGTAGTCAGGAAGGTTACTTGTGAGTCCTGACCGTCAGGTTCCCTGAGAGTTCTCAGAAGAGGTTGTGGTGTCAAGTTTTCGTAGTTAAGAAGCCGTGAGTCGAAAGAAGTGTCAGGTTGAGAGTGTAGGTATGTACTGGTGACCTTTTTGGTATCGGAACTGATCTGCCTGGAAATAACCGTTTCATTATAGAGACGAAAACTTATACGATAGATCCAACCAGTATTGAAAGGAAGGTTCCTCATTCGCAGAAAATTAAAGTAACGATGTTAGAGATAGACGTCACTAAAACCTCGGGGGTTTTTAATTCAGACTGTTACAAAGGTGACAAAGGGGTAAATAGACGGTACTTCATTACCCTGGCCTACGGTACTAGAAGCAAAAGACTTACAACTCGAAATTCGGTTGAAAAAGTGAAAGGAGAAAGTGAAAGTAGTCCTCCGAAAAATCAGGAGCAGTGAAAGACGGTATTCCCACCACAGTAGACGTATAGACTCCAATAACTATAAAGAGGACCGTTAGAACTAAGGTCTAACACGAAAGAGGTCGGGTCACAAAGAGTACTACATGAGACGTATATTCAATTTATTCGTCCCACCGTTATATGTCGGAACTGCATGAGGAAAAGGATAAACCTAGATTGACAACGAAGGACTGGACGTATGTCCAAAGAGTTCTCCGTCCAGTCCACCAGACCATAAGGATAGAGAAAGTCTTAAAAGGTGTCAAAGAACAGTAGGTGTGTCAGTTTCCGAAACCGTATCAGTTATTTCGTCTTTATCTACAAAAAGACCTTGAAAGAACGAAAAAGGTACTAGGTCGCTTACCTACAACCGTTAAACTAGAGACCAAGGAGACGGAAAAGATTTTGGTCGAACTTATAGAACTTCAAGTGCCAAGTACATAACGACTTCGGACCGAACCTCTTAAAATCCGTAATGAAAGGATCGTACACTCTACTCACGTTTAAACACCATCAAACTCGTAAGAAACGTAACAGAAAGAAACCCTGACCTTTCTTTTGACTGGAAAAGGTCAGGGCACCGGTGACAACTCAGAAGGTATAAACAACCGTATAACTCACGTCGTGAAAGTGTCGCAGTAGAAAGTCCTAAACTTTATTGAGTTGACCTTAAGGTAGTGGAGGTGATAGAACCAAGCATCACTGCGAAAGATTCCGGGTGAACTAAAGTGTAAGGTCCTACAGAACGAGATCCACTGACTAGTGTGGTAGCACTAATAGACCCAGTACTTCTAGAAAAAGTGTGTAAAGAAGACACATAAGAACGGTGGAGGAGAATTATAGAAGACGAAAACAATCCAGGGATGGTAAAGACAGGAAATAACTTGGGTAGAAACGTACTTCCTAATATGTTTGAGACATCTCTCAACAGACTTAGAAATATGGAAGTAGCCCGAAAGGTTCCTCGAGGTTACTATTCCTTAGACGGACGTTACGTCCTCAGGACCCAAGTTAAAGACCCAGTACTTCCAGGAGACCCCTTCCCGTCCGTTGGGTGAGATCATAAGAACGGACCCTTTAGGGTACCTGTCTCCTCGGACCACCCCACGTCAGGTACACCGGTGTTTCTCAGTCTGTGTTGACTCGTGATATGGAAGTAGTTGTAAATATAAAAGAAAGAAAAAAAATTTACACACATAATAAAAACCGACACGACCCAGAAGAAACGATGTACGTTCGATGAGAGGTCAACGTCACTCGTTCGAAGGGTAATACTACTGAAGAGGACAACACCTCGTGTCCGAGATCTCACACACCCGAAGTAATCAACGACAAGGACCAGGGATCTCGTGTTCGAGTTATCAACCCCACACGTCCGAAACAACAAGTGACCGTACAACCTAGAGGGATCTGGTCCCCGACTTAGGTGCAGAGGACGTAGCCGTGTAAGGTGACACGATGGTCCCTTAGGGGTGTAAAACACAAAAGTTTAATACTTAGATACAGTTGGACTATACGTTGCAAAAACAAATAAGGAATCAAAGTATAAATAAATTAATACTCACGTCAACTCGTACAAAAGACACATAAAGATACGGTAAAAGGAGAAATGACACTCGATTTAACAACACAAGATCCAGGTAAAACGATAACCTTAAACTAGGAAAGACACAGCTAAACAATCCAGAAAATATATTACTCCTGATATCGAGAAATAATGAGTGTACCATAACGCTTATAAAGGGAGGTTAAATAAGAAACAAAAATCGGACGAAATACTAGTAAATACACATAAGAAAAAAACGGAGAAAAAATGTAAAAGGATCAATTTAAATTTCAAAAGGAAATACCGAAGGACGTCCTTCAGGTTCTTGTTTTCCTCCGGAACTTTCCAAAAATTCGTCCTTTCACTATATTAGACTAAACATAAGATTTACACCGACGACGGGTCCCTTGATCTCTAACCTGACTTCTCCCGTTCTAATTTAGGTCCCTCTCACCAATCTTCCACTTTGCACTACCACTGAACCGAACTTCCCTTATTTACCCTCTTTCTAGTTCTCCGTTTTGGTCACGTCGACTTCTACCTCTTATTCCGTTCCCTTCGTTGTTTCTATTCAGAGTCCAAGACCAAGACTAAAACTTTTCCTTACTTCGTCGGTGAGAGACTGTATCGTTTGTGATTTCCTCCTGATCCCTAAATACATAAATAACAAACAAATAAAGTCACCCCCACCCCGAATCCAACGACTCTGACACTCAATCCTAATCCTGTACTACTCGACTTCGCAGTAACTGTATAGACCACCTCTTCCTCTTCTCCACCAACCTAAGTACCACTACCTCGTATCTTCACTATGTACATTGTCCACACAAAGGTGAAATACTCAAAACCAAAGGTGTAAGTCGTAGTTTCAAGTTGTTTGGGGAGACACCAGAACTGCGTGGTCTAAAGTGAGCTTTTCAAGTTAAACCCAGATCTTCAACCGTATCTAAATTCCTTAACGATTTACTAAAAGGACGACTCTTTTTTTCTCGAAAACCAAATTCGTTTTCATGTGTGGGTAGAATTGGTACTTAACCACCGGGATTTAAAAAAATTTAAATTTTTATTATAGTTTGTATGTCTTTTCAACACTCTTGTTATGTTTCTTACGGGAGAAATTTTTTTCAGTGAGAGGGATCACGATCAATAGACAAAAATGCAATTTTTTTTTTTGTTGTTGTTTTTGACGACGGTTTGAATCACCGAATTTGTCGTTGGTAATATCCTCCATAGTACTAAAAGACACAGTTCTTAAACCCGTCTCGAGTCGACCCACTAAAGACAAGGTACGCCACAACTGTCTCCAGTACCTTACGATAAATCGAGTACCTGTCTTACTAGATCTCTTAGGTGCTAACGAAGTGAGTGTTCAGACCGTGGAACGACCCCTCTCGTCGTTCCGACTCGACTCACCCTTCACAGTTGTCCTCGTGGATACGTACGGGAGAGATCACGCTACCAGAGTCCCTCGACGATCTACAGAATATCGTCGAGTTCCCGGGACCTCTCTCGAAAGGTTCTCCGGGTCTGACTTTCCCGTTTCGAAGAGTATTGTATCAGTTCCTTCAGGGTCTCAGCGAAGGGTGGTCGGAGCACCAGATTGTTGACTGATTCTGGTCGAGTCTAAATTTCTATCCTTAATCAGACAGAGGGGTCACCAAGTCGTCATTTCTTAGACGGACGTTTCATCCTCTCCACCCAAACTAGGGACCCAGTCCTTCTAAGGGAACTCTTCGTTTACCGTTGGGTGAGGTGACAAGAACGGACCTCTTAAAGTACCTGTCTCCTCGAGACTCTCACCCGATGTCAGGTTCCTCCGTGTTACTCACTCTATGCTGACTCGTTGATTTGTTGTTCGTTGGGTTAGTCTTCTCCTCGTTATTCCCACACCGGTAGAGATAACATGGTGTCAAGTGGTCGACAACCATAAAACGGTACAAACACAGTATTATAAAGAAAGACTTGATCGACTCTCATTCAACGTATGTAGTACGAGGAAATAGGAACTTATAAAAGGATACATAATTATTAACGATTTTTGTTTTATCAGAGAAAAAAAAAATCGACGTGACTCGTCGTACGTCCTAGAATCAAGGGACTGGTCCCCGTGAAAAGGACACGAGGGGGACGTCACTTTACGTCTCAGAATTGGGGACCTGGTGGTCCCTTCAGGGTTTGTTTTTTAAGAAACTACCTAGGTGTCTTGTCGTCCTTAAAATTGTGACTTTTGATGACTATAGATTAGATATTAGGTATAATATTAACAGGTTTATAATATTAAATATTGTTTGGAAAAAGACCGGCTCCTAGGTTAGGTTCCAACATACAATGTAAATCAACAGTCCAGAGAAATCGAAGGAGGTTAGACCTTACAAAGGAGTGGGAAAGAAAATGAAAATATTGAAACTGTAAAAGTTCTCAGTACGATTAACAAAACATCCCATGGGAAGTTAAATCTAAACAGACCTATAAAGGAGTAATAATCAAAATCCAATTCACGAAACCCGGTCTTGTGGTGTCTTCACGTTTTATATTCCTCCGTCGTTCCGACTAAACAGGGTAATAACCACCACAATTGAAACTAGTAAGATAATTTTCGCACGAACGGTTCAAGGATAAAAAGGAAAAGATTAATTATTAATGAACCACCTCTCTAAACAACTCTGACATTTATAGAACAAGGAGTAATCCGAAAGTTGTCGTACGAAATCGTAGGGAACTACTGAAAACGGGTCGAGAAAATGATCTTACCATCGTTTGGTCACCAAAAGATTATGGCAGTAAAGAAGACGTAAAAAGATGTTGTCCCCTCTCGACAGGGGTCACGTATATACATGTCTGAACCTACTTGAATATCTAAGAATAATTATATAAGTCAACCAATATTGGGTATTGCCAGTATGCAAACCTACGAATGACGGAAACCCACGGAGGAACATGAAAACTAGATAAGGATAATAATTATAAAGAATAAAAGACAGTGTCAGGTACAAGGTCTGAGTCGAACATGGAAGGGACGGGGTCAGGAACTTAGTCGGTAAAGAAGTTCCTGGGGACCAAAAGAAAAAAATTGTCTCTTACGAGAAATATAAATTTAAAAATAAATAAATTTTTTTAATGGAAATTACTCTCTACGGTGTACCGGACACCCTAGAATCAAAGGTCTGGATCCTAACTTTGACGTGGGGGACGGAACCTTCGTGTCTCAGAAATTAGTGACTTAGCAGTCCTTCAGGTTCTTACGAAAACTCTTTTGACACACGACCTCACACGAGTAACGGTTAACACAGCTGTGAAGCTCCGGGAAAGTGACCCGTTTCGATCTTTATGTCACTGCACTTTCACGATCAGTGAGTCAGCAAACGTTGAGAGACGCTGGGGTACCTGACATCGGGTGGTCCGAGGAGACAGGTACTTCGAGAAGTTCGTTCTCATGACCTCACCCAACGGTAAGGGAAGAGACCCCCTAGAAGGGGTGGGTCTCTACCTTGGGTCCAGAGGACGCAATATCTGTAAGAAATGGTAGACTCGGTGGTCCCTTCAGGTTTCCCAGTACGAGATCAGAGATTAAGGGTAGTTTGAGACACCCCGAAACGAACGAAATGAGGTAAAGTCCAAACAAAGAAGGTATCACTCTTGAGACTAAGGGTTATAATAAGTCTAGATTTTTGGTATCTTTTATCAAAGTCTTAGGAACATAAGTATCGTTTGGTTTAGATGATTCATTTTGTGACGACCACGACGACGATTCACCGGAGTCAGTAGAGGCTGACACGTTGGGGTATTTGCCGTCGGGTGGTCCGAGACGTCAGGGACCCTAAGAGGTCCGTTCTTGTGACCTCACCCAACGGTAAAGGAAGAAGTTACGTACTTTCACTTTTCACTTTCACTTCTACGAGTCAGCGTAGGCTGAGAATCGCTGGGGTGCCTGACGTCGGGTGGTCTAAGGAGGCAGGTACCCCAAAAGGTCCGTTCTCATGGCCTCACCCCACGGTAACGGAAGAGGTTTCATTTTGTGTTCTGAATAAATAAATATACACATCAACGTTCCTCTCGACTTTGGACATTTCTAACGAGGGACCTATATAACAATGACTTAATTTTGATAGTAAGACCATTACGGTTTTCCTACCCCTTCTGAAAAACCACCCGTTGGTTATTACTAACGGTGTCAGAGAGTCCCACAATAAACCTCTTGTAACACCCTTCCCTCACTCCACTCACTCTCCTCGGATTTGATCGACGATTCCCTGGAAGGACCACCAGGTCACCGATTCTGAGACACGACGGTTACGTCCCGGAACTCAAGTTCGGGACCAACCCCTTGATCTAGAGTGTACGGTGTTAATTCTCAGACGTACGGTGTCGATGTCTAGGACGTACGACGATATTTCTAGTTTCTAGGGTGCACGGTGTTGACTCTGGACCGTGTGGGTTTATTTACTTATAATTTATTACTTATTTATTTAACGGTTTCAGGTCCCTGTTCTACTATTTATGACCTTGGTTCCTTCGGGTGGTAATGGGTACTTTAGCAGACTTGGGTAGCTCTTAGAATGTATGAGGTCAGACACAGTCCAGGGACCTATTATGTAAAGTTTACATATAGGAGGATACAGTCTTCTTGCGATCGACACACTGGAACCTGTTTAATAATCGGAGAGACTCGGAGTGTGTCTAGTGGAACCGAGGTCCTCTTTCCCACACTCGGACAGGTACTACCACGTGTCTTTTAAGGAGGTTTAAACGAAACTTAGTTAGCAAACCTGGTTATCGTACGAAAATAAATTAGCCGTTAATGTATAAGAAAATTTGCGACGTCCTTAGGGTCCAGGAAAATTATCTACCGTGACATTAACGTCAAAAGTAGAATTTGGTAAAATAAAAGTCTCTCTTACTCTCTGATACAGTTCTTGTATTACTCTACTAAGTTACTTTTTCTACTTGACGAACTGATGGTGGGTCCATTATCGACTATTTTTCAGAGGTCACCGTTACCTAGTCCATCACACTTCGTCCATTGAAAATCAACACACCCACCTTATATAAGAGTCAATAAATTAGGGGTACACGAGTTCCGGTCGGTCGGAGTCACTACCGAACTGGACCGAAAGAGAGTTGCCTCCCCCACGATAGGTACAGTCATCACCCCACATCTCCGTTGGTAGCCTCCAAACTTCAGTCAGTCTAGACATAACTCTAAGGTTTAATAAATAATGACAGACTATGAATCGACCATTTCTTAGACGGACGTTACACCCTCTGGAACCAATCTAGGGACCCAACCCTTCTAGGGGACCTCTTCCCTTTCCGATGGGTGAGGTCATAAGACCGGACCTCTTAAGGTACCTGACATATCATGTACCCCAACGTTTCTCAGCCTGTGCTGACTCGCTCAAAGTGAAAGAGAAAAGGACACCGACAATTTACCTCAATTCTTTAGACTGGGGTATTCTATAATACACGGAAACTACTTTATTTTTTACCACTTTTGGGTCGTGTCTCTGTGTGTCATTTACACGAAAAGGGAGATGGAGGTGTCGAAGCACCTAAAGGAAGACACGGGACTGTTTCGGAATAAATGGCATAGGAGAGCAGGACTCGGTGTGGACCATACAAAAAGTCCTAAGTTCCTTGTGACTCAGTAATCGAAACGGGAAATTTTTTTTAAAAAAAAAAAATTAAATCAAGAGAAACAGACCCGACCCAGAAACAACGACGTGTCCTGAACGACATCGACGCCGTTCAACCCCGACGAGAGATCAACACCATAGACCCGAAGAGTGATGCCACCAAGGAGAACAAAACCTCGTGTCCAATATCTCATACCCGAAGTTATCAACACCGGACACCCGGGATCCCGTGTCCGAATCATTCACCCCGTGTGTCCGAATCAACGAGGTTCCGTACACCCTAGAAGGGCCTAATCGCTAGGTTGGTACAGAAGGCGTGACCGTCCGTCCAAGAAATGGTGATACTCGGTGGTCCCGTCGGGACGAAGAGAGAAATATTTATGTGAATCATTACAAAAATTCGTGGACACGTCACGAGTCAGAGACATAACTAGAAATACCTACTTGGTTTCTTCGTATTCTACGTCGGGAACAAAAGGTCCTTGTTTTTTTTAGGGTGATTCCCGGGTTTTATTAATAATATTTTGTTTTTATTTATTAAAATTGGGTTTCGTGTGTGTCTGGACTCAAGTTTGGGGTCGAGACGGCGAATAATCGAAACACTGGAACTTGTCCGTGAATTGAAGAGACATGCAGATAAAGGAGTGGACACTTTGTCTCGTTGGACCACTCCAGTAGTGTTCCACATCTTATCGACGAGGTACATTCCCTGGACCGTGTTCCATCCGGGAATCTTTTAGGCTCAAGGAAACAGAAGTTTGGTATACCATCAATTTATCTTCAATTTGACTTCTGGACAACGTTTTGACGGACGTTCAGTAACGGTTCACTTTCCGGGACTTTATTTCCGACAACCTCAAACCCCCTCTTCTCTTGACGAGTTCGACTCCACCCACCTTCTCAAAGAAAGTACTTCTTCCCTTCACGGACCGTAGGACGTTCCTACCTGACTGAACTACTCTATGTAGTCGGAACAAACGACGTCACTTCTATTCCCTATTTCCAAACCTAAGGATTCTGTCTTCACCGCGTACTTTCTGACTTCTTTCAGTAAGTCAATGGGTCGGTTACGGGTCTGGTGACTATGAAAAACAGGAACGTGACGGTCAAGAGTGACAGGTAGACAGAGTTACGGAAACTCGGGTGAAACTTACGTCATTAGTCTCAGGTGACCCGTTATCGTTTACTCAGTCTCCTGTCCATACATGGATCCTCTTTCCTTTACGATTACCAGTTTCTACACAAGTGAGGTCAGGAGAAGTGTTTCATAACGAAACTCGTTTTTATACGTCTCTTTGAATGAACGTCTACAAGTATTGTTAGTGGTCGATAACATTTAATACAAAACAAGGGTTCATAGTCGAGGAAACCCGAAAGGACCACCGAATCTACCATTTCTTAGACGGACGTTCCGTCCTCTGGGCCCAAACTAGGACCCTCCCCTTCTAGGGGACCTCTTCCTTTATCGATGGGTGAGGTCATAAGAACGGACCTCTTAAATTACCTGTCTCCTCGGACCTCCCGATGTCAGGTACCCCAGTGTCAGTCTGTGCTGACTTATTGAAGGTGGTGGTAGTGGTAGTCGAGGGAGAAGACATTCTCTTAGTATGGAGAGAAGAAACGGTCTTGAGAGGCTCCTACCTCATATCACCATTGGGTAACTGAAATCCTATCGGTTATCTTACACTCTTATACGTTATCCGTGGTGTAGTCTCGTCTTTGTAATTTACGTAGAGTACTAAATAAACCAGAGTATAAGAACAGAAGAATCTACTACGATGACAGTCAGACGGAGGCTCTTATTCTTTCGAACCACGAGTTCCCCTCGATTCGTGTCGGCTCAGTACTGCCTGTTTCTGGTCATCTGGTCTTGTGGGCACTCGATCTACACAAACAATAACATTCGGTGACTCTACACCTCCAACAAACAACTGTATCGTTTTCGACTGTTCATGTAGTTGTAATTGACTTGTGAACAAGTCACGACTGTGATAAGACTCGTATGTACACACAAGAGAGTAAACTAGAAGTGTAATTAGTACTTCCGTCACAAAGTAGGTCACAAGGGATAACATTTGTAGTCTTCTAATGAGACCGACACATGTTTTCCTCATGTTCTCCTTCTGAAGACGAAGGTCGGTTCTCCCTTGTTGTCTCCGACCTACACAAGTATGGGCTTTCTTGATTTTTCCTATACTTTATATATTTTGACACCAAAAATTCTATCATCTACTACCCGTCACTTCCTGTCATCAGAGACTCTATACCCTCGAAGGTCCAGTACCAAGCTTTTTTCCCCTTCGGACCGTCTCGAATCACTAGAGGAACCAAATCCTTATACCTCGACTCTCGTTCTTACGGTTCCGTTGATTTTAAAAGTCCCTTCGTATGACCTTTCCTCTCTCGATGTGTCTCTCTCTTGGTTCCTCTAAAAGTTTTCCACGGGGAGTTTCTGCGTCGACTCGTGTCCAGTCTCGTCTGTATTCTCCTTTGAGAGATTCCGCACCCTTCATTATGGTTGTTTTGATTTCCCTTGTTAGGGACCTCGAGTGGATTCTGATCTTTATTGTGGAGAGGGGTGGTCGGTCTCACCTGTAGTCCGTCTTATGTTTTTCCCAGAACGAGGTGTCACCCTTTTTTTAGTGGTCCGTACGTTTCATCGTCCATGGATGTTAGGGTATTGGGTTTTCCTCCTCTTTTTAGTTAGGTAACTTTGATTGGGTCTTTACTGGGTCTATTGTCTTCATCATCTATTCCTGTAAAACTTTTCATACTGACATAAGGTATACAAGTTCTAAGATCTCCTTCTTAACTTATACAATTTATTTCTGTACCCTCTATATTTTTTCCAAGTCCAACTTAAAGAGAAAAAATAACCTCACATTAACAAATGTCACAACACAATTAAAGACGACACGTTGTTTCACTTCGTCGATGTGGACACGGATAAGGAAGAGAGAACTCAGAGAGAGGGTGGGGAGGGGGTAGGGTGGAGTGATCCAGTTGTGTCTCGTGACTCGACTCGAGGGACACGATCCGTCGTCGAAAGAAGATCGATAGATAAAATGTGTACCAAGCCAAGTCGAGTCAAGTCAACGAGTCAGCACAGGCTGAGAAACGCTGGGGTATTTAGTGTCGGGTGGTCCGGAGGGACAGGTAGTGGTTTAGGGCCTCAAGTGAGTCTGAGCGCAGGTAGCTCAGTCACTACGGTAGGTCGGTAGAGTAGGAGACAGTAGGGGAAAAGGAGGACGTGGGTTAGGGAGGGTCTTAGTCCCAGAAAAGGTTACTCAGTCGAGAAGCGTACTCCACCGGTTTCATAACCTCAAAGTCGAAGTCGTAGTCAGGATGGTTACTTGTGGGTCCTGAATAGAGGAAATCCTACCTGACCAACCTAGAGGAACGTCAGGTTCCCTGAGAGTTCTCAGTAGAGGTTGTGGTGTCAAGTTTTCGTAGTTAAGAAGTCGCGAGTCGAAAGAAGTGTCAGGTTGAGAGTGTAGGTATGTACTGGTGACCTTTTTGGTTTCGGAACTGATCTACCTGGAAACAACCGTTTCATTACAGAGACGAAAACTTATATGATAGATCCAACCAGTATTGAAAAGAAGGTTCCGCATTCACAGAAAATTAAAGTACCGACGTCAGAGGTAGACGTCACTAAAACCTCGGGTTTTTTATTTCAGGCTGTGACAAAGGTGACAAAGGGGTAGATAGATGGTACTTCACTACCCTGGTCTACGGTACTAGAATCAAAAGACTTACAACTCGAAATTCGGTTGAAAAATTGAGAGGTGAAAGTGAAAGTAGTTCTCCGAAAAATCAAGAAGAAGTGAAAGACGGTATTCCCACCACAGTAGACGTATAGACTCCAATAACTATAAAGAGGGCCGTTAGAACTAAGGTCGAACACGGAGAAGGTCGGGTCGTAAAGAGTACTACATGAGACAGACGTATCTTCAATTTACTAGTCCCACTGTTATATGTCGGAGTCACATGAGGAAAAGGATAAACCTTGGTCAGACGACAAGGTACAGGTCAAAATTGACAACGAAGGACTAGACGTATATCCAAAGAGTTCTCCGTCTACATCACATAGACAAAATGTGTACATCGATAGATAAAGTGTACATCGATAGATAAAATGTGTACTATGGTGATATTACCGTCTCTCTTTTCTCCGGAGAACTAGTCCCACCCTTTCCTCTCATTTTTTCTGTCTATTTTGAGTTATAATTCTTTTGATTTTAGTACCGTAGACCAGTGTAGTGAATTACCGTTTATCTTCCCCTTTCCCACCTTCGTCACTGCCTAAAGGAGAAGAACCCGAGATTTTAGTTGCGTCTATTACTGGTGTCGGGACTTTACTCTTCTGCTAACGAAGAGTCTTCCTTTCGATACTTTTTGAATCTGTCACATAGGTTTTTATCTCAGTAGTGAAACGACTGTTTCTAGGTATATCAGTTCCGATACCAGAAAAGTCATCAGTACATGTCTACACTCTCAACCTGGTATTTCTACCGTCTCGGGACTTCTTGACTACGAAAACTTGACACCACGACCTCTTCTGAGAACTCTCAGGGACCCTGTCGTTCCTCTAGTTCGGTCAGTTAGAATTTCCTTTAGTTGGGACTTATGAGTGACCTCCCTGATTACGACTTCGACTTGGAGACTATGAAACTGGTGGACTACACTTGTCGACTGAGTAACCTTTTCTAGGACCACGACCCTTTCTAACTTCCGTCTTCCTCTTCTCCCGTTGTCTCCTACTCTACCGACCTACCGTAGTGACTAAGTTACTTGTACCTGAACCTGTTCGAGTCCCTCTACCACTCCCTGTCCCTTCGGACCGTACCACGTCAGGTGTCCCAGTGTTTCTCGCCTATGCTGAACCACTGACTTGTTGTTGTTCACATATACGCAGTCACAATAAGAGAGTTAAGTAGGGTAGTAGGGAAAGGGGGTGACACAGGTGTAGGTCCGACTTAAAGATCTTTGTTTAGATGTTACATGCTCTACCTTTATGTGACTCACCCCAATTAACGTCTAGTCTGTATCATCTTCCTTTTCAATCCCTTTGACTTCTGTGTCTTGGTCAACTTTTACTTCGTGTCTCTTTTTTTTGGCTACTTTTTAGATTTACCTTATTGTCGCTCGACACCCCGTTAAAGTCCCTCGGACACGTTCATCTCGTCCCCAGGAACTTCCTTTACCCCGTCTTTTTATAAACTTCTTTATTCCCGGGGGTATAAAGAGTTATACTTCTTTTGAAATTTGGGTGTTGAGATTTTTCAAATTTCTTTGAGTTTGTATTCTGCGTATTTCTTTTGATGTGGTTCCGTGTAGTATTAACTTAACTAATTTTGGTGACTATTTCTTTTTATGAACTTTCATCGGTCCCTTTTCCTCCCTTGTATAATGTACGTCTCCTTGTTTCTCCTATTGTCGTCTGAAAAAAAAAACAGTCTTTGTTAAATTATATTTTCTGGTACGTCGTTGTAGAAATTTCGTTACCTTCTTTTCGTTTTTTAGGTAGTTGGATTTTGAGGAATGATTCTTCTTTCGACAGTTTTCACTCCTATTTGTTCCGAAAAAGTTTATCTGTTTTCGAAATTCTTGAGTGGTGGTAGTCTGGACATGATATTCTGGGTATGTCCAATTTTCATTTTCCTATCTTTTCTATATAATACGATTGTGATTAAAAATTTTCTTCACTTTAGTATAAATTGTTATCGTTTGTTTTCTCTAAAGTCTCGTCACTCATACTCGTCCGTGTTTCTCTCAGCCAAGTATTTACTTGTATTATGGGGTTTTCATATATGGATTTTGTTCCGAAGTTTTATGTACTTTGTTTCTCTCTATCTTGACATTCTTCCACGTCTGTCTAAATGTTCATATGAATATATGGGAGAGAATTACTAACTGTCTTGTCTACTTGTCTTTTAGTCATTCCTATATCTTCTGAACTTATTGTGTCGATTGGACTACAGTAACCATAAAGGTCTCGCCAAGTGCGCTATCATCGTCTTATGTGTAAGAAAAGTTCCCGTGAGTTTTGTAAATATTTCGAGTTGACATAAGACTCGGTATTTCATTTAAAGTCATTTAAATTTTGATAAGTTCAAAATCCTTCTTACTGGTGTATCTTAACAATCCTTAGTTATGACATTACAGACCTTTTAGAAGTTTATAAACCTTTGTTTTATTGATTTAAGATTCATTTGATACGTAGTTTTTCTTTTTTTTTTAATTAAAAGTTACAAAAACTTGGCTTACATTTATTTTTACGACACAACGTTTTACACACTCTATGTCATAAATCTTTTGTTACATACCGTGATTTCCGGATATAATCTGATCTTTTTACCAGATTTTATTTACGAGAGGTGAAAGGTGGAATTCTCTTTCTCGTTTACCTACGGTTTTCATTCGTGTTCTTACCTTTCTCTCGGTTTTTTTCGTGTCTCTTTTATTTACTTTTGTTTTCAACTAATAAACTCTGGTAGTTATTTTAACTATTTGACGATCGGTTTGACTTGTTCGTTTTATTCTCTCTTTTCCGGGTTTTATGGTCATAGTCTTTGTTCTTTCGACTGTAGTGATGTCTTTAACAGTACATTATTTTTCTATTATTCCTTTTTAATACTTGAGTTACGGTTATATCAGTTGTTAATGGATTGTACTGTTTACAGAACTTTCTATATTTGATGATATCAAGTAAGTTTTTCTGTGTTTGTGTTATCGAGACATAGATAAAATTTTATTAATTTAAAGACAAATTTTAAGAGGGGCATTTCTTTTGAGGTCCCGGTCTAATAAAGTGACTACTTAAGGTGTTTTGTAAATTCCTCTTTATAATATTGAAGATATAAAGAAAAAAGAATCTTCTTTATTCTTGCAACAATTGAGTAGGAAAAGAAAGAAAAAGAAAAAGGAAAAATCACGTTAAACAATTGAGCAAGAGTTTTAGGTCAAAATCAAGTCACAGTTTCGTTCTGTTTTTATAATGTTCTTTTCGTGTCTGTCATAGGAGTACTTATGTCTGTGATTACCTTTAGGTCGGTACATCATTTTCCTGTTATATAGTGTCGGTCCACCCTAGATAGGGTCCTTACGTTTCGATCAAGGTGTAAGTTTTGGGTTAGTCACATTAAGTGAGATACTGATCTAAATTCTTCTTTCTTTTAACCCTTTAGTGTCTTACTGAACCTTCCGATCTCTCGTTCTAGGTCCTTTTTCTTTTTTTTTTTTTTGTAATTTTTTCCGTCCTTGTTGTTTTAGTTGTTGTTTATGCCCCGAGTCTTTATGTCGACCTTAGTGTGGGGTTTGGGTTAGATGACTCGACGGTAACTGTCGTGACTAGTAACCTGCATCCTCACCCATGGTGTCGACTACCGTAGGAACCCTCGACCTACAACGACAACGGTTACGAAGGTAGTTTTACTTAAGAGGTGGCAGAAACGAAAAAAACCTTATCGACCAAGGTCGAAACTTTTGGGTCCTCCTTCCCACACTTATCGGTTCGGCAGTCCTTCTGACCCTTTCCCTTCCATTGTCTTCCTGAAGAACCAACGGTTGTTATCTTAGGTGAGGTGGACAAAGTACGTCCACCCCTGAATCACTTCGTCTTATTTACCGAATACCTTAGTAACCCTAACAACTTTTGATCTGAGGCCTACCTTGAAAGTCCTTTTATTAAGACAACTGTCTTACCCAGACCATTCCCTCAAAGACGGTGTTTACTCTTCTCCTTCGACGGTGAGAGTGAGGCTAAGGTCTTTTCTCGAAGGAGATAAAAGGGACTTCATGGTCGGTCTCCCCTAAGACATGCGGATCTCTGACAAGATCTCCTCGCTTGAAGACTTAGTCTGACCATACAAACAGACCGTCTTAGGTCTAGTGTCGGCGTAGGTCCCGTTCCCTCCGATCCTGTACTTCCCCAAAATAAACGAACTAAAATGGTTTTTGTTTTACGTTACTCGTAAACGTTCTCTAAACTCTCGATACTGACCCTTGACCCGTAAAAGAAACGATACGTCGGACCGTACACGGTAGAATCAAGGGGTTGGTCCCTACCTTGGACACAGGAGAAGTCACCGTCACGTCAGGATTGGTAACCTGGTGGTTCCTTCAGACTACCCGTGACCCGAAAAACAAGTGGACATCCTTCGTCTCAACGAACTTAAGTACACCTTCCCTTGAAGATCCCGAACCTCTCCACCAAGTTGACGAGTCATAAAGTTACACTCTTTACGGTGATTTCTTTCCATGAAATTTTTTTTCAGAAAGAACTCGAACAATGTTATAACGAAGACGAATACAAAACAAGAAAACCGATGTCAGTACACCCTAGTTAAGGGGTTGGTCCCTAACTTGGGTGTGGGGAACGTAACGTTCCGTTTCAGAATTGGTGACCTGGTGGACCCTTCAGGGGATTTATTTCCATGTGAATAATCAAGGTAAAAGGTCCGTAAACCATTGAGTACGTTCTAGTGTTATACTTCTTGTTTTGTAAACGGTTCGGGAATATCTGTCGTGGAGGAAATTAGGAATGTTCAGATACCCGATCTGTTCAGATGGTAAAATATATTTGTACTCCTAATGTCTTTAACTAATTTTCCGATTTTGGGACACCACACTCGAACGACACTAGACAGGAGACAGACGGTGGACTAGGGTCACATGGTCCCAGGTCCTGAGACCCGCATCCACAGGGACACGTACGAACACGCACAGGAATCACAGAATAGGACGTGGTTCAAGTCGCACGTGACCTACTTAAACCCACAGAGACAGTGACTCAGTGTGGATGAAAGAACGATATCTAATTGATGCCACATAGGGTCTCAGGACCCCGCGAGTCAGGAGACCCATGGTCATCGAGACGAATAGATCCTGTCTTTGCCGTTGTCCTTCCCCTTACCTTATTGGACTCCGGACGTTGATACAGTCATACGTTTAGTGAACATACGTTTCCTCAGGTTCCCTTATCACAACCCCTAGGGATCCAGTTAGTAACACCATTTGACATTTACTACGTTTAATAAAAGCCACGTAAACTGGGAGGTACAAAACACTGACCTGACTTTGTCAAAACTTTTTATCTGACATAAAAATCTCATGTGTCTTCTTGCCTCACCTTCTATGTCTCTAAAAAGTGTGTGAAGGACGGGATAGTGTACGTTTCGGAGGCGGTAATAGTCGTAAGGGGTGGTCTCACCATGTAAACAATGTCACTACTTGGATGTAACTGTATAGTAATCGTGGGTTTCAGACATCAAACAGAATGCCAGTGAAAACCACATGTAGGA
This sequence comes from Capra ibex, assembly GCA_006410555.1. Classification (NCBI taxonomy): domain Eukaryota; kingdom Metazoa; phylum Chordata; class Mammalia; order Artiodactyla; family Bovidae; genus Capra; species Capra ibex. The sequence goes on along the minus strand of SJYO01020080.1, from coordinate 105,528,342 downwards.
CACCCAAAACTGTTTACAGATTACTGGGAATAGGTGGTACTATCGTAGTGTGTCTCATCAAAGTGACGAGATTTTTAGACACGAGGTGGATAAGTAGGGAGGGAGGGAGAATTGGTGACCGATTGTCACTAGAAAAATGACAGAGGTAGGAGAAAATAGAAAAGGTCTAACAGTATATCAACTTTAGTATGATATACATCGGAAAAGTCTGACTGAAGAAAGTGTAACATTCTTTATATTTAAACTCAAAGGAGGTACAGAAAAGTACGGAACTCTTAAGCAAAGAAGAATCATGATTGATTATACCGAAGGGACCACCAAGTCTGTTATTTCTTAGAAGGATGTTACGTCCTCTGGGTCCAAACTCGAGACCCAACCTTTTAAGGGACCTCTTCCTTTACCGTCGGGTGAGGTCATAAGAACGGACCTCTTGAGGTACCTGTCTCCTCGAAGCACCCGATGTCAGGTACCCCACCGTTTCTCAGCCTGTACTGACTAATTATAAGGTAACACACTTACATGGTGTCAAATAAATAGGTAAGTGGATGTTTCCTGTAGAACCAACGAAGGTTTAAAACCGTCAATACTTATTTCGACAATATTTGTAGGTACACGTTCAAAAACACACTTTTGAAGTTAAGGAAACCCATTTATGGTTCCTCACACTAACGATTTGACATATCAATTTCATACCGTCTTTCACTTCTTCTTGATTTTTCGGAGAACTACTTTCAATTTCTCCTCTCACTTTTACAACCGAACTTCGAGTTGTAAGTCTTTTGACTCTAGTACCGTAGACCCGGGTAGTGAAGTACCGTTTATCTATCCCTTTGTTACCTTTGTCACCGTCTGAAATAAACCCCGAGGTTTTATTTCTATGTGATGTCTATCACTAAAGTCGGTACTTTAATTTTCTACGAATGAGGAACCTTCCTTTCAATACTGGTTGGATCTGTCGTATAATTTTTCGTCTCTATAATGAAACGGTTGTTATCAGATAGATCAGTTCCGATACCGAAAAGGTCATCAGTGCATACCTACACTCTCAACCTGGTATTCCTTTCGACTCGAGGCTTCTTACCTACGAAAACTTATCACTACAACCTCTTCTGAGAACTCTCAGGGAACCTCACTTTCCTCTAGTTTGGTCAGGCAGGATTTCTTTTAGTCAGGACTTATAAGTAACCTTTCTGACTACAACTTCGACTTTGAGGTCATGAAGCCGGTGGACTACGCTTATCGACTGAGCAAACTTTTCTGGGACTACCACCCTTTCTAACTTCCACTCTCCTCTTCCCCTGTTGTCTCTTACTCTACCAACCTACCGTAGTGACTGAGTCACCCGTCCTCAAACTCATTTGAGACCCTCAACCACTACCTATCCCTCCGGACCGCACGACGTCAGGTACCTCAGAGTTTCTCAGCCTGTGTTGACTCGTTGGCTTTACTTACTTACTTACTAGTATTTTCACGAAAGTAAAATATTCTTTCTTGGTTTCACAGAAGGTCACACCGAGATGGTAAAACGCAAGGGGAGTCGTCACACACTCTCACGGACAACGAGGTATAGGACCGGTCATGACCACGGTAGTCACAAGACCTAAAACGGGTAAAATTATCTCGACATCACCGTAGAGTAACGAAACCGAACGTAGAGGGACTACTGTAAACTACACTTCCTAACTTTGTCAAAAATCTTGAAGAAACCTACCCGACCGGGTACGATCTGTCACGTAGTTGTTCAGGTGAGGATGCTTGCCCGGGTTCTTTTGTAATCGTACCTACGTCCTCCCTTTGACAAACCCTTACAAGTATCGTCGCGACAGGGACTATCGGGGGTTTGATCTAAGTTAGAGTTGTGTGAAACTTTCCTGGTACCCTTTTATTTAACGACCGTTTCTACGAAAGAAAACTGGTTTGAACTTACAGAGGAGACGAGTAGGTCCGGACCAGAAACCGAAGGGAGAGGCAGGGACATCTCAAACTCATTCTTAGAATGATTTAGTCAAATCGTTTTGGGTGGGTGTGAAAACATAGACTAGTGGGAGTCATAGACTAGTTTATAGAGTAGGGAGTCCGACCAGACGGAAGTTGTTCCTGGGACAACTCAGTCAGATTGTTCTTATGTTCTTAGGTAGAATGGAGACCCAAACGAAGGTCGTTAAAAGGTAGGTACCTGGGGTGGGAGGTGTAACGAGGAACCGATATTTAGGGACGAACAGGAACAACATGAGTTCAACTCGGACTATGGTAGAGACCGTTACTTTGGGGGGACATCAGGTGTATAGTGATGGGGGGGGTAGGGGGGTTGGGGGTGGTTTCTCAGAAGAAATGATAGAAGTTGTTCCCAGTACTCATTAAAAAATTGTAACACAAATAAGTGTGTTATTCGATGGTATCGGTTCTTTTACTTACACGATGTCGACGCACGTAGTAATACCTACTTAGAACAACACGAGTTTTTCGTTCAGGATCTTTTGATGTATGTCATATCGTAGAAAACTATTGTCAGTTTTTTGTTCATTTTGATTTGTTGCAAATTCGTTCCCGAAGGGAGTATCGAGTCAACCATTTTTTAGACGGACGTTACGTCCTCTAGACCCAAGTTAAGGACCTGGTCTTTCTAGGCGACCTCTTCCTCACCGTTGGTTGAGGTCATAAGAACGGACCTCTTAAGATACCTGTCTCCTCGGACCACCCGATGTCAGGCACCCCAGTGTTCCCAGCCTGTCCTGAATCGCTGACTTGGTGGTGGTGCTGGTATATATATATACATATATGTGTTTGACCCGAAAGGTCCACCGTGAAACCACTTCTTAGGTGAACGGTCAAGTCCTATACGATCTCTGAGAGGAAGGTAGGGACCCAACCCTTCTGGAGGACCTCATCCTTTACCGTTCGGCGAGGTCATAAGAGTGGATCTTTTAAGGTGTCTCCTTAGACCGTCCGATGTCGGGTGCCCCAACGTTTCTCAGTTTATGTTGACTCGTTTACTTGTGAGTGTGTGTGTGTGTGTGTGTCTCAACTGGGGACTCAAACTGGGTATGTTCAGGTGAATACACACTCACCAAAAGTTATTTATACAAGATGCTCTAGACACCAACCAATTTGGGGACTTACATCTTGGAGTCTGTGTCTTCCAGTTGAGACTTCAATATATTTCTAAAATTTGACACTCCTCTAACCGTAGGGATTGGGGACCTAAACAAGTTCCCAATTGACATGTCTATAAAAATTTTTTATTATTAGATTCTTTTACTATTCAGACCACAACCTCTTCTGAGAACTCTCAGTGAACTTGAAGTTCCTCTAGGTTGGTCAGGTAGGATTTCCTCTAGTCAGGACCCACAAGTAACTTTCCTGACTACGACTTCGACTTTGAGGTTATGAAACCGGTGTACTACCCTTCTCAACTGAGTAACCTTTTCTGGGACTACAACCCTCCGTAACCCCCGTCCTCCTCTGTCCCTACTGTCTCCTACTCTACCGACCTACCGTAGTGGTTGAGCTACCTATACTCAAACCCATACCATTTGTGGCCCTCAACCACAACCTGTCCCTCCGGACCGTACGACACTAAGTACCCCAGCGTTTCTCAGTCTGTGTTGACTCACTGACTTGACTTGACTTGTTAGTCTTCTCATCAAAATACACTGTTCCTCCGTCTTTCTACCCGATCCTATCATCGTGTACCCTCTACGTCCACGAAACCCAACCTATGGTGTACGGATGTATAAATTATAATACTTGTGTACACGTTTATGTATTCCCGGTACGTACCCAATTACTACTTTCACACAGTACTTGGTTCCTGATACTAATTAGGTTAAGAGTCGTGATTAGAGTCTTTCTTTCTCTCTCTCCCTCCCTCTCTCTCCTTCCTTCCTTCCTCATTACCTCTATCCAAAAGAAGGAGGGTCGGAGACAGAAAGGAAGAAAGAAGGGACGGAAATCAGTAAAGAAGGTACTTGTAGATGGCCGACAGACAACGTATGGACCGTGATTTAACTCACGGTCCTCGTGACTCCACTTTGTCTGTGTCAACACGGGAATCGTCTCGGTGACAGACGACACCCTCAGACTGTCGAGGGTTTCCCAAACGTTTCACGTCACTGTCTCCCTTCTGTTGTTCGACGACACCCCGAGACTCTTTCCCCGGGATTGGGTGTCCCCCTCCCTATGACCCCTCCTGACACGTCGAATCTCTTTAATCACTCTACATTTGCCTTCTCTTTAATCACTCTACTTTTACCTCTACCCTCCACCCTCACGTTTTCGATATTTCTTCTTTTTCTGTCGAGACGGGACCTTCACGAGTGTAGAACCCCCTCCTCTCCTACCGTTCTTTTCTCCGTCGTCGTTGTCACCTTACCCCTGGGACCCCACCCCCCTGGTCCGCCCTCCCGTGTGTGTCCTGTCGCCTGGGACTCGGGTCCCACAGTCCTTCCGAAGGACCTTGTCTCCGGCACGTATGTCCGTCTCTTAGCCTCAATGGATCCGTTTTAGGCACGGTCCCTCGTTCCAGTCGCACAAGCTTCCGACCACAGTCCCTCCTTCGCACCGGGGGACCTCATCGAGTCCCCCAGAACCACACAGAACCGGGCCTCGTTTCCACGTCCTTTGACTCCGAGTACGGTCTAAGTCGATTCTTCACCCTTTTGGTAGGACACCCGGTAAGAGACTTCCCCCACCGTCCCCACTGAAACTCTTCTGTCAAAACCGACGTCTCGTCTTCACTCCTTCGTCTCGGCAATCCCTTCCTCTGTTACCACGTATTCGACGTCTCCCCGAAAGGTCCACCACGATCACCATTTCTTGGACGGACGGTTACGTCCTCTGAATTCTCTGGACCCAAGCTAGGGACCAACCCTTCTGGGGGACTTCCTCCCGTACCGTTGGGTGAGGTCATGAGAATAGACCTCTTAGGGTACCTCCTCGGACTGCCCGATGTCAGGTACCCTAGCGTCTCAGTCTGTTATGACTTCACCGAATTGTGTGTATGTTCGTGTTCGTGAGCTCCCCTGGTTAGAGTCTGTCCTGGCAGGGTACGGGATCCGATCCGAGTTTGCTCCAAAGGAGACTCCCTCCCGTCTTCTGTACGGTCGACGTGTGGCGTATCAGGAGGGACGGTATGTGGAGGAGCCTCCTTCGGAGTGAACGGTCTTAAAGAGTCCTGACTCAAAAGGGAGTTGAAGACAATTTGACGTCAACTGTGACACTTCCTCTGGTACAAACGACTTTGGATCATTCACCTAAGGTTCAGTCGACCGTCTTTCTCCGTCCGTTCACCACCCCAAGTGTCGAAACATAATTCACATAAATTAATTAATCAAAGAAAAACCAACGAGACCCAGAACCAACGACGTGGTCCCGAAAGAGACCAACGTCGTTCACCCCCGATGAGAAGTAACACCTCGTGTCCGAGGAATAGCTCCACCGAAGAGAGCAGCGTCTCGAACCCGAGGTCCACGAACCCGAAGTCAACAACACCGGGTGTCCGAATCGACGAGACGCCGTACACGCTAGAAGGGTCTGGTCCCTAGCTTGGACACAAGGGACGCAACCGTCCGCCTAAGAATTTATAACCGGGTGGTGACTTCAGGTGTCGAAACGTAATATTTGTCGCTAAGACCTGGGGACTGTCATCGTCGGGGAGGTACCTTGAAGACGAGGTCCGGATTGAAACGGAATCGGGTTCTTAAGGTTCTTACGACGCCTAGAAACAGATGACGACTCTTCATCTTCTTTTTCTAAATAACTCATGGATGAGACATACATTTACGATGTTGTGTATTGGTATGAGTCCTTTAGGAAGACAGGGGTAAAATATCACTTTTTCGATTCTGAGTTTCTCGGACTTAACTTTACTTTGGGTTTCCGACGGACCGGTATGGACACTTTATACACAAAAGAAACCTCACTCTGACCGATCAAGAAGTTCCCAAACAAAAAACTTAACGGGAACCCATCAATTCTTGTAGAACGTACTCAATAGATAACCACGTGTTGTCTAACGAGGGCTTTTTCTTGTCGAATTATGTTACTTGTAAATAAGAAAATGTCAAAGACACCAGTCCTTAGACCCGTGTCACATCGACTCAAAGAGACTAAGTTTCAGAGGGTACTTTAACGCCAGTTCCACAGTCTGTCCCGACGGAAGAGCATACCTCCGGGTCGATCCTGACCTCCCACCCTAGTCGAAGAGTCAAGTGAGCGTGCCAACAACCGTCAGAGACAGGGGTGGTGTACCCGGAGAGGTGTTCCGACGAAGTCGTGTATCGTCCACCGAAGAAGGTCTCTCGATTAAGTTTTCTCTCTCTCTCTCTCGCTTGTACGTTCTGTCTCACACGTATGAGGTTCACCTTCGGTGTTAGAAAATATTGGCTTAGAACCGACCCGGAAGGTAATTAAGGTGCAATAAGAGAACCACTCTTCGTTCAGGTACTCCGGCCGGTGTGGATTTGCCTCATCAATGTGTTCCCATACTTTGGTTCCCCGTCTCTAACGTTCTCTGTAACCGACGAATGGAGTTGTACTTCAAAATAATTTATTGTCGGTCCGATAAGACTGAAGAGGGTTTTACTGTTCAGTAAAACGAACCATATCTCCCCGACCTCATAAAATCCTTGTGAACCTCACCACCATACAGATGTAGAAACCCGGATGCCACGTAGACCTCTCCAGTCGTCCAACTTGGATAGATCTCGGGGGTCCCTTTTTAATCAAAGAGTTTGACACTGGTAACAAGTAAGGATAGAACAGGAACCTCGACAACACTATAAAGGATCGTTTCTCCCGTTCACTACCCGTATAGGGAGGGGGGGGTGGGACAGTCGGTCTGATCCAAGTCCACCTCTTTGGTGACTTTTAGAAGAAAGTTAAGGGAAGCCGAAGACATAGAAAAGGGGCTTTAAAAGAAAAGAACGGGGAGTAGCCACAGGTATCGGGGGACTCATCGAACGTCTCATCTACGAGGTCCTCAAAGGACTACCCCTTATCTTTCCTGACGACACCTCTGGGGGGTTTATATCATTTACACTCACGTCCAGTCTTACGGTGAGTCCAGTTAAGTTTCATGTAAATAAGTTGTAGACAAGATCCACCCATATCTCTTAAGTCTGTGCATATTTTTCGTAAGAACGGGAAGCTTCCCCAAGTGTCGAAATCCTCCCTCTGTGCATGTTTGTCCGTTACTGTCTTGTCATCCTATTCACGTTTATTTATGAACTAGTTATGGGGGAAACCGACAGGCTGGTTACCGATTTGACCAAACACTTCGTAGGAGAAAACGAACCTGACATAGTCCTCAAGGTTCGAACGAACGGAGGTACGTAAGTGAGGCGACTCTCTAGAAACCTGTTACATTTATACTATTCGTAATGAAACTAATTTCCGGAGTTGATTAGAACTCCTTTCTAGTTTGAGATCAATTGAAGGTTCTGGGATCGGTGACAGGTAGGGAGGCCGGTGTAGAATGGAGTAGGAAACTTTCACTTTCACTTCAGTCAGCACAGGAACAACGGTGGGGTACCTGACATCGGATAGTCCGAGAAGGTAGGTACCCTAAAAGGACCGTTCTCACGGCTTCACCTAACGGTAAAGGAAGAGGTCCCTTAGAAGGGCTGGGTCCTTAGCTTGGGCCCACAAGGCGTAGCGTCCGTCTACGAAATGGCAGACTCGGTGGTCCCTTCGGGGGAATGTGAGGGCATATATGGTCTCCGAGGTACGACACTATCCATGGATCTGTCTACTGGTGGGACAGGGAGACAGAGGTACCGATTAAGTACATCGGTAGAGATGATCCTTCGTAAAGGTCTAACGGGAAGGGTCTGTTTCGACGGTAGACAAAGGGATCCAACTCAATGGAAAATGAACAGACACAGGGTCTACTTGGCCGCGAGACGGGGATCCGGCAAATCATAGGCCGTATCTCTCCCGACTCCAGTCTGGTCTAGTAACACCTTACTTGATTCGAGTGGAGACCCTCGTGTTTTCCGTGGGTCTGGTCATTGACAGTTAAAAGGTCTCTCTCGTGTCTACGATGTTCGTGGGAGAACCGGAGGCGAGACCGGTGCGGGAGAAGGAGGCGAGGTCTGCCCGGTAGCCCGCCGGGTGGAGGTCAGGACCGTCGTCCGTCTCATTTTTGTGGAGAAACGAGGAGCTCACCAGCCCCCTTCCGAGGCTCTTCGTCCTCTCCATACTTTAACCTGAAATCTTCTACTCGACCTTAGACTAGAAATTTTTTATTTCACATCTGTGCGAGGACTCCTTCTCCAGTAATTTGGTTCGAGAAAGGGGCCGACGATAAAGGGTGTGCTCAACCCATTTCTGTCGTTTCGACAGCTTACTGACGCACATAGAGGAGGCCGAGTCCCCGTGGGTGGGACCGCGAGGGTCGCGCGAACTTACTTACCCCCACCCCCCTCGCGTACTTACTCACGCACTCACTCCCTCACGCGCCCGATCGCCCGCTCACTTACCGCTGGCGCGGCTGAGCCGTGCGCCGGCGCCCGAGGTGAAGGGAGAGGGCGGTCGACCACCGGAGCCTTTCCACCGCCGCGGCCGTCGCCGGGCTCGACCCTGCCCGGCCCCGCGCCCTACCACCCCCTTCCCCGCAAGGGCCGCCGGCGCGGAAGGCGCCGATAACCTAATCACCGGAAGTCCCTACTCGAGTCGGCCTAGCCGAAAGTCGACGTCGGAGACCCGGCCGGCCCTTCCGCCCCTCGCCCGCCGCCGCCTCCTCCTCCCCCTCCGCCGCCGCCGACGTCGTAGGTCTCGACCGGCGCCGCCGGCCGCGCGGGGCACGTGTTTCTGCGGGTCGGGGAACCCCTCCCGCTACTCGCGTGGCATCGGGTCTGGGCCCGGGGTCAAAGCTTGTGGTTACGCACGCGGGTCCCGCTCCCCCTTCTGCGGCCCGCGAGGTCCCCGCCCGCCGTCTCCGCGCCGGGCACGCGGAACTCGAGCCCTGAGCGGCGGGAGGTCCAGGTCGCGCCTCGAATCCTTGGCGACCTCGCGTCCGGAACCGCGCGGGGGCCCTAGGCGCGTCTTTCTGCGAAGGGGAGAGGGTGGGCTGGAGGACGCGGGAGAGCGGCGCGACCTCGCGGTTGAAGGGGTTCTTGCGAGGTTGAGACCCGGTGGGACGACCCGTCTCCCCCGCGACGACGCCCCGAGATCGGCACTCCTGCGCGGGGACCGGGGCCCCTTGTTCGGCCGTAGAAGCCCCAGCGAGCCCGCGGGGACTCGCCCACCGTCGCCGGCGTCTGCAGAGAGGAGCCTCAGGTCCTGGACGGTCGCGACCGCTAAGGAGGTCCCGTCCGCGAACGGGAGAGAAAATACCACTCATAAGAGGTAGAAGACCACTCTCCGCGCGCCCTCGGCTCCAGACCGGCTCGCCTGGAGCACGCCCGGCCGTGACCGGTGTCAGGCGCGAGGCCCGCACGCAGGCCAGGTCTAGGGGCCCTTAAGGAGAGACGCCTGACACCGTTAGGTTCGACCGACCAAACGGAAACCCGCAAACCCCGACCGGGGACCACAGTATCCAAGCTTCGGGCGACGAAAAGACGCATTACCTCTGTCGTGTTTTTTGATGGGGGGGCGGGGGCGGGCTCAGTGGGACGGACCCAAATCCAGGTACTAGACAGTAAGTGACTTACTCACTGGAACCTGTTCCGCGGTTTGGAACTAAAGAAGTAGGCATCTTACCCCCACTATTACCATGGGAAAATTATCCCGAGAATCTTCGTAGATACCCCACCAGGAGCATTACATGCATCTGGACAAGGACTGTGTATTCTTGGTGAGCTAGTTTGCAATCGGTCGTAATAATAATCGACACACTAGGGTTCGCACAGTAGGTTGAAAGGCCTCGACGTCGTCAAGAAAGCAGCTACATAACCCCTGTCATTAAAGGTCCTCAGACAAGCATCCCCAACCCCCCGCCCCCGTCAAGTCTCGCTACCTTCACTTCGCGGACCGTGCGTCACCCACGACCACTTTACCCCCGACAACAATGACAAATGAGAACTGCGACCTATCACTCCGACCAGCGGGTCAGGCTCGCGACGAACCCCGGTCGAGGACCGGAACGAACTTCTGTTTGAACCGCTACGAAACCTTCCCTCCCCCAGCGCACGTCTCACTCAGTGCCCGTCCCCTCCCCCCACCCCAGACCCTTCTTCCCTCCTCCGGTCTCGGACCTCGCGCCGTTTACACAGGCGGGACCATCGCGTTCTGCGCGGTGCCCGAGCCTCGGTCCTCCCCTGCGGCTCGGGTCCTGGAGAAGGACCTCCCTCTTCTCCCGAACTCCCCTCTCACCCCACCCCTCACTGGTGAGGGCGGAGGCCCTACCTCCTCGTACCCGAAAACTCCTGACCGTCTCTCTCCTCCCGTGAACACCCGGCATCGCGATCCTCTACCTCTCGCGAGACCTTATTCCGAACTCAAGCTTAAAGTGGAGGTGGTAGTCGGGAGTCACACTGGAACCTGTTCATGAGATTAGAAAGGGTCGAATCAAAGGAGCAGACGAGGTCGGAGGAGGACCCCCTCAAATCCCCAACTTCCTCAAGAGAGGAGAGATCCTTAGTCTCGGAGGTAGGAGGTAGGTGGAAGGCAGGAGGACGTTAGCTACTCGTATTTAGTCCTTCTGCACGGACTCGAACCCCCTTTGCGACAATTTTCCTCTTATGCCCTCGACGGGCGGGGAGGGGGGAGGTCCGCCAGCAACGTGGATTCCTTCTTCGCGGACACGTTGTGTAGAGAGGGCGGAGAGGGAGAGAAAGGGGGAACTACGGGCAGAGGAGGTTGGGTTAAGACGTCAGAGACAGTGACTCTGACTACCCCCTAGGAAGAAGTAGGAGGTGTTGAGGTAAAAAGTTTTTCACGACGACTAATTACCTCAAACATCTTTCTGTGACACAACCATCGAACTATCTTTCTACAAACTCTGTGTTCTGTGGTAGGAGGACTCTATGTATTGGGAGACTATCTAAGGTAAAATGTTTGAAGGAAATTTTCATGATTATTTTCCTTAAATCTGGTGGAATCCGTTTGTTGTTTGTTTTAAGACGAACGACTGGTAAGATGAGTTTATAGAGAGGTCCGACATAAAGATAAAACGAATTTTCTGACCATTTGAGTCAACATACTCTTCTTTTAGATGTCCCTGTAGTGGTCTTGGTCACTTTTCTGTCCTGTTTGACCCTCTTAACAGTGAGAACAGTGTTTCCCGAGTAAAGAAATTACACATTTTTACAGGAATTCAGTTGTTCTTTTTTTGGTAAGTGCCAAGTGTACGTGTTTCATTTTGACTTTATTGTTCGTATACTGTTCAACGAGATGGAGTAAAAAGAACTTATTCGTTTTAAGTTCAAGTTTGATGTTCTGTTAAAAGTGTATAGTGTAATCGTTTATTCTAATAAATAATAATAAATAATATAAATAATAAATAGTCTTTGTAGAAAATTTTTATATTCTATCTAGTTTAGGGAGGATCAGAATCTTAGAGGAACTCCGACGGGTCCTCATTCTAATTCCACGGAGGTTTCTGAATGTCCAGACCAAGGACGGAGGAAAGTGGGGAAAAAGTGACAAAAGGAGAGAATAATCGGAGATGGGGGACTGGAAAAACCGAAACGAGGTTGTGAAGTTTCTGAAAAAGGAACCGAAAATAGTTTTGACCGAGGAGGAGTGAACCTGTCCGGACAGGAACCCCTCGAAGTGAAGATGAGGTCTTTCACCGGTTCTGGACCCGGTCACGACTCAAGGGGAGGAGAAACCCTTTTCTGGATCAAGGGAAGTGGGATGTCCCCGATGAACTAAGAGGGTCTCTCTTACTACGGACTGCACCAATGTATCGGTCCCAGAAGTTCCCGAGGAAGAAACAACCATGTCCTTTCTTCCCAGAGTCCGTTGGAGTGTCGATCTTGTCGGGTGTCCCACGTCTTTTAGTCCCCCCACACCTCCATGGACTGAGATTCACGTATGTGTGTTGACTACACTTGTATTGGTATGTGTGAACCGTTCTTTCTAGTTGTTATTTTTTATTTTGTCGTTGTGGAAATAAAAAATTTAATGAATGACTAAATAAAAACCAACGGGACCCAGAAACAACGAAACGTGCCGGAAAGAGATCAACGTCACTCACCCCCGGTGAGAACCATACCATGTATCCGAAGAGTAACGTCACCGAAGAGAACAACGTTTCGTGTCCAAGATCTATGCGGCCGAAGTCCTCAACACCGCGTGTCCGAATCAACGAGGGACCGTACTCCTTAGAAGGGGTTGGTCTCGAACTTGGACACAGGAGACGTACCCGTCAGCCTAACGATGGGTGACGTGGTGGTCCCTTCAGGAAATAAAAATTTTATAAATAAACTGTGACCCAGAATCAACATCGTACATCTTAGAATCAAGGTACTGGTCCCTGACTTGGGGCCATGGGACGTAATCCTCGAGTTTAAGAATTGGTGACCTGGTGGTCCCTTCAGGGGTCGTTGTGTAAAATTCATTTTATAAAACTTATTTTATACCAGGCATTTATTCCGAGTGTCTCCCATAGACAAGACTTCGACATCCTTTTCAGTAGAGACAACTCAGGAAACGCTTTCTCCTAGCTTCTGGGTTTAGTCCACAGTACTTGGAAGGAGTCTTCTTGAAAGGACCGGCCACACCTGACGCACACTAAAAAAACGATACGTACAACTCAATTAGGGGTAAATTTTACACAGGAAATTAGTACTCTCTTGTTACAACAAACAACAATTTTTTCCGTTTGACTTTTTTTTTTTCTTTCTTTCCGTTTGACATGTTCTCCATACCTCACCTTCACAGAAGAAGTCGGGCTACGTCGGTCTCCATCGTCCACGACCATCCTCCATCTCCGACCCACCCGTCCGCGACCGGAGCGGTCGTTCTTCGTCTCGACCACCGTGTCTTCTGTCGACCCCTACGTCCTATTCTCGTGTCCCGTTACCTCCTTACGGTGTCTCCCACGGGTCGGGGTGAACCTTCATACTCCTCTTACTTATAGTCAGTCCGGTCCTTTCCACTCTTCCGGGGGTCCTCTTTCCTACCCGTCCTATCCGAAACACTCTCCTCAGATGACACTGACGAGACTACCCCCGGCACGACCCTCTGACCATGCCCTCTTTATTCGTTCCTGTCCAGAACCCCTAAGAATACATGGTTCCTTTCCCCATGTCGAAGAGGGACCACTTCGGTGGTCCTTTTGACTTGTTTTCCACTCACCCACGGAGCCAGTCTAAATGGGACACCGTCGTATCTACTACCGAACCCCGTGGTGGCCCTCTGGGGACGTCATTAGGTCCGTTCTAGACTTAATTCCCTCTCGGCTTCCGGGACTCCCTCTGGCTCTCTGTCCCTCTAGGTGCCGTCTTTTCTCCTACTCGTCTCTCCTTGGCCCAAACGGTCTCTTCCTTCTTCGACGAAAGTCGGGACCCGCACATCTAAGACTCCACGGACGTCGGGGATTCGGTGTCACAGACGATAGATCTTACCCACCCGCACAGGTTCCCCTTTCTCCGGTGGACCGAAATGTCGCAGTAAACTTCCTCGTCGATCAGACCCCACTAGACCCCACCGGTCTCCGAAGACTCATCCACCCAGACCACGACTCCTCTCTCTCGTCCCAACCTCTGGGTCAAACTCTCTTAGGCGTCTCCCGACCCTTACGGTCAGTTCTCTCTTCTCCGTGCGTCTCTCGCTCGTCACCCCCTCGGGGTAAATACTCCGTCCGGTCCACGTGGGACCTCGTCTTTCCGACGTCCTTTGACGGGTCTCGAGACGTGGAGGCACACGACCACACTCGTCTCCCCGGGTCTCGTCGAGGGTTCAGGAGGTGGGCCGAAAGTCCCTCCACTTTTCAGTGACTACCCACTCGGACCTCGAGACGGAAGAGGTCTTTGGTCAGACACCGAAACAGGTGTCTCTGCAGAGCGGGCAGTCGGTGTAAGACACTCTACGGTGCAGTGTACTGAAGGACCCCGGTATCGCCGAGGGACGAGGGATCCCGTGGGACAGAGAGGAGAGAGAAAGACCCAGAGGGACAGAGGGGTAAAGGAAGGTAGGGGAGAAGGAGAGATCAGCACGGGGGGGTGGGGGTGGGTCATAGAGTTTTTACGAGGGTCTCTGTGGACTTCGAATTGTCTTCCTGGAAGTCTTTAAGGTCGTCCAAGGATAGTACTAGAGGAACTGGTTCGGACCCCGTACGTCAAAGGCAAAAGTAAGTCCGTAACTCTAAAGTCTGTTGGCCAATCTGGTTCTCTCGTTTCAAGCCAATCCCTCTATTTACTGTCCGATCTGTACTTCCAGTGACACAAAAGAGGGAACTTCAAAAAGGAACTCCCAGGACAATACGGAGTGCGTGGGGGTCGGCGAAAGGGGATCCATCCAGACGGCGTCGGAGTGTCTCCGGTCGACAGGGTGTCTCGACGGGTGTGTACGAATCCCGTGTCCCCGTCAACCTCGTCCTTGGCCTGAGACGGTCCTTACGTGAACCTACATTCCGGAGACCGGAGCGACGGAATCTCCACACAGAGAAAGTTTACTGGAACGTCTCGTTCGACCGAACCAGTGACGGATCGTTTGGAAGAAGTAAGGTAGGGGAAGCGAGGAACGACTGACTGTCGGACTCGAAGGCGGAACCCCCGAGGACCGAGACAGTGCGCACCCTCCTAAGGGTACCTTTGGGGTGTTCTTCGTCTCCGCGTCCCTTCGGAGTAACTAAGTACGAGGGCCTCCTGGCCGCACTCTGGCAAGGTGGACCTCGACCTGTCTACCGAGAGAAACACTCGAGGACCATTCTTTCCCGGACGGGGTCGGTTCACAGCGACTTCGAGGTACGTATAGATGTCTCTCTTTTCGATTACCTACGGTCACTTATTTTCGAACCCCCAAGAAACCGAGTAAGTGATAACCGTCCAAGTGAGAGTTCCTCGTGGAAAATTATCTTATCGGAGAAACGAATTATAAATATGGTTCTTTTAGAATCCTTGTAGGGGCAGCTTGGTCCAGGTTCATCCATGGTAACCGTGGTAATCCGTTTCCACTTTTGACTCCCGACTTCTACATTCATTAACTGAGCCGGTTCGAGTACCACGAGACGAGAGAGACAGTACGGAGTCACCTCCGAGAGAGGCTCCGTCGTCCAACGAAAATAAAGAAACGAGTACGAAAGCGTGGGTGGTGAAAGGGAGACTCGGTCTGGGGCCGTCCCAGGGCTCCTGAGACCACCGCCTGGGTCGGGGACGAGAACTCAACAGGGGGCAGAGTCTCCCTCCCTCCACCGACTCCTCTGTAGTCACTATTCAGACACTACCTCTGTCCACGTCCCGAGAGTTTCGTGACCTAGTGTTCGAGGGGTCTCCGTGACTATTGGTTCAACTTACTTAATGGGTCCACTCATATACACCCTCCCCATACGTTCCCTCTCACTTGGTCACTTTCGTCGTCTCCAAGTCCTGTGCTCACACACACGAGGACACCACGGACACCCCTTTAAGCGTGTCGAATCACCCCTACGACACTCCCCGAAGTATCTCCCTCTTCCCGGTTCTTTCGTAACACCTCGAAAACACCCCACCTTCCCAATCCTCCCCGAAGGGACCCACGAGTCACCATTTCTTAGACGGACAGTTACGTCCTCTCTCGTTCAAACAGGGACCTAGTCCTCCTAGGGGCCCTCTTCCTTTACCATTGGGTGAGGTCGTAAGAACGGACCCTTTGGGGTACCTGTCTCCTCGGACCGTCAGATATCAGATACTTTCTCGACCTGTGTTGAATCGTTGATCTGTTGTTGTTATTGTTCCCAATCCTCAAACATGAAAGAGGACTTTCGGGACCTTTCGGACACCCCCTAAAATTCGTCCCTTATACTAATCTAGTCGAAACGTAAAGTGTTCCCGACAGCATATACAAACTTTCGTTGTCAGTCAGATAATATCCCTAAGTTCACCATAGTGTGACGTGACGAAGAATGTCAGGAACAGTAATAAGTCTGAACAGTGACTCAGACTGGGGAGACTCGAGAGGACCTGTCCTTTACTAGTCCAGAATGTGAAAGGACTTCGGAGTGTAGAGGTCCCTCCGTATCAATGACGACCAATTTACTTCCTTACTTTAGGTGGGGGTCGGGGAAGGGATCGTTCAGGTTTCGGTCTCCGGTGTAACTCCCCTCCCGTAAAGTGGGTCAGTAGTAGTTAGGACGTCGTCAGGACAGAGGACCGTCTGGGGTACGGACTGATTCAGGTCGTCTGTTCTGAGGCTCTTACCCTAAACCCCAGGACCCGGAGACTTCTGAACTCATAGTGTAAAACGTTTGTCGACTCCGAGGACTGCTTCACGCTGTAGGTGCGAAACACAGAGGAGTAAAGGGAGAGCCCGACGTTGTGGGCGGTCCCAGGACCCTTCCCGTTGACTGTTAAACTCAAAAACAAAAGAACGAGTCGGTAGTGACTTCGGGGCCCCGCCTAGGAAGACCTGTTACAGTAATTCGTAGGGGTAAGTTCGTGCCGGAT
Organism: Capra ibex; assembly: GCA_006410555.1. NCBI lineage: Eukaryota > Metazoa > Chordata > Mammalia > Artiodactyla > Bovidae > Capra > Capra ibex. The sequence goes on along the minus strand of SJYO01020080.1, from coordinate 105,511,810 downwards.
TCTTTAATTCAAATCAAACTCCTTTACACTGCCTCCGTGACAAGTCATACGGGAGGCGAACGACCGACTCTCGACTACAATGAGGATGGTCCCTCAATCTGGGACAACATAGAGCAGATACGGATCAGGTCACGGTGCACGACACCACCTCTACTCTCCCCTCTACACTGTTCGGGAGTGAGGGAGACCGATCTCTCTCCCCCGTCCCCGACTCGGACTGAACCGGTGATGACGTACGGGGGTCGAGAGTCGTCATTTCTTGGACAGCGCGCCGTCGGTAGGTGGTTCAGAAACAGCTTACTTATTTACTCCCGACCTTCGTCCTTCCCTCGTGTCGTTATAGATTGTCCCCCGTTTGACCTACACTGGGTCCGAGTCTCTGAGTCTCTACCACTGACACAATCACCCCTTGTTCCGGGACATAAGGGTAAGAGGACTGAGGTCGGGACCTGGAAAAGGACGGCTTAGGAGATCTCTCTTGTCTTTCGCTCCGGAACGACTTCCGGCCTTGGAGAAGTGTGGCATGCACATGAGACACGACAGAAGTCTCGTGGCACGAACGTGTGCACGAACCCCTCCCCTCCCCACAACACTTCTTCGGGCCCCTTCGAAGGGTAGAGGTCTCGTTACAGGGAGCTCCATCCTTTTTTTTATCCTGTCACCTGGTCTTTCAGGACCGACTGAATCCTCCCTGTCCGTGGATCTCCGGGCCTCCTAGCCCCGTCCGAAGGACCTCCTCCTCCCCGAGAGTCCGTCCTACCCCTTCAACTCCTTCCTTCCAGACCCCGGGGTTGACATGTACCTATTTCTGTACTTCTAACTACACAGTGGGACCAAATCTCCAACCCTGAAACGTGATCATTGAAAAACAGAGGGTCGAGACAGGAACCGGGACAAAAATCGACCAGTACGACTAGGACTGGAGACGGAGACTGTCGAAGGTACCCTTATTCGGGTTCATTGAGTCGGGGAGAAAATAAGTAAACAATCAAGTCAGCGTCAACATCCTCTGACATCCTCGACCTTGAAGAGACCTCACTCCTGACGTCTCCCTGACAGGGTGAACCCACGACCTGTCCATACCCGTCTCACCTAGACCGACACTCGACCCGTGGCCTCTCTTTCAGTTTTGGAGGATAACACTCGTAAATGTGACTAGAGACAGGAAACAACGATACTTGGTGAGACGGGAAACGAAGACATCGATTTAGGATCGCGTACGGGAAATAGGAAAAAAAAAAAAAAAAAAACCAAATAAAAACCGACACGTCCCAGAAGGTCCCCCTTGTGGTCGAAAAAGTTCAAGTCACGAGCTTAAATCAGTACTGAGAAAACTCTGGCGTACCTGATATCAGGTGGTCCGAGGAGACAGGCACACTGAGACGTCCGTTCTTATGACCACACCTAATAATAAAGGAAGAGGTCCCCGAAAAGGGTTGGGTCCCTAGTTTGGGTGTAGAGGACGTAACGTCCACCTAAGAAATGGCGACTCGGTGGTCCCTTCCGGAACCCTACGTAAGTCCACCAATTTACCGATCCCGTCTCCTGTACGTGTTAAATTTCTTCGTACATTGTAAGTGGGTCACGGAGGGTCCATGGACACGGTAAGGTCTGTCTACAGAGGGGACTAGGAACGTTTCTGTCCGTTCCAATCGGGTATCTCACGAAAAGTCTACGCAGAGTCTCTCCAATTCGGGAATGCGTTCCGGGCCACCTCTCCTTCCCTAACTTTGGGACGGAAAACAATATAACACGATAGTGATCGAAAGGAATTACTTCCTGGTAATCACCTGTACTCGTGAGACGAAACCAGGACAGAACACCCCTCGTCGTTTCCCCAACGACACACAGGTGGAGTGATAACGGTCACCCTCGTTGAAAACTCCAGGGATGGACGGTGATTACCCCGTCTCCGAAGTTCCGGTCTTTCCTCTCGTCGGTCTGGAGGTACTGGACTTTCACTGACGAAAGTTGGGTCGTTTCCACAGAGAAGTCGACGAGGTTTCAACCGTATCACATGTATTCCTATTTCGGTAAAAGGAATCTTTACAGGACACACCCGGTGTCTCGACGAATATCAGGACGTGGTGGTCTCCGAGACAAGAAAGTTAAACAACACAAAATCAACGATTTAACACAGGTTGAGACGTTGGGACACCTGACATCAGGTGGTCCCTGGAGTGCGTACCCTAGAGGGTCCGTTCTTCTGATCTCGCCCGACGGTAAAGGAAGACGTTCCCTAGAAAGGCTGGGTCCCTAACTTGGGTACAGAGGACGTAACCGTTCGTCTAAGAAATTGTGACTCGGTGGTCCCTTTAGGACCCAAAAATAATCTGGAAAAAGATAAAATAATACGAATTAAATATATAAAAGTGAGAGGAAGTACGTGATTATACTCATGTGGTCAGTACTAAAGGAGACTCGAGATGAAATTATCCTAGGGAGTCTAAGATTCTATACCTTACAAAAGATATAAAATAGAAGATCTATGAGAAGTCAAAAATACATCCAGAGAAAAACTAGGTTCAACAAATTTTATCTCAAAAAATTTTACAGGTTTCTATCTTAAAACAGTAGGTATTAAACCCCTAATTAAAGATCGAAAAGAAGACATAAGTCAAGTCAAGTCGGCGAGTCAACGCAGACGGAGAAACGTTGGGGTACTTGACGTCGTGCGGTCCGGAGGGACAGGTAGTAGTTGAGAGACTCAGGTTGGTTTGGGTACAGGTAACTCAGCCACTACGGTAGGTTGGTAGAGTAGGAGACAGCAGGGGAAGAGGAGGACGGGAGTTAGAAAGGGTCGTAGTTCCCGAAAAGTTTACTCAGTCGAGAAGCATAGTTCACCGGTTTCATAACCTCAAAGTCGAAGTTGTAGTCAGGAAGGTTACTTGTGGGTCCTGACTAGAGGAAATCCTACCTGACCAACTGAGAGGAACGTCAGGTTCCCTGAGAGTTCTCAGAAGAGGTTGTGGTATCAAGTTTTCGTAGTTAAGAAACCGCGAGTCGAAAGAAATATCAGGTTGAGAGTTTAGGTATGTACTGGTGACCTTTTTGGTATCGGAACTGATCAACCTGGAAACAACTGTTTCACTACAGAGACGAAAACTTATACTATAGATCCAACCAGTATTGAAAGGAAGGTTCCTCATTCGTAGAAAATTAAAGTACCGACGTTAGTGGTAGACGTCACTAAAACCTCGGGTCTTTTTATTTCAGTCGAAGACATAATAGTCTAAGATATAATAAAGACGAAAACCCCTCTCTAAAATAAACACCGGATTATATACCCTTGAGAAAATCCTTACGTATATGTAATTAACCGAAAGGACCACCGAGTCTCCATTTCTTAGATGGACGTTACGTTCGCTGACGGACGTCACTTCCTTCGTACCCTAGTCAAGTACCCAACCCTTCGAGGGGACCTCCTCCCGTACCGTTGGGTGAGGTTATAAGAACGGACGTCTTAGGGTACTTGTCTCCTCGGACCACCCGATGTCAGGTCCCCCAGTGTTCCCAGCGTGTGTTGAATTGTTGATTTGAAGAAGGTGATTGACGATGATATGTATTTAATTTAGAATAATACATTAAAACCAAAAAGATGCAAAAATGAATTAAACCAGTCAACTAGACAGTACTCGATTTTCTCCACTTAATTTTAGTAGACGGAGATGACCCATAGACTAGAAGGGACATAAAAGACATCGAAAACAAAACTTAAAACCACAACAATAAATTGTATCAGTCAGAAGTTAACGCCTAATATAAGAAATAACAATATTTCACGAGAAACAGAGTAAATTTTAGTAGACGGGAATTAATTGAAATCAACCTCTTCCTTTACCGTAGGGTGAGGTCATAAGAACGGACCTCTTAGGGTCCCTGTGTCCTCGGAACACCCGACGGCAGATACCCCATCGTGTCTCAACCTGTGCTGACTTCACTGAATCGTCGTCGTCGCGTCTGATTATAATTCCAAAGTCATGGACGAATTAAACTCCAACGTGAACAAACCATATATAAACGAAAAGGATAATAAAAGTTGTAACAACTTAATGAAACAAAACCCTCACAGAGAATTTGCGCCGTATACCAACTCCCAAAACAGAACAATGGAATTTTAGGAATTTTAGAAAGAAAAATCCTCAAAGGATACCGGTAAGTAACTATATATATATATACTAAAACCAGAATCAAAATACAGAAAACACAAAAAAAGAAGATAACGAAAAATTTTGTTTTAGAAAACCACATACCAGACAAAATAAAACACGACACAAAAAATACTGTTAAACCTTCCAAACACAAAATAAAACTCAAGAAGACCTCCAACGGAAACTTGACACATTTTACATAAATTAGAAAAAAAAAAAAAAAACTTCCGACATGACCAACGGAGGGAATACTTTATTCACTAGTGTTTTAGTCAAATGTTTAAACCAGTGTCAAAAGTAGACAAAGTACTGTCGAAAAAAAGACCACTCAAAAGAACCAAACGGTAGAAAAAAGGACAAGAAAAGGAGTAAAGAAAGAAAAGGTCATAGAAACTGATACAGTACTCGACGAAGAGAAACCTTCTCCACTTGGATGGACTAGTCGCAAAACGTCCGCCACACACATCTCCTTCACGGTACTCCATAAAATCCTCTCGTCCTAACGAAGGACCACGCACCATTGAAACAAGTGTACGGACACCGTTGCTGAACAAGATCGAAGGTGGGTCAGTCGTCCCTAGATATCGGTACCCGAAGGGCGTCAAGTCCGGAAAGACGATGAGACGGAGTATCGTGTGACGAAGGACACTTCTACCGCCTGTCATCAAAAGAGGCAATCAGGGTAGGAGGAAAAAAGGATATCACAGTCTCCGTCTAGGGTAGTGACCTGGTGTGTGGGACATGGGTGACCAGAACTAATCCTTAGAAGCAAAAGGAAGAAATCCCTCACGGTCGATGACCGACTGAGACGGTAGAAGTAGTCGATAGACGTCGGTGTCCACAGAAGACATCCACAAATGAGTGTGGAGGAAACTAGAAGTGACGAAAACCGTCGGGAACTAGCCAAAAAACCGTCGGAAAGGAATATTCAACACCAAACCTAATGTTTACACAAGACCAAAACGACTTCTATCTTAGACGTAGGGACAAAGAGAAAAAGGAAATAAAACCCACTAAAACCTATACTTCTCCTCATTGATAAAACGAGAGAATCTTTACAGATCACAACGTATAAAAATGCATACGACCATAGGGGAATCTAATTTGTAATCGGTCTCGAGAGACCTATTCCAACCGTACTCGACTTCGACCCCAGACTGTTATCTTTCCTTTCTTTTATCCTCGACTCTTATTTTAACCTTCCAAGTTTTTTCGTTACGTGTGATAACGTCGGTCACGACATACCGTGAAACCGACCCTGACATGGCGATAATCCCACGCTGCCGCACTGGTCCGTTTCGTCCCGTACCCTTTACAGACGGAGGACCAGACAGAGTCCCCTTTCACAAGACTTGGATCGTTGAGAGTCTGGTCCCTCCCCTTCCGTGTACGAAACGAGATCTAACCGACGTCCCGAGTCGAGAGGTAGAAAGGGGTGTGGGTCCCAGGTAGGTTTGTGGGGTTCTTGGGACTTGTGATTCTCTGGACCGACCAGAGAATCACTACCACCGGTCCAAGAGGAGGGACTTTTTGGTCCCAGAACAGAGTCTCCTTCGACAGGTATCAGTTACGACAATTCCCCCGAAAATATGGGTTTCTGTCTCGAACGGGTAGGTTTCCCTTTACCATGTACGTTCTACAGGTCTGCTATCTCGGTCTTTCCTTTTAGACGGTCGTCTCAGAGTCCAAACCGAAGACTATAACAGAGAATCGAAGGGTAAGGTGAACCTCCCTTATAAAACAGGGGTAAAATATCTGACCTCAGAATCTCTCCGATTCTCTTGGAAGGACACCTGCGTGTCGATTCTCTACCTCTCTCCCTAAATGCATATTAAGAAAGACCGAGGTCTCGGACTTGTGGTCGAGAGAGTAGTGGGACGAAGGTTAAGTGGAATGGTACCTCTGAAGTGGGATAGGAGTCTACGAACGGAATACAGGAACAGGTACAGGGACCCACTGGAACCACCTAGAAACGAGTCACAGATCGAAGAGTTCGGACTAACGTGAAATTTACGATAAATTTGAGGGGTCCCGTCAGTTCCTATCCTTGGTTACCTGGTGTGGGATTTGTAGAGGTTGCGGGGACAGAACTCGTGGGACGAGGGGGATGGGTCCCGTGTCCCGAACAAAGAACCCTGGTTCATGTGACCCCAAGAGATACTAGAACTCGTTTAGTGTTGAAGAGACCCGAGTCAGGAATAAAGATTTTATTTTGTCGGACACTAAAGAGGTTCTCGTCTTGTGTTTGAGATTTCGGTCTACCGGAGTCACACCTAGAACCGAGTCGGGGAAGAATTGACACCCTGCAACCAATTAATGAATGGCGGAGATACTGGATACACAAAGAGTAGATATTTTACCCTTATTATTACTTACAGAAAAACCCTCCCGAATTCCTAATTTACTCGATTATTTACACTTAGTAAATCTCGTCACAGACCGTTTACCACTCAAGATCTATTCACGGTATATAGTAAGATAAGTAATCAATAATAATACTTACGTACGGGTCCCGGGTCGCTTCCGTACCCGTATCTACCGACAGCTTCGACGGCAATATTGGGCACAGGAAACGAAGGAAGGTCCTCGAACCAAGGGACGGGGTCGGGGCACCTCCGACACCCGCATAGGCCAGGTCTGCGGACCAAAGGTCGGGGCACCGGGTAGGGACCGACGCCCCTCACCTTCGAGGGTCCTCCATCGCCACCGGACGTCGCCGGGGCAGGGCCGTCACTCGGTACCCGGTCTTCGAGAGCCCCTCGGAGTTCAGCCACCTCCACGCCCTCGGCCGCGACGCCGGCCGGTTCGCGCTCGACGCCCCTCTCCTCGGCCCCGCCGGCCGCGCCGACCTGGTCGACGACCTGTACGGCCGCCGCCCCGACCGCCACGTCGACGCCGTGCGCACCTTGGGGCTCCTGGCGAGCGAGTTGCAGAAGCAGTTCCTACTGCTGGCCGAGTGGAAGGTGGCCGTGGGCCACCGCGTCTCGTGCCTACCGTAGGCGCCGTTCCACCCGGTGCGCGCACCGGACGTGCGGACCGTCTAGGTGACCGGACGCGCCGTCGCCCCGTGCGTGCGCCACCACCCGCACCGGTGTCGTGCCCGGGGGGACGTGAGTCACCCGATATGGCGCGACCACCCGTCGCTGCGTCTCAGGACCCCGACCCTGGACCCGGCGTCGGCGGAGATGGTGCTACCGTTCTTGGCCGGGCCGCACCGGATGGGGCGTAAGGACCCCGGACTCCTCCGGAAACGCGACGGACTGAGTGACGAGCACCACGACCTGTACCTGCTCCCGTGTGAGTCGAAGCATCACCTGCCGGTCATGGACCCGCACCGGAAGGCACCGGAGTTCCCGTTCTTCGAGATGGGCCACCACTCACGACACACCCCGGTGACGCTTCAGTGGTACGCGATGTAGTTACCGGAACTGGCATTCACGTCGGACGACACCCCCTGACGCCCCCACCCCCGGCCCGTCCCTACCCAGGTCTTCGACGGTCAGGGATAACCTCGACCTCTCCCTCCCCTCCACCCCCCCCTCCCCTTCGTCACTCCGGGGTAGGCGGCCGTCGTGAACCCTAGTAGGACACCGTGCCTGACCACCACTCCTACACCTGGGACTCCGGTCCGAGGACCCAAACCTAGAACTGAAAAAAGACGAGTGAACCACTAGAACGCGACACGGAGTCAAAGGGAGAGACGTCTTCACTGAGTCACTATCATTAGATCGAGTCCCAACAATACTCTTTAGTTTATTCTATTATTATTACACTTCACTGGGACCACGACCCTTTCTAACTTCCGTCCTCTTCCCCCGTTGTCTCGTACTCTACCAACCTACCGTAGTGGTTACTGTAGTCACTTATACTCAAACTCGTTTGAGGGACTCTCTTACTTCCTGTCCCTTAGGATCGTGTAACGTCGGGCACCCCAGTGTTTCTCAGCTTGTACTGACTCGCCGACTTGTTGTTACTTGTACTTCACGAATCCTCTCACGAATCTTGACAACCACGATCAGTGTTTGGAAAGTCAGAGACATTTCACTTTCACTTCCACGAGTCAGCACAGGATGAGAAACGCTGGGGTACCTGACATCGGATGGTCCGAGGAGACAGGTACCCTAAAAGGACCGTTCTCATGACCTCACCCAACGGTGAAGGAAGAGGTCCCCTAGAAAGATTGGATCCCTAACTTGGGCCGAGAGGGCGTAACGTCTACGAAAAGGCAGACTCGGTGGTCTCTTCGGTCAGAGACATTCCTAACACGGTTCACTACAGAGGACACATGGACCGAAGTTCAGGTGTCGTCCTCTTCTCTCTGTTCATCTTCTGTCAGAGACGTGAACTTAGAGAACGTGAGTTCAATGACTATTTATTATTCATAACTATCATTGATAGTAAATAACTTATGGACGATATACATCCCCGACTTGTAAGTTTAGATCCAGAAGGACGACTTGATAGAGAATTTCCCCCGTAGAGTCACTAATAACGGAGTACCCTTACTCTCGGTTTTCAAAACCTTAGAAGACTGAAGAAAGGTCTCCTGGGTCGTCAGATCTAAAACACGCTTGATAAGGGTAAAAAGTTCAACCGTCAACGATTTCTGTGGCACATCTGTTTATCTTGATGGAACGTCCAACGTCCATTCGGGTGTCCGACAACCCAAACTGAGGACTGTGGAGATTCCGGAAGAGTGTAAATTATATGTGTCAGTAGGACACTTCGATCGAATTTTGGGACCATTGTTTTTGCCAACAGTTAAAATGCTCCCTCAGTGAGTCCGTCCCACCGGGGACCTGTCTCCACGACAGACCGGGGGCAACTTAGGGACGACTCACCTCGGACCTCAGTCCGTGAACACCCGAACGTGTATGGAATAGGTGAACTGAATATGGGGACTACTTCGAGGACTCCACCCGTAAATTTCGGTCTTAAGGTCGAACAATTGAAATTTGGTCTCTATATTGACGGGGGAAAATCTCTTTTCCTTTGACTTCTCGCCTCGAATGGTTCTTGTTCTTGGGCCCGGATGGATTAAGAGAGTCGAGACTTCGGGTAAGAAAAGGGCACGAGGGGTGAAATCGACTCACTGACTCTCACTGTGAGGTCTTTTCTCCAGTTCCTGTTCTAATATGAGTTCATTTTAACTGCAACTGAGCTCGATCCCACCCAACTGGTAAAAGTTCCCACTATCCGGTGTTCCTTCACCGACGACACGAGATGAGACACCAGATTAACCGTTGTGAAAACGAGCGTAAAGTAAAGGCACCAACAACCTGATTCTAACTGCAACTTACCGTTTCACAACAAGACAAAAAAGAGACTAACTGACCAATTTATTTCTTTCCTACTTATAAACAGGACTCTACCCGATCGAATCAGTGGTGTCACGGATCACCTCTTACGACCCACTGCACCATTGGTCCGTTTGGGGTCACGACTCTTTTGGTTGTCGTTGTCGTTTAAAATAAAAACAATTGTTTATGAGAACACTTTACCTTGACCCTTTAGATGAACGGTCTTAACGAGTGACCTGGTCTTCCCACCGGAACTGCACGGTTCCGAGACCCAAGACTGTGCGGAACGAAGGGTGACGTAGGAGTCACGAGTCCCCAAAATACAGAAACCACTCTGTGAGATTACGGAGTCCCGAGTAAAATGAGTAGACATTTTCCCTTGTCACAGTCCAGGGAAAGTATCGACGACACTTTAGAGTACGTCACCGTGGTTATTATACTATCGTCCCTACTTTCGGACCGTAACTATGGGTGGTCTTGATGGACTCGGTTGTTAACCCGGGGGTTCCACCCGAAAGGGAACCCATAACTAAGATGAACCCATAATGGACGACGAAGTAAAAATCGATGTTCGATTCCACGATTAAAAACGTCGATCACCGAGGGGGTACGTCCTATCCTAGTTCTCGTCCGTCCGGAACTACAAGACGACTCCCGTCTCAGACCTACCCTTTCCTATCAACACAGGACTGTAGACCCCGAAAACCTAGGAAGTCCACCGACCTCTACGAACCACTCTGACTTTGAACCTTACAGGGTAGGAGGGGAAACCGTCACTAAAAAAGGGTCAACCGTCTCCGATCTTACGGGTAGGTCCTCCGTTCCCCCTCCGGCCCTACAGTACAGTATACTCGGAACCCGTAAAGGGTAACCCAATGTCCTGACTGAACTCATGACACTAGGACCGGAGAAGAGTCTATCCTCACTACAAAAGATAGAACCTGTCCCACACTGAGGGTTTCACCCTCGAGTCGAAAAGACCCGAAACTTTCTGGCTACCAGTTACCCCGTTCTGGACTGATATCCCACCCGGTGGTTTCCTGTCCCACTCCCCTCAGACTGTCCCTGACCACCCCTCCCCTGACACGTTACGGATATCGATCATTGGACCCGACTTCAGGTCACCTAAGGACCTGTGACTCTCCCCAAACCGGGATCCCTCAGGGATCCGTCCATCCCACTGGGTTCTACCGAAAGACTCATACTCCTCTTCAGACTCGTTGTGACCAATACCTGTACTTCCGTCCAGGGGTTCAAGTCGGGACTGGTTCCCTAATCCCCTGACGTCAGTGTTTCTCCAATACCTCGTCTCTCCGTCGACCTCAAGGAGAGACCCTACCTAACTAAGGGGTGTTCTAACGCCACCCCTCTTTTCTACCCGAATCTCAGACCGGGGTCGTAAGTGGTCCACCGGTACCTATTCCTAATGGAGGAGGGACACCTGGAGTCACAAGAGGAAACACTTTGTCGGCACCATTTCGAGCGGTCGTGTCTCGTTCGGGTGTCGCTGACGACGAGTGACGAAGCTAATTGATCCACTCGACCCGGTCCAGACCCCCAAGTGGATTCCTATTTTTAGTTTCACCGGAGTTATCTCGGAAGAGGTTATACATCCTTCCTTCAATTACCTGTAGTAAAAGAGTTAAAATAATTAAAAATGTTGATATTTTCGTTCTGAATCTCGATTGACGGACACTGAGACTTCATACACAAACACCTCCGATTCTCGAGGACCTTCACGTAAAAGGATAATGTCTACACAAGAAGGCGATACGGGACCTCGTTTTGTCGAGTCGTAGACCCCACCCCCCAAATGTTATTTCTTGATGTCCTACGGGTCCCTGAGACGGTAAACTCACTCAGCTCTTCGTGTCTTGGTTCCGGTCCGGTTGACCGTTCGACCGAGTTCCATGGACACAGGCCCCGGTTTATTGTCGCCACTGTGGTAGTGGGTACTGGCTGTGAAGAGACCATGAATCACACCCGACCCGATCTAAGATTCATGAAACGTGTAAAATCAAGTAAATTAGGAGCATTGTTGAGAAGTATCGATTGGTGGAAAAACTAGTAGAAGTAAAAGGGTATTTCTTTGACTTCGGGTCTCTCGAACTCATTCAACGATTTCCAGTGTATCGATTATTGTCCTAGTTTGACTCCGTCCGACCAGGTCACCCAAGGAACACATCTACAAATGTCTATTTTCCCTTCCTTGTCCTCTCCGACGAGGTAGTCCGACCCACCGATGAGTCGTTTCCTACCTTGGGAAAGGAAACCGTCACTCAAACCTCCTCCGGGACTCTTAGACAGGGAGGGTGACCAAAGTGGAGGTCGGGAGTTTCGAGAACCGAATCGTGTCTCGAGACGTCCTACAAGACTTTTCAAACAACGTATTTCTGTCGGGGTCGTCACAGACACTTAGTCCGCACGAAACCAGCGAGTGTCCTCTTACAGTGACTTTCGCAGGGTTGGCGACTCCCAGCAGGGACCCCACCCGGGACGGAAACCTTAGACGAAGTCCGACCAAAGGCCTTAATGAGGGGACTGGGGCCGAGGAGGAAGGTGTACGACCGTCGGTCCTCCGGACTGTCTTGTCGAGACAGAGGACAGAACCTTAAGAACCCACCATTCACCATATACTCCCGAAAGGTCTACCGAGTCACCATTTCCTGGACGGACGGTCACGTATTCTGTATTCTCTATGTCCAAGCTAGGGACCCAGCCCTTCTAAGGGACCTCCCTCTCGTACCGTTGGGAGAGGTCATAAGAACGAACCTCTTAGGGTACCTGTCACCTCGGACCGCCCAATATCAGGTACCCCAGTGTTTCTCAACCTGTGGTGACTTCACTGAATTGTGCGTGCGTGTTCATCATGCACTCACTGGGTCCTTCTCCTCTCCCCGGAGTCTGTGTCTTCGAAACTAAACCCTCAGTACATTAAGACACAAACCTCCCCACGGTCGATCCAAGATACGGGACCTGGTTCACAGAATGAGTGAAAAAAAAAAAAAGTCAGGTGTGTCACTTGACAATAACAATAACAATAATAGGGGTAGAATATCTACCCCTTTGACTTGGAACCTCTCAACTTCTTAACCGAGTCCCGGGGTGTTGATCGATGACCGTCCCGACATGACTTCGGACCCCGTGAGGACGTGGAACGGAGGACGTCGGACCCGGTCGGGAAGAAGGTGAGACGGATGGTCAAGGTTTCTTGACTCGGGTCCTGACTGAAAGACCCCCTGACCCCCACCCTTGGAGATCGTAGAGTCCGGACTACTCGTCCCTCCCGAACAGGTGGAAGGAGTTCGGTCTCTATGACAGCAAGGTCTGCAGTAAGGATCTACCAAATTAACTAGACGGTTGTTCATAAATAACCCCGTTGTCGAGGAGTTTCTTCGGGACCGCCGGTCGGTCCGAGTGCTGGAAGGACGGGTTGAGGGCACACAGAGGGCCACCGTGCCAGGAGGATCGGCGGGACTGTAGGCCTGACGCGAAGAGGAGGGAGGCCTGAGTCCAGGTCCGGACCAGAGGGGAAACTGGTCACGGGATAGTGAGACGGGACTGAGGTAGAGTGGGGTCGGGAGTCGGGTACCGAGACAGGGGACTCGGGGGTCAAGTGGTGCCTCGGGAGGAGGGCGAGGTGAGGTGAGTGACGAAAGGTGTGCACACACGGAAGAAAGAGGTCCACCCACACGTCAAGGGGTCCCGTGTCTACCAGTGGGTCCTCCGTACACACTCCCTTTGCCCGTCTGACCCCTGAAATAAATGAGTAGAAATTTTGTTAAAATAAATAAAGACCGACACGACCCAGAAGTACCGGTGTTCCTGTAGAGAGGCCAATGCCGCTCACCCCTGACGAGAGACCAACGTCCCGAGCGTCAAGAGTAACACCACCGAAGAGAACAACACCTCGTGTCCGAGATCCCTTGCGCCCGAAGTCATTAACACCGTGTACCGGAGTCGTTAAAACCGAGGACCCGAGATCTTGTGTTTGAGCTATCAACACCCCGCACCCGAATCAACGAGAAGCCGTACACCCTAGAAGTGTCTAGTCCCTAGTTTGGACACAGAGAACGTGACCGTCCGTCTAAGAAATGGTGACTCGGTGGTCCCTTCGGGGTCTCCCTAAATTTTTATATACACGTAAATGAAAACTTTCTATTTGCCACGTACACTGTTGTTTAAATTTACAGTGTTTTCTGACAGACCACTTTATGGGGGTACGGTTTGGAGGGGTCGGAGAAGGACGACCGTTGGTGATGACAGTGAGAAAGGGAACAGGAACGTCTTCAAAGTGTGGTCGCGCTAGATGCCACTTACAACGAGACGCAGAGTAAAGGGGAGAATCATCTAGAACCACTAAAAAATTTATTCTAATTACATCTCGATGGAGTAAGGAATAATTGTCGACGTACCCAAAGACACATTACCAACATAGTATTAAACTAATAGATCTGGGAATGAAAACCTGTAGATCCATTAAAGGTCAGAAACTCCCATTTGACAACTAGGACTAAACTTCAACTAAAGAATGGGGACGACCGATTAACTGTAGGAGCTCGGAATCAAACGGGGGGAGACACGACACCCTTATTAATTTATATGGAACGTCTCAACGACACTTATAATTCTAACTACGTTTTTACGTCGTACACGGTCGTACACTGAGTGTAATCCACACCCCACTCCTCTCGGAAACTATAATGTCATAAAGGACTCAATGGGTAGTACGACACGGTTACGACTCGAGCAGAAACCGTGGACTACTTACGAATACTTACTAAACCACAGAATAAATTTTATATCGTGTCAAGTCAAGTCAAGTCAAGTCAGCGAGTCAGCACAGGCTGAGTAACGCTGGGGTACTTAGCGTCGTGCGGTCCGGAGGGACACGTAGTGGTCGAGGGTCTCAAGTGAGTCTGAGTGCAGGTAGCTCAGGCACTACTGTAGATCGGTAGAGTAGGACAGAAGGGGAAGAGGAGGACGGGGGTTAGGGAGGGTCGTAGTCTCAGAAAAGGTTACTCAGTTGAGAAGCGTACTCCACCGGTTTCATGACCTCAAAGTCGAAATCGAAGTAAGGAAGGTTTCTTTAGGGTCCAGACTAGAGGAAGTCTTACCTGACCAACCTAGAGGAACGTCAGGTTCCCTGAGAGTTCTCAGAAGAGGTTGTGGTGTCAAGTTTACGTAGTTAAGAAGCCACGAGTCGAAAGAAGTGTCAGGTTGAGAGTGTAGGTATGTACTGGTGTCCTTTTTGGTATCAGAACTGATCTGCCTGGAATCAACCGTTTCATTACAGAGACGAAAACTTATACGAGAGATCCAACCAGTATTGAAAAGAAGTTCCTCATTCGTAGAAAATTAAAGTACCGACGTCAGTGATAGACGTCACTAAAACCTCGGGGGGTTTTATTTCAGACTGTGACAAAGGTGACAAAGGAGTAGATAAAGGTACTTCACTACCCTGGTCTACGGTACTAGAAGCAAAAGACTTACAACTCGAAATCGGTTGAAAAAGTGAGAGGAGAAAGTGAAAGTAGTTCTCCGAAAAATCAAGGAGAAGTGAAAGACGGTATTCCCACTACAGTAGACGTATAGACTCCAATAGCTATAAAGAGGGCCGTTAGAACTAAGGTCGAACACAAACGAGGTCAGGTCGCAAAGAGTACTACATGAGACGTATATTCAATTTATTCGTCCCACTGTTATATGTCGGAACTGCATGAGGAAAAGGATAAACCTTGGTCAGACAACAAGGTACAGGTCAAGATTGACAACGAAGGACTGGACGCATGTCTATAGGGTTCTTCGTGTCAACGAAATTAAAACATAACTCTACCGAAGTTTGAGTAACAACCTGATACTAGTAAACTAAGTCAGTCAAGTCAGTCAGAAATATACCCTACGTACAGTCATATCACTCCAGTGACCCGGGAAAGAACGTGTCTCGGCCAGGTACACGAGACGACACGAATCAGTGAGTCAACACAGACTGAGAAACGTTGGGGCACTTGATATCGGTCGGTCCGAGGACACAGGCACCCCTAAGAGGTCCGTTCTCGTCCAGACATTCTTCACACAAAACGACTAAAAAAAAAAATTGGAAAGTAATAAAATAATAATAGCAATCTTTTACCTTTGAGTCTTTTTGTTGTCATCAAAGAGAGTTCAGTCACTTCTCGTCTTACTTTGAGAATTTTGTATAGAAAGACCCGAGGGGACCAATCCTTGGGTGGACGGTCACGTCCCGAGTGTCCAAGGTAGGGACCAGGTCCTTCTAGGGTGCGAGATGCCTTGTGGATTCGAGTTCGTGTTGTCGAGGATTCGGGCGTGAGACCTCGGGTACTCGGTGTCGATCATTCGGACACACGACGTTGCTGACTCCAGGTACGTGGATTTTTGCCACAAGAAGAGGTCATGAGAACGGACCTCTTAGGGTACCTCCCTCCTCGGTCCATCCGATGTCAGGTACCCCAGCGTTTCTCAACCTGTGTTGACTCACTTAAATGAATGAATGAATGAGTTGTTCGCTTCGGTGGTTTTACACTTTGGGTGTGTAGCGTTGATCTCTCATTGGGGACGAGTGACGTCGATCTTTTCTTCGGACGTCCGTCGTCACTTCTGGGTCGTGTCCGTTTTTATTTATTTATTTACTTTGTGCGGAAAGAATGGTGTTGTATGAGAGACAAAATAAATAAATGACTAAATAAAAAAATTGAACGAACAAAACGACAACAAAACAATAACGACGACGCACGATGACGATTTTCACCGTCAAGAAACTCCGGTCTTCACGTAGGATCAGAGGAAGCGGTGGGGACGTCGTCTCATGTATCATCCACGAGTTCGTCACACACAATGACACAACTCGAGGGTGGGGAGCGAATCGAAAAGAGAAGAGGTGACGTCACGTTGACCTCAACATCAACCAACCTACCCTCACCCGTCCCGAGTCTCGACGGCGGGGGAACTTCGGACTGGGGTCTCGCTGGATAAGGGTGGGGAGTAACACGTGGTACGTGGCGTGTAGACAGGGGTATGGGTTCGGTTCGACTCCGACGCACTACCGGGTCGTTGAGTTAAGTCCCAGAGCCGTAAGTCTTTGACCGGGGATGGGAAACAAAAGGTGTTTTTCCTTGTCTGAAAGTCGACTTATTTTCCCAAAGCGAGTCTGTCACACCGGGACGAAACTCTCAAGAAAAGTGTGAATTGCATCAGTACTCATCCATGTACTGATCATTCAGGACGGACGTCTTCCCTCAAAAAACAACGACAACAATTACAAATAAAGAAATAAATAAACCGACGTAGCCCAAAATTAACACCGTACTCACTAGAAAGCGATATCGTGTGAGTGAGAGATCAAAACCGTATGTCCGAATCGAGGAGTTGTACACCCTAGATTAAGGGGTTGGTCCCTAGCTTGGTTGCAGAAGACGTAACGTCTTACCTAAAAATTGGTGATCTTGTGGACCCTTTAGGGTCTTCCCTCGAAACTTTACGTCCGGGTAAACCCTGTTCTCAGTGGTACCCGGTGACACCTCGACAACAGTAGAAAGAACCTCCCCGTTTCGGATCCCAGCACCCTTCTTGACGTCGAACCCTAGAGGGTCGGAACCTGAGTCAGTCCTGAACCGACGATCAATCGAGACTGGGTTCAGTGGTGGGGACTCGGTATCACAGGAGTGACATTATCATTGTCTTTACATGAAACGGTATTCCGTAGTCCAAGTATCCAGTGTCTATCTTTCACTGACCTGACCACGGACCGTGTATCATGCATGACTTTCTCCACCCAAATTTTTAATGGTCAAACCTGATAATATCGAGGGTATCCAACCATTTTAAGAAATCACAATAATCTACACCTTCATTAATAACAACAATGTACACACAGGTATAACACTTGTGACTACCTAAGGTGTGTTCCCTCCAAACCCCTTCAAATACAGAGAAAAGAGAAACTCTATGTACTACCTTTACGGTGGTCTCCAAGTCTCCGGTGACATTCAAACAGTGTTTACTCGACCCTCACGAGTCGGAAGGGATACTCGTCAAAATTTCCAAAGGTCGATTTCACAGACGAAGTGCGTGAGACATCGAAAGTCACCACTTAACGGACCTCTGTATTCACCGGAGAGGTGACTGATGGACCTACCGGGTCCGTATCCAAAGGACTGAAGAGTCTGGACACGTCGCCCACACTACGACCCTGAAAGGATATCTGACGACAGTCACCTCGTAGAGTCTGGAAGCACACGTGAGTTCAGTCGACCCCTAGAACAATTTTGGTCGTGCCTACAGGTTTGTACGTCACAGGAGAGGTCAATACGGGTACACATATAAGTCGTCTCTACTCGACACTCCACCACCCGGACTCCTCGTCGCACACGGAGACTTGTCTATTAACGACCCAGACCGACACCGGACCGGTGATGACCTGGAACCTCCTTTCCCTTTCCCTACCCCGCCGGTCAGAAGTGGTGAATCCCTGACCGTCCCCCACTTTCGTGGGGGTGGGGCCCACAATCCCACCTTGCACGGTAACCTGTCGGGTACGTTCTGGGTGTAAAATGTCTACCCTCGACTTACCTGGTCGCTCGACCCTCCTCAGCGGGTTCCAGTGGATTATTAAAATCACCGTCTTGGTCTCGATTTTGGGTCCGGAGGTTACGGGTAAACCGTTACGTGGAGTGGTCTTTTTACTCCCACTCTAAGTTACGCCAAATACTCGGACATAACTTTTCGGGTTGTAACTACTTCCTCCTGTGTCCTCAAATCCTCTTCGTCCTACCCACCCCCAATTCCCGGAAACCTCGAACCCATCTCAAATCTTATCCACGAGGGGGTGGGGGTGGAGGTGGGTAACCTTCTGGGAGGAACCGGAGAGTCAGGAGGATGTACAGTCTGTGGGATGAGGACGAGTCTGTGTCGTGGTCCCCAAGTCGCGACAGTCCTGGTCTGTATTCACTGGAGAGGTGACTGATGGACCTACCGGGTCCGTATCCAAAGGACTGAAGAGTCTGGACACGTGACCCACACTACGACCCTGAAAGGGTATCTGAACGACAGTCGCCTCGTAGAGTCTGGAAGTACACGTGAGTTCAGTCGACCCCTAGAACAATTTTGGTCGAAGACTGCATCGTCCAGACCCGTCCCGAGGCCCGACACGGAAAGACTGCTCGAGGACCACTACGAGTACTGCTCCGTAGCCCGTCAGAAATCGTCTTCCCAAAGGACTTCGTCCGACGGTCACATAAACTTGTGGGAGTTGATGTCGTGTCGGTCGGACAAACAAGAGTGGAGACGGTTACCCGTAGTCACGCTGATCCCGCCCACGGTGACCTTCCCCGTCACTTGACCCGCGCACCCGTTTCTGAGGTGCACGTTCCGGGGGTGAGGGAAAGGAGGGGTAGGGGAGGGGGACGGATTGGGGTGAGACTACGACGTCTGACCGATTAGGGGAACCGGATACGACTGGAGAAAAGAAACAACCTTTACCGGGCGAAGGGGGCGGGGTCGTTCTGGGTCCCAACGGATCGGACCGAGAGACGGACGGCGGGAGGACCGACTACGTTCCCGCTCAGGACACGTGGGGGGGTAGGGGAGCGGCGAGGGTCGTCGGGTCGACACTGACGACGTATTCGGGGAAGGGGTAGGGCGGGTTGAAGAGAGCACAAGAACAGGAGGGGTTGGTGACGCCCTGAGTCAAATACACAGGACTCTGGTTTTAAGAGTGTCAACGGTCGCTCTACATGGGTTCACTTAGGCGTGATAGTAGGTACTTAAAGGGCACTCCCGTTGAAGAAAACCCTTCCCTAATGACGTTTATCTTTGTCGAGACACAATTTGTCGGGAGTTCACTCGTGAATTGTTCTCTGGTCTGCGACGAATCGTGTCACCCACGTAGTAGGCTGAATTTGGCGGGGTCCGGGGACGGTTGCGGTCACTCGTAGGGCACGTGAAATAGGGTAAAGTAGGTGTCTACTCTTCCGCAACGGTAGGGTGAAGGGTACACTCCTCTGACTCCGGTTCCCTCTACTCCTCGGACGAGTCCCGTCCTCGAACCCTCTGTCGGTCGGACGTCTAAACTTGGGTGTAGAGAGTGGAGGTACTGCGTGCCCCAGTACACTCAGAAGACACCGAGACACCCACCAGGGTCGGGAGGCACGAACCCACGAGTAGTCTTCCCAAAGGGTTACAACCACAGCAGTCGAGGGTGCCGGGACACTTGTGAGAATGTGGTTGTCGGTCTGGTAGGTAGGAGTAGGGACGGGGCCCCTCACCCACGTCGACCCCACCGTCACCTACCTCATTCGTGCAAACGTCCTCCCATAAATTTTGTACCCCTCTCGTCTGTCGGACGACCCGACACGGACGCCGTCCCCTCGGCCGACTGGGAGGGACAGAGCAGTGAACCAATTCCGTTCCCCCGCCAATCGTACTCAATGCCGAATCGGGTCTGTGATTATTCCGACGAACAGACTCCGGAAGGTATTAAGTTCAATTCCGACACGGCAAATTACCGGGAAGAAGTAGTCTAGAAGGTCCTGAGCCACGGAGGAATTACTAAATAAACGAACCCTACTTTAATTCGGCTCTGTCGCACTCGAACCTTTTATGGCGACTCGGCCAAGAGGGGTCAAGAAGTAGGAAGCGTCGTCGGTGAAAGATATTTATCTCGACGCGCGGGGCGCAGCACTGGGCGGACGGCCCTCGAGGTAGGGGGAAGAGGGGGGTGGCCCATGTCCGACGGGGTAGGACCCGGGGGCCCTGGTGTGAACTCCGTCGGGTGGGCTCCGACACTGGGGTCGTCTCTGCACCAGGAGGGCCGCCACCTCAGTAATCTCATCTTCGTACTTGGGTAGGCTCAGTTAGGTAATCTTCGGTGTCGGCGGAAGGTCTAGAACAGGATAACCAACTACAAAGAGAGAGTTTTCCGTGGGTGTCCCCACAGGATCCTAATCTCGTCAAAACGGGACTACAAGTCATTCCACCTACTATCGAAAGACGGACACAAGTCAGGGACGACCCTCCCGGTGTACCCTAGAAGAGGAACTCCCTGTCCCCAGTCTCAGTGTCGGGTTCCGGTAAGTCTCAAGTGGACCCCCGGTTCGGGACTCTTACACCCCCCACTCCCCTGTAAATCAACTCCGAGGGAACCTGGAGGTCAGAAATTCTCCCTAGGTCCAACGGAGTCCATTCCTCCGTTCACACACCACCGCGCTCACCACCCACCTGGGTCTTTACTCTACGAGAGGCCGTCGGGTGGCGACGGAGGGGACGTGTAAACGGGAGTCTGGGGAAGGACGGGGTGACACGGGCTGGAGAGGACACAGAACAGACAACGGAGTATTAAACCCGTAGGGAACCCCAATCGAGTGGTACCGGGACTGTGGTGGGGGACCAGAGACTGGCGAAGACCGAGTGATAATCGGTTGTGCGATAGAAGGGTCCAGAACCAAATTTCAGGACTCTCAGAGGCTACCCGAGTCGCGAAGAGTCCACGTCAATCTCCACGGGGGGTCGGGAGACTAACCGTGAAGACCGAGCCCAGGGTGGACGACCAAGGGAACCAACACCCTCAGGACTTCGACCAGTGAATCGCGTGAACGGACTGGAGTCACAGGGAGTCCCTCTCACACTTTTGTACCTAAAACCGACAGAAAGGAGACGACTTAGGTACCCGGGACCTTCCTCCTACATACACACAATGTTCGAAGAGTCAACGTCACCTAGAACGGTAGTTGGGACGTGACCGACCTTCAGTCGACGAGTCTTAAGGACCGACTTCCTCCGAAGAACCCACTCACCCCCACGTCAGTTCATCACTCCCCCATACCCACCGATTCGACATTATGGGGTCCATATGTTCATGACCAACAACCTTCCACGAACCTTTCCTCCCTCCCCCTTGACCCTCGGTCTTTTGGATCGAATCGGTGAGGTCGAACCGTTGGTCGACACACTGGAACCCGTTCAGTAGAGGGGAGAGACTCGGAGATAAAGAGGTAGTGTTCTTCCTTCCCTAATTGGTTCTACTGGACCTTCCCAGAGGTAATAAGAAACGATAGATTATAGGTCTCTCACGTGTAAACTATAAAAAAACCTACTGTCTGAATTATGTGGGAGACCAGGTTATGTCTTCGGTGGTTGGTCCACACCGATAGATGTAAATTCAAATTTAATTAATCTTTGTTTAATTTTTAGGTCAAAAAGTCAACGTGAACGGTGTGAGTCACTGAGGTTTCGGTGTCCGCCGACCACTGATGGTACAGTCTGTTTCATCCGCATCTGGTAAAGGTAGTAGTACGGTTTGAGATCACCTGTCGCGAAGAACTCACGGTGACCCTCCTGACCCCTCGGGTTACCTCTCCTGCATCCGGTGACAAAGAGGTAGGTCCCGACGCTCCTCCAAGTCGAGAGGGTACTCGATCAGGTCCTGGGTTGAGTTCCTACCCCCAGTCCTTCCTGCGACCTGATCCGTCGTCGTCCTCCTGGTCCTTCGGAATTTCTTACAACATTCAGGACCCACCCCTTTCGGTCCTCACCCCGTGACTGTCCTCCATACGGTCCTTACGCTCCTCCTCCCGGTCCCCTGTCGTCCCCAGTCCTCGAGAGAACCCCCCTCCCTGTCGACGTTGTCTCTCCGTTCTTGGGTCCTGGGGGTCCATGTCCAACCCCCGCGTCGTCTCGGCGAATGATCTAGACACAGGAACCTCGTAGAGACTCGGTCGACTCGGCGGAGGAGGATCACCCACTTTCCCCTCCTTACTCTTTCTCCTAACAATTACCTTTACTTTATTTTGTCTGAGAACTCTCGGGAAACATTTACCACCGGACCTAGTTCCATCTCTGACGAAGTCTTCTGTGACAACTACCAAGCGAAACTGAACAATATTAGCATCGACGGAGTCACCACCAAAATTCCAAGACTCCACAGACAAGACAGAGAGGTAGGCCCGTCGTCCGAGAAACCTCTTTCCCACCCACACAAGAAGGGAGCAGGGACGTGCGTTCGCCGAAGACAGATGCGGCAGGGTGACGTCGACCCGTCTCGTCGTCACCACCGACGGTACGTCCCCGACCCGAGAACGAAGAAGAAGGACTGGACCACCGGAAAGCGGCCGTATTTCAGTAAGGGGACCTCGGGAGGTTGTTAAAAGGAACAGGGATTGTGTGCACACACAGACTGACCTAGACCAACAGCAAAAGACTTGGGTATTCGAGGAGACCCGAGACTGGGGTCGGGGTCATATATTTGTTAGGTTCCCGTCTCCCGTCTCCGGTCTCGTCCTCACGTGAACCCCACGAGAACCGTCCTTCACCGGACCACAGATTAAAGTACTACTTTACCTGAAAGTAGACGTAAGGAGTGACCCTCCACTGTACAGACCGACTGACACCTATTACCTAACGGACGACGTGGGGTCGGGACCTACCCAAGTACCGAGTCCAGACCGAGACCGCAAAGTACTTCAGGCGTGGTCGTGTGTCTTGTATCTCTCCCTTCAACTTGTGGGGGTCTCGGTGAACAGTACTGTGTGTTAACTACCCGAAGGACTGCCTTCACAAGTACTTCTATTCAGTTTCATTTGTAAACGACTTGTGGAGAAACGGGGTCTTTACGAAATATATATATACGTTAAGGTAATTGAGGAAAAACCGTCCAGTACAATTGTTGTAAGGGTAAAGTACCTATCCCTTTGAGTCTTGACCTTACACCTGGGAATTGACAGACTAAGAGTCCAAGTTTACAGGACTTCCAGGGGAAAGAACGGGGACCATAGAAGGTAGACTAGTGTCACTCCAAAAAGTTACGGACTTTACGAGGAACGCGAGGAACGGATCGGAGTCACACTTCTAGACTTGAAGACACCCACTTCCGAGTCCCGGCCTAAAACGTCTCGAGACATTGGACCCGGTCTGTGTCTTAGGAAGACTCGGGTCCACGGGAGTGATCTCTCACCCCCGTGGAATGTATAGGTCCCACGACCTCCCCACCGTACGGTCCGTGTGCCGACGGGGGTCCAACAAACCTCCCCAGGGTCCCTTGACACGAGGTACCACAGACTCCTCTGTCGGGGGTACGATGGGTGGGGGTGGTGGGGGTCATCTTGGGACCCGTCATGGAGAGAACTGGGTCCTGTACAGGTCGTCTCCTGTGCCCTTTTCGTAGTCGCGGTGTCCCCGGGTACAAGAGTCGGACGACTCTCATGTCTACCGAGACGGGACCCCTCACTCCGAGAAACGACGTGGGGAAAGAGTCCCTTCTGGGGTCCTCTACATGGAATATACACGGGAGAGAGTGGTCTCGACCGAAGAATGGCGAGACGATGTTCTCAACCGGGGGCCAGGAGCCCGGTCGTAGGCGTAGAGTGGTCCGTCTAAACTGGAGGTGTGAGAGTGGATACTGAGGAACGGGCCTACGGTAGAAGAGGTAGACGGATCACGCTAGGAAAGAGGTCCGAGACTCTCTACGGGCACAACAAACATTTCACGAGGACCACTGGAGTCAACCATGACTGTTGAGACGAGAGGCGCCGACCTCACGTGAATCCCCCTACTCCCGGACGTCCCGAAAGATTGAGTTTCAACTTCCGTACTGGTGTAAGAATTTCTGGTTGCGAGGTCGTAGAGAGAGACACCGAGGGAGAGTAATCTGAGACCAGGGGTGAATGGAGAGGTGGAGACCTTGTAAGACCCCCGGGGCGTCCTGTTTCCCCTTTCGAGACTCCAACCCATCTTTCGGGCCCAAACTTAGGATCGAGACGGAAAGGGCCGACCTCGGAGAGACAGAAAGGGCAACCACAGTAGTAGACCTTTCACGCCGACTACTACCGGTACCTCCCACCGTCTCTCTCCCGTCCCCTGGACGGCCGAACCGTTCGGATCGAATCGCGACACCCACCCCGACGTGACCCCAACTAAGGAAACGAGAGGGTCTATTGTCGTCGGGGTATATGTCGGACCTGTCACTCGTGTGTTATTTCTGAAGAAACGAAAAGGTCATGAAAGAAAAAAAAAATTCTAAATAAATAAATACATTAGAAGCCGACACTACCCAGAAGGAACGACGTGTGTCCGAAAGAGATCAACACCGCTAGTCCCCGAAGAGAGATCAGTGCCACGAACCTGAAGAGTGACACCACCGAAGAGAACCTCTCGTACCCGAGGTCCGTGCGTCCGAAGTCATCGTCACCTGGTACCGAATCAACGAGGAACCGTACACCCTAGAAGGTCTTGGTCCCTAGTTTGGTCACAGGGAACGTAACGTTCCGACTAAGAACTGGTGCCCTGGTGGTCCCTCCGGGAGGTCATGAAAAAAACCACTACAAAGAGATAATTTTCGTTGGGTTCTGGGAGCTCCGACTCTCGTCTCCGGGTCACAAGCGAGTCGGAGACTCCCCGGGGAGAACCGAGAAGGGAGGAGGAGGGGGTGAGGGTACGGAACCGGAGGGACACGGGAGGGAGGTACGGCGGCCCACCGACGTGGCCGGATATTTAGTTTGGACAGGGACCTCTGGAGACTGGGTTTGGTCTACCGACATGTTGTGGTCGTGTCTCCTCCGAGTCG
Organism: Capra ibex; assembly: GCA_006410555.1. Classification (NCBI taxonomy): domain Eukaryota; kingdom Metazoa; phylum Chordata; class Mammalia; order Artiodactyla; family Bovidae; genus Capra; species Capra ibex. The sequence goes on along the minus strand of SJYO01020080.1, from coordinate 105,486,785 downwards.
AAGGTTGTTACGGACTGGGGAGGGGACGGGCTGGACCCCGGAGCCTCTAAGAAGTCCGTCGACGGGACAGTTAGTGATGGTTAACCCCTAGGTCCGGACCGTCGTCGACCCCCGACACTGGAGAGTCTCTGTGAATCTCTGATAGAACCTCTGTAAGGTAATTCGGTATATTTCTCGAGAACTGTCAAACACCACAGACGAAAGATACGGTATCCATCACCGGACCAGGTCATCGGACTCGATCATATGAGACACGACACCAGACGGAGGAGGAGGTCCTTCGGAAGGGATCGATGGCGGCGACGACCTCGAAGATATCGTATCTTACAGACTAGGAGGTCTGTGAGTAAGTATGTCACAAATAAGACAAACATTCGTAAGTGACACGAAGGAGACGGACCCGAGTACCCCTTCGAACGTGTAACGGAAAGATGGTCCTCGAGGGACTCTGTCGATTTCGATTAATGTCCTGTCCCACTCGTTCCCTGGGTCTCGTGGTAATCTTAAGTCTTCCACCTTATTGGAACCACCGTGATATTGGAACCTTAGGTCCTGTTGAAGGGTCCGTCCTCGTGAACTCGACAGAACTGCCTACTCAACCACAAGCGGTCCATCTCCTTTCCCGTTCACACAAAGTCTGTCTCTTTACGAACGATGTCCATGGTCGAATCCCACACTTCGTCGAATTATATAAGTCACCGGACGTTTAACCTCTCGTCCGTCTTTCATATGGACTTCCTACTACCCTCGAATCTCGAGGGTATACTTAATCCAACCTAACACATGTTGGGGTTTAAGGATTATTGGCCGAATTTGTACTCATCTCCAAGTAAAGAGAGAGTGATTTCCGTTCAGACTTTATCCCTTAGGTTCCTATAACACCCTGAGGTACTCCATTAGTCACGGAGTCCGAGGTGGACGAACGACGAGGTGGAAGGGTCAAACACTAAAGAACAGAGTTTCCATGGAGTACCAAGTCTTATTGACGGTCTGGAGGTCGGAACCGTGGACGTAAGGTCGTTCATCCTACCTTTTTCTCGACCTCTCGTGTAACAGAGAGAAATTTTTCAACAGAGTCTTTACGGGATGATACGAAGACGAATTTCGAGTCACAAATTTTGTAAAAGTGTAAGGTGAGAATCGACGTTCCTTCGACTCTTTACATCAAGACTAGTTATCCACGACTGATCTTGTAACAAGACGTCTCCGAGACCTCCGAGATGGAACCGAAACACCCTTTCTTGTGACGAGTTAATTACTACAGAGGAAAGTAACACCCGTACCTCGGTTGTCGTACGAAGGGTCACAAGCAGAACGACCGGACGACGGTCTTCCAGGAGAGGGGTCCCTAAGGGTTCCACAAACCACGTCAAGAACGTTTGTCTCGGTCCGTGTACCGGTCGGTGAAAGGTTTCGGGGTCTCGACTCGTCTTAAGATCCACTTCCCAAAGAACCATGAAACGTCAGACTCGAACATAGACTAGATATCGTAAGAGGTCTGCAGGCAACGGGAAGTCGTGCGGATCTCCGACGTCCTACCCGACACGGTACTCTTGTACCTGATCCTCCTACTCTTTCCTTATGTCCCAATGTCTCCAGTGACGTCAGAGTAGGGGGTCACTCTCGAAAAGGTCTTCCATTATTATGTCTTTCTTAAACTCCTTTCAAGACTCGATAAAATAAAAGTGTCGACCTTTACGTAACAGAGGACCAAATTAAAACGTGGGCGACTCACAGTCTCGGGACCAAAGGAATCGACACTTGACCCCAATTATGAGGGACAGAACTCCCCAACAACCTTCCTAGTGTCCTTTATGTTCTCTCGTCTCCTCCCTTCTCTGTCCCGTCGTGCCCGAGACCGGAGTTTGACGGACCCAAGGTCACGACCGAGACGACGACCAACGACGCACTGGAACACACACAATGAATTGGAGGGTCAAGGAAACAGGAACATAGGCACTTTACCCCTACTACTACTATTGTCATGGATGGAACTTCCCGGTTTACCATACCTGGATTGTCTTCGTCTTCTCCACCGTTCTTACGTGTCTTCTTGACATGTTTTTTCTAGAAGTGCTGGGCTTATTAGTGGTACCACACTAGTGAGTAGATCTCCGTCTGTAGGACCTTACACTTCAGGTCACCCGGAATCTTTCGTAGTGATGCTTGTTTCGATCACCTCCACTACCTTAAGGTCATCTCGACAAAGTTTAGGATTTTCTACTACGACACTTTCACGACGTGAGTTATACGGTCGTTGAAACCTTTTGAGTCGTCACCGGTGTCCTGACCTTTTCCAGTCAAAAGTAAGGTCAGGGTTTCTTTCCGTCACGTGTTAACGTGAGTAGAGTGTGCGATCATTTCATTACGAGTTTTAAGAGGTTCGGTCCGAAGTTGTTATGTACTTGGCACTTGAAGGACTACAAGTTCGACCAAAATCTTGTCCGTCTCCTTGGTCTCTAGTTTAACGGTTGTAGGCGACCTAGTACCTTTTTCGTTCTCTCAAGGTCTTTTTGTAGATAAAGATGAAATAACTGATACGGATTCGGAAACTGACACACCTAGTGTTATTTGACCTTTTAAGACTTTCTCTACCCTTATGGTCTGGTGGACTGGACGGAGAACTCTTTAGACATACGTCCAGTCCTTCGTTGTCAATCTTTACCTGTACCTTGTTGTCTGACAAAGATTTGTCCTTTTCCTCATACAGTTCCGACATATAACAGTGGGACGAATAAATTGAATATACGTCTCATGTAGTACTCTTTGCGACCCGACCTTCTCCGTGTTCGACCTTAGTTCTAACGGTCCTCTTTATAGTTATTGGAGTCTATGCGTCTACTGTGGTGGGAATACCGCCTTTCACTTCTCCTTGATTTTTCGGAGAACTCCTTTCACTTTCACCTCTCACTTTTTTAACCGAATTTTGAGTTGTAAGTCTTTTGCTTCTAGTATCGTAGACCAGGGTAGTGAAGTACCCTTTATTTACCCCTTTGTCACCTCTGTCACAGTCTGAAATAAAAAACCCCCCGAGGTTTTAGTGACGTCTACCACTGACGTCGGTACTTTAATTTTCTGCGAATGAGGAACCTTCCTTTCAATACTGGTTGGATCTATCGTATAAGTTTTCGTCTCTGTAATGAAACGGCTGTTTCCAGGTAGATCAGTTCCGATACCAAAAAGGACACCAGTACATACCTACACTCCCAACCTGGCACTCCTTCCGACTCGCGACTTCTTAACTACGTAAACTTGACACCACAACCTCTTCTGAGAACTCTCAGGGAACCTGACGTTCCTCTAGGTTGGTCAGGTAAGACTTCCTCCAGTCGGGACCCTAAAGAAACCTTCCTTACTACAATTTCGACTTTGAGGTCATGAAACCGGTGGAGTACGCTTCTCAACTGAGTGACCTTTTCTGAGACTACGACCCTCCCTAACTCCCGTCATCTTCTTCCCCTGCTGTCTCCTACTGTACCGACCTACCGTAGTGCCTGAGCTACCTACACTCAGACTCACTTGAAGCCCTCAACCACTACCTGTCCCTCCGGACCGCACGACGCTAAGTACCCCAGCGTTTCTCAGCCTGTGCTGACTTGCTGACCTGACTTGACTTGACTTCCCGACAACATTCCGAGTATATATAGTATTATACGTTATTTCCCGAATATGTGGACCGTGTAGCAGACACGTACATCCTCTATCGTCCAGATTTCCCGTATCACAAACCCCGGTCCGTCCGGACTCAAGGGACCACCGAGTCGACCATTTCTTAGACGGACGTCACGTCCTCTGGACCGAAGTTAGGGACCCAGCTCTTCTACGGGACCTCCACCTTTACTGTTGGGTGAGGTCATAAGAACGGACCTCTTAGGGTAGCCGATATCAGGTACCGTAGCGTTTCTCAGTCTGTACTGACTCACTGATTCACGGTGGTGGTCCGGACCCAATCCTAAGACCCATTTACTGAGGAAACCCGGGATTAAAGGAGTAAATATTTCGTTTTTATTATCCTGGACGGAATGTCCCACTCCCAATCACTACCTTAGTGACATTTCACTGTGCGTCCTGCGTCAGTCATACAGTCGTGATACCACTGTCAATATTATTACGATGTTATAGGGTCCGAGGTAATGTCGAGGAGAAGAAGGATTCTTGTGATCTGTCGATCCAACGATCACTGTAAGAAGGACCTCTTTCCCTCGGGATCCCTGAACGGGTCCCAGTGTGTCGACACTTTTACTTCGACTCTAAACTGGAGGACCCAAACGACTGGGGGTCGGGTTCACAAGGACGTACCCCTGTAACCAGGACTTCTCCTCCTTCGGGACCCAAATTTCCCTTTTCCCGACCCCCAGCTCCGGCGGGTCTCGAAGTCCCTGTCGACACGGTCTCCAAGGTCCGCTGTGTCTCCTAGTCCCGAAGGCTCGGGAACATCAGTCTAAGCGTTGGTCCTGGGCCTGGGACTGGGACTGGGAACGGGTGTTCGAGAGACCCGGGCAGAACCTCCTCCGACAGGAACACCCCGAGGGTACCGTCTTCACACTGACACCTTCCCACTGTTACACCCCGAACGAGGGAGGTCGAAATCCAGACGTCCATCCGTCACCCTTCGCACCCTCCCCGACCTCCTCGTGCCACTTTCGGTCCAAAGACCTCCTCAGGGACAGTCAATCGTCTCCCACCCCACCCTCCTAGCGCCCGTCTGTCTGATCTCGTCTTCCACCTCCTTCCGTCCGGCGTATCCCTCCACCTGGGTCTTCCTCTCTGGGTCGTCCTCACCTTTCAGGTCCCGTACGACCACCCCGGGGGTCAAAACCCCAGGGTTGTTCCAGTCCGTGACACAACGTCTCAAGTAGTACTCTTTGCGACCCGACCTTAGTTCTAACGGCCCTCTTTATAGTTATTGGAGTCTATGCGTCTACTGTGGTGGGAATACCACCTTTCACTTCTCCTCGATTTTTCCGAGAACTCCTTTCACTTTCTCCTCTCACTTTTTCAACCGAATTTCGAGTTGTAAGTCTTTTGCTTCTAGTACCGTAGGCCAGGATAGTGAAGTACCCTTTATCTACCCCTTTGTCACCTTTGTAACAGTCTGAAATGAAAAACCCCGAGGTTTTAGTGACGTCTACCACTGACGTCGGTACTTTAATTTTCTGCGAATGAGGAACCTTCCTTTCAATACTGGTTGGATCTATCGTATAAGTTTTCGTCTCTGCAGTGAAACGGCTGATTCCAGACAGATCAGTTCCCATACCAAAAAGGACACCAGTACATACCTACACTCTCAACCTGACACTTCTTCCGACTCACGACTTCTTAACTACGTAAACTTGACACCACAACCTCTTCTGAGAACTCTCAGGGGACCTGACGTTCCTCTAGGTTGGTCAGGTAAGACTTCCTCTAGTCGGGACCCTAAAGAAACCTTCCTTACTACGATTTCGCCTTTGAGGTCATGAAACCGGTGGAACACCCTTCTCAACTGAGCAACCTTTTCTGAAACTACGACCCTCCCTAACCCCCGTCATCTTCTTCCCCTGTTGTCTCCTACTCTACCGACCTACCGTAGTGACTGAGCTACCTACACTCAGACTCACTTGAAGCCTTCAACTACTACCTGTCCCTCCGGACCATACGACGCTAAGTACCCCAGTGTTTCTCAGCCTGTGTTGACTCGCTGACTCGACTTGACTTGACACGGTCGACGAAGTGTAGGTACTAGAACCAACTAAGAGTTTAACAGGACCCTTCGTCCACACTGTATGGGCAAAAGGTCCACCGTTTCGTCTCCGAGGCCTCCACGTCCCCGAACGGACTCCACTAGGTCGGACCTCGCCGTCTCGACCCGCCCCGGGGTCTCGGTTCATGATTCTACCGGGGAGGTCCGACTCACCCGTCCACCGTACAGCCGACCCACGTCCCCTCCCTACCACTCGTAGAGGTCGGTGGAGGAACTCGTTAGGGGAAGGAACAGACACCGCCCCTACCGTCACCACCCTGAAAAGTCGCGAAGGTTGGAATTTCCTATCTGAAAAGAAATCCTTCGTTTTCAAACCAGTACGAGCCACTCGTCCTTTTACCTTCACTGGGACCCCGCCTCTAAATTCCGGGACAACCGACGGACCCGTCGGAACAAATTATCGACCTACCGTCGTCACCGTCGTCACTACTTAGACGAGACGTGAAGCCCCACCCCCGTGAGGGAGGGGAGACTCCAGGTGGACCTGGGGTTTGAGGAAGGGTTCCGACCGAACCTTCACCCGACCACCAACGGGGAGGGAGAGAGGACTGTCGTCTCGATAATCGTGGTCGAGAGTCCCCTCCACAGTGGACACAAGGTACCCCTGTGTGTTTCTCCCGTGTTTCGATATTCTTGACGTACTTAGGATTTTTTATTTCGACATCCTCGAACCACTCGTGATTTTATGTTGTGACCCTCCACCACGAGGTCCGACCAATAGAGTCACCGACCTCTTCTCTACTTAAGGGGCGTAGAAACACGAAGGAAAGGAAAGGTCTAGGTGTGAGTATTTTCCTATCTTAATACTTTTCAGATCCGCAAGAGGTCGGTGGGCGTAAAACACAAACTAAGAACCCCTCGGGTGGGGTAAGGGACACGGGGTGTGACCACCCGACAGGGTCGGGCCTCAAAGGACGTTCCGTCGTAGGTAGACGACAGGAAATCGATGTCCACCGGTGAGTCGACCCACGCCCAAGTTCGAGTTCCCGAGTGGAGTTGGTGACCCCCGTGTCTCTAGTTACCTACGCACGGGCGTCGGAGGTCACTCTGTCAAGATGTGTGCGTACAAGACGTATCGACGAGTCTCCGAGACTCGTCCTCGGGGGTCGACACAGGTGAATGATTGTGTGGGAGAGATCAGAACGGAGGGAAAGGACAAAGTGACAGGGGAGAGGTCGTGAAAATAAAGGACTCTAGCGGAGGGGGGTGGGGTTTGATTGACGTGGGTTTCGAAGCAGAGACCCCTGGGGGTTGATTCTGTCCGGGTGAGACTGGTGAAAAGATATTTCGTAGAGTCTGCACAAGATCCGTATACGTTCCCGTAGACACAGGCCTAGGTTTATGACCGAAGGTCTAAGTATAGAACAAGGAAATACGAACAGAATAAAGTAAATGATTTTGGTTTTTCTTTTTTTTTTTAGTGTTTACCCTGGTAAGACGTTACACTAAGGAAACATTGACGTACTCTGTGAAGACCCTCAAAGTCCACAGCGAGCCACGTGGATCCTCGGAACGATCACTGGAGTCCGGACGAATACCGCCGTGGGTGTAGGGAATTCTTGCCCTGGTCGATCTTCAAGGAAGTTCCTTCCCCTAACACACTGTCTAGGAACAGGAGCTGGTCCCCAGTCAAAGTGAGGTAATTGTGACCGACTCGGAAGAGGTGGAGGGGGTCGTTCGGCCTGGACCCACCCCCGGAACGTCGACGTTTCTACCCGGTTGTGCCAGGTCGGGCATACAGGTCATCCTCACCTTGGTAGATCATTCTCGGGGTCCAAAGGTGTCTGGTGTCTGTTCCTGTCTCCCGTGTGTCCTCTGTTTTCATAGGTTGGCCCCTCCCGGGACGTCTCCTTCCCCGAACACGGTTCACCCCGTGTCGGGCTTCCTCGTTCCGTCCGACACTCCTGACGACCTCGTCTCCACGCCTCCACGCTTTCGAGTACCCCCTCCCCGCTCCCCCCGTGTCACTCGGCCCCACAAAGATCGTTGACTCGACTAGTAGAAGGAGTTGACGTCACTTAAGAAGTCAACGTCTGAAGGTGTTCGTCCGGATGCAGTGTTCGTCGGAGCCCCAGTCTTTGGTCTACTCTGTTACCTGCGTGAGCCTAACTTCGGGAATGGAATAGGGAATCCTTTAAACGGTTTTCGGTCAATAGATACTTTTTGGTTAAAAGTCCCTAAAGTGTCTGTAGAAAAGTCTTAAACACCCACAACTGTCGACACGGTGATTAGTCGACCTACTGGAACCCTTTCAGTGAAATCTCAGACGAACCTTGACGAGAAAAACAAAGAAATTTCGTCGATCACTCTGTGTCCATGTAGGCGGCACACCCTCCCTCCCCTTGCACTTGTGGTCAGAACCCACTACGACTGGCGAGGGGTTGAAAAAAAGACGAGGACGACGGGAAGACCTGAAGAGACAGACAGAAGGAGAGCGCGGGGGAGGGTCTAACCCTTCTATGTTTCCCAGTTAGGTCTTAAATCTGGGGTTGAGATGATGACATCCTGGGGCACGTCCATTAAAAAATTTTTGAGTAAGCAAGACGTGTATAATTAACTCATGGAATATACACGGTTCATGATAAGGTACGGAACCCCCATGTCTTGAAGTCCCCGTTTTGTCTGTTTTTAAGGATTGGAATACTTCGAATATAAAATCATCCACCCTTATCTTCTTAGTCGGTCATTCGTCCTGAAGGGACCACCAGGTCACCAATTCTTAGACGGAACGTTACGTCCCCTGTGTCCAAACTAGGGACTAGTCCCTTGTTCCTAAGGTGTACGGTACCCCGTTGGTCCGAACACATGACGTTGTGACGTTACTTTCTAGTCCGTACTATATTGTTTCTTGGAGACACGGGGTCGATCCTGACCTGCGTAGGTTTATTTATTGTAAAAAATTTTTCTCTGAGTCAAACACCACTACTCACAAAACCTCTTTTTATTTCGTCTCTACCCCGACCCCACACAACCTCCTTCGACCTCAACAGTTAAAATTTCTTCCACCAACTCCTTCCGGAACAACTCTTTCACTGTAAACTTACTTCTTGAACTTTCTCCTCGTCCTTACTCGGTTCACCTACTCAGACCCTTCCCGACAGGTCCGTCTTCGTGTCGTCCACGTTTCCGGGACTCAGTGTACCAGTGGACCTCTCTCCTCTTTCCTCCTCGTCCCACTCCGGTCTCTCCTCGGTCCGTCCCCACCCGTCTGGTCCGTACTGGAAACCGAGAGAGACTCCACTCCCCAGTGACGTCTGAAAACTCCTCTCCTCACTGGACTAAACAGAATCCAAAATTGTCCCCGTGAAATTAACATAAGAACCCTTAGTAAACATCCCCACGTCCTATCTCCGTCCCTCCGGTCGATCCTCCGACAAAGTTATGTGTACTCTCTACGACCACCGAACCTAGTCCTACCCTTGTCATCTCCATTACTCTCCGTCGACTACGACCTACATAAGACTTTCGTCCCGGTTGTCCTAAACGAGATCCCCCACTCACTTCCTCAGTCCTACTGGACGTCCAAACCCCGGGGTCGTGGATCTTCCTACTTGTACGAAAATAAACTCAACTCGTTCTGATCCAATCCCCACCGCCAGTCCTCGAGCTGAACCCTGGACACTCCCAACTCTACGGGTATCCCGTAGGTTCTCCTCCACGACGATCCGACTACCATAAATATTAGTGGTGTGTCACACTTTAGAGGACCCCCCACGTACAGTGATGACTTCTTTTCTCCAATGTCCTGTTCGGTATCCCATGACATTACGAGCCTTTGGTTCGGAGTCAGAAAGGAAGACATTTTGTCCCTAATTTTTGGTATTGATGACTATGGAGCATCTCCGACAACACCTCTAATACACTCTACCATGTACATTTCGGAGAGTAACAGACAGCGGGGGAAGAGGAGGACAGAAGTTAGAAGGGGTCGTAGTCCCAGAAAAGGTTACTCAGCCGAGAAGGGTAGCCTACCGGTTTTATAACCTCGAAGTCGTAGTCAGGAAGGTTACTTACACTTCACTCACTTTCAGTGAGTTAACATTCTCTAGTTTGGTCAATTAGGATCTCCTTTAGTTGGGAAGGTTACTTATAAGTCCCGGGTACAGGAAATCCTACCTGACCAACCTAGAGGAACGTCAGGTTCCCTGAGAGTTCTCAGAAGAGGTCGTGGTGTTGAGCTTTCGTAGTTAAGAAGCCGCGAGTCGGAAAAAATACCACTCTACCAACCTACCGTAGCTGAGTTACCTGTACTCAGACTCGTTTGAGGTCCTCTATCACTTCCTGTCCCTTCGGACCGCACGACGTCAGGTGCCTCCGAGTTTCACAGCTTGTATCGAAATCGTTGACTTGTTGTTGTTGTTTCGGAGATTATCATTTATCGTATCTCATCCTCATGGTATTTATTCTCAACAACAATTACTATCTTTAATAACAAAGTTGTTTGTATTAAGTAAAATAAATGTTCACGTAAAGTTGAAATTTTAGGTGAAAAATTTTGAAATAAAAATTGGGAGGCTTCACAGGACTCGTTATTCTGTCCTGCATAAATAGGGGTAGACCGTTCGTTCTTCGGACCCCAAGTCCCTCAAAATTCTCTCCACGGGTCGAGAGATGGCGTACAATCGCTGTCTCGGTCCCGAGCTCACGTCTGGGGTCTGAGTTCGACGAGACTAGAAAAACGGTGTCGGACAATTACGACCACTTGTTGAATTAATTCGTCTCATCCACGACGAACGGACGTTCTTACACCTACGGTCGAGACAAGTCCTGTTCGGGGTTTCCGGTACGGGTGACGCCCACCACGGTCCCCGGGTCCAAGACCGACTTTCCGGCCCCTGTGTCCGACTTTGGATGTCGCTATCACTGTACCGTCCCGTTGAAGGAAGACACCCTTCTGAAGGAAAAATTTTCGTCTACAGCTCCATCTCGAGGAAGTTTAGGGTCGAGGAAGTCGTTCGGACCAAAAGTGACCTAGGTCGGGTGGGGTGACGACGACGAACAGAATCCCCAGTTACATAACAGGTCGGGTCGGCATTTATTCGAAACCTTCTTCGGTACTTGGGTCCCAATCGTTAAACCCGTACTCTTCGGACCCAACCGAAACTCAGCTCGACAATAAATCAGTGATTCAGAACAGACTGAGACACTGTGGTACCCGATGTCGTACGTTACCAGGGGCAGGAAGTGATAGAGGACCTCAAACGAGATTAAGCACAAGTAACTTAACCACTACGATAGATTGGTAGAGTAGGAGAAGGTGGGGGCAGAGGAAAACGGAGGTTAGAAAGGGTCGTAGTCCCAGAAAAGGTCACTCGGTCGACAAGCGTAGTCCACCGGTATCAAAACCTTGAAGTCGACTTACCCCAAGTTTAGAGTCGAAGGAAACAGGGGTCGAACCCTCCGGAACACATCAATAAAGTGGAGAAACTCGAAGTCAAAGGAAAAGACGTTCCACCCCTCCCCTCCGAACTAAGAATCGTAGCGAGTACCTGGCCCATATTTCATACACCGTGTTTTGTCCTGAACTATTTATCATCTGCTATAGTAATAATCGTTTGGTTTCCTTCTGAAGGTCCCATTTTAGTTGGACACAAGTTGGTTCGGGACGAGACAGTAATTGGTATAGAAGGTAAGAGCTGACAGTACTCCCCAACTAATCCTGTAACACGGACCGTCCGGAAATAGTGACTATGTCAATCGTGGAGATACGGGGACACGTGGTCCTCACTCGGACCTCTCTCCCTGCGTCGATCTGAGACGACTTCGTCGAGTCCGTCTAGGACCGAAACCGGCACCCAGCCAGGAGACCTCCTCACCTACCGTGTCCCCTAGTCAGGGGACGACACCCCAAACTTCGTAAAGGTTCCTGGAGGGTTCATCTGACTGACGAACCTCACTCGCAGGTCGGGAGTCGAGGGGTCCTTTCCTTCTCGTCCCTCCTTTTGTCCGTCCTACTCGCCGGACCATGACTGGGTGTCGTCCCTCTCTCTCCTCCGTTCGGGGGAGGTGACCCTCCCGCGGGGAAGGGTACACGGTTACATACGCGCTCTCAAATAGTCGAGGAAATGGGGACGAGGTGACATCCCTCCCCGACGAGAGGGGTGAAATACCCCTAGTCTCTTCATTTCGTTGAACAAGTTCCAGTGTGTCGATAACGGTCCTGTCAGACTACGAGTCCGAAACGAGAAAGAGGAGACGGAGGGAGAGAGTCGGGATGAGTCTCTCCCGACACCCGGGGTGACACCGAGACTTGTCTCCCTTCCATCCCGACTCGGACTGGACGGACCTCTACTTTCCACAACCTAGGAGTGAGTCTTTCCCTTCTCCTTCGATCCTCCGGTCCGTCGAGGTCTCTACACCCTTGTAAACGTCTCCAGTACGTCCCGCTACTTCGACAAGAAAAAGTATTATCTCAGACATCCCTCTTTAGTTCCGAAGAACCTTGAATTTGGATTTTTACGGTCGACCGGTATTACTGTTGTTGTTGTTATTATTTTATACATCATTACGGCACATAACACCATTCGTGAAAAGGATAACATTTAGCAGGGTCGTTAGACGGTTCGTCTGTAATGAGGGATGAAATGTCTACTCCATTAACCCAAGTCTCTCCAGTGAATTGGACGGGTTCCAGTGGGTCGATTATTCACTGTCTCGGTCCTAGGTTTGGTCTCGGAGACAGTAAGGGTTTCGTACGAATAAGACGATCTACTTGCCTCCACATTAAATTAGTAGTGTTCCAAGGTGGAATCCACTGTTTCTCCTCCGGGTCTCTCCAATTCACCCCGAGTTCCGGCGTCGCTTAATCAGTGTCGCCCCCTTTGAAGGTCTAGAGGTGTCGGTGGAACGGTGGGACGCCACGACCTCCTCCCGGTACACGGTCGACGGTCCGGGGTGACGTATGAGGCGAAGGGTAGGGAGGGGGATGTGTGTAGCTAGTGTGTGTGCATGTGTAAAAATGGCCGTCGAGTCGGAGAAGGTCTCCGAGTCTGGCCTTCGGTTCGACCCACACTTCTCGGTACACCGGTGAGGGAGTCAGTGGGTCTTGGACTCGGTGGGACAGTCTTGGGGTCGGGGGAGGGGATTAGCGTGCACTTGGAGGACACACTGGAACTTGTCCGAGACCCGGTACAAGAAGGGTCCGGTACAAGACCCTTCACCTCCCGTCGTCGTGGGAGAAAGACCCTGTAGTCCCCCGAAACCACACCACCACAGATATTTCTTCCGTGGGCCCACGGGCCGTACGGCACCGACAACTTGTTTACGGTGGGACCGGACCGGCCCAAGGGAAATCAATGACTATCGACCGGTACGAGTGGGACACAGACCTTGTTAGAAACGCCGCCGGACCGGCGGGTCCCGGTCGACCCCAGTGGAAGACGACGCCTGTGTTAGCACGGGTAGGAGGAGAAGGAGGACGCCGGGGAGGACATCGTCGGAGACAAGAGGACGACTGGTCGGCGTCTACTGGCACGTGACAGGTGGTGAGGGAGGTGACGTCTCAGCCTCAAATCCTCGAGTCACTTAATGTCTCAAGTACGAGGTCGGGGTCCGTCCAGACACGACGGGGGTGCCCGTGGGGCTCCTCGTTGAGACGGTCGGAAGTAGTCCGGCCGTCCCGTCCTGCTCCGACGAGGGACAGGGGTGTGAACGGAGCCTCCGTCACCCCGTCGTTTCGACGAGGAAGGTGTGGAGACATGGGACTCGAGTCCTTCCCGCCCGTCTTGTACCGTCCGAAGAGTCTCCTCCGCTAAAAACTCAACCGGACTCCTCTCGTACTGAACCTAGAACACGAATGAGGACCTGAAACAAATCGGGTGGGGTTTTCAGCATATTTTTTGGTTCATCTTTGAGGAGAAAGGAGCGTCCCACTCTGATCCCCTCCGCGACACTTGGGGAGCTGGGAGACAGGAGGTAAGGACCCGACCGGGACTTCCGAGGGAAACCGGTACCATCGGTCGACCTCGAGGTTATGAAACCGGTGGACTACGCTTCTTGATTGGGTAATCTTTTCTGGGACAACGACCTTTCTAACTTCCGCCTCCTCTTCCCCTGCTGTCTCCTACTCTACCAACCTACCGTAGTGGTTGAGTTACCTGTACTCAAACTCGTTCGAGACCCTCAACCACTGCCTGTCTCTCCGGACGACACGACGTCAGGTACCCCAGTGTCTCAGCCTGTACTGACCCACTGACTCGTTTGTTTACCGGACGACAGGTGGGGGACGGTCCCTCGTCGTATCAGTGAAGACCTTCACCCCACACTCGTGGGGTCGGGGAGTAGGAGTCCACCCCAGAGGGTTGTGTCGAAGACCGGGACCCCAGGGTGACGACCGCGAGGCGTCACCGACCTCACTCTTACGTGGAAGGATCGCAGCGGAGACGGGAGGACGGGGTCTGAGAGAGCAGGGGTGTGATGTACCAAAGGGACACCGACGTGAGCGGGAGAGTCTCTCGTTCCCCCGAAAGCGTTTCCGGAGTCCCCGGTCGTCCCTTGGTAAAATCCTCTTTCGTACAGTCTATTTCAGAACTGACACATAGATAAGACTGATCGGACAAGGGTGAACTTCTTACGTGTGGAGAAGGGACCCCGGACGGACCTCCACCGTCACCCGTGTCGTCTGGGCCGGGCAGCCCCCGGCGACGTGGCTCACACCGTCCCACGCTCCCGTCGCGGGGTCCTCTCCGGACGAGGCGGCGGGTCTGACGCCTCCCGTACAAGTCCTTCCCTAAAGGCCCGATGAGACTCCGCCTTTTAAACTCTGACATTCGAGGAGTTGTCGACACAGGAGACATAACAAACCCGCCGACGGACCTCGCGGTACCGATGTCCTACTTATGTTTACGTATTACCTTCTCCGACAGGACCCCGAGTCTTGTCTGAATAAGTAGGGAGCGAGGGGGTGGACGAGGGAAGGCCGAGGGGACTCTGAAACGACCCTGAACTACAACAGTTTTGAGTATATTTAGGATTACAGTAGACCGAGACAACCGACGTCTCGGGGTCTGTAGTCCTCCTTCCTCCCTTAAGAGTGAAAAGAGACACTCCTCTCGCCGACCCGTACCGGGGACGGATGGGTCTGAAGGACCCTTCGTTGACCCTGGATCTTGCACCCCTACCGAACCCTGAGAACCGCGGGACCGGGGGACCTGCTAAACTCCATTAGACGGGTCACGAAAGACGAATCCTCCGACCCAACCATGACACCCGTCTCCCTGAGGGTTCTATTCCTTCTTGATCCTCCGTCTACATCGTAATAATTCTAGAACCCAAGTTTGACCACCCGTAGATCCTCTGGGGATCTTCGTTCAGACCCGACTCAGACACGGACCTAAGTCCTTCGATATTCTTCTCGCATCGCCTCCATCTTTACTGTGGGTCCTGCCTTCTTGACCTCCACAGAAGACGGAGTCGGCCTTCGAAGAAGATGCGAAAGGAGTTTCGGACCTGACACTACTGGTGGGTCCCGGTCGTCATTCGTCGAATTATCCAACTATTCTGTCGTTCACTCAAATCACTGGTCTCCTCAATCTACCGTGCGACGTGTCAGTCCTGAAGAGATTGTGTTCAATCTCACCCTGGAGTGGAGGAAAGAAAACTATGTCAGAGACAACGAGAGTCCGTGAAGTTAACATAGGCTGAGAAATGCTGGGGTACCTGACATCGGGCGGTCCGAGGAGACAGGTACCTCAAGAGGTCCGTTCTTATGACTTCACCCAACGGTACGGGAAGAGGTCCCCTAAAAGGACTGGGTCCCTAACTTGGTCACAGAGGACGTGACGTCCACCTAAGAAATGGTGACTCGGTGACCCTTTTTCGTCCGTCGAGAGTAACAGGTCAGAGTCCCTCGAACACTGAGAACGTCTCATAATACAGCGTCTTATTATACAGGACGGTCGACCTAAATGAAGGTTCCGGATTTTCGTCCGGAAATATCCTTAGGAACTACCCAAGGTGGAAGGACGTGGTGTGGTTTAAAGGATCTTATACCTCTCGCAAACCCAAAAGACAAAGGCACGAGACATAATCCAGAAAAGGTCGGACACGAACGAATGTACGTACCATTTCAGACATTGTTTGTACAATTTTACATGTTGTCGGATGTCATTTATGTTGCTTACACACTGACAGTCAACTCAATGAGAACTGAAGAACTGCGACATGAAAAATAAAACCATTTATAAACTAATTCGTACACAATTAAAATTAAAATGCTGAAAGAAAGTCATCGAAAACTTCGTTATTTAAGTGGGGTCCAGAGTTTGTAAATTTTAGGGAACTTGTAAAACACCAAGCCTCGGAAAACGGACTTCACGGGGTCACTGACTTTGTCCAGAGGGGAGAGAGGGCCCGTCGACGAAGTCGCAGTACCTACCGGAACGAATTGGTCCGCAGAAGCCATGTACCGAAGGTCTAAGTAGTAGGACCTTATGGTAAAGAAAAACCAACAATTACTTAAAAAAACCGCCTCCCCCCTCCCACGACACGACCTAGAAGTAACGAAGGCCCCGAAAAGGGATCAACGTCCCTCACACCAGGTGTCTCGTGTCCGAGTCATTAACACCGTATGCTCGAATCAACGAGAAGTCGTATACCCTAGAAGGGTCTAGTCCCTAGCTTGGGCACAGAGGACGAAACCGTCCGTCTCAGAAATGGTGAGTCGGGTGGTCCCTTCGGGTCCTTATGGTAAAGAAAAAACAAAGTAAGGAATAACTTTCAGACGTATCAATTGGTCTTGGTCCGGTCTGGTGATCGAGGATCAGGGACACACTGGGTCACCGGGAGACGGGATTACATCCCGTAGGAACTACAGTCCGGTCCCGGAAACAATCGGGGGTCTGGGTGGTACGACTAAGGAGGTAAAGGTGGACAGTGACGAGAATGGGTGGGACGACGACGACGACGATTAAGCGAAGTCAGCACAGGTTGAGACACGCTGGGGTATCTGCCGTCGGGTGGTTCGAGGCGGTAGGGACCCTATGAGGTCCGTCCTTGTGACCTCACCCAACGGTAAAGGAAGAGGTTACGTACTTTCCCTTTTCACTTTCACTTCAGCGAGTCAGCACAGGCTGAGAGGTACCGGGGTACCTGACGTCGGATGGTCCGAGGAGGCAGGTAACCTAAAAGGTCCGTTCTCATGACCTCACCCAACGGTAACGGAAGAGACGAATGGGTGGGACTCTTCCCCTTTTGAAGTCACTAGGACAGAACCCCGGTGCTGTCCGAAAAATTTGTTCTGATACAAAGGTTCCGAAGGGTGTAAAGAAAGTCTTCTGAGGGTAAAGGGTTTCGTAGATGGGAAAGAGTCCTCCAGAGGATTTCTGAGAAACGAACATGAGAGACGAACAGAGGGTACTTCCTGTCTCTAACCGGAGGGAGACAAGTTACTCCTCCCTACCCAGTCCCCACACGTTCGTCGACATAAAACCTCCCTCCTAGTCTACCCCTCGACCCCACACCGAAGACGGTGTCCTACGTCCCGGGGTCCCCGAGACTAATCCACCGTTTCACCCTAATTATTATAACTTTTCAATTTTATTAAAATTTCATTTTTTATTCTTATTTAATAACAATCATTATCACTGGAAAGTCACTCATAGGTCATGCAAAGTCTGGGAAATGACTCGTGAAACGTATGTAACGGAAAAAATTCAAAAGTGTTATAAGTGTACTTTGTTTTTGTCCGAGTCTCGTTTACGGTGGTCGTAGGTTCCGGTGTGTCCGACCCTCCTGTCGGGTTCAGACAGACCGAGAGTTTGGGTACGGGAAGGAAGCGGTGGTCTGGTGAAAGGATGTTCTTCGTCGAAAAAACGGTCAAGAACCTCTTTACGTCGTAAGGTAGCCAGGCAGCCAGATCCGGAAGGGGTCTGGTGTACCGAAATTAATGACATTACGGTACTAATTTTTACAAAATTATCGGTCATCATGTAACCGACGGAGTAATGACAAAGGAAATCACAAAAAGAGAAAGAAGAAAAGACAAATGAAAAGGTCTGTTTGGAATCAATTAGTAACACCATTCCAGGGGCTTTTAGGATATCCATAAAATTAACTCTAGTATGACGTAAGTATCTGATAAAATCCCCTATTAACCGTACAAAACTCAATACCTCATGTGGTGACGTTCGTATTTTTATACAGAAAGGCAAAAAGGTTCGAAAGACTATGCAGGAAAGCGTACTAAAGTTAAAAATGAGAATGTCCAGAATGTGTACGGAGCAACACAAGTCGGGATCCATAAAGTAGCAAAAACAACAATGATACCTTCTTTAGGACAGAAGGTAATATAAAGGACCGAACCACACACAGATCGCCCTTCGACAACTAGAAACTAATGGTCACTAAAAGACGGAGTGACTTAAGAATACAGAGATCATCCAAGAGAAAACGAAGAGAACCCATAAGACACAGATGTTCGTATAACAGACGTCTGTCACTGTTAAAAAGAAAGAAAGAGAATAGATCAACAAACCGGTCATGAAAATCTTGTCACATGCATACCCATCACAACCACCCCATTACCTTAACCATTACTGATTTATTAAACAGAGGTAAACCAAGATAGTATTATATTAATTGGTAAGAGTGAGAGCATGTGAATCCAACAAAGGTTAAAAGGGAAAATGTTTATTACGAAATGAACATGAACGACAGGAAAAATAAATATAGTCGTACCACCTAGTAGTCCTCATTTTTATTACCGAGTTCTTTATTCTTGACGAAAAGTCTAACGACTATGAATGACGATCGACTAAAAGGTCTTTTCCTAAGAGATTACTTAATTTGATTATATATATATGTATGAATTTCGAATCTTGAAACCCGATCATGGAACGTCTCAGAGTCCCTGTCATAGGAAGCTCCTCTAAATAGAACACTCTAACCAACAAGTAGGACAACGTATCCATAAAATAACACTTGAGTCCAAATCAATTCTTGTTCTCTAACCTCACAATCTTACCGACCACGACTCCGACAGCCGGAGAACCCCGGGGCTAGACTTGCGTGATGTCGGACACAAATGGAAGAAGTCAGAGGAGACAATCCCGGACAACATTTGACACGTGAGTAGTCTATACACGGGGTCGAGACAGAACCGACCAGAACGGGACCGGACTCCTCGGCACCCATATGTCGTCACTACCAACAGTCGGGGCGTCGTCGTACACCGGGGGACGAGACCGAGGGTCCCGAGACGGGTGGGTGGGGCTCGACGGAGAACGTGCTTCAGAGCCAAAGAAAGCAACGAGAGGTCATCACAGAAATCCTGGGAACAGTTGGGTTGACACGACGTCAGTCTACGACCTGACACAGGAAAAGAAGGGATAGTGAGACCAGAAGGGAACGCATTTCATTTTGTCTCGCAATACCCAACCGAACACAGGGGTATTTTAAGAACACAATTTCAGGATTGGGGAGCATGGAGTCTTCCACTGGAGTGAACCTTCATTCTACGTTACTTCTACTTCACTCTACCCCAGTACTCTCACTTGAGATTAGATTATACTGACCACAGGAATATTTTTCGTCTTGTGTCTCTGTGTCGACGATCCTCTTACGGGGTCCTTGTGTTTCCGTCTCTAGTTACACCACACAAATGGTCGATTCCTGGTGGTTTCCAGACGGCGTCTGGTGGTTTCAAGCCGTCGCTTGGTGGTCTCCGATCCCCTCTCCGGACCTTGTCTGAGACAGAGAGAGTTAGAGTCTTCCTTGGGTGGGACGACTGTGGACTCAGAACCCGACGGTCGGAGACCTTGACACTCTGTTTGCAAGGACAACGAATTCGGTGGGTCAGACACCGTGAAACATTGTCGTCGGAATCGATTGATTATGCCTCTCACTTCGGAGCAGACGAGTTGTGTCCAGAGGTACACGAGTCCTTACTCCGTAGTTCTCCCGGACTTGTCCGTCTCTCCCTGTTCTCCCCCCGTCTCGTACATCTCCCCCGTGGGACCGAGGGTCCTGAATCGACCGGACCCACACTCGGACCCCGGATTTCTCTCTTCCACTCCCACGGGAACCATGGGTGTCTCCCTCGGTCCCTTACACAGAGACCCCTTGCGGACGACAAGTACGAACGACATACTTGGTAGTTCCTCAGGGACACTTCCTCAGTCTCCACGTTCAGTTGATCGACAAGGAGACCACCACCTCCATGTACCACTGGTGCGTCCCTACATTGAAGTTCCTCCGTCTCCTACACGAAGTTCTCTGACGCCGAGACGTTCATGTTTTCCTGTCGACCTTCCACGTGTCCCGACGGGAACAGACACGGGGGTCTGAAAGGTTCCGGTCGTCAACCCCTCCAGAGGTACCTTTTTCTACCCCCTGGACCCTTCAGTAGGTGGTGGGGGACGTCTGACTGTGTACACGGGATCACCGGACCAGGCTCACCAGGTTCCCCCCGGAAAAGAAGAGACCGGAGACGTCTGGAAGTTCGACCCTCTGATCCCTTCTGGACAGATTTCTGGACCCTTCGGTTGGACCGTCCCGGCCTTCGACCCTTGAAACAAAGGTACCGTCGTGAAGTCGAACCCCCTGCGGACGGGTCTCCGGGGACGGGTCGTGGAGCGAGACGTAGGACCCTCAGGTCGACGGACCCCAGTTCGGGTGGAGACGGTATCACTCAAGACATTGGAACCGGGTCAATGAGTCGGAGAGATTTGGAGGTAGAAGAGTAGACGTTTTACCTGTGTCGAGGGTGAAAAGTTTCAAGAGAACTCCTAAGTTATTATATTCTGTGTATTTGACGGGTCGTGTCAAGACCGTAGGACTACACCAGTGACGGTCCATCGAGAACAAGTCAGCGAGTCAGTGCAGGTTGAGAAACGTTGGGGTACCTGACATCGGACGGTCCGAGGAGACAGGTACCTTAAGAGATCCGGTCTTATGACTTCACGCAACGATAAAGGAAGACGTCCCCTAGAAGGACTGGGTCTCTAGTTCCCTTCTAGGTGTAGTCGTCGCCTAAGAAATGGTGACTCGGTGGTCCCTTCGGGGTCGAGAATAATGAGGGACGTATTATGAGAAGTCTACTGTCTATGGCTCCAGGAAAGGTGACATGCCTATAAAGGGGGAAGGAATTCGACTTATCGTTCGTCGTGTGATTTATATTCTACGCACTACTGCGTATCGGTAGAGTTCAAGCAGTGACCTCCAATAAACGACAAGTAAAGGTGAGTGGTCAGAAACGAGTGTTCTCTGAAAAGTCCTAAGAGGGTTTCGTAAAATGTCCCTACGAACATGCAAGTACTCGAAACAACGTCCGTCATGAGGGTGAGTTCCCGGAAAAGGAGACTCTTATGAAGAAAACGGTGTGTAAATCACGAAAAAGTCAACACGTCACCGTCCGGAGTCTTTTATACTGTAGAGACTTTAAGACTATCAAATAAATCACCAAGTAACTAAATAAATGAGGAAGTAGTTTCTCGCCCCGAAGGAACCACCAAGTCTACCATTTCTTAGACGGACGTTGTGTCTTCTGGGTGTCTTCTAACTTGGTCTTCTGGGTCCAAGTAAGGGACCCGACCCTTCTAGGGGATCTCTTCTCTTACCGTTGGGTGAGGTCATAGGAACGGACTTCTTAAGGTACCTGTCTCCTCGGTCCACTCGATGTCAGGTACCCCAGTGTTTCTCAGTCTATGCTGAACTCACTGAAAGTGGTTTCTTGTCCTTACTGAATCCGTTCTTTCAACATAGGTCCGTCTTCTCGTTCTTTAATCAAAACCAAAAACCAGAAAAAAAAAAAAAAACCGGTACGATACGTCGTACACCCTAGAATCAAGGGGTTGATCTCTAGTTTAGGTACAGGGGACGTAACCGTCGTACCTCAGAATTGGAATGACCTAGTGGCCCCTTCAAGATATTAATCTCAAAACTCTTCCTGACCCCAGGCCCCTGTCGAGTCGTACTGAGCTCAACCTTACTTCCCACACTGACTAATTATCGTTCATAAATGAGTAGTACTTGGTACATGGCCCGTACCAGGATCCACGATTTCTATTCCGGTACTTATCCGTCGAGTTCCGGGGTGGGGTGCCTTGAGTCTTGAGTCGTCCCTCTGTACAATGTCGGTTCATGTCTCTAATAAGACACTAAGGATAACACAATCCACCGTGTGGTCCCTTCGTCTCCCACGACTCTCACACTCCCCGGACCAGACAGAATCTACAGTCTCTTCCGGTCAGATCCCTGGGACATTTGAGTCTCAACTTTAATTGATCGTTTCACAGACAACGTACCACTCTCATTCTGTCCCACAAGGTCCACCTTCCTTGTCGTACACGTTTCCAGGACTCCGTCCTCCTTCGGACCCTACCAAATCCTTACCTCTAGGTCCACCGTGTGTACCTCATACTGTCCTTTGTCTCGACCATCACCCCCGTCCGTCCCAGAGTGCTTCCAATTTCCTTCGTTCGTCCTTCATTTCGAACCACAGGGATTCTTAAAACTTATTGCTATTAAACCCCCACACCCGTTTTAACGTCCAAATGGTTGTCACGGGTTCCGGTCCACCGGTTCACAATGGAAACTCTGCGGAGTACCAATTTTACCGACCTCCTTTCGTTGTAGTGTGTGACGAATCGTCTCGAGTAGTTGGAGTCCCGTCGGTCCGGTGGGACGGACACCCTGTCTCCGGTGTGGAGATGGAGGTGGAGGGTAGACCCGAGGTCCCCGGAGTATCCGGGAAGGAATGGGACAAGGGTCTAGGACTACCACGATATATCAGTAACGTGGGTCGAGTGGGAACCACGTCGAGGGGAGATAAGAGTCGGGAATTTTTCTCCTAAATGACGTCGGGTCTGGTTGATATCATTGAACGTTCTTTGGTCTACAAAGGAATCGCCAGTGCGGACAAGACACACGGTGTATTTCAACGATCTGTAGAGACAAAAGGGTGCTTGGTCTCTAGTCTACGTTACTAACAAACGTTGTTCCGAAATCTCTAGGAATGGACAGGGTTTCCACGTAGGCGACCTCTGTCGTCAGTGATCTCTGGACCTCGGTGTCTGAGACCCTCGGGTACAACTCTGGCTCGGACGAGGTGGACGTCCGGTCGGTGGGGAAGTCCTATGTCAACTAAGACTTTATTCTCGACTACCCTCTCGAGACCCTAGTCGGTGTAGGTCCAGTGTGCAGGGCCTCGTCCAGTCGACTCAGGACAAAGACTCGACGGGACCCGGTCCGAGACATACTCGTGTCCCCTGGGATGAATAGTGGAGGTTCCTGCGTAGTCGTGTCCTTGTCACGTGACTACACCGTGAGAGTCGAGATATATTGTGGTGGGGACTCTTACTTGTCTTTCTGACGAATCCTGGAACTTTCCTTGAGAAGAGTCTATGACAAACGACAAGTAGGTGTCCGACGAAAGTAAAGTCCGAGACAATAGACGGAGGGTGAGGGAAACGTCTTACCTTCGTCATGTACCCTCGCACCCCCCATGCACTCCAGTCTCCGCTCGTATGATTCCCGTGGGGGACGTCGTACCTGGGGACGGGTGTGCCTCCCTGTGAACGAGTGTCGTTCACTCTTGAAGACTTTGTCTCGGTAAACCCCGGTCAGTCGTTTTTCCCACCCTGTTGGGGGTGGAACCCTTGTCTTGTCTCGGCCAGTACCATGGTTTTTCACCGTAAAAAAAAGGATTAGGACTTAGGAGTTTTTACCTAAGGTAATGTAAATCCCTATTTAGGTAATTCTCCTCCCGTATTATGGCAAACCGTTATAGATGTACATAGTTTATTAACACCAAGTGGAGTTTGAATACGTCACCCACGTACGCACGATTCAGCGAAGTCAGCACAGGCTGAGAAACACTGGGATTACCGGTATCGGGTGTCCGAGGAGACAGGTGCCCCTAAGAGGTCCGGTCTTATGACCTCACCCAACGACACGGGAAGAGGTCCCCTAGAAGGGTTGGGTCCCTAGTTTGGACGTAGAGGATGTGACGTCGGCCTAAGAAATGACGACTCGGTAGTCCCTTCGGGTTTGAATGTGTCACGGTAGATAGTTAATATAAATTATTTTGACCTTTTTAAAAATTACTTTCGTATTATTACACAAAATCTTTTTAACGGTGGGTTTCTCTAGTCTGATTTCCATTTGACCATGAATTTACCTATTAAATAGTCTTTTTAAATGACTACAACTTTTTCGAGAAAGAGATTCAAAGTTTATTTACTCCACAGTCACTTTATTTAGTGAGGTCGTAATTCATTATTCTCCGTGGGGTTCTTCCATACTAAGTAACAGATTGTTCCCCGTGTCCTCATGACAGTCGAGGATTTTCCCTGACCAAAGACACCCGTATCTCACTGTCCCCAACCCACTCTTCTCCTGCAACACGCCCCGACCCTTCCCCGCCCGTACCCACCTACCCTGTCCCTCTTCGCCAGGTCCATCCCGGCTACCCCCTCGTTTCCGTCCCTCCGACCCTTCGTCTTTCCTTCAGTCACCCGCCTAAGGGACTCCCTTCGGAGGACCCCTGTCTGGTCCTGGGTCTGTGTGACGTCTGTAGAGGGCCCGTCCCCGACGACTGGTCAGGTGTCTTCGAAGAAACTCCCGGAGGGACGGGGCCTCCTAGAGGGGACGTCCCGGCTGTCGACCGCAACAAAAACCGTCGAGTCTCAGACCTTCACACACCCTCCTCTACCGGTCCGGAACACCGGACGTGTGTCCACCGACCACAGTTCGCTCGTCCCGAACAGACGTCTGGAACGACGGGTCTGGACCCGTCCCGGTGGGTAGTGTTCGTTCGGAAACACCGGGGCCGAATGTTTTGGTCGGTTTATAAAAGGGACAACGAAATACTCCACGATCGAGACGGGTAAGTTGGGCCCTTTTTATTTCGCAGTGTATTAAACGAGGCAATCTCAACTCTTCAAACTTCAATTCTCTTAAGACACGGGGACCTTTCCGGACAGTCGGGCTCCCCCTCCCCGTCAGGGTCCTGGGGTCGAGACCTCCCCAGCTCCCGTGCTCGGTTCGGTCCACGTCCAAGACGTCTCTCTCTCTCACTCCGGGTCTCGAACCCTTCAGTCAGGAGGTCGGACACAATCTTCTCCTCTGGGACAAGGGGTTCTTAGAAAAATAAAAAATAACCTGATATTAACCAAACCTGTAGGGTCCGCCGCGATCACCCTTTCTTGTGGGGTGGGGGTGGGGGGCGGTTACGTCCTCTATATTCTCTGCTCCCAAACTAGGGACGCAGCCCTTCTAGGGACCTCATCTTTTATCATTGGGTGAGGTCATAAGAACGGTCCTCTTAGGGTACCTGTCTCCTCGGAACACCCGATATGTCAGGTGCCCTAACGTTTCTCAGCCTGTACTGACTCGCTATGAATGTCGGGCGACGAGTGTCCACTCCAGTCCCTCGAGGGGCTCTTTCACTTACCCTTAACAGGACGTCTGGGAGGAGTGTCCCGTCTCTCCTAAGATCTTCCCGAAGTCTTGGTTTCCACGTACTACCTCCCTTACTGTACGTGACTCGAACTCTTCGTAGTCGGAACCTGTCGCTCGTCCACCCGTCGGCGCCTGTAGGACCGTAAGGACGTCCCGAAGGTCCCTCAAGAGTGTGGGGGACGTCTGAGGGACGTCAAAGTGACCATCAGCACGAAGGGAAGGCGGAGATTATCCTTCACAGGAAATAGCTCACAAACGGTAGAGTACGACCCGTGAAGTCATCCACGACGGAAGTAAGGAAGTCGACTTGTGAGGAAGGATGACTTGTGACTGACGTACGATCGGGACCGCTACGCCGTTCCTTTAAGGAGTGTCGTCGGGACAGGTCTCATCCTCACTTGAGGACCAATGTCTCCCCGACACCTCGAGTTTCTCCTCACTGACCGTCTCTGTGCGTAGACTCTGGATGTGACTCTGTGCCGTCTCGACTCAAAGTGTGTCCGGTCAGACTGAAGTTTCGGACCAAAGTGAGGGACGAGTCGTCCCAGTCTTTCTCCGTTCTTCAACCACTTCTCCTCTGTTACATACATTGGGGGGATATTAGAAAACCAAACAGGGCCTCCAAGTTCAATTAGTATTAAAATATACGACTAATAGCAAACTCTGTTACGAAAATGCATTTTCCTTTAGGTGCTCCGGGCGAAGGACGGTGTGTCTGACACCACTGAGGTATAGCGGTGGACCACCGTCTCGGAAGAGTATCGCCCTTCTCTCTAAAACTTCTCGTTTCTGTTGGTCTGTTGTCGACGACTCTCACCCGCCCTGAGGAAAACCTTCACTCTTGGGTGGCCGAGATCAGGTAGAGACCTGGGCGGGGCGACCGTAACTCGGCGAAGTCGAGAGACCTGTCGTCTAGGAACCAACACGTCGAGGACGTACCTGACCATAAAGACCTCTCGGGGAGATGGTTGTCTGCAAGAGACTGAGAAGAGAGAGAAAAATTTTACTATCGACATATATATAAATAAACCGACGCGATCCAGAATCAAAACCGTACACCCTAGATCAAGGGACTGGTCCCTAGTTTGAGTCCGGGGGACGTAACGATCAAGTCTCAGAGTCGGTGACCTGGTGGTCCCCTCAGGGACAACAGAGAGAATACAACGTAATTTGAACTTTTTTTTTTACGAGCCCAACAAAAACTCCGTGATCTCCCCTTCGGTCAAACCCGTTCATCCTGAAAGACCTCAGCAGTCCGGTGAGACATTTCCACCGTGGAAAAGGATGTTCACTCGTCGAACCGGGTGACTCCCGAGAGTGAGACCCTAGGAGAGTCTGAGGTCCGGTACTACTTGTAACCCCATGTACACAGAAGAAGTTAATACCAAAGGAGTCCCATATACGGACCTCTTCCGCTACCGTGGGGTGAGGTTATGAGAACGGAACTTTTAGGGTACCTGCCTCCTCGGACCATCCGACGTCAGGTACCCCAGCGCTTCTCAGCTTGTGCTGACTCGTTGAAGCGAAAGTGAAAAGTGAAAGTACGTAACCTCTTCCTTTACCGTTGGGTGAGGTCACAAGAACTGACCTCTAAGGGTCCCTGTCCCCTCGGACCACCCGACGACAGATATGCCAGTGTGTCTCAGTCTGTGCTAATTTCACTGAATCGTCGTCGTCGTCGTCGTCGTCGTCCCATATACGGTCAGTTATAATTCCCTCTGGTTGGGACTTATAAGTTACCTTTCTGCCTACGATTTCGACTTAGAGGTCATAAAACCAGTAGACTACACGTGTCTGTTGAGTGACTTTTTTTAGGGACTACGACCCTTTCTGGCTCCCGTCTTCTTCTTCTCCCACAGTCTCCTACTCTACCGACCTGTCGCAGTGGATACGTTACCTGTACTTAAACCCGTTTGAGGTCCTCTACCACTCCCTGTCCCTCCGGACCACACGACGTCAGGCACCCGAGCGTTTCTCAGGCTGACCGATTGACTTGTTGTTGTCCCATATACGGGTCATCACCCTAACAACCCAGTATACCATCAAAATAAGGATCAAAAAATTCCTTAGAGGTATGACAGAAGGTATCACCGACATAGTCAAACGTAAGGGTGGTTGTTACGTTCTCCTAAGGGAAACGAAGTGTGGGAGAGGTCGTAAATGACAAACATCTAAAAAACTACTACCGGTAAGACTGGACACACTCCGCTATGGAACCACATAAAAACAAAACGTAAAGAGATTATTACTTGCTACAACTCATAGAAAAGTACACAAATAATCGGTAAACATATAGAAGAAACCTCTCTACAGACAAATCTAGAAGAAAAATTAACCCAACAAAAAGACCAAAACTCAACGTACTCGACGAATATATAAAACCTCTAGTTAGGAAACCGTCAACAAACCAAACGATAATAAATTATTACACCAAAATAGTGTCACTGATGAGGACCCCACGTAGACCGAAGTTGAAGTGGACATAGGTCCCAAGTCTGTGACAGTGGTCCTAAATCTAGCCCAAAGATAAAGAGTCGGACTAGAACTCACCGGAGTCGGACGTCGTCGAACTTTGTCCTAGAGTTAAAGGGTTGGTCTCTACCTTCAGTCCGACGTCGTCACTCTCGCCATTTAGGATTGGTGATCTCGTGGTCCCTGTCACCGGTCCCTGTTCGGGGACCGGGTCGCCGAAACCTCTTTACTTAAAGGTGTTTCTCTACCTTTCATCGTTTTGTTTATTTCACAAATAATCGTCCCTTTTTTCTCATGAACACTTATCTGTGTGTACCCGCTGAGTCTCTCAGTACACGACCACCATCAAATTTAGTGAATATACCCCGTAAAGAAGACTTAAAGGAAACCGGCCAGTAGAATGAAACCAATACTCAGGTATAAACTAAATTGAGTGCCAGGAGTGGACACACACACGTAGAGAATCGGTTCTACTTAAGGTCAATTCTCCGGATACCCCTCAAACTGTAGTGAATGATACCCTACTACGGGGGAGGGAACAACTGGAGTTTCCCGAAGGGTCCACCACGATCACCATTTCTTGATGATTACGTCCTTTGTATTATCTACGTCCGAGCTAGGGACCCAGTCCCTTCTATGGGACCTCCTCCTTTACCGTTGGGTGAGGTCATAAGAACGGACCCTTTAGGGTACCTGTCTCCTCGGACCGTCCGACGTCAGGTGCCCCAGTGTTTCTGACCTCAAACTGACATCGTCGAATCGGAAAACCGTGTACACATCAACCCTTCCAGAGGAAGTGGAGCTCTTACTTTTACACACGATAGAAATAGAACATCCGGAAGGGTCCACCGTGATCACCATTCCTTAGACGGACTGTCACGTTCTCTACGGTCTGTGTCCAAACTAGGTACCCATCCTTTCTAAGGACCTCTTCCTTTACCGTTCAGTGAGGTCATAAGGACGGATTTTTAAGGTACCTGTCGACGTCAGGGACCCCAACGTCTCTCAGACTGTGTCGACTCGTGAATCGTGGAAATAGAAAATAGACCTGTCCTGAGTCGAGGAGGAACAAGAACGATAATAGAAATAGAACCTCATAGATAGGAGTCCCCTGTTTGAGGTCGACGAGTCGGACCCCGGGTCGATACAGAACAGAGTTTGGGAAGAAGGAAGTTCGAAATCCCCACAGAATACACCGAAATCCAGAAGTATGAGAGTTGGATGTACTTTTCTGTACTTTTCATTTCTATCGCTAAGGTGTAGTTACGGTGTTTCGTAGTAGGGAGTCGGGGAGAATGTGTGTAAGACCTACCTCCGGGGTACCAACCCGATAAGAAAGATCCCAGGGTTTTGTTGGTGTCCTCGGGGAACCCCCGTGGGGAAGGGAGGACTAGGTCGTACGAATACGGGACCTTACGTAAGACTAACCGAGGTCAACCCAGTGTACTGGCAGGGAGTTGGTTAGTGTACCGGTGACCTAACCTTACACGACTGACAGAGTCGGGGACAGTTTCCGAGGTGGGTACCCCGACCCTCCCCCGGTTCAGAGTCTTTGTTTGTGTGACGTGATCCCTTAGGTTTCTACAAAATGATTTCTTCCTTCATTTCTTACGACCTCCGTTTTGGTAGTCTTTAGGTAATCATTGATTGTCTTCCCAATCATCTTACTTCCAAATGTTTACTAACTAGAAAGTCTATTTAGTCCCACTAATAGTCCCGACAGAAAGACTATCGTAGTGAAGTAAGGCGGACCCTTAAAAGTGAACCATTGTTGATATAGGACAGGAGAGCGCGACGGTAAGTGTCTCCTGTCAGTGAGACTTCTGTCTAAAGTCACCACTGAAGTCTCTGGACTTACTTCTCTCCACAAAGGAATCCCAAAGTCCTAAATGTGCACCCGGAACGTTCACTTATAGAACCTGAAGGGACATCGAGTTTGCCATCGAGTTACGTCCTCTGGTCCCAAGTTAGGGACCCAGTCCTTCTAGGAGACCTTTTCCCTTACCGTTGGGTGAGGTCATAAGAACGGACCTCTTAGGGTACCTGTCTCTTTGGACCTCCCGATGTCAGGTACACCAGCGTTTCTCAGTCTGTGCTGACTCACTGATTGTGTGTGTGAACGTACACTTATAGAACGATATTGATAACCTCGAAGGAGTGTGCAGGAGGAGACGAGAGCCTACGAGTGACCCTCCGAACAAATAGACCTCGCCCGAAGAGAGTGACAAGACGGGACGAACCCGACTGCAAATTTTAAGGTCTATCTTTTATATTTCTTTTTAAGGTCTATCTCAAGGTTTATCCGTTCCGAAATCCCTGGACCAGGTTCGGGGGAGGTGACCATATCTACGCCTGGTCTCTCCTAGTCCCCCTGGGACCCGATTCAGGGAGTACCCTGACACCTACCCTGGTCACTCCCAGTCCCGGAACGACTCAAAGAGGTCCGTCAACTTAACGTCTCGGTTCTGTGAGGGACCCTCACGAAAGAGATCCTACGGAGGAATCGTACCCTAAGGACTCACACGTCCGTCCTTTCGTTGACTTCACTTCCGGACCTACTGTGGCAACACCACTTGTCAGGTGTCTTAGTCAAAAGGGGTTAGTCCGTCTTATCACCCGTCCGGGGAATGTCACCGCAACGACCTTGGAGATGACGTTCATGAAGAAGGATGTCGAAGGGTCTTGGGTAGACAGTTGTGTCCTCTGTACTCTACGTCCAAGTCAGGGACCCAATCCTTCCATGGGACCTCATCCTGTACCGTTGCGTGAGGTCATAAGAACGGACCTCTTAGGGTACCCGTCTCCTAGGACCTCCTGATGTCGGGTGCCCCAGTGTTTCTCATTACTGATTCGTGTGCATGATTTATATAAGTAAACCGAATTAATTTTGTTATTGCCATTCAGGGGACGGGTGCGCAAAGGTCGGTGGGAGGGGTCTTCGTTGGTCGCGAACAGTCTAAAGAGTGTAAAAGAAGACTCTATAAAAAGGTTTGCTGTGTTTGTCGTCGTAAGGGGAGCGACGACGGCGCGTGGGACGAAAGAAGTGACGGACCTAGAATCTCCGCTGAGTCGCGTACTGCTCGACGAAGGAAGAAGAACTACGACCACCCTCAAGGCTACGGGGCGAGCACGTAAATCTCAAATCTCTGGAAAGTGCGGGGGAGGACAATCACCTCTTCCGGTCTCCGGGTCTCCTACCTTTCGAGGGAGGAGGGGGTGCAGAGGGTCGACAGATCGCTGACTAAGTCCTGACTTTGAGTTTAGAAGACGGGAGGGTAGATGGTTCCCGGTCGGTCCGGGTGGAGAAACGGAGAGGCCAGGAGTAAACAGTCTGGTCGCTAACCTTTCCCCACCCCCACTCCGACGGCAAACCCCGCCAGTAATATCTGGTAACCGCCTGTATCGCGGTGGAGAATGCCGCACCAAGGTCTGAAGGATCCTTGGAAGTCGGCACACGGGAGGGAAGGCGGACAGGGAAGCGGAGGAGGAAGGGTGGAAACGCCGTCGTCGGGGCGCAGGTCGGAGACGGGGTTGGGATCGACTCGTTGACCAGTGATACTGTTGCGCCCGGAAGGAAGGTTTTCACTGTAAGGTCCATAAAATAAAACTCGGGGTTAATTCGTCCCGTCCGACGGCCGACCCTCGCTTCGTCCCTTCACACAAAATACCGGACTCTCTCGGGTCCACGATAAATATCGAGGAATTAGCCACAACGATTTACCCCAGAATTAAGTTCAGGACTCCGTTGACGCGTAAGAGTAGTGCCTCTTAGAGGAGGGGCGTCGGAGAGAGGGAGGTAGACCGCCAGGAAGACCCTCCGTGGCTACGGAAGAAACACGAGTCGTCGACAGTCGTCCGACGGACCGGGAGGACTGGGGAAGAGTTGTGTCCGTCCGGGAATGCCGGAAACCCTTATAACCCAGGTGTCGACAGTGAAGGTAGTCCTTGGACCCCAGGAACACGTCGACAAACAGAGTCCCGACCCTAAGACAGGGGTGGGGTGGGGGATGGGGGGTTGGGGGTGTAGCGGGGTAGGAGAGGTAGTCAAGGCACCCACCTAGTCCCTGTGGATACTGAGTTTTGTAGTCGACGACGACGACGACGACGACGACGACGATTCAGCGAAATCAGCACAGGTTGAGACACGTTGGGGTATCTGTCGTCGGGTGGTCCGAGGGGGTAGGGACCCTGAGAGGTTCGTTCTTGTGACCTCACCCAACGGTAAAGGAAGAGGTTACGGACTTTCACTACAACGAGTCAGTACAGGTTGAGAATTGCTGGGGTACCTGACGTCGGATGGTCCGAGGAGGCAGGTACCCTAAGAGATCCGTTCTAATGACCTCACCCCACGGTAACGGAAAAGGAGTTTTGTAGTCTTTGTAGGTGTTTTAGAAAACGTACGTATGGAGTACCCAATTGTCAGTAAAGTCAATAGATTTTCCTCGTTCCATCGATAATGACGGAGGTGGTTGAGGGAGGGAGGGGACGTGGTAAGAAATGGGGTCCCCTTAAGTACGGGTCGCACCCTTTTCCTCAGTTGACTACAGTAACGGTCCGTGGTGACCCTCGAAATGAACACGCTGGACTAAGTCCGAAGTGTGACCAATAAATGTCTCTTCCTCGGACATGGGGGTCAGTCCTACCCGGTCCAGAACGACGACATTATCTGTTCGGAGTTCAGTGATTACAGTTTGTTGGTTCTAAATAAACAGAAACGGGAACACGTACGAGTAGGGACCAGGGGACCTTCGAGATAAGACGTTTCAGACACAGGAGTGAAGTCCAGGTCCCGCCTTCCTTGTCGGGGATTACCAATGCTTGGTCGACGATTTGTACGTGAAGATGAACAATCGGTTTCATTCTGAGTACCAACGTGGATTGGAGTCACTCACCCCTTCCCGTACCACTGGGACATGCGCCTCCTACTCTCGATCTTTTAAACTCTTGTCAGAGAGTTGGAGACCTCTTCAGTTCCCCAGTCCCACTTCGCTAAATAGTCTAGGGTGTCGAGCATTCACCGTCTCCTCCCTCGACTCGTGAGTCGACAAAGAGGGTCTTCAGACACGACAAAGAGGTACAAATCTACACCCGAGAGTTCAGTCTGGATACCGAATTTAGGATAGAGGTCGTGAGTGGTCGAGTAGGAACGAGTCGTTCGGTGAGGACGTGCATCTCGGAGTAAAGAGACAGTCTACTTCGACGATCGTGTCCCGTTACAAGACTTTTGTGTTTTGAAGTACAGATTCAAATCCCGTTTGAGGAAACTGTCCGGTCTAGTTGACCGTGAGTACACTCCGATAAAAATCAGTAAAGAATAAAGTGAGCCACACTTATAAGTATCCAAGACGACATCTTTATGGTCGCACACACTAACGTTCGTGACGGGGACAGGGGACCTTACAATCCGTTGTTCACCGTACGCGGTGGATTAATGATTTGAGACCTTGAAAGACTTAAGGGTTTGGTGGACAGGGTCCCAAAACCTATTCCCTGGTGTCTAGGCAGTGTGGAGGGAGTTCCCCAACACCACTCGTACTTCCCTCTTACACACTCGTACACAGTCTTTAAGCCTCGTGTCCGGGTCGTGTGTGAGCCACGTGTCCGTGGCCCCAATGCGACCCAGTGATTCAACGTGACTACTCCGTCCTTTCTCGACTTTGGTTTCGTCCTCATATCACCCACGAGGACAATCGTGTACCAACTTTAGTGAGGTAGTGGGACGAGGACTCGTAAGACAGGATCAGTCGTCTCCAAGAAATCCTGGAGTGTCTGGGAACTGACACGAACACCTTCCTAAGTGCGATCGTCGTTTATCGTACGAACACGTCCAGGGGCCTTTTCTGTTGTATGAAGCATTTAGGTTCCATAACAAGAGTGCGTAATTTAATTTTCGCTTCCCACACGAAAACGGTCGCTCTCAGACTCCAAAACAGAATAGTGAGTGAAGAATCATAGAGTGAGTCTTAGCAACTGAAACGTTCTTCCAAGGTTTTGGGATAAAGAGGTTTCAAAGGTTCCGGAGTGGAAATCCAACCTTTGACCCTGGAGTGGGAGGTTCGTCGAAGGAAAGATAGACGATTTATCTGACCCCAAGATACATTTTAAAGTAAACCGTTTTCCTAAGAGCACGAAACCGTTTCTCTGGACGGGAAGGCGAAGTGTCTCCGACTTTTGACAGTAGCACACACGGAGAATCTGAACCCAATTTTGACGGACCCAACCTTAGAGTTGAGTGATCAACACACTGGAACCGGACAATAATAGGGGGCCACTATGTGAACGGAGTAGATATTTTCTTCTGCAACTACTAACACCCTTAATTTATTCAATTAAATACCTTCAAGAATTTTATCACGGACCATGTCATGTGTGTGATCTTTACGACAATAATAACAATAATATATACAATAATACAATAATTGTAGTGTCACTCAAACACCGTCTCAGTCTGGACCTATTCTGCAGTTCTCAGAATAGGTTGAATAAAGTTCAAAAACTTTGATTCTTCACCACTCCTATACCTCTTTAATGACTACCCTTACATGTCGTTACGTCGACGGTATCTTTTGTCAGATCGAAAAGGAGTTCTTTAATTTGTACCTTAGTTGCACTGGGTCGTCAAGGTGAAGATCCACATACACACGTACACACGCACGCACGATTCAGCGAAGCCAGCACACGTTGAGAAACACTGGGGTACCTGACATCGGACGGTCGGAGGAGATAGGTACCTCTAAGGGGTCCCTTCTTATGACACCACCCAACGGTACGAGAGGAGGTCCCATAGAAGGACTGGGTCTATAACTTGAGTGTAGAGAATACAGAGGACGTAATCGTCCGTCCAAGGAATGGTGATCGTGGTGGACCCTTCGAGATCCACATATGGACTTTCTTTACGTTTGTCTAAGAATTTGTCCATCTATGAATATGTGACTATAAGTATCTTCGTGACTAGTGTTATCGGTTTTCTACTTATGTGGGGTTTTACAGGTAGTCACCTACTCACTTATACCCATATAGTATGTTACTTTATAGTAGTTATAAATCGGTAATTTTCCTCACTTTAAGACTATGTACGACGTTGTACCTACTTGGGGTGTATGTAATACGGTCTATGTCTTCAGTGTATAACATACTAGGGCAAATTGTTTTATCTAGTCAAGTATCTTTTTCTTGCGTTTAATCACTATGGGTCCCTGACCCCCTTCCTGACACCTCCTTTACGGATTACCTATGTCCAAAGGAAACTCCCATTACTCTTCCCAAACTTTGCTCTGTCTCCACCACCAACGTATTACAACACTTACACGATTCACGGTGACTCAGTGAAAATTCACCGAGGAAAACACAATTACCTTTGCACAATCAGCAAATCAGAACAGGCTGAGAAACGTTGGGGACCTGACCTAAGGAGATCCGACGAGACAGGTACCCTAAGAGGTCGGTTCTTATAACCTCACCCAACGGTTAAGCATGAGCTTATAATACGTTTGAAGAGGAATTAATTTTTTTATTTTGAGTCACGTTCCTTCAACAGGGGTTCGAAGTTAGTTGTCCGATCGACACACGTACGTCCTTTATAGGGTCCCCACTTGAATTAGTGACACTCGTCCCATGTCCCCTTCGTGGAAAGTGAAGGGTTCTGGGGGTCCTTCGACACGTGAAGAGTCTAACTCCCGCAGACTGAGTAAAGGTTGAGAGGTCGTGGACCAGACCGTGTGTCGTCAAGGAGTTCTTTGCGTCCTAAGGACTCCTAGTAGTTGTTTTTGTCTTACGTGTAGTCAGACGGGAGGGGTGGGAGATACTTCAAAACACAACCGTCGAGTCGGAGCCACGAACGAAAGGAGTGACTCTTTATTGGGTCCTGTACCATGGTACAGATATGAGTGACACAGCCGGGTTACTCTACTATGTAGATTCGAAGTACACCGGCCTGGTCCGATCCGAGTCGGGTCTCCGTCCCGAGTCGTCTCCCGTCGACGATGAACGGAATCCAATAATAATAACAATAAATTTAGCCCCTTCTTCAGAAAATCAAGGGGTAGAAAGTCAGTCAAGTCAAGTCAGTGAGTCAGCACAGACTAAGAAAAGCTGGGGTACTTAGCGTCGTGCGGTCCGGAGGGACAGGTAGTGGTTGAGGACCTCAAGTGAGTTTGAGTACGGGTAGCTCAGTCACTATGGTAGGTCGGTAGAGTAGGAGACAACAGGGGAAGAGGAGGACGGGGGTTAGGGAGGGTCTTAGTCCCAGAAAAGATTACTCAGTTGAGAAGTGTACTCCACCGGTTTCATAACCTCAAAGTCGAAGTCGTAGTCAGGAAGGTTACTTGTGGACCCTGACTAGAAATCCTACCTGACCAACCTAGAGGAACGTCAGGTTCCCTGAGAGTTCTCAGAAGAGGTTGTGGTGTCAAGTTTTCGTAGTTAAGAAGTCGCGAGTCGAAAGAAGTGTCAGGTTGAGAGTGTAGGTATGTACTGGTGACCTTTTTGGTATCGGAACTGATCTGTCTGGAAACAACCGTTTCATTATAGAGACGAAAAGTTATACGATAGATCCAACCAGTATTGAAAGGAAGGTTCCTCATNAGGGTCGTTAGAACTAAGGTCGAACACAAAGAAGGTCGGGTCGCAAAGAGTACTACATGAGACGTATATTCAATTTGTTCGTCCCACTGTTATAAGTCGGAACTGCATGAGGAAAAGGATAAACCTTGGTCAGACAACAAGGTACAGGTCAAGATTGACAACGAAGGACTGGACGCATGTCTAAAGAGTTCTCCGTCCAGTCCACCAGACCATAAGGGTAGAGAAAGTCTTAAAAGGTGTCAAATAACACTAGGTGTGTCAGTTTCCGAAACCGTATCAGTTATTTCATCTTTATCTACAAAAAGACCTTGAGAGAACGAAAAAGGTACTAGGTCGTCTACAACCGTTAAACTAGAGACCAAGGAGACGGAAAAGATTTTGGTCGAACTTGTAGACCTTCAAGTACCAAGTACATGACGACTTCGGACCCGAACCTCTTAAAACTCGTAATGAAAGGATCACACACTCTACTCACGTTAACACACCATCAAACTCGCAAGAAACGTAACGGAAAGAAACCCTAACCTTACTTTTGACTGAAAAGATCAGGACACCGGTGGCGACTCAAAAGGTTTACACGACCGTTGTCGTGAAACTGTCGTAGTAGAAAGTCCTAAACTTTATCGAGTTGACCTTAAGGTAGTGGAGGTGATCGAAACAAACATCACTACGAAAGATTCCGGGTGAACTGAAGTGTAAGGTCCTACAGACCGAGATCCACTTACTAGTGTGGTAGCATCGTATATTGGAACACATTCAAATTCTCAGTTTACACAAGGAGACTATGTGAATTCATAGTGTTTTGTCAACGGTGACATCGCAGTCCTCTGTGCAGGTAGTGGAGTATATTAAACAACAACAACAAGTCAGGGATTCGGTACAGGTTGAGAAACGTCGGAGTACCTGACGTCGTGAGGTCCGGAGAGACAGGAAGTGATAGAGAACCTCAAACGAGTCTAAGTACAGGTAACTCAGTCGCTACGATTGGTAGAGTAGGGGACGAAGGGAGAAGAGAAAAACGAAGCCAGAAAGGGTCGTAGTTCTAAGAAAGGTTACTCAACCGTGAAGTGTAGTCCACCGGTTTCATAGTCTCGAAGGCGAAGTCGTAGTCAGGAAGGCTACTGATAAGTCCCAACTAAAGGAACTCCTAACTGACCAAACTATAGGAACGACTGGTTCCCGGAGAGTTCTCAGAAGAGGTCGTGGTGTCAAGTTTTTGTAGTTAAGAAACCGCGAGTCAGAAGAAATACCAGGTTGAGAGACAGATCCAAACAGTATCGAAAGGGAGGCTCCTCGTTCACAGAAAATTAAAGTACCGACATTAGTGGTAAGAGTCACTAAAACCTCGGGTTCTTTTAGACAGTGACGAAAAGGGGAAGATTAACGGTACTTCAAAAACGGTAGTGGAGTATATTAACGGTAAAGAATAAACATGTAAACTCTAGATAGGGGATCGTTGAACGTTCTAATAATTATTGAAATAATTATGACATAATTATTATACTATAATAATCTAACAATAATAATAGGTTCCAGTCCCCCTAGACCAAAACGGTATAGAACTTGATTCTCTAAAAAGACGTAAAAAGAGTCGAGTGTTAGTTTGTCAACTAAAACAGGCAGTAAAAAGAGATGCTGATACAAAAACAAGCATTGGAAGATGACAGACGGTGAGGAACAGACCTCATTTTATTCTTTATTCTTCAACAGACTAAAATGTCCTTTTACTCATAATATCCGCTGAATATGGGTTACGTCTTCACAAGACCCGAGACTCCCCACAGAACACTCCTTGTGTCTGAGACCTCGGGTGCCGAGACGGATAAGGGTCTTCCGTGCTCGGGAGAGACGTAAACTCGGAGGAACCGAGATTACACCCGTGTGTCCCGTACACGTCTCCACGACTCCTGATTCGTCCGAGGGGTTCCCGTCATGAGTGTGTCGTGGACGCCGCACTTGAGGCATAAACGACGTCACCACCACCATGATCATGGTAGGAGGTCACCCCCAGAAACGTCATGGGGGCTGAGGACACCAGGAGTGCGACCGTGTGTAGTTGGACCATGGGTGTGCCTCTTGACCTCTCCTTCTCCCTCACCCACACAGACCACTCTAGACGGGTCAGACCTGAGAGTTTTAGGTGCGACTCTGTCGTCTCTCTTTTACCCAAAAACACTTCGAACCCAAGCGAACAAACAAAAATGTATATCAACACCTATAATACCGGCACCTGCCTGTCACTCGTTTAAGGACCCAGGTGACCTCAAACACGCAGATACCAACCTAGTCTGGAAGACCGTCCGGTACCCCCTACTCGACGGGGGCTCACCGTCCAGGGTTGAAGGGTAGTGGCACCATCTACTCGAAGTGAGCCGTCATCTCCACTGCGACGGTCAGATCCCGACACAGACCCGGATCTTTACAAAACATACCGGTATGATTTAATGTCATTGAGTCTTTACAGTGTATTTTTAAAACTTAAGAACCGAAAAAACCTTTCCCGTCCCTTAGACCATTGTCCCCGGGTGTTAGGACGATTCCTAGACTCCAGGCTCGCCTCGTCACCGGGGACCACACACACAGAGGTCACAGACACCCACGGTGGTGAGAGGGGGACGGGTGGCGAAGGTAGACGACGTACGACCGGTGAATCCCATGGACGGACCGACACTCCGTAACCTCAAACGTCGGAGACCAAATTTTGTGTCTACACGAACACTATGATTTTCACCAAAAGTAAGTACGTGACCACCAGTAATCGAAAAATTTTTCAACAAATTTTTGTTCTTCAGTAGACGGAACTTTGATCTTCATCTTTATCTCACCAGCAAAGATTTAAATGATCGATGATAGGGAATAGTCCCGAGAAATGTATGACTTTTATAAGTAAACGTCTAGAGTAGTAAATGGTGAAGAATCACCTGTCTCAGAAGAAGAAGGTCTCGATAGGGTATTCGTGCCCTAAGGAGAGCTCAGATTGACCTAGAAAACTGACTCCCTCGTCCCTCGGTCCCACTCTTTGGAGCCGTCTGAGGTAGGTTCTTAAGTCTCATGAGAAGTCAAAGGGCATCGAATTCTTTTTGTTCGAAGGGGGTAGGAGGAGACCCGGACAAAGACTCGAGTGTGACCCTTTCCAGTTTATTTGTGTTATTTAGGTACTCTACCGGAAGTATAATTCGGGGACCCCGACTACGACAAATCGTTCTCCGACTTCACTACGGCAAAGGGTTCACCTTCCTTCAACCGGACTGGAACCGCTAAACGATCTTTTGTCCTCAGTTGACACGGTCAACCGGACTCAGCAACCCTCCTCGCATCAGGGTCCCGATGCACCCTTCCCCCACCCACCAAGACACCAACCTGGACCTTGTCCCTCCGGGGGAGCACACCAGACGTGGACAAAGGAAGAGGAGAGGTTCCAGACGTCCGGTTTAGGGTCTGTCTTGGTCCACCTAACCCGTCGGGCAATCATTGACTGGGGTATCCGCCTCGGGGAGTGGACCCGGTGGAGTGTCGAATGGAAGGTCGGTCCCGACCTGAAACAACCCGGTCCCCGGGTAGCGACCAGGTAAGTCCCTGGAGATCACGTGTCTGTTCGACCGTGGTAGCGGACCTCGACCCGGTCCCAGACCCCGAGCCCCGCCCCCTCGTGACGGTGGCTCCCTACCTTAGTCGTCCCGACGTAAAGGTCACGTCTGACAGTGCGGTGGAGGGTCCTCTCAGACCGATGTCTTGCACGGGACTTGGTGTGACGGACTTAAGGTCAGGGTAAAATTAAGGTCAGGGTGGTGAATTAACGCCGAAAGTCGGTCAATGAGACCCGGAACCAAAGGAGTCAGATATTTACCCCAGAGTACTATCATCGACGGAGTGACCCAGTATCACTCGTCACGCATATCATTCTACATTTCAGGAACCCTGTAGAGTACTGTATCCTTCACGATCCATCCAAGAACGAGACTGACAAGTATTGATACTAATAAAGGTTTTCAGGTTGGTTTTCCGGGTGATTCTTGTGGTTCTACCCGAAACTTTTGGATGGTTATAAGTACGAAGACTACTTTTCTGACCTTCCTTGCAGGGGGTTTCATCTTCTCCGACTGCCTGTCCCGACCTAGTCCCAGGGGACCCAGACCCAGATTGCGTGACCGACGCGACCGGACGAGTCTGGAGACCAGCCTTAATAGACACCGACAGCTGTGCGTCCGTAGGGTGTACTCCACAGCCCCGGATTCGAGTGGTGTGGTCGACGGAGAAGGGGGGTTGGGGTGAGACAGGACTTCCAGATTGACGAGACTTTTGTTTATACACTGGGTGTATACGGTCCGGGATACGACCCGTGGAGACGGTGGGAGAGTAGGAGTGGGACGAGGGGGCACTCCGTCGGAAGATGTTTCCTTCATAGACGGTACACTCTGGTCTTAATTGAGGTGTAGAAGAGTGGGGTCTGGACACGAAGAGGAAAGATCACTTCACTATAGAAGAGGGCTCGATATGATGTAAGAGTCGTCCGTTCTCACATTGATGGATAGTTGATCTTAAATTGACATTAAGTAGAAGATCGGTTCGAGAGTAAACTCGGTCTGACTCCGGTTGAACACTAAAAGGAGTAATTGAAAACGGGAAAAAGGAAAAAAACAAAAATTGTTGAAGACTACCCGAAGAACCTACCACGATCACCATTTCCTGGACGGACCGTTACGTCCTCTGTTTCTCTGTCCCAAACTAGGGGCCGAACTCTTCTAGAGGACCTCCTCCCACACCGTTGGGTCAGGTCATAAGAACGGACCTCCTAGGGTACCTACCTTCTCGGACCGCCCAATATCAGTTATCCTAACGTTTCTCAACCTGTGTTGACTTCGTTAAATCG
The DNA here is from genome assembly GCA_006410555.1 of Capra ibex. Classification (NCBI taxonomy): domain Eukaryota; kingdom Metazoa; phylum Chordata; class Mammalia; order Artiodactyla; family Bovidae; genus Capra; species Capra ibex. The sequence goes on along the minus strand of SJYO01020080.1, from coordinate 105,445,719 downwards.
TGCGTGTGTGCTTGAAGACTATGTGTCGTAACCAACAAATAATAATTTGTATTGGACACCAACGTTATGCGATAGTAGTAACTAGGGTACGTATCGGAAGAAAGTAAGACAAAACCACTAAGGATATAAAGAAAGAGAGATTAAATTACGGTGGTACTTAGGTAGTCGGCTGAATCCTGATCTTGTGACTGTTGGTCCGTGGAGACACGTAGGAAACAGGTCGGAACGGTTGGGGGTGTCGGACGGAGTTTCGGTGGTGAGGACTTAAAACATAAAGGGGAAGGAACATCTAAAAAAATCTGTGTATACCGTACACAGATCTATTACGGAACAAATTAAATCAAGAGTCTGAAAGATCAAACGGGGAAGGTAAGGGGATGGTGTGACACAAGTAATGTTACACTCTTCACTTTCACAATCGGTGAGTCAACACAGGCTGAGACTCTGGGGTACCTGACATCGGGTGGACCGAGGGGAGAGGCACCTTAAGAGGTCCGTTCTTATGACCTCACCCATCGGTAAAGGAAGAGGTCCCCTAGAAGGACAGGGTCCTTAACTTGGTCCCGGAGGACGTAACGTCCGTCTAAGAAATGGTAGATTTGGTGGTCCCTTCGGGTAAGTAATGGTATTAAAATTCATTTGGACGAGAGTCCGACCGTTGAGGACGAGAGGCGTGTGAGTAAGAAGAAGAAAGTTTACTCCTTACCCCCAGGGTAGGGACTCCCGGGGTTGGAACGGGACCTACCCTACTCATGGGACAAGGGGCGAAATCAGAAGCGTACAACCTGCACGAAGAAAGTCATCCCCGTCGGCCCACAAGGGTACCGACGTCGTCGTCTCTTTTGAATTCCCACAACCCTACTGGGCACCACGTCCCACGTGCGGTCGGTCCGGAGAAGGGCGAGGGTCCCGAGGAGAGGGGTGTACTGGTCCCCGACAGGATCGGGTCCCCGTCCCACAGGTCGGTAGCACGCTGAGGGACCCCGTCCGAGGTTTGACTTTTGTTCAGTCTAAAATACCCTTTAAAAAGTCGACTCAGTCCTCGTAGGGAGGTCGAGGTCTGGTTCCTTGGTCACGTCTCACAACGATTAAGACACACGGGTGTCCTTGGAACGACCTCCGAAGAACTCGACCCACCATCCTTTTCCGATGAAAATTTAAGCAAGGAACGTGGTCTTCTCGACCCGGTATCAAATGAAACATCTCTACTTCCGAGTAACGTCGACGGAGGGAACTGCGTCTGTGGTCGTGGGGGAAAGAGTACCCGGGTTGTGGGTGCTACAGGTTTCGTCTCGGTACCCCGACCCGTGTTCCTGTTCTCGGTCAGGGACGGACACCCTAGAGTGTCAGGAGTCCCCGCTTCTGCTGCAGTGGTGTTGTAGTCCACTACGGGTCTTACAGTGTACCCCACCCAGGTAGGGGTTTACGAGGGTCAGTGGGTCTACCCGTGAACTGATTCTGGGGATCCCATGTCGGTAAAGGTCACTCTTTACTTGTGGCTGAAAAAATTTAAATTGTCTGATCTAAAAGAGGTTGTTAACTAACAACAAGGGAGTTTCATAGACGACCTTTTTGACACTTGAAAGGGGGTACAATGTGTTCTCTCTAAGAAACCTGTGTAGAATCTCCATACGGAAGTCTCCGTTGTCTGTAGGAAGAATGGGTAGTCACCTCGATTGAGAATAAGTGGATTCTCTCGATTTGAAGAGAATTAACGGTGGAGGAGGTCCTTCGGTAGGACCTGTGAGGGTACGACCGAATCCGCCGGGGAGAATGACCGAGGGTGATGTTAAGGAAGAGAATTCGTATCTGGGGTGACCAGAGGGACAGGATAGACAGTAGGGCACTTAGAGACACACAGACCGATGCATGAGTTCTGGACGTTTAGTGCAGATATGTATCTTCAGACTACTTATGCACGTACTTACTACTCGTAGTCAACCTGTTCTGAAATAGGGGTCTCAGGTGCTTGTACTGTAATCTTGCGTCCATAGGGAGGTTTGGGAAGAACTCTTCCGAAAGCAATTTTGTCACTACAAAAAACACGGAACCGAAGAGGTAGACGTCCTACCTAGTCACTTCAATAGAAGGCACCAAGTTCAAACGACGACTTCGTCTGACCGAAACCGGAACATGATCCCACCTCCGACTTGAACCTTAGGAGAGGTCATGTCGAAGGGTGTGGGGTCGGTCCGAGAGTCTTCGACCTGTCCTCTACCCTTGTAGAAGGAAGAGGGGTGAGAGAGGGTTGGGGTCGTGTATCTCCGAAGAGGTCAGACGGAGACGAACCTCCAACTCTACGGAGTTGTCCCCGGTTCCGGTACTTCGGGGGTCCTCCCTTCAGGGGTCGTGGGAGGACCTCGATAAGTAAGTAGGAGTGTCGACTCCCTCACGTCGTGGATTGTGGAGGACCGAAACAGTCCCGGTCTGAACCGATGTCTCATTCGCCTTGTCGTGGAGGTCGGGATGACTCTAGAACCGGTCGTCCCGTCTCTCATAGTCACCTCCTTTTTAGGCATCTGTCTCCTAAGTCCAGTCGTCTAAGGAACAAGAAAACTGTTAAGACACCGATTTTACTCGGAGTAGACCATGTCGGAGACTCGACGGTCGGAACGGAAGGTTTATTGTCGTCCAACATTGGTCGATCGGAGTCCGAAGGGACCATCGAGTCGACCATTTCTTAGGTAGACATTACGTCCTCTGGGGGTAAGATAAGAACCCAACCCTTCTAGGAAACCTCCTCTCTATCCGATGGGTGAGGTCATAAGAACCCGAAGGGACCACCGAGTCTACCATTTCTTAGGCGGACGTTACGTCCTCTGAACCCAAGCTAGGGGCCTAATCCTTCTAGGGGACCTCCTCCAGCACTGTTGGGTAAGGTCGTAAGAACGGACCTCTTAGGGGTACCTGTCTCCTTGGAACACCCGACGTACGTAACCGAGACTTCTCAACCTCCACTGATGTCTACGTTGTCGGTCGGAGTCGTAGTGGAGGGGGTCCTTCGGATGGACCGGACACGGTCGCCGAACCCTCGGTGCTGGGACCCAAAGGTTCGGAGGGGATTGTACATAGAGTGTCCAGAGGAACCGGAACGGTAAGTGAAAAAGTACCCGTAACTTCGGATTAAACTAACCCAAGTCAGTCTCAGGAAAGTGACGGTTCTACTTTACGCTGAAGACAAGGCGGTTCACAGTCGACCACCTTTCCTGGGGGTCGGAAGAACGGTTAGGTGAACGGCGTGACCATCTTCGGCTCCGGGGCTCCTCCTACTCTTCCGGCGAGACGGTCTACCACCGGCTCCGGTCGGTCTCGGGTCCCGACGGTCGACGAGCCAGTGAAGGATCAGTCGACACTCCACCTTGCCCTGTGGGTACTGGACTTACGGTCTCAGAAGAACACGGGTCGAGTAACAGGTCGGGGGTCGGGACGTGAAGGTGAGGGGCCGGTGGGGCAGGGTGGACGGACGGACGGGGGTATGAGAAACAGGGGCCCTTATTACTTAACAAGTCGACCCACTCCTCCCTCCGCTCCTTTTTGTCACGACTACCCGACTCGTTGTCTCGTTTCATTGCCAGTGCCTCTCTTCCCCTCTCCGGCACCGACTAGGCGCCAGTGACCCAAGGACCTTCCCCGTAACTCCCCGTTACGACTCCAGGTACCACACCGGGTCCTGCACCCAACCTCCTCGTACCGGGATTCCTACTCCGTCAGGTCTTGGTCCTCCAACTCACTAACTCTCACAACACGGGTACCTCCTTAGGTAGAAGTCCCCCACCGTCCATAGCCACCTCTCCCCTGGTCCCTCCGGTCCTGTCTCGGGGTTGTTTACTCCCCGATCTCCAGTCGTCTACTGTCGTAACTTCTAGTCCTTTCCTACCTCGGTTTACCACACTCGGTGCCTCCTCGACCCTGAAGAGTGTCGCCTGCCTCCGACATCTCGAACCACACACCGACGGCTTCGTTCCCCAGGACGAGTGGAGGACGGGACTCAGTGGTTGTCGGGGGTCCCTTCCGACTTTCCAGACCCCACAGGACCCTCTCCTACGACCCAAGTCAATCCCACCTCGTCGTGAAGGTCTCCCGTGTCACCTTCCAGACTCCGACCCCCTCGGCTCCAGACCCCAGTCTCCAGTCCTACGGACCTCGTGATGGGTCCCGTCGTGAAGTCTCTGTGCTATCGATGACCTACCTCCGAGAAGGTTCGTAGTGTGAGATTACCCAGAAGTATAGTGAATAAGATGGAAGGAAAGGAAGACACAAGGTAAATGAGAGGGGTAAAGGACCTTCGAACACGGTAGCACAAAGAACTTAAGGAAAAAGTAAAACGACCTCATAGAGGACTTCATTGAAAGTCCGACCCACCCGTCTCTGAGAAGAAAATCTCGGCACCTTGTGTAGACTTTTACGTCGACGATAAGTGAGGTGCCGTCACATCAAGGTGGACGAATCCTCGTGGCACCTCAGAAGTCCACTCTTATGAAACGACGACTCAGACCCAGTCCCTCGACCACCCACCCGGTCGGGGAGCCCGTGAAGGTGGACGATCTGCACAGGCACGGGCACTACGAACAACCGTGACTCAAGGAGACTTCTACAACGAAAACAGGACCGACATCAGTGTTGGAAAAAAACAACCTCTTTGTCACTTCGGACGATTCTCTTTTGAGGTCTAAGGTACTCGAAAGATCTACCTTCGGCTCCAGAGACAACCGACACTCTCCCGGTCAACCATCTCCCCACGACATAAAACCTTCACTCGATCATTATTGTGTAAGGAGGTAACATATCAATCGATTCACCTAACTGCGGACTGTCTAAGTCAGGATCTCCCACCCCCTTGGTGGAATAGTCCCTCCTCCACTGTGAATTAAACTCACGACTTTCTCCTGGATGTCCACAGACCGTCCGTCATGTCCCTTCCCACAAGATCCACTTCCTTGTCGTACTTCCCTCCGGATCTCCGTACGTCCGTTACGACACTCAGGAATCTGTGGTTTGGGTATCAGACACCTTTCACTAATCATGTCACAGACTGTACGTCTCACCCCCACACGAACGGGTGTACACACAGAAGACTTTTGTTTCACAGATGAGCTCAAGTCTAAAGTCTCGACAGTGACTTTCGAAGGGGGTAGACGACTGGTAGCTGATTTGACAAAGTTTTCTGAAACTATAGAACTGGAAATTTTGCAAGTAGAAAAAAAAAGGTTTTATACTAACGTCCTTACCCCCATCCCACTATTAACCACAGAACCGTAGAGGGGTGGTAGTCGTCTCCTCCGAAGATCCCCGGGTCTATTTCTCGAATTCCGTGGTTCACGGATCTATAGGTGACAAAGGAAGTGTATCTAGTAGTTTTGGTCTACTCGATTACGTGAGCAAAATAACTGTTCTTTTGTCTCGAGGATCCTTCAAACATCCAGTACGTCTCCCAGTCACCACCTCTTAATAGCTTTTAAGTCGAGTGACCTCTTGAAACCTTTACTAACGGAACACTATAAAAATCGTGTCTTGGTCTGTAGGTCGGGACCGAGGTCATTCAGAAGTAGTTCTCATCTCGTAACAACAGTTGATCCTACTGCATGACCCCGTAAAAATCCTGGTATTATTCATTTAATAAATGACAAAAATTTCCAAGGAGAACCCGACTACCGTATTCTACATGACATCTCTCCTACGGAAACGTCGTTCTCCGTACAATACAGTATGGTAGCAGTGTCGAATCTGTCTCCGCAACGATGTGGGTAACATGTCTACTCTTTTTACACTGAGACCCTCCTACTCGGTCGAGAGACCTGGTGACCACCACTCTCGTCCTCGACCCTAAGGTTCGGTCGGCGAAGGTGGATGAAACAGACAACTCCGGTTTTCCACCCTTCCACGGAGCGAATACAACACAGGTGTGGGAGGGTGGTCCCTCTGTTCCGTAAGGATTGAGTCGGTCACTAATTAAAAAAATTGTATTTGAACAAAAATTTCATATTGCATATCCTACTTCCATATGATCAAAGTCCACTAATTCGGACTACCAAAAAATGTTTGATTTGCGTGATCATAACGGTCTTGAGTTTTAGTTCCTCGTCTTGTTATAGACGAGGAGGGATCAGTGACGAGGGGTGGTACGGGCTAAAGTACGGGTTACAGTGGTGACGGGCTAAAGTAGTAGGACGATAACTCGAGACATGTCTATTCCAAAGTGGTATGAATGAAGAAAGTGAAGCTTAATAATTCTCACCAAGTAGGAAAAAAAAAAAAAATACATTGACACCAAGGAAACCCGAAGGGTCCACCGCGATCACCATTTCTTGGGTGGACGGTTACGTCCTCTGTTTTCTCTGGACCCAAGCTAGAGACCCAACCTTTCTAGGGGACCTCTTCCCTTACCGTTGCTGAGGTCATAAGAACGGACCTCTTAGGGTACCTGTGTCGTCGGACCGCCCGATGTCAAGTTTCCCAGTGTTTCTCAGTCTGTGTTGACTTTCGCTAAATCGTACGTGTGTGCACTAAGGAAGTAAGAGCACCAACTAATCATAAGATGAGATTCTTCTCTGACCCCCGAAGGGTCCATCGAGTCAACCATTTCTTAGGTGAGCGTTACGTCTTCTGGACTCAAGCTAGGGACCAACCCTTCTAGGGAACCTCTTCCCTTACCGTTGTTGAGGTCATAAGAACGGACCTCTTAGGGTACCTGTGTCGTCGGACCGTCCGATGTCAGGGACCTCAGCGTTTACTTGTGCTGACTGGTTGATTCGTGTGTATCGTACTCTTCTCTGAGGATTAGTGGGTACTCTTACTTCCCTGAATCGCTGCTTTGTGGTGTGTGTGGTGTGGTGTCCTTCTCTGTGTCGAACATGTACGTGAGGTGGTGCCCACCTCTCATCTTAAGAACTTCGTAGGTTCGTGTGCGTAAAGCCACTCGGACATATATGGTCCCCTCCGACACCCGGTATCCACGTCAGAGTCATCTGTGAGGGTCAAAGGGTCTTACCAACACGGGTAAATGTGTGGGAGGACTTCGGTATACGCGCGAGGTCAACGAGGCGTAGGAGTGGTCGTAAATGGTGATGGAATAAAAGTGAAGTCGGTAATAACAACCGTATATCGTCCCAGTGTAGTACCACAATTAAACTTGAAGAGACTATGAAGAACTTTAACTCGTGAAAAAGTACATAAATAACCAATAAACCTTTAAGTCAAAACATTTGTTACTAAGGAAAATTTTAAGTAAAAACAGTCTTTTATAAAGACTCTCACCGAGGGTGCGACTTTCTACGACATAAAGAGAAGGGTGGACCCACTAGCAAAGATTCGGAACTGTAGACCGTCAAGCTCTTACCGAAGTTTCGGTCTCCCTCGTTCTTTCTCCGCAACCCCCTACCGGGTCCGGTGCGACCTGTAGGAGGCTCGAGACCTCCGAGGTGTCGGTACCGTTCTTGAAAGAGACACCCGAAACCCCAACGACACTTCAGTAGTCAATTTCAAGGGAATCTTTAATCCTTTCTACCAAATATAAAGTGTAACTCCCGATTTCCGTATGAGACTTGAGGTCGGGGAGAGTGAAGGGAACGAAGGAAACCTCAAACCCGAGACCCAACTAAAGTCACTGATACCTCCTTACCCCCTTTTTGTCTCGAGAAAGGGAGAGAAGTCGAGGATTCACCCGTCCCTTGTGTGTCTTAACTCAAACGACTCGTCCGAATAATCGTAAGACCTGTAACTTCTGGATCTTACACGGACCTCGAAATTTTCGAGAATGTTTTCGAGAATTTAGGACCGTCACTAACAGTTTGGAATTGTCGAGGTTTAAAAGGACAACGTTTTACGTTTGGGTAGAGGGCGGTGAGTTTCTTTCTTAACGACAGGAGGGTCGTCACGAATCAGCAAGTCAGCACAGGTTGAGAAACACTGGGGTACCTGACATCGGGCGGTCCGAGGGGACGGGTACTCCTAAGAAGTCCGTTCTTATGACCTCACCCAACGGTACGGGCGGAGGTTCCCTAGAAGGGTTAGGTCCCTAACTGGGGACCAGAGGGTGTAACGTCCGTCTAAGAAATGGTAGACTCCGTGGTCCCTTCGGACCGGAGGGTCGTCTGGGGTAGAGTAATTGTCGGGACGGGTTCGAGTAGGAGTGTTTCCCACTGGACCTACCTCTTCTCTATCAGTCTCCACGGTTTACAGACTGTGGATGATACACGACCAATGACACGGTTCACGCAATATGAAAGATTGAGTAATTCGGGAGTAGTGTTCGGAGAACGGGACAAGAGTCCCCCAAATGTCCTCATATCCCTCGCTTCAGTCTTTGGAACGGTCGACTCTCGTCAAATAAAGTTATCGAACTTTGTCGATGTCTTCTGTGTGGGGTTTCATCGTTCAGTTAAGTAAGTAAATTATCTGTCAAAGACCCGGTAGGGGGACACTGTCCGGGTCCGACCCCTAACCCCCGGGATTCTGTCCACACAGTCCGACTACAGAAAATTTAAGTGGTAGAGGAACATTAACATTAAATTGTTACCTATTCCTCTATTTTCCCTGTCCTGTTGATTTACGTTGCTTACTAAGAACCGACCCGACAAAACGATCTTTCCTGTAAAACTTTGACACCCACTAGGAACTTACCCTAATTAGGTACCGTCATCACGGTGTCTTAGACCAAATTACCGACGTGACACCATGTATGTCCTCTTACTGGGGTGACGGGTAAACAATCCTTTACGTGTGATTTCATTAATCCCCACTGACCCGTAGTCCAACCGTTGAATGAGTTTACCCAGTCCTTTTTACAAGAAGCATGGGTATGAGTGTTTGCAAGACCTTCAAGTAACAAAAATCTTATTTACAAAAATAAATTTTTAAAAATTTATTACAATACATAAATAAATACCGATACGACTTAAGAACAGCGAGACTCCCGAAAAGAGACCGACACAGACCGTCCCCGATGAGAGATCGACGGCACACGGCCGAAGAGCACCACCGCCGAAGAGAACACCTTGTGCCCGAGATTCGCGAAGCAGAGACACCAACGTCGTGTGCCCGACCCAACAAAGTCGAGGATCCGAGACCTCGTGTCCGAGTCATCAACACCACGTGCTCGAATCAACCAGGTGCCGCACACCCTAGAAGGACCTAATCCCTGACTTGCGTACAGAGGACGTGACCTTTCACCTAAGAAATGGTGACTCGGTGGTCCCTTCGGGATTTTTTTAAAAATTGCATTTTTTTTTTTTTTACTTTATCTTTCAGGAACGGTGTAAACAGACCCACTTCCTTCTCTCGTGAAGGTAAGTTCCACCACGGGTCCGGACAAGGTGATTATGTGGTTCTCACCCCTGGTCAAGGGATCGAGGGTGATACGTGGTACGGGTCCCACTCCGCGACACGAAAACAGGAAAGGAAATTAGAAGAGACCCTTGAACCCCCAACAACGAGGTAAAATGTTCACTTCTTTGTTCACGAGGGTCACGGTCTGACTCCGTGTCTGTTTCAACCGTCTCAACCTCGAACTTTAGTCCCTGAAACTTAAGGACCTCTAGGGGGTCTCCCGTATACGGTCTTCTCCCCCCAGCTACCGGGACTTCTCGCACTCTTCCCCTTATACCGACCGTCCCAGGTGCAACTTTACCCGTCCACACTCTCGTCTTTTCCGCAGAACCACCGTCCCGTCGGGGAAAGTCAAGTCAAGTCAAGTCAGCGAGTCTACACAACTGGGACACTGGGGTACCTGACGTCGTACAGTCCGGAGACAGGCAGTGGTTGAGGGTCTCGGTTGTGTTTACGTACAGGTAACTCAGCCACTACGGTAGGTTGGTAGAATAGGAGACAGCAGGGGAAGAGGAGGACAGAAGTTAGAAAGGGTCGTAGTCCCAGAAAAGTTTACTCAGCCGAGAAGCGTAGTCCACCGGTTTCATGACCTCAAAGTCGAAGCCGTAGTCAGGAAGGTTACTTATAAGTCCTGACTAGAGGGAATCCTACCTGAACAACCTAGAGGAACGTCAGGTTCGTTGAGAGTTCTCAGAAGAGGTTATGGTGTCAAGTTTTCGTAGTTAAGAAGTCACGAGTCGAAAGAAGTATCAGGTTGAGAGTGTAGGCATGTACTGGTGACCTTTTAGGTATCGAAACTGATCTGTCTGGTAACAACCGTTTCATTACAGACGAAAAATTATACGACAGATCAACCCAGTATTGAAAAGAAGGTTCCTCGTTCGTACTTTTATTTTCTAAAAGTACCGACGTCAGTGATAGTTGTCACTAAAACCTCGGGGGGTTTTAATTCAGAGAGTGACAAAGGTGACAAAGGGGTAGATAAAGGGTACTTCACTATCCTGGTCTACGGCACTAGGATCAAAAGACTTACAACTCAAAACTCGGTTGAAAAAGTGAGAGGAGAGAGTGAAAGTAGTTCTCCGAGAAATCAAGAAGAAGTGAAAGACGGTATTCCCACCACAGTAGGCGTATAGACTCCAATAACTATAAAGAGGGCCGTTAGAAGTAAGGTCGAACACGAAGTAGGTCGGGTCGTAAAGAGTACTACATGAGACGTATATTCAATTTATTCGTTCCACTGTTATATATCGGAACTACATGAGGAAAGGGATAAAACTTCGTTGCACAACAAGGTACAGATCAAGATTGACAACGAAGAACTGGACGTATGTCTAAAGAGTTCTCCGTCCAGTCCACCAGACCATAAGGGTAGAGAAAGTCTTAAAAGGTGTCACATAACACTAGGTGTGTCAGTTTCCGAAACCGTATCAGTTATTTCGTTTTTATCTACAAAAAGACCTTGAGAGAACGAAAAAGGTACTAGGTCACCTAAAACCGTTAAACTAAAGGCCAAGGAGACGGAAAAGATTTTGGTCGAACTTGTAGTCCTTCAAGTGTCAAGTGTATAACGACTTCGGACCGAACCTCTTAAAACTCGTAATGAAATGATCGTACACTCTACTCACGTTAACACACCACAAACTCGTAAGAAACCGTAACGGAAAGAATCCCAAACCTTACTTTTGACTGGAAAAGGTCAGGACACCGGTGACGACTCAAAAGGTTTACACGACCGTATAACTCACGTCGTGAAACTGTCGTAGTAGAAAGTCCTAAACTTTATCGAGGTGACCTTAAGGTAGTGGAGGTGATCGAAACAAGTATCACTACGAAGGATTCCGGGAATCCACCCACGTCTGCAGTACCACCCTCTTTACCCGTAGCCACTGGACTTTTCACCAGCCTCGGTCTCATTCTCAGAAACCTGACCCATTCGGGCCCTCCGTTCTGTGGGAGAGGAAGAAGTATGAAAGTCACTGGAAAGTCATACTTCGAGGTGTATGTTCGAAAACACGACACGAACAGGTCTGTTCGGAGAAAGGGAGACTCGGAGGAAAAAATCAGAGGAAAAAAGACTTCATCTACCGCAGTTGGAATTTACTTTATTTGGATTGTATCGTTTCCCTGTCTTATCTTCGAGTTATTTACACCGATTCTCTATTCTGTTAAAAGTCAAAGATCGACGGACTCAGGTTGAGGGTCTAAACGGTAAATGGTCGACACACAGAAACCTGTTCATTGAATGGACGAGACATAAAGATAAAGAAGGAGGAATTTTACCCCTACTATTATCGAGGATGGGTCAAGGGTGTACTCACCCATGTCAGCACAGACTGAGAAATACTAGGGCACCTGACAGACGAGGAGGTAGGTACCTTAAGAGGTCCGCTCTCATGACCTCACCTAACGGTAAGGGAAGAGGTCCCATAGAAGCGTTGGATCTCTAGCTTGGGTCCAGAGGACGTAACGTCCGTCTAAGAAATAAGAGACGCGGTGGTCCCTTCAGATTTCTCGTGTACTCAACCCTGTCTATTTCTCGAATCGTGTCGTGGACCGGTGTACTGTGTGGAAGTCATTTGTCATCGATGTTGACATAAAGTAGAAAACACAACGGACCATTCATTCATCGTTAAAGAGTAATTTATTCCTGAATTCCAAAAAAAACAGGGATTACAGGTCACCGTGTCCGACGTTCGTGACCAAGATATCCTTGATTTTCCTCTAGTACCCTTCCAGTTCTCCAGTTTCTACCCTGTTAAGTCCACCTCTCCGTCCCTTTCCCCAGGAGTCTCCGGATTGAAACCCCTGTCACGTTTCGAATCTACCCTTGGTCCACCCCTTTCCCCCTTCTCTCGACCCCCATCCCCACAACGATCCTCTATTCCTGTAGAGCTCCCCCGGGTTCGTACGACTGGTACATTGGTGTCTTGAGACCCACTCACTAGACGAAAGATCCGGACCCTTTCTTCCCTACAGACCCGGAAGGACCAGTCGGATTTCTCAAACATACTCCTAACTTTCTCCTATGTCTCCACTCTCGTAAATTTTGGTGGTTGTGAAGTGGGACTATACGGTGGTCCGTCGGAGCGGGGTGTACTTCCTGCCGATCCATACGACCACACACCGAGGGTTACGTCGTCAGTTCAGACCGAAACTAAAATTCCCAAGAAGAGCAATTGAGACGTTGAGGTTATTTACTTTTAAGGATATTTTACGTGAGAGTTGTGAGGGGGTAAGAAAGGTAAGGGAACACTATAATAAGGATAGTGTCGAGGTCACAATCACGAATGGTGAATGTCAACATAACATAGAATCGTACAATATCTTACGAAAAATTTGTAGTGTACAAGATAACTGGTTTTTTTTCACGATTCTACGTCGGTGTCCGGAGATCGTACAAGGACACCCGAACCCTTTTGATCCCGACGTGTTCGGTGCACTCCGTCGTTTACTGTCGTAGGAGAAATAAGGACTGGGTCGACTCATCGTGGTAAGGGGAGAGAGGTCTGGAGGGTCGGACAGGAGAGAATATGGAGATACGAAAATGGACCAGAAAGACGGATCTTGTGCAGAGTTGAGTGTAGTGTATTTTGAGGATAAGTGGGAAGTTTTGGGGTAAAGTCCATAGGAGGGAAATTTCGAACAGTTTGTTACCGGACCGAAGACAGGAACACGTACATTGTTAATGACGTATACAATGTGAGATGATGTCAATAAGTACATAAATTTGGAGGTCTACAGTTCGGAAGGAGGTGAAAGTCCCGACAGAAACCGGAACCGAATCTCGAGAAACAGGACCTGAGAGTCATAGGGGTCTCAGGCTAGTCTCCCGGACCTTCTCTTATTCTCGAAGTATTCATACAGACGTTATTTGGATCAATTTCGAACCAGGATACAGGTCTCCAAGGTACCATGTACTGAAAGTCAAGTAGTAAAAAAAAGGTCTTTATCTGTAATCTTCTTTTACATAAGAAGGTGACTGATAGTTTCCTCTAATACTCCTCTTCAAACTCCCAAATTTCTGTAAGGTATCGGGGACGGGGTGGACAAAGAATCTCCTATGTGGGATCCGGTCGACGAGAGTGAAAATAGTACTGGACGTTACTCCTCATGAAAAACGTAACTGCGTCCTACTTGTGGATGTAGCCTTTCTCTCGAAAGTACCTTGTCATAAGTGGGGAATGATACCCGTACGGAGAGACAAAACAAGAAAAGAAAGGGAAAGACAAGAAATAGCAACCAGTGGTGGGTTACTTAACTAAGGCATTCAGAAATCCGACAACGTGGGTGTCAAACTTTTTGTGACGAGACTGGGAAGTCAAAGGGGATTATCCTGGTCTCTTTCGAAGAGTCTCCTCGAGTCCCGGGGCTTCCCGTCGAGGCCCCGTCCGTAGGCCCTGACACGTACCCCACCTACCCTCTCTACACTCCTGTCCGAGAGTGTTCTGAGATTGGGAGGAGGGAGAAGAACGTCGGCTCGGGGACGGCGACTACCTGGACACGGCCTCTACGTAGGCGGACCGAGACCCGGCGGTCGCGGACGTCCTGTAGTCGAGGGACGGAGACGGAGTCAGAGAGTTCTTGATAGACGTCATGGTCACTCGGCCCCCGTCACCCCTGTGGGTGTCGGACCCGGACAGGGAACAGCCAGTGTGTCATGTAGTCCTTCCTCAGAGGGAGGGGTGGGACCAAGCGGCCCTGTAAGTCAAGAAACTTTCCGGTTCCGCAGAAGGGATCAAACCTTTGTGTTACAGGCAACGGTTTTCCTAAACGACGGAACCTTCGGTGGGAGGGTTCAGTCTGTGGAGAAACCTTCGGTCCTTCTCGGGCCTCGGACGCGGCCCAACCTCTAGGACGGGGCGACTCGTCCTGTGTCGCCGGTGGCTATAACTAGGCGCTCGGACAAAGGAATAAGTTCTCTTACTTATTTTGTAAACCCGTCCTCTGAAACACAACACCGGGGCGACGTCTGTCCCGGTCCCCTTTTAACCGGGCGAGACCCCTCTTGAAACGGAGACTTATTACTTGCCGCTTTCGTCGAACTACGCACGCGAAACCCGGGGGCGGGGAGGGTCTCGTCGTCCTAACAGCCCTGTGAAAGCCTGAGAGACGGGGAAACTTTCTGAACACTGGGTCCCTACGGGTCGATACCTTAACCGCTCGCCTGTTTCGTCACAACTCTGAGCAGGGTCGAATGGAGAGACTTATCACAAATGGAGGGGAGAGTACGCGAGGGGAAGGGGTGGGACTGGGCGTCAGAGACCTACGAGGCCCGTGGAGAGAAGTCCCTTCGACTCAGACTGTTCAAGTGGGGTCCCTTACTCACAGAGGAAATAATAACAACAATAAAATTCATCGCTACGTAAAATTCTCTCGTCACACCACTCCCGTCATGAATCAGGTGTCCACGATTACCCCCCGAACCCCCGGAACACTGTGGGTTCCCCCACTACAGGAACCGACCCCTCGGAAGGGCCTCCCCGACTCCCAGAGGTCCGTTGACAGGTAAGTCCTACGTCGGACCGACGGTGTTTCGAAATAAACTCGCTTAATAAAAAAGTGAACTCCTCTGAGTGCGCTCAAACGAAGACAAAGTGTACACACACACAGACACACACACACACGCGCACGCGCACGTACTCACTGCACGACACATAAATAGTCGAACCCCGGGGCCCCGTCGGAACATTCACCTTCCCACCTGTACCCCGCGCAAGAGGTGACCGGACCGGACAGGAGCGACCCCTGGGTACGGCGACGGCGACGTCGGCGGTGTGGTGTCCCGTAGAGAACACAAGGGTCGTGAGGGACGGGTCTGGCTAAAAATTGACCTTTAACAGCGTTGTCACCCTGTGGTCTCGGGGTCTGCCGTGACGGAGGACGGTGGAATTACACTTGACTGACTACTTACTTCTCGCAAAGATTATTTCAGACAGCAAGTCAGGAAGGCGACAGATAAGTGACGAGAAACCCCTCCCCGACCCTCTCGCAGAAGACAACCGGATCGACGGTTTGGGACTCTTCCGTCCGGACACGAAGGGAGAGGTCCGTGCAGGGTAGAGAAGACAGACCAACAGGGGTACACTCGGGTCTGAGATCCGTAAAATGTTTCCGGACGGGGTCGGTTCTCTTGCCCGGACCTTGACCCCCGGTATATTCCGATTGATGGTACCACCTTTTTGTCCGGTTTAATACCTACGGTCGTGACACTATAGGTACCCTACCGAGAAGTTCTCTGTGTCCCACCTCGTCCTATTTGGGCTTCCCGGTTGTCAAAGTTTCACTGGGTTTTCACCCTAACCTACGTTGAAACCGACCTGTACGGTAGTTGTTCCTCGCCACGTCTAGCGGTTTCCCACTCACACACCCAGTCGGTCCGAGTCTCAACCTTCCTTCAGTCCTCGGTCAAGTCCGACCCCAGATCCGGTCCTGACCACGTCATAGGTAAGTCGTCATGTCCGGTAGTTGTGCGTGAGACGGTCGTAGACTCCTGGCACTCGAGTTCGTCTAGATAAGGGTCACCTCAGTAAGTACCGTGTCGGATTACTTCCTTCTCCCTCGAGAACTTCCCTAACCCCGTCTATCTCGGACTTCCCTCCCGAAGGACCTTCTCCGTGAAGTGTGGACAAAGAAATTCCTTCTGTTGGGACCACTCCTGTCTGGCTTTCTCGGTCTGCACGACGTGGGTGGGGGTCCCCGGCCCAGGGGGTCGTGAGACTGGGGTCCGGTCCTGAGTCGGAGTCCGTCCAGACCCAACGTCTTCCGTCCACGACGGAGTCCGAAACCCCAGTCTCCGGACCCAAACTTAGGTCTAAATATATACGGCACTGGAACCTATTCAGTGGGGGAAGAGATGTGTTATATACCCGACCTGATCCAATGGCCTCCCATTCCTGGGAAAAGAGTTGAGTATTCAAGGGTCAAAGTCGTGGTCGAGAGATCGAACTGACATAGGACGAGTACATTAAGGAAAGGGAGTCGTCACGGGAGTGTCAGGAGTAACGTGTAAGAAGTCCTAGTGGGAGGGGCTTCTCGAGACTCGGTGAGAGAAGGTGCTTCGGGAGGATTTGGGTGGGTGGTTTCAGGTGCACGAGACTCTCAGTCAAGGAACAGAGGACCCGACTGTTAAGTAGAGGACCGTGGATCCTGGGGACGGGTTCGTACACTTGACCTCGGGGAGAGACGGGACACTGGAGTAAACGAAAACCAGGTACTCGGAACCTTACCATTCCGGACTCGAACGAGGAAGGGTGTGTCTCGACCCTGGTTTGTGTACCTGAGTCGTTTCCGGACCACCGCCCATCTCCCCAGGGTAGATGTCAATCCCACGGGTACCTTGGACGTTCGTCTTAGACCCCTCCCCTCCGTCCGCCCACCGTCCCTCCTTAAGGACCTAGGAGACCTTGGAGTGCGGAGACTCGGGGCCGGTAAGACGTCCGTAACAACCCGTAGACGTACGTGGGTCGTGACGGACCCCTGTCCTCCCTCCACACCCGACAGACTACCTCGAGTGTAAAATTCCTTTTCCACTACTGTGTCTTCGTTTTGTTAACTCTACTGCAGTCTCCCTTTTCTCCTCGATCCGGTTCCCGCGGTCTCACCCCTCGTCTCCCTAGGGTAACGATTCCCGTTGGTTCCTTCCGGAGACCTCTCTACGACTCAAGACTTTTTTGTGTTCCCTCGGTTTGTTCACTATCCCTCACCCACCACCCCGGCGAGAGCTACTCCCCTTGAAGGCCGACGGGGCAAGACGAGGTTCGCTCTCGAAGACGTGACGACACTCGGCTCGACTCCAGCCCTCGGGGACAAGACAAGAGACGGGGTCCAAGGGTAAGTCTAGCGGACACATGCACGCTATGTGCAGGTCCGAAGGAACACACAACCATTGAGGATGTGTGCGTGGACCTGAAGAGACCACCGAATCTTCATTTCTTACACGGACGGTTCGTCCTCTAGGGACCCAGTCCTTCTAGAGGACCTCTTCCTTTACCGTTGGGTGAGGTAATAAGAACGGACCCTTTAGGTACCTGTTTCCTCGGACCGCCCGATGACCCGGACACCAGCGTTCTCAACCTGTACTGAATCAATGACTGGTTGGTTGGTTGTGTGTGTGTGTGTGTGTGTGTGTGTGTGTGTGTGAATGTTTGTGTGTGTGCTGTCGGAAAGGGATCACCTGTGGGACCCATGAGGGAATGGTGGGTCCCGGTCACAGGTAGTAGTGGGTCGGGGACCGGAAGAATGGAGACCGTACAAGAGACTCCAAGGACTGTCTGATGAGTTTGTCAGGATGATTAGTGAAAAATTAAGAGACGTTTTATCGTATACCACCCGGCCAAAGGGGTGTCTGGGCTCGGGACGACTCACGGGAGAGTAGTCGGGGCGGTAAGAGAGAAATGGGGGTCACAGTGCAAGGGTTAAAGACCTCGGTGGGGAGGAAGGGAATGAAAGAAAGGTAGTAAGTACCGTCGTCAACCGATGAAATCACCCTCCGAAAGAAAGTGGTTTTTTGTTACCACAGTAGTGGAGTGCTACAGTGTCGGTTTTACCATCGTCCGCCGTCCAGCGTCTCAGTGTACCGTTAACTAGACACGGTCCTGTCAAAATGGGTAAGGGGCCCTGGAGCTAGGTTGGATTCAGTGTGGACACGGAGTCGTTTCCCCGATTTCTCGGACACGCAACGAGGGGTCCAGACGTCACTCCTCTCTTTTAGAGGTGAAAATTAGATTTTGTGTCTCAACCAGACGACAAGAGATCAAGACCCCTGGACCCAGGGTAGGGTCAGACGTCTACCCAAAACAGTAGGATGAATCTTATACACACACTAAATTGCTTTAACTCGTGTTGAGTCTTTTTTTTAGTTCATTAACTTGTCTTTTAGGTCTAAAGACTGGAGAATTTTTAATCCCTCCACACCATTCTGGTTCGGGTGTAAGGAACGACCACTACGACCGTCTCCGACTCATCACTGACGGGGAACTCTTCCCCGGGGACAAGACACTAGGTGGGGAGGGTTCTGTGTCCCCCGGAGAGTGACGGTCGGAGGGAGGACCCGCAATTGACAGACTCAACCCCAGTTCCGTAGACGTAAACAGAGAGACCTGATAGGGGTCCTGTATGTAGTCACCCATTTGTGTGTGCGCGCGTGTGTGTACGTGTTAGTTTGGTTCCCTCCGAAGTGTTTCCCGCAGACGACCAAGACCTTAACTGAAACTTTATAGAGTGCAAATCGGTGACTACAGGTTTCTCGAGTGTCCGTAGTTCTTAGAGAGGGGTCTGTGGTCTCTACGGGACTCGCAGAGACCAATCTGTCACTTAAGGATCTCCTGGTCAAGGAACCCAGGAGGAAAATTACTCGACGTAATATACTAATATGTTGGGACCGACGTACAATCTTAGGAAACTCCTTATGACACTTTTCAGGGTCCTGGGTCCAAGAAGGGGTCTGGTTAATTTAGTCCTGGAGACCCCCACCGTAGGATCGAAACCATTAAAAATTTCGAGAGGTTCACTCAGGTCCCACGTCTGTCCCGACTCGGGTGGACCTACTCCACGAACTCAGGTAGTAGAGTCACTTCTGCCCCACTACAATCACTCGTACATGTCAGAAGAGAACCATAGGTACTCCCTAAACAAGGTCCTAAGGGGTCTCTATGGTTTGCGGAGTCTACGAGTTCAAGGAATACCATATTCTACCGCGTCACTCTAATCGGGAGGATAAACGTCAAGGTGTACTCATCTAAGTTGGTTGACGTCTTCCTAGACCAATCAACCGAACGTCCGACTTCTTGAGGACTTATGTTTCCCGGTTGACACACAATATCTTCTCTTTTTTCGACTGGGTCGGGTGGGTCGTAAGAGGATCTCCCCTTATAAAACTTACCGCGAACAGTGGTCACACGAATTCAGGTTTCGGTCCCTCAGGAGGAGGAAAAGAGAAGGAAATCACTACGACTGGGCCAACAAGAGTTCTCGGTCCCTCCTTCCTGGTCGGACGAGACGGGACTACGACGTGTCAAGTACTGCCTAACTAAAGTCGGGATGAATGGGAGGGACAAGACACCCCGGGTTCCATGCACGTCTTAAAGAGGCTCTCACAACAGTACTGGGCAGTCTTATTGACTTCTTATAGACCACACCCTGTCTGACTTCTATCAAACCAAAACTTACCTTCTTAAACTCTATCACTCTGGACCGACATTCTTGTCACACAAAGGATTATAACTCTTTGGAACGAAAGAATGTGTTCAACTGTGTAAACCGGTTATTGTCCCCACCAGGGAGGTGAAAGAACTACCTAAACCCTCACTTATTCGGTTGAGACCCCACCACTGGTACAGAAGTGAACAAAAAAGATGGGTCATTTATCCCGAGAAAACAAACTCCTTAGGACCTCAACGACTCACGGGTCGGGTGGTCGGGTACACCCCCTAAGTCCATGTACTCAGGAAAAAGAAGGTCGTGTCTCCGGAGTCTATGTGAGGAAGGGTCGGACCCCCCAAAAGGTAAGTTGTCCCTATTACGCAACTAGTAAACAACGTGTCCCTACCGTAAGTTTCCTTTCTCAACGGTAAGTCAGTAGTGAAACTCAGTTGTTTACCCAGACAGAGTCCGGAACACGGTCTGGGTTCTCCACAGAACGAGGACGGTGGGTCCCCGTGGGGGGTGTGGGGTCGTCTCCCTGACTCTACGTTTACCCACCTACGTTTCGGGTCACGGACGACTACCACACTCGTTCCCCGGGTCTCCTTTCTTCCGGGTCGTCTTCGTCACGTACCTCCACCCTTTCCCGAGTCTCACACTATCCCTCGCGGGTCCACTATCTCCTACTCGACTCCGCCCTCGTCCTCCGTCCCCCGTCACTACGTCCTACTTCCGAACATTCCGCGTGAGTCCTTATTCCCGAACCTTCCGCAGTCTCAAGGTCCTCCTGTGTCAGTGGTGTAAGGTTTTCCTTCGACCCTGAAGGGACCACCATGTCACCATTCTTAGGCGGACGGTGACGTCCCCTGTGTCAAAGCTAGGACCCAGACCCTTCTAAGGCGTACGGCGTCTCGTTGATTTGGGTGTGTGGTGCTGATGACTCGGGCTCCAGATCTCAGGCCCCCGTCGTCGATGACTTCGGGTACAGGAGATCGTGGACACGAGGTGTCTCTTCGGTGCGTTCTTCGGACACGTAGTGTGTTTCTCATCTGGGACGAGTGACGTCGATCTCTTTCGGGGACGTTTCGGTGCTTCTGGGTTGTGTCGGTCTTTATTTATTTACAAAAATTCCCTCTTACTTCTCTCAGTTATCTTTCCGTAATATGTCTCCACCCCGTCCCAGCCCTTCGGTCGGTAACTCTCACTTCGTGGGACCCGAGTGTACCCACCGACGTCCTCTAACAATACAGTGAGTGAGACCCACCGATTCTCTCCTTTGTCATTGACCTTTCCTCCCCTAGCCATTGATATTCTCTCGGTCGGTTATCCTCGATACCGGAATCTACTTCCTCGTGAGACACGGTTGGTGTCAGACCGTCCCTTCCTCGTTTCCGTAATTATGAGACTGGGTAGAGAACAGGGAGGAGGTTAGAGGTAATTACAGACAGGTGACCGACTTCGGGACTCCTCTCATCGTTTGTTCCCCTAGACTAACCAGTACAGGTATCTCCAGGCAGTCTCGTCCCGTCTCTTCCTTCTTACACCTAGATACACTTAGTTCTCTTGTAAGGTATCTGAACTAGGATATCTAGATTTTTCAAGAAAAAAGTTCGTTTTAACATTTCTAGGTTTTCGAATCACTTTATCTATTTTCGGTCAAACAAGGTTTATATACACAACCCCCACGAACGTTTCGGGGGGAGGGGGAGGCACGGAGAGGGTGGACTTGTAGTTTACGATTCGTCGACTTCGTAGAGGTTCCTCGGAATCCGATGGTAGTTTTAACATAAAAAGAGTTCATATTGTGTTGGCACATTGTCCTTCGTCGTCCACGTCCCGGACCTGATCTAAAGAATTTACGACAACGTCCTCGGTTCCGTCCGTACTTCGTCTTTTATATAAATTAAATACGAAAACATGTCGGAAGGACCTCACAGACACCTTCCCCCGAATCGTTCGTCCGTTTTCATCTACACCCCTCTAGTTCTCTTTAAGACAACCAGGGTTCTTGTTCCTTCCGGACTTACTTCTGGAACCCTTATCCACAAACCCTTCTCTTTCGACTACGTTTTTCGGGTGCAGGTACCCGAACTACTGACCCACGTACGGCCTCAATCCACCCCCTTCCGCACTCCTATGAACGGTAGGTAGGTAAGTAGGTAATCTTTTTATACATAATCCCGGACGGTACACGGCCCGGGACGACCACCACGACTCCTTTGGTGTCACTTCTTTTACTTATTTTTAGAGGTGGGAATACGTTAAATAGTAGATCATCCTTTCCTTGTGTTTGTTCATTCGACCACTACCATGGTTTGTCCCTTCTCTGTATCCCTCGTCTATCTCTTCGACGATATCGCCCCACAAAAGTCTACAGATACCTCTTCCTTTACCGTTAGGTGAGGTAATCAAAACGGACCTCTTAAGGTACCTGTCTCGCCGGACCACCGATTTCAGGTACCCCAGTGTTTCTCAACCTGTGCTGACTCACTGATTGTGAAACGTCTACAGATTGTTGGTCGAGAGACCCCTTTTTAAAATTTCGGACTAAACTTCACAAACGACAAAAGGTATCATATTTATAAGGGTGGTGTCGGTTAAAATTCGAGGTCATACTACAGGGATTTACGTCTCAACCCTTTTCCACTAGTCATCGGTTGGTAATTTGTGATAAAGGCGGTATATCTATGGATTTACAGTCAATGGGTATCCCGTTTCTACGTACGAACTTGTATGCACGAGTTAGTACAGGTTGAGACACTGGGGTACCTGACATCGGACGGACCGAGGAGACGGGTACCCTAAAGGGTCCGCTCTTATGACTCCACCAAACGGTAAAGGAAGAGGCCGCCTAGAAAGGTTGGGTCCCTAGTTTAGGTATGAAGGACGTGACCGTCCGTCTAAGAAATGGTGATCACGGAGAACCCTTCGTCCCGTTCCAACTA
The DNA here is from genome assembly GCA_006410555.1 of Capra ibex. Lineage (NCBI taxonomy): Eukaryota > Metazoa > Chordata > Mammalia > Artiodactyla > Bovidae > Capra > Capra ibex. The sequence continues at coordinate 105,423,307 of SJYO01020080.1, read as the reverse complement.
TCATTATATTAATTTTCACTATTCAAATCTCAAAAATAATGGAAACAAAAATTATATTAAAAAGTTTAACGTTCAAATATACTAACTTAAAAATTATTACAACATTAGTTATTAGTCGAAAGTTTTAAGGACTTTAAAATTGGTAGTCGATAACGTCCGAACATACTCGATCGAGGTCGTGCGGTGGCTAGACGATCCTAACCTTAATGGGGTCTCGATAAGACACCACGACCTCTTCTGAGAACTCTCAGGGAACCTGTCGTTCCTCTAGTTTGGTCAGTTAGGATTTCCTTTATTTGGAACTGATAAGTACCTTCCTGACTACGACTTCGACTTCGAGGACTACGGTGCTCGGCTGAGTAACCTTTTTCTGGGACTACGACCCTTTCTAACTCCCGTCCTCCTCTTCCCTTACTGTCTCCTACTCTACCAACCGACCGTAGTGACTGAACTACCTGCACTCAAACTCGTTTGAGTGTCTCTACCACTTCCTGTCCCTTCGGACCGCACGACGTCAGGTACCCCAGTGTTACTCAGCCTGTACTCAATCGTTGACTTGTTGTTGTCACGATAAGACTAGGTGGTCCACACTCACATAAAACTGACAGGATTCTCATTTCAACAGAGATACGACTTTACGGGGAACGTCTCACTGTTCCTCTTCGACCTAATCTTATCTGCTCTTACTCCTTCGGTGCGGACCTACTTCGGAAGGGTCGTGACTGGGTCTCAGACTGGGCCGCGTTGGTCTTTAAATACATAGACCGGTGAGGACTTGTTGGTGGTACGTATATTGAGAAGGACTTTGATGTGTTTTATCTTTATGTTCTAGAACTTGTTTTTACGTTTTGTTTAGGTTCTATTTTCCAAATAGGACTGGTTTCAACCAAACAAAGTACTCAACTTAATTTTTAGTTTTTTACTACGTCAAGTAGTATGACTGGTTCATTTTCTCTTTTTGGTAATAGTAGAGTCTACATTTACATTTTGTAAACGATTTTACGGTGGGAACAAATACTAAAATTTTCTGAGTTTTTTGACCCTTCTCCCTTTGTAAGAATTAGGTCATTTTCTATAGGTGTTTTGTGGATGTCGATTATAGTACAAATTACTATTCAATAATTTCCGAAAGGAGAATCGGTTGTTTGTCCTTTCTAACGGGTGATAAAGATACGTTGTAATACAACCTTTAGATCCGTCAAGGTATTCTGTACATGTACTTTAATGTTTCATAATTTTTAACCTTCTCTTCTTTTGTTGGTTGTAAACGTCTACTGTAACAACATATGTATTTTTGTCTAGATATCTTTTGATCTTAATTATTCTCTTAAATCCTTCAAGTGACCTAAGTTCTTGTTACAAAAATTTTAACATACAGATGTATAATCGTTGTTAATCTTTTACTTTACAATCGTCACAGTAAATATCATTGTCTTTTATTCTTTTAGACTACTTTACCCACATCCTGACGATGGGACCTTTGATGTTTTGTCACAGGTCTCTGTAACTTCTTCTCGGTTTATTCACCTCGTTGTATGGCACAAGTGACTTTCTAAGTTACAATGATTCTACAGTCAAGCCGGGTTTTGCCGGATATCTTAGTTACGTCACTGTTATTATTAAAAGACTCAACACAACACCTTTAATTGTTCAATTAAGTTTTAAATTGACCTTTACGTTTCCTATATTTTATCGACATTTGTTAGTTTGTTTTTTTTACCTTTCTTAGAGGTATGACAAGAGGCGTCACCGACATAGTTGAATGTAAGGGTCGTTGTCACGTTCTTTAAAGGGAAAAGAGGTGTAGGAGAGGTCGTAAATAACAAACACAAATTTTACTATCGGTAAGACTGGTCACACTCCACTGTGGAGTAACATGAAAACTAAACGTAAAGAGTTTATTATTCAATATGAAACCGGTGACCTACGTTTCTTGACTGAGTAACCTTTTCTGGGACTACGACCCTTTCTAACTACCGTCCTCCTCTTCCCCTGTTGTCTCCTACTCTATCCACCTACCGTAGTGGCTGAGGAGCTACCTGTACTCAAACTCGTTCAAGGTCCTCAATCACTACCAGTCCCTTCGGACCACACGACGTCAGGTACCACAGTGTTTCTCAACCTGTGTTGTCTCACTGACTTACCTTGACTTGACTCGTAAAAACAAACGAACAAACAACCGATAGACATATAGAAGAATTTTATCTATCGTTTACCCTTAAACGTCACACTGTGTGTCCCTCAAGTTGAGTCACGAGACACTGTTGGATCTCCCGACCCTACCTCTCCCTCTACTCTCCCCAAAGTCCTCCTTCCCCTACATCCATATGGACGCCCAATAAGTATAACTACATACTGTCTTTGGTTGTGTTATGAAATTTAGTTAATAGGAGGTTAAATTTTTTTAGTTTTTTTCCTTTTCTTCTCATCCTCCTGAATATAATAGTCTATAACTTGGAGTGACATTTCTATATTTTTAATTCTAGTAAACTAAACATATTCCTATTTGTTTATCTGGTTACTTATCTTTTCTTATCTGGGACGATAATGGCAGTTACCTAACATAATAATTTAAGTCACCCCGACCCCCCCTTACCAGAAAGGTTATTCACAACGACCCAGTTAACGTATAGGAACACCTTTTTATACGTAGAAGGGAGATACAGTGCAATATCTTCTTTTAAAGTCAACTTTCACTAATATCTGGATTTGTGTTTTATATTTCGTTGTTGTTTTTAAGATCTTCTTTTGGATTCATTTTTGGTACAGGAACCCCCATTCGTTCTGAAGAAATCGTCTCATGTGTTACGTCATTAGTATTTCTTTTTCAGTGTGTATCTCTAGTAGTAATTTTAATTATTGAAGAAGTAGTTTTCTGTATAATCTTTCATTTTTACGTTCCTATATCGGACTCCCTTTTACTAATGGTATATATATTGACTGGTTCTCTCGTAATGATAAGGAATGTCGGGACTTGACCTTTGTTTGGTTTACAGGTAGTTGTCCTTTTCTCTATTTATACACCTCCGTTATAAGTATGTTACTTGTTTATACATTACTAACAAAACTTCTCCTTACCTGGTGATGATATGTATCGTACCTACTTAGAGTGTTGTTACAACTGATTTTCCGTGTTTTCTTATGTCTTAAGGTGGATCCACTCAAGTTCTTGTCCGTTTTCACTCGAGACTAACATCTTCAGTCTTCTCAAAATGAAGCCTCCCCCGAAACAATAACTAGAACCCCTATGTGTACTCCCTCGACCGACCCCAGGATCTTTTCAAGGTGTAAACATAGGTCGACTACCACTGTACTTTTGAATACCGACATCTTTAAGTAGTTCGATATATCAATCCTAAGGACATGAAGAAAATACATATCGTATGGATTTAAGTTGTTGTTGTTTTTTTTCTTCGTCATAGTTATTATAAAGACAAAAGTTTCAATAAAGAAAGGGTGATTTTTATGAAACCTAAGTTACGTCATAAAGGGAACCGTCGTTGGCCATCTCGATAACGTAGGCTTTTCCACCTACCAAGGTGTCATCCCCTTTTCTTTTTCTGTTCTTTTCTTTCTTTTAGTCCCACCTCTCCAAAAACTTCCAAAACTTCTTGTTTCTTGGGGTAACACTTTTGTAGAGGTCCCTACTTCTACTTCTGTAGAGACTTCAGAACCTTCGCGAGTACCCTTGTGTCGTAGACAACCCAATGAAGGGTATAGTTCATCGGAGGACATTTCGTTCACACCTACAGGTATTCTCAGACTAACGGGTGTCCCCTGTACAAGATCTTAAAGTCAAAAGGTAGATTTTTACGTGTAAGGAAAGGACCTATTGTCAGTACAATGTGTTGTCGAGGACCCTAAAAGTGTTTCTCAGATTATCTTATAGTGATGCGTGATCGATGTCTTTTTCGTTCGACCACAAAAACCACAACAAAAAAAAAAAAAACATTTGTCTCTTCTATTCGGAAAAAAAAAAAGAAAAGAATTCTTTTTAGAGAACCGTTCTACTAGTCACACACCCGTCAGGACGTAAGAAAGGGTCGGGGAGGTTCTAAAAGACTACTTCAACGGTCCTGACCAAGACTTAATGATCTTTAAACTGTGTCTCTGACTTTTGTTGTACTAAGTACGTCTTTATGTTTGTTTATAAAGGTGTATTTTATCGGACTACAGCCCCGACCTCCGTGTCCCTCACCCACCCCTAGATATCTACTTTATTCTATCCACTACTCAACTTTTTAAAACTTCGACTCATTACCTTTGTACTCTCAAATAATATGACAAGTAAGATGAGTAACAAATTTTAACAGGTAGTATTATTATTATTTGCCTAAGAGACGTCCGTCCAACTGTACCTTCCTACCTGTAAATGTAGACTCGTACACTCAATTATTAATCACTCTAGGACTAATAACTTTAGTTGAACGGTAAAGGTTGGTTATCAATTTTTACTTTTACTTTAAGGGAGCAAACTAGAGGTCTACTGATTATTAAAGGGTAGTAGTCACAACAGAAGTGATTGACGTGAGATTTGAACCTCAAATTATCGAACAACAAAAGTAAAAAACCTAGTGATTACTTATATAAACTAAAAACACACGAAAAATTTTTTGAGTCAAAGAAATTAATAAAATAGTTCACAGGTATAAAAATGCGTGACGTCCTCAAGTGAGGAAAAATGACGACTCATCACCTGTGTTGTTAAACAAATAGGTAACCGGTAAATACCTGTAAACCCAACGAAGATCTAACCCCGATAATGTTTATTTCGACGAGACTTATAAGTACACACCCGTACACGAAGGAAAAGAAAACCCATTTATAGTTTCTCATTTTACGACCTAGCATACCATCCACATACAAATTGAAAATTTCTTTAACGGTATAACAAGTAACACAGTAAAATGGAAGGGTCACACACTCTCAAGATGAAGGAAGGGTAGGAACAACTTCACTTCTTCACTTCACTTCAGCGAATCAACACAGGCTGAGAAACACTGGGTACCTGACATCGGATGGTCCGAGGAGGGAGGTACCCTAAGAGGTCCGTTCTCATGACCTCACCCAACGGTAATCCTAGTCAACACACAAAAAAAAAATTATTCAAATCCACACTTCACCATAAAGGGACTCAAAAAGTAAAGGTCTATGAATTACCGACTACGGCAATTCATAGAAAAGTATACAAACAAATGGTAGGTACACAGAAGAAAAACCTTTACAGACAATTTAGAAAACGAATAAAAATTAACCGAAACAAACCAAAAATAATAATTTAAAACTCTCAAGAAATGTACAAGATCTAGACTATAGGAAATAGTATGTATACAAAATAGAAGAGGGTCACACATCGGACAGAAAAGTAAGAGAATCATCCCAGGAAATTCTCGTCTGTAGAAATTGAAGTTACGTCAGGTCTAGTCAGTAAACAAGACAATGTGTGACATTAAAACCATCCCAAAAAACCGATGGGACCCAGAAACGACTCCACGTACCCCGAGGAGGAACGAGACGTACCCGAAAGAGATCAACACCGTTCGCCCCCATAAGAGATAAACGTTGCACACCGGAGAGTCCGCACACGCCCGATTCTTCGACACCGAGCGTCCGAAATCTCGTACCCGAGACACCAGCACAGTATCGCCGAATCAACGAGGTACCAGACACCCTAGAATCAAGGGACGGGTCTCTAGCTTGAACACAGGGGGTGTGGTCGTCCACCTGGACATTTGACCTAGTAGTCCCTTCAGGGAAAAACCACAGAATAATTTCTTTAAAAACGAAATGGGGTCGGGTGTTCTAAAAGAGGAAACAAAAGAAGATCTTCAAAATATCAAAATCCAAAACACAAATCTAAAACCAAGTCAAACTCAATTAAAAACACATAAGATATTCTACAACTAGTTTCAAAGGGATAACATATCACGAATCAACGAGTCCGTACAGACTGGGAAACGTTGTGAAACCTGACATCGGACGGTCCGAGGAGACAGGTGCCCTAAAAAGTCCGTTTTTATGACCTCACCCAATGGTAAAGGACGAGGTCCCCTAGAAGGACTGGGTCCCTAACTTAGACGTAGAGGACACAGAGGACGTGACATCGTCTTAAGAAATGGGTGACTCAGTGACCCCTATGGATTTCCAGGGTCGTGGTAAACTATTTTTCTGATAAGAAGTGGATTAACGGAAACGTACAAACACTTTTAAGTCAACAGAGATATACACACCTGAAAAAGACCTGAAATAAGATAAGATGACTAGATAAACAGAGAAAACTACGGTTATGATGTGTCACAACTGATGACGTCGAAATATTCCAGTACTTTGGTCAATCATAATCAGGAGGTTGAGACAGGAAATATTTTAAATAAAACTGATAGGATCCAGAAGGCATAAATGTGTGTTTAAAATCTTAGTCGAACAGTTAAAGAGGGTTTTTCTTTTAAACGAACCTAAAGTTATCCCTAACGTAACTTAGATATCTAGTTGCACCCTTCTTACCGAAAGAATTGTTATGACTCGAAAGGTTAAGTACTTTTTGTATATAGAGAGAAAAGTCCAAAAGAAATTAAAGAGAGTTTTCACTAATTATCAAAATCGTTATTCAGAACGTGTCTAAGACAATCTAAGTGGAGAAAACAATAAGTAAACGATTCAGTACAGGTTGAATCTCTAAGTGCAGACTCATAAATTATACATAAATTATAAAAAACTACGACAATTACGTAAAAAATCTTCTCACCTACATACATATTGTCCAAGTGAAACGACCTTGGACTTTGATTGTGTGTGACATTTAGTTGACATGATGTTATTTTTAAAAATTTTTATAAAAGATGAAATCAGTAACCAACAAGTCAAATCAAGTCAAGTCAGCGAGTCAGCACAGGCTGAGAAACGTTGGGGTACTTAGCGTTGTGCGGTCCGGAGGGACAGGTAGTGGTTGATAGTCTCAAGTGAGTTTGAGTGTAGGTAACTCAGTCACTACGGTAGGTCGGTAGAGTAGGAACCAGCAGGGAAAGAGGAGGACGGGGGTTAGGAAGGGTCGTAGTCCCAGAAAAGGTTACTCAGTTGAGAAGCGTACTCCACCGGTTTCATGACCTCAAAGTGGAAATCGTAGTAAGGAAGGTTTCTTGTGGGTCCTGACTAGAGGAAATCCTACCTAACCAACCTAGAGGAACGTCAGGTTCCCTGAGAGTTCTCAGAAGAGGTTGTGGTGTCAAGTTTTCGTAGTTAAGAAGCCGTAAGTCGAAGGAAGTGTCAGTTTGAGTGTAGGTATGTACTGGTTACCTTTTTGGTATCGGAACTGATCTGTCTGGAAACGACCGTCTCATTACAGAGACGAAAACTTATATGACAGATCCAACCAGTATTGAAAAGAAGGTTCCTCATTCACAGAAAATTAAAGTACCGACGTCAGTGGTAGACGTCACTAAAACCTCGGGTTTTTTTATCAGACACAAACAAACACAAGAACATAGGACGTTGTGACGACGTGAGATTAATCAAGGGTACAGAAAAAACATTGAAAGTAGTCTAAAAGATGTACGTCGGTCTATACACTGAACGTTTATTACTGTCGAGATAAAGTAATAGTCAGACTTACGGAAATAAAGAAAAGGAACGGATAAAGTAACCGATTGGGGTGGTCGTGTTACAACTTATCTTCATCACTCTCGTCTGTAAGACCAAAACAAGGACTAAAATACATAAGTCAGAAGGAGAGATTGATTCTACAATAGAGATCAGAAAAGTATTTACAGGAAATTGTTAAACTTCTTCAAAGGAAACTTCTTTGATAAACGACACTCAAAATTTAGACCTCACCTACAACCTAAAATAGTTCACAAAAAAAGGTATAAACTCTACTAATATACCAAAAAGAAAAAATCAAGTAATTAAAGTAACTAGTCAACTGTGTGTAATTTCACTGGAACGAGGACCCTATTTGAGTGTTCTCTACAAATTGGAGAAAAATGTGTAATAACCTAAACTAAACGATTGTAAAATAAAATTTAAAAACGTAATTAAATCACTGTATATCAGACATCGAAAGAAAGGAACATTACAGAAAACAGACAAAAACCACAGTCCCATTATGACTGAAGAATCTTATTCACTCTTTCCTAAGAGAGTAAAAGATCTTTTTAAACACATCTTAACTATATTAAAGTATGAATTTATAATGTATCTTAAGTAGTCACTTCAGTAGCTAGGACCCTAAAAAGACGAACCGATTTTTTCGTTCTGAGTTGAAATATGACGGATTTCTTTATGAAAAATAAAAAAATTATCATCGAGAACAGGATAGACAAGACACAAGGATAATAAGTAAAAGACACTAGAAAACCTACTTGGTTCAAAAAAAAAAATTAAATTTAAATAAATAAAATTAACCTCCGATAATGAAATGTTATAACATAACCAAAACGGTATGTAGTTGTACCTAAGTGGTGTCCACATGTACACAAGGGGTAGGACTTGGGGGGAGAGAGGAGGGAAGGACATGGTAGGGAGACCCAGTAGGGGTACATGGTCGGGGTTCGTAGGACATAGGACGTAGTTTGGACCTGACCGCTAAGCAAAGTATATACTATAATATGTACAAAGTTGCGGTAAGAGGGTTTAGTAGGGTGGGAGAGGGAGAGGGTATCTCAGGTTTTCTGACAAGACATGTAGACACAGAGAAAACGAAAGAACGTATGTCCCAATAACAATGGCAGAAAGATTTAAGGTATATATACGTAATCGTATGACATAACCACAAAAAGAAAGACCGAATGAAGTGAGACATATTATCCGAGGTCAAAGTAGGTGGAGCAATCTTGACTAAGTTTACATAAGAAAAATTACCGATTCATTATGAGGCAACACATGTACATGGTGTCGAAAGAATAGGTAAGTAGACGACTACCTGTAGATCCAATGAAGGTACAGGACCGGTAATATTTGTCACGACGTTACTTGTAACCATATGTGCACAGAGAATAACAAATCCCGAGTCACCCATTTCTTAGACCGATGATACGTCCTCTGTGTCCTCTGCACTCAAACTAGGAACCCAGTTCTTCTAGGGGACCTTATCACGTGACGTTGGGTGAGATAATAAGAACGGACCTCTTAGGGTACCTATCTCCTCGGACCGCCTGATGTCGGGTACCCTAGTGTTTCTCAACCTGTACTGACTTCGTTGACTCGTGTGCGCTCACAATAAATGCGAAGTAAAATAGCGGAAACAACTGAATATTTGATATCGAGAAACAAAACAATTTCCAACGAAAGAAATAGCAGAGTACAATATGGAAGTTCACTACAAAATGGTGGTAAGTATAACAAATTCTTGGAATGTCAGATACGAAGGTAAAGTGGGTAGTATCGGAAAACGAAAACGACAGTACATAAAATGAACACACATATTGGGGATGTTCGATACCACCCAGCAACAACAACAATAACAATAAATCTGTCAGCTATTAGGAAAGTTACTTTAAATTTCTTCATCCTTTTTTAGAATATATGAATGGGAAAATCAATGGTAAAGGTCAAAAGAAGTATTTCTTTGTATAGCCGTACAGACTTAATCCTAACGTCTAAAAGTATAACTGGTAGTCATCGTTTATGGAGAAGATAGAAGGAAGAAAGGTAGCAAATAATGAAACTCTCGAAACTGGGAGAACTCCTCAGAAAGTAGACACCACACAGTATAGAGAGAGACTAACAATATTCTAGTGGTAGAAGGTTGATACGAAACCTTACAAGGTCTTTCTGTCGGGTAAGAGGGGAGACATACTTCTTTTGACAGGGTGCTCGGACGACCACTTTATTTATTCACCTCAAATTATTAAACCACGTTTACTTAACTTTAGGTTTGTCTTCAAGTTCCCTTAGTACTTACGGTTCCTTTGAAGAGAAAGAACTTCTATCTGGCAAGACACTAAAGGCGTCCAGTCTCTCTTCAGTCTTCGGATTTTTTACACGTCCCTATTAACGTTGGATCAAGGACTGTTCTACCTTTCTACTTGTGTCCTAGGAAGGGGGAGTAACGAAGCAAGTATCATCTGTGAGTCATTTATGAGTGAGTGAAGAAATTAATGTATCTTCTTATTTTTTAATAATAACCGGGAGTATGTGAACTCAAATACACAAGAAGGAAGGTCTACAGTCATGAAATTTGAAATAATCCCCTGAAGGGACCATCAGGTCACCAATTCTTAAGTGGACGGTTATGTCCTCTGTCCAAACTAGAGACCAGGTCCTTCCAGGGTGTACGGAGCCTCGTTGATTCGGACGTCTGGTGTTGGTGACTCCGACGTACGAGATCTCGGGTACGAGGTGTTGTTCTCTTCGGTGACTTTACTCTTCGAGCGTTTGGCGTTGTTGTCTCCTCGGGGACGAACGACGTTCATCTCTTTCGGCCGTACGACGTTGTCTGTGTTGTCGTCGGTGTTTACGTTTATTTATGAAAAAAATTTATTATTTAAAAATTTTTAGAGTAACCAACAATTCTCTAACATCTGAAACTAGTATTTAGTCTCTACCTTACCCGTTGACAGTAAGAAAGACAGACAAATCGAATGGTCCACCACGATCGCCATTTCTTAGATGAACCTTACGTCCTCTGTGTCCTCTACTCCCAGTCCTTCGGGACCTCTTCCCGTATCGTTGGGTGAGGTTATAAGAACGAACCTCTTAGGGTACCTGACTTCTCGGACCGTCCAATGTCAGGTACCCCAGTGTTTCTCAGCCTGTGCTGACTTCACTGAATTATGTGTACGTTGGGAAACCTTGACTCAAACCCCTGGGCGATGGTCCACCCAATCCGTCCGATCTGATCCTCTAGAAGGAAGGGTCGAAGAAAACGTCGGTCTCTGGTAGGGTTTGGGGTGAGACAACCCGATATACTGAGACACCCAGTACCCTCATATACTGAGGGTATATGAGGTACGGTAGGGTACCAAGACTTCAAGTACTACACTTCTTTGTCCAGGGGTCCCCTAGTCGAGTCGTTCCCACCGTCATCACCCACCCCCTCACCTCCTCGAGTCCGTCGTCGTACATCCCGGAGTGTCAAGACGAAGAGTCTCACTAGGTCCGTAATAAGGACTGGACTTCGACGGAACTGAACAAAAGACTGAGTGGACCTTTAGGACACTCAATATATTTATATACAAATAAATAAACCGATACGGCCCAGAATCAATGCCGTACACCCTAATTGAAATCAACGTCCTACGCTTGAGAATCAACGTCGTACACCTTAAATAAAGGAACTGGTCCTTAATTTGGGGTCCAGGGGTCAGAACCCTCGAGCCTCAGAGTCGGTGTCCTGGTGGGCGTTTCAGGAAAGACACTCGATAAATTACAAGAGATTTGAAACGATGTACCTGTCTTCGTGTCCATAGTGGACTCTCTAATAGTCTTTACGTCTGAGAGTCCGGGATGGCGTCTGGATGACTTGATTCACACGTAAATGGTTCTAGGGGTCACCGGACTTAAACGTAATTTCAATACTTTGATTGTTTAAGGAGTTGAGGACGTAATTTCCAAAGGTACTGAAAACTAATTCTTAGACGACTACCCCCACATGTAATAACCACGGGGGGTACAGAAATAGGTATAATACTCTTCTAACCTGATCTACTAAAGATTCCGAGAAGGGTAGTACTGGAAGACCTCAGAAACTTAAAATTTTCGGAGAGGGATTCCCCGAGTGAGTGAAAGTCGGGACGGTTAGGGAAAGGATGGGTTTAGAGTTAGAAAAACGAAGGGGTTTTCATGTCGACAAATAGAACCGTACACATGTCGCGTTCGTCCGTAGGAACGTGGTCCGTGGTGTCAGCACCGAGTCAGAACAAAAAGGACAAGCGAATAAACCGAGATTCACGAAGTTTCACGAAGTAAACCTAGATTCCGCTGTTCAAGAATCTTGACTGTGTTTTTCGTACTAGGTATTTTTCCCTTTTTACTATTGAACTTAAATGTACTTTAAATTTTGGAAACGAGGAACCTTCTGAGACATCCCTTCTATTTTTCTGTTCGATGTCCATAAACGTTTGGTGTATAAGTTGTTCTGATCATCATAATTATTATCTTATATATTTCTTGGGAGTTTCGAGTTGTCAATTTTCTTTTTTTTATGTCAAGTCAATTTTTTACCCGTTTTCCGTACTTGTTTGTAAAGTAAGTATATGTTTCCCGTTTATTCGTGTACTTTTCCACAAGTTGTAGTGATCGGTGATCCCTTCATGTTTACTTTTGGTTTTATTTTATAGTGACGTGTGGATAGTCTTACCCATTATATTTTTAATCCCTGTTGTGGTGACCACTCCTACACCTCTTTTCCCCTGGGAACACGTGACAACGAACGCACGATTTAACGAAGTCATCCCAGGTTGAGAAACGTTACGATACCTGACATCGGGAGGTCCGAGGAGGCAGGTGCCCTAAGAGGTCCGGTCTTATGACCTCACCCAACGGTAAAGGAAGGGGTCCCTCAGAAGGGTTGGGTCTCTAGTTTGGACACAGAGAATTTAGAGGACGTAACCGTTCGTCCAAGAAATGTTGATCGCCGTGGTACACACCAATCATCTTACATTTAACGACATCGATAGCACCTTATGTGACACGACGACGACGACGACGACGACGACGATTCAACGGAGTCAGCACAGGTTGAGACAAGCTGGTGTGTCTGCCGTCGGGTGGTCCGAGGGGGCAGGGACCCTAAGAGGTCCGTTCTTGTGACCTCACCCAACGGTAAAGGAAGAGGTTACGCACTTTAACTTTTCACTCTCACTTCAACAAGTCAGCACAGGTTGAGAAGTACTGGGGTACCTGACGTCGGGTGGTCCGAGGAGACGGGCACCCTAAAAGGTCCGTTCTCATGACCTCACCCCACGGTAGTGGAAGAGACTTATATCACACTTCCAAGGAGTTTTTTAATTTTTCACCTTTGTTAGGTCTACAGGAAGTCGTTTACTCACCAATTTGTTAGGCACAGTGTAGGTGTGGAACCTTATGATGAGTCGGTATTTTTCCCTACTCGACAACTAGGTACACTGTTGGACCTACTTAGAGGTCTCTTACAACGACTCACGTTTTTGGAGAAGGTTTCCAATGTGTGACAAACTAAAGTGATTATATCGTGAGAACTCTCCTGTTTTAATATCTTTATCTCTTGTCTACTTACCAAAGGTCCTAATTTCTCTGTCCACCACCTTCCGTTAATCGCATCGACTTGCAGTGTCGTCGTGTCCAAGACCCTCACCATAAACCATAGAAGTGATATCATTACAGTCAGAGGACAAATACTGGAACATGACAGTAAGATGTTTTGTAATGGTGACCCCTCTTCATCCATTTCCCATGAGTCCTGGAGAGACATAATAAAGAATGTTGACGTACACTTAGTTATCAATAGAGTTTTATTTCACAAAGAAATTTCACAGGTTAAATTTTTTATTATGTACTAGTATTATGAATGTCCCTTGGTGTCACTGGGCTGGAAACAAAAGGTTGAGGATAGGACTTGGAAGGCTGAACGGGAAGGACGACGTGTCTTTGCGAACACGAGAGACGGGAGGGGACGACTGAGATGACGAAGTGTGAAGTGGGGACGTCGACTCCGGGGTGGACGAAGACCTTAAAAGGAGGTATGGGGGGTAAGAAGACCACCTTAGTACCTACGTAAAGTCTGGGAATAAAGAATTTCTGTGGAGGAGGTAGTGGGTTCCGAATCTTAATAATAGAATCCCGATCGGACTCTGTACACACACATTTATTTACACCCCCAAGGAAGTTATCAAATTGTTATAGACAAAGGACACAACATCCACCTACGTGAGACCCACAAGCCCCCACAAAAAAAATTCTTAAAAATTTCATATAAAATAAACCAATAGAGAAATAACCCGACACGGTCCGGGATCAACACCGGATGTCTCACAAAATCAACGTTATACACCCTAGATCAAGGGACTGGTGCCTACCTTGGGTCCAGGGGACGTGACCCTCGTACCTCTGAACCAGTGACCTGGTCGTCCCTTCAGGGGTAAGACCCACAAAAATTAAAAGGAAGATCACACGGTACACGAAGGTGGATTCACTCTGGCGTCACGTAAGACAGTCGACACCTGTAGACTCAAAGACCATGGCACAAAAGTTACATAAGTGACTCTAGAAGTACCATCTATATCTATCTATTGAGTCTCCGGACGGTAGGGGGGGTGTGTGTGACCGGACGGGAAAGGATACCGAAACGGTCGAGACCACAAAACCCCTTCCAGTCCTCTGTTGAAGGTCGTCCGTGTCAACCGGGTTTGAAACTTAAGGGGTTCACTGTGTGGACGGACACAGTCCGCACTGAAGGAGGACCGGAAAGAACTTCGACAGAGGTGTACACGACAGAGAGTTTCGTTGTCCGACGGAAACCCCTTGTCCTACACGATGAGCCAAAATTTCAAGAGTACTCACAGATCGAAAACAGTATTCTCGGTTCAGGTCCCTGAAGGGACCATCAGGTCCCCAATTCTTAGGTGGTAGGTTATACGCCCAACGTCCAAGTTAGGGACCAGTCCCTTTATTCTAGGGTGCACGACTCCTCCGTCGATTCGGGTACGTAGTGTCGTTTTCTGGGGTATACGGGTTACTTCTGGGTTACGTGGGGTTTTATTTTTATTTATAATTTTTTTAGGTTCAGGATAAGAAGTAGAAGAGGTACTGAACTGTGTGAGACAATGAGAAATTTCTACTTCTCCGTCAAAACCCCTCAGAGACAGTAAATTTTTAGGGAGAGACGAGACGCAAGGTCGGAGAACTACGATAAGTGAACGACGTCTTTTCTGAAAGGTAACGCAGGGACGACCTGTGTGTCCTAAAATCACGTTCCCGAGTGGGAAGTCCGAAGGGGAGGAATGACCAAAGTTTTGAAATAAATGAGGTCGGTGACTTTAAATGTAGACAAGGTGTTGTGAGTTCCCGTTGTTTCGGAGACATTGTCAGTCGGGAACTATAGTACCTAGACTTCAAAGTTGATTGACTCTTATTGTTGTAAGTCCTTTTTTTATATAAGGTCTTTCAAAGATTTCGTTGTGAACCTGAACGGTGTACGATCGTTGATAAATGTAAGATAAATATTCATAAAAGTATCGAAAATGTAACTTGAACTTTGATAAATGTATCGTAAATACAACATTTACGAGGGACCACCGAGTCTGCCATTTCGCAGACAGATGTTACACCCTCTGGACCCAAGCTAAGGACCCAACCCTTCTAAGGGACCTCTTCCTTTACCGTTGGGTGAGGTCATGAGAACGGATCTTTTAGGGTACCTGCCTCCTCGGAACACGTCCGATGACAGGTACCCAAGTGTTTCTCAACCTGTACTGACTCACTGAAGGGATACAACATAATCTATCATATTCATTAGATCTCTACTAAATTCTTGTACCCTCTTACACGTCATCCAATATACATTTTCACTTCACTTCACTTCAGCGAGTCAGTACAGGCTGAGAAACGCTAGGGGACCTGACATCGGGTGGTCCGAGGAGTCAGGTACCCTAAGAGGTCCGCTCTCATGACCTCACCCAACGGTAAAGGTAAAGGAAGAGGTCCCCTAGAAGGGTTGGGTCCCTAGCTTGGGTCCAGAGGGAGTAACATCCGTCTGCGAAATTGGAGACTCGGTGGTCCCTTCGAATACGGTAAAATAGTTATATATTTCCTGAACTCGAAGGGGTCTATAACCATAGAGATCTCCCGGGACCTTTGTTAGGGGGGTGGGGGTGGCGGAGTTGAGCCTGTGACTCTCTGTTGACATGAAAGAAAAGAAAACTTTTACTTCAACGAGTCAGCACAGGCTGAGAAACGTTGGGGTACCTGACATCGGATGGTCCGAGGAGACAGGTAGCCTAAAAGGTCCATTCTCATGACCTCACCCAACGGTAAAGGAAGAGGTCTTCTAGAAGGGCTGGGTCCCTAACTTGGACCCAGAGGGCGTAACATCCGTCTACGAAATGGCAGACTCAGTGGTCCCTTCAGAGAAAAGAAAATTGAGTTCAAATTAGACCGAAAGTCGGGGGTGAATCATCCTGTCACTCTACGGGTTGCATTGAGTACAAACCCCTATGGGAGAGAAAAGGTCCCAGTACGTTCTTCGGTCACCCTAAATGTGTCAGGATTTTGAACTCCTTTGTAGAGACCTGAAGTCCAGTAGTCTCGGTCGTCACTCTAGGAGTACCAGGTACCAATAGGTAAATGTTACCCACTCCAGTGGAGGAGGACGGACCGAACCCGTGTCGTAAACGAGGGACGACGAGGGGTCTCAGTGTATATGACTCCGGGGGAGACTCGAGACACACGGAAGGGAGTCCTGGCGACCGGACTTTCACGCTACAGTAGGAGTGGAACGTACGTGAGTTGTGGTGACCGAAGGGGACGTAGGGGCCTTCGGTGGGTGTGGGTCTGAGGTCGCAAATGAACAGGGGGAGGACCTCTCGGTTTGAATTGGAGGAGGTGCACCGAGACAGGTAGACCAAGACCCAGTGACCTCCACAAGACGAGAAGTGGGATCATGAATGGAAACACTCCTCCGGTTCTCGTAGAAGGATGTTTCGGGGACTCTGAGACGGGTTCCCGAAGAGTTCCACGTTCTCTCGCCCCACGTCCTCTCATCCCCCAGGTCCTACGTCCGGTCTTCACGGGTCTACGATTGCGGGACCCTCGTTGAAGTTGGCTACTACTTATCGGGAACCGCCTATTTTCAGGTGGTCGGGGACTGGTTTGTCACGACATAGAGGGCGCTAGAGGGTCCACAGACCCCCGCCCCCACGTCCATCCACTAAAGGGAGGTCGAGGACGAAGTGAGGGGTTGGACACTGAGACCCCTAACGGAAGGTCTGACAGGGTTTAGGAACAAGAACCCCGGACGAAGACCCCTGGGACTGACTTCTGAGGACCTTCAAAGACAAGACCCGAGACTTTGGGGTTTTGTGACTGTAGAGGTCTCCATTCTTCGGGTCCGGGACAGACGGGAATAGACAAGTCTCTCCGTTCTATTCCCTCTTTTTACTGGAAGGGGAAGAAGTCTCCCAGAGGACGACGTCTTTCCTATGCTCTTTACTTGTTGGTTAGGTAAAAGGACGGCATCTTGTGAGTGCCTTGCAAGTCGAACTGGGGGGCGGTGGTACCTCCCTATTTCTTCTCGTCACTCCGTTACGTCTAATTGGGTCTGGAGTCTTCTCGCAGACGTGCACACCCCACCCTCACCTATGATCCCCTCGTGAAGCAGACGGTACACAGAATATGAGTGACTGGGACCATAACCTGAGTCCTTACGGTACTACACGAGTTCGACTTCCCGGGGGTCAGGGTGGAACCCTCCTAGTCCGTAACCGGTCGTGTCGGATGACACGGCTATGTCCCAGAGACCCGGAGATCCTCCCCTGGAACTGGTGTCGCCCTGAATTAAACTGTCCTGGCTTCGACCGAAGAGACGGAACCGACTCAAACAAAAATAAAAAAAATAATAATAATAAGTAAATAAATAAAAATAAACCGACGTGACCTAGAATCAACGACGTCCGGTCTAGAAACCAGAAGGAACACCGTACGTCTTAGAAATCAACGTCGTACACTTGAGAGTCAACGTCGAACACCCCAGATCAAGCGACTGACCCCTAGTTTGAACCCGAGGGATGTGACCTTCGCGTCTCAGAATCGGTGATCTGGTGGTGACTTCAGGTAACCGACTCGAAATATTTTGGTGTATGAGATCGGGGTGAATCGGGAAGATTCCTTCCACACCAAGTCTCTTCTACTTTTACTGGTGAGTGTCCTGTTCAGTTATTGTCACGTCCCTTGTGGACTAAGTGACGGGTGGACGCACTGGGTCCTCAATGTCCCCAGTGTGTGTCGTCTTGACCATC
Organism: Capra ibex; assembly: GCA_006410555.1. Classification (NCBI taxonomy): domain Eukaryota; kingdom Metazoa; phylum Chordata; class Mammalia; order Artiodactyla; family Bovidae; genus Capra; species Capra ibex. The sequence continues at coordinate 105,405,380 of SJYO01020080.1, read as the reverse complement.
TGTGGTAAGACATTAGGACCACCGACTCTGTTATTTCTTAGGCGGACGTTACACCCTCTGGACCCAAGCTAGTGACCCAACCCTTTTAGGGGATCTTCTTCTGTACCGTTGGGTGAGGTCATAAGAACGGACCTCTTAAGGTGCCTGTCTCCTCGGAACACCCGGTGTCAGGTACTGCCCAGTGTTTCTCAGTCTGTACTGACTTACTGAAAGTGAAAGTGAAAGTAAGACATTAGTCTAGTCGTTCCCAGTTTCAGTGACTCAAACCCCTGAGTCTCAGAAGAGCCACGGTGATAACCACCGACAGGGGAATAGGACCGGAGGGGCGGATAAAGAACATATTCTGTCGGACCGTCCCGACCTTCAGAGACGACTCTGTTTCACATCCGACACAAACCAACTCATTGAAGAGTTTTTGTGTCAGACACACCTCACACGGAAGGGACCGAAAGGGGAAGATTCCTGGTTCTCGAACGTTTATGACGTTACACTTGGTACGTAATTTTAAAATATGTGATTATATATAAAATGACTTGAAAAATTATTGGGTCCCTCTTTACCATAATTTATTAAGTTATACCACAACCGGGGGTCGACTTGATACGATGTTCATTGGTACATATTTTATACTGTGAGTATAACGTATGGAATTATCTTATTTACAAATAGAACTATTATTCGGTAAACTTAAACTCATTATACCCTCAATGCCAACGGTACCGTCCCAGAACAATTCCAAAATGTGCTCTGCAGTTGCCGTTGTCGTTGTATTTACGTACACAAGTGGAAAACGACAAATATTTACTTGGTTCACCTGTCACTTACCGAATAAGTAGTTATTTTAAATTTTACGGTAAATACTTCGTTAACTTACTGACTTCTTCACACAGCGGTCACTACATACAAGAAAGAGCCTCGGTCGAAATCCTAAAATGTCTTTCAAGTCACACTCCTAGCTCCCAAGGGAGGGAGGTGTTGTCCTTCCGGTAACAGTCTTCTTCCGTTGAGTCGTGTGTCATCCACGAGTCCTTTAAGAGTAGTCTGCCGAGAAGTTTGTTGACGGAATTCTTCTTTTTAAATTCTTAGACTCACCAAAGGTTTGGACCGTTGCATAGTCTTGGTGGACCTGAAACGTAATCTTTATGTCTAAAGATTCGGGGTGGGTCTGTGGCTCAGTCTGAGAGGTCTGGACGTCGGGTCTTTAGGGTAGGGTTCTGGTGCCATTTAAACGGAAAGTAATGTAAAGACATTCTAAAAATCCGTCTTCTAGAATCTCAACCTTCTTTGGGACCTCTACTGGAGTAGGATGGGAATTTTAGTGTCTCGTTCAAACACCCTTTCGACCCTGGGTTTAGGTCAGAAGACCGAGGATACGGTTTCAAGACTTTAAGAAAGGTCATTCTGACCCGGAGGATTGACCCCGTACACAGGTGTCCAACTTAATCAATCTCGAGACACCCAATGTTCACTTTCTTTGGATTACGTTCGGTCAAATTGGGGGTCTAATATGTCGAAGTCCATATCGATCTAGGTCCCTGAATGTGCCGGGTGACCCTGAAAAGGAGAAAGATACAAACTTAAGACGATACGAAACCTAACTAAGTAAGGGATCAAAAAGAGATGATCTGGGGTTTCAAAGGTCCGACAGAGGGTCGTCAAATCGGTAAGATCGTTCTTATCCGGAAGAGTAGGACTCTGTCCTCTATCTACCCAGGGGACGACTTGTTAAAGTCTTGATAATACCTGTCTTTGAGGTATTATCGTCTTTGAGGTATTTTCGTCCTACTACCTCTGACCCAGGACGAGTCTACTCTATTTTCTGGTGTATAAGGAATAAGAGTTTCAGTTCCTCTGCAGGAGTTGATGTGTACGTGTCTTTCCGAAGAATCCCCAGTTTTTCCCTCCCCCGTAACAGAGTGTCATTCAGTTGATGTGGATTCGGAGTAACGATCTTAAGTAGAACCGATTCTTTATGTGGGTGTGTGTGTGTGTGCGTGTGTGTGTACACCACCCTCCTAGAACTCTATTTGGCTTGTACCTGAGTCTTGGTCCGTTTAGTTTTACTGACCGGTTTCCCCTAGGTCTTCTTTACGGGGTAATGTCACTGAGTTCGATGGTGCTCCCACGCTAAGAGACTTAGACGGTCACAGATTAGTGTGCATGAGATGAAAGAGGAGGATTATTTGTGTAGCGAACAAAGAGATGAAAGACAGAAACAGTCTTAAGAAAAGACGTTTGGGTTCTTCGGTCCCGGACAGGGACTGGTGACCAGATCGCCTATCCTAAGTCGCGAGAGTGACGTTGTTGGGTCGGAGTCAGAGGCCGGTCCATCACTGCAGTGCGAAATTCGGCGACGTCCGGCTCCCGTGACCTGTAGGTAGGGTCGTCACCTTCGCCCGCAGGATTCTGACTACGTCTAACCAAGTCGTACCCAGTGCACAAGGGACGACTCATTGGTGACCCGAGTCTCCTTCCTTTAAACTAAATCCTCCAGAGCGGGGGTCCTGTCTGCCGTCGCAGACTGACACCTGGCTCTTACCCCTTCCTACCAAGAGAGTCTCTCTTTGACTCAGTAGTCATGGTCTTTCCCTCCTTCTGTCTTTTTATCGTCTTACCGACAGAGGTGTGCCTCTGACGCGACCGTCCTACACCTCAGTATCCCTTTGAGCCTGGAGAAAGATGTCGAAGACAAAATGAGTGCCTTTCTTCAAATTGTGTGTTCCAATGCAATGTTGTTCGGGTCTCCATCTCACGTTCAAGTCAAGTCAAGTCAGCGAGTCAGCACAGGTTGAGAAACTTTGGGGTACTTAGCGTCGTGCGGTCCGGAGGGACAGGTAGTGGTTGAGGGCTTCAAGTGAGTCTGAGTGTAGGTAGCTCAGGCACTACGGTAGGTCGGTAGAGTAGGAGACAGAAGGGGAAGAGGAGGACGGGGGTTAGGGAGGGTCGTAGTCTCAGAAAAGGTTACTCAGTTGAGAAGAGTACTCCACCGGTTTCATGACCTCAAAGTCGAAATCGTAGTAAGGAAGGTTTCTTTAGGGTCCCGACTAGAGGAAGTCTTACCTGACCAACCTAGAGGAACGTCAGGTTCCCTGGGAGTTCTCAGAAGAGGTTGTGGTGTCAAGTTTTCGTAGTTAAGAAGCCACGAGTCGGAAGAAGTGTCAGGTTGAGAGTGTAGGTATGTACTGGTGTCCTTTTTGGTATCGGAACTGATCTGCCTGGAATCAGCCGTTTCATTACAGAGACGAAAACTTATATGATAGATCCAACCAGTATTGAAAAGAAGGTTCCTCATTCGCAGAAAATTAAAGTACCGACGTTAGTGATAGACGTCACTAAAACCTCGGGTTTTTTTATTACAGACTGTGACAAAGGTGACAAAGGGGTAGATAAAGGGTACTTCACTACCCTGGCCTACGGTACTAGAAGCAAAAGACTTATAACTCGAAATTCGGTTGAAAAAGTGAGAGGAGAAAGTGAAAGTAGTTCTCCGAAAAATCAAGGAGAAGTGAAAGACGGTATTCCCACCATAGTAGAAGTATAGACTCCACTAACTATAAAGAGGACCGTTAGAACTAAGGTCGAACACAAAGGAGGTCAGGTCACAAAGAGTACTACATGAGACGTATATTCAATTTATTCGTCCCACTTTTATATGTCGGAACGTTTTAAGAGTACTTAAAAAATTCTACATTGTCCATCGCATTTTCTCGGGACCTCGACCATCGTCCGCCATGTCCGAGTGGAGTCTGAGGGTCCTCGGGGTCCGTCCCGAGTCACCTAGGCGAGTGACCATCAGACCCACCCCGTCCCCTCCGACTTGATGTCCCAGACCAGGACTATACACTGAAACTTAATAAGTAATAAACAAGAGTACTATTTAGATCATAGAGGGGTAGGACCAATATTGGTGAGTGCGGTCACGGACAAAGAAGAGAGAGGAACCGACACCCCTTATCTAGAGGGAAACCCATTTTCTTAAAGGCTCCCTGAAGGGACTAACAGGTCACCAATTCTGAGGTGGAGGGTCACGTCCCCTGTGTCCAAGGTGGGGACCAATCCCTTGATTCTAGGATGTACGGCGCCCCGGTGATTCTGGGTTGTGTCGGTTTATTTATTTATTAAAAAAAAAATTTAAGGTCTTTGGTGAGGGTGGAGATCGGAGTCTATGAAACGGATCTGACTCAGGGTGTTCCCGTCTTACCCCACGGGGTTCGGACTCGACTCCTCTTGATCTCCAACTGCCACATTGGGACCGGGGTGGTCCGTCCTACACGTTACGTCGACACGTTACTCCGAGGACCGAAGGGAACGAGAATGAATCCGTAGACTCGACCTCTTGTGCCTACACTACGGTAGATGAGTTCGGTGCTCCACGGTCTGGGACTAGAACCTACGACTCGATAATTTCTACTTATGTTGTCATAGAAACAAGAGTTCGACTGGGGGAGGTTTGAGGGTGATCAGACTCTCGATAGAAAAAAAAAAAAAAAGAAAACGGTCTTTCGACCCGCCCAAGAATTCATAGTCCTAGCGGTACATGTCAACACGTCCAACTCGTGACGTGGTTCCGGGGTTGACTTTCCGTCACCCTGACTGCAGGTCAGTTGTGAGGAGAACGAATAAATACTTAGGACTGGGTCCGACACAGACGGGTCTCCTTTCCCGTGTTTTGGTGGGGTACCCGATCGTTGTCGGGAGTCCCCTGGTACAAGGGTTCTGGACTCAGTCTCGACTCCTCCTTCGACCTGTCTTCTAGGTACCCCTCGGAACTCCACGATCGGGGTTTCTGTCCTAGAGGTTTGGGTCGTCGTCCCTCTCCTCTCTCGTTAAAACACAGTCACTTTTTCCGTCTTCGGAATCAGTCTTCGGTCTTTCTCGGACCTTTGGTTCTGTGTACTTCGGTTTCCTCCACCCCTCCCCCACGTCCCGTACCCCCGTTAGATGGGTCTTCCCCGTCCCTTTGACGGGTAACCGAGAGACGGGCTAGGACCCAGGAGAGGACGGGACGAGTCACGAAGTCCCTAATGGAAGGGTCGGGGAGGATGGGAGACCGACGACCCGTTACGAGACGTGTTTGAGGTCGGGACCGGCGTACGGGAAGGGAAGTAGAGGTGGTCGGGGTGACAAAGTCTTGAGTTAGGTCCCCCGTGGACCGGCTCCCGTCGCAAAGATCGAGTGTCGTCTATCCTGTAGAGAGGGGACCAGGGGTACCAGGGGACACGAAGGGATATCGTTGTCTGTCCGTCGCAACAACATTTAACATTTGTCTGCTTAGACAGTCAGGGGAGGGGTGGTGGATCGTCCCCTCTCTCCGGGTCAAAGAAACTCCTCTCAGACTTACCGTTCTAAAGAGTCGTTTTGACAGACAGTTATTTAAAATCTAAAGTCTTTGACGGTACCTTGCGTCTTAACAGTGTCAGGGGTGGACTTTGTAAAATTAGTGTGTTTTTCGAGGTAAATGACGAAACCTCAAAAATCGTGTACGTGGTAGTTCTTCGTGTCTCCTTGAACATTCCTTTCTACGGTCGGTGGGAGGGCCCGAGGATTACCCCGGTGAGACTTAAGAAGGTCGACGAGACGACCACCAAGTGAGACATAGAGTTCTGTCATACTGAAATTGTACGAAAGATCTTACTAGTCAAAATCCATACCAGATAATTAGTCGAAGGACTAATTAGACTCAAGTCTAATTAGAGTATACGTAATGAACGTTAATGAACGTTAATGAGTATACGTAAGGAACAAACCTACTGATATTTTCATATTTATGATGGAAATATAAAGATGCAGATTTGGGTAGTAGGAAGGGGTGACGGAAAACTGAAAGGGAACCACTCTGCATTTCATAATTAAAGGGAGAGATAAGGAAGGAGGGTCGGGACGATTCGAAATGAAATAAAAAAGTTCTAACTACAAGACAAGGTGTTGATATTTATTCCAAAGACAAGAAAGAAATGTCCGGCTCAGATTTTTAACTTTTACCTCCTCGTCAAAAACGTACTGATACTAATCCGGTCATGACTACCACCAAGTCGGTTAGTGACATTGTTGTTACTCGTGCGACGGAAAGGACATTCGGAAGACAAACAGGACCTTAAAGACGAACGGAAAGAAAAGAAACATGATAGACAGATAAAGTATCGGAGTGAAAATAAAGGTTTGAAAGCAAGTATTGTCTATGAGATTACTCGTCTCTTAGTACGACTTTTCTAAATTAGTGATTGGTTGGGTTGACTTAAGTTATATACCCCTACTAAGTATCGTCTACCACCAGTCTTACCTGTTTTGTGACCGGGGGTTTCGGTCCCCGTCTACCATCTTCCGGGAGACAACACGGTCCATAATTGAGGACCTCAGACCTAGACGTAGTACCATTCCAGGTCGACGGTCCTTCTCCGACCCGTCCCTTCTTCCCACCGAGTGCAATCGACGATAAATTGTTGGTTAAGTCTTCATGAATTTGACCGTGTAGGACCGATTTGTAGCCCGGACGGTTGCTCAGTAAAAGGGGATTCAGGAGGTCGGTAGTCAAAGTAGACGTGACCGATGAAGACTGTACGGGACGGGTCGACACGATGTTCCCTAGGGGACACTGGGTTTAGGGTGCAGAGGAAAGAACCAACTGGGAGTACAAAACAATTTATATTTCGGGTCACAACAGTATACTATAAGTTAAGTCCCCTACTATAATTTGTATAAGTTGGTAGTTGATTAAGTCTTTAAAACCAATTAGTCATAGAATAATGTTTCAGTGTGTTTCTAAAACGACGAACTTTTAGAACGAAAATATTTAACTGTAGTCACTGTGGTGTCAACTTCTTAATGACATAAAAGTCATCGAACTTTTGGTCGTTTGTTCGCTCTCCAAGAGCCCTGAAGGGACCTTCAGGCCACCAATTCTGAGGGGTGAAGGTGCCGTCCCCCACGTTCAAGTTAGGGACTAGTCCCTTGATTGGTCCCTAGACCCACGACACACCGTACCGGTTTTTTTTTTTTTTTTCTCTCTCTCTCTCTCTCTTTCCCCAAGAGTCGTCAGGTTGGTATCCACCTTTGAGAGTAGGAAGAGGGTCCTACGGAGTGGATGATCCTCACTCTGTCCTGATCGGTCATGCAGTCGTTGTGGTAAAAGTTAGACCTACAGTTTATGGTCCTCTACTAATTGATGCAAGAACGATAACTTGATTTTTGATTTCACGTTTGTCTTCAAGATTTTACCAGAAAGACGTAAGGTCACCTAACGGAATGTGGTAGGGACTCACGGGTCGAGGAATGAAATCCGCGGTTACGAAATAATTGTTCGTGAATGACTTACAGAATGTACCAGGTTAAAGGGTAAGAGACCCTTGAGCGACAAAGCTTCTCTTTTATCCGGTCTCCTGTCTGGTAACAGTGTGTCACTAGTCACCCCACTGTTTCCCTTGTGTTTACTGGCACCCTCGTGATGTCTCCTTGGAGTGGGTTCTTTCCTTTCGTGTCCATTCACCAACCTACCCATGTACCCACTTACCTACTTAACTATCTATCCATCCAACTATCATCCGTTTATCCACCTACCTACCTCCTCACTCATCTACTTACCCAACTAACCACCCACCCAGATACTTACGTGCCTACCCACTCCACTGTAGTGTCTCAACTCACCCCTACTTTTACGTCAGGACTAAGAAGATCTCACATTTATGGACTTTCAGCTCCGTCGGGGGAGTTGGATCAGTAGAGACATAAGGTCCCGGATCGTGTCCGGACTATGTACTATTCATAAGTTCTTTACAAACCGTTCATACACTGAGGTAATCTTAATTACTTGCGGTCGGTCAAGTTTCTCAAGTCGGTTTAGAGTAGGGGAAAAACCGGAGTCAAAGAACACATTTAATCTATACTTCGTTGGACGGTGTCCTTAAAGATTACAATAACCAGGATCTCTTTCCTCTTACCCGAATCCCTGGTCAAAAACTAAGTGGTGCACTGTCTGGAGTCCGGTGGTCGTAGAGAATGAAGTGGGTGAAATTGGGGGGTGTAGAAACGGGAGAGACTTCGTGAAGTATGTGTAATAGAATAAGTTGTGACTCTGTTCACAATAATATTACTACGGAGAACTTGTCTACTCCACTGACTCCGAGGCTCTCCCATTCTTTGAAACTTCAACCTAGGTAACCACAACTTTAGGACCGAGATGATGCATTTGAACCCGTTCAGTGAAGTGGAGAACCTTGGGGAGTTTTTACATTTTCTACTTTACCCTATTTTGTAAATTTCACGAGTCAGACGTCCTCCATTAAATTTCACCAAAAGAAACAACCGGTTCGGTCCTTCCACGTCTTTACTCTAAGGCGAGAAAAATGGTTGGTACGACTATTGAATTTCAGTTGTTCTTTCTAATTTCAAGACGAACCCGACGACGACGACGACGATTCAGCGAAGTCAGCACAGGCTGAGACACGGTAGGGCATCTACCTTCGGTTGGTCCGAAGGGGTAGGGACCCTAAGAGGTCCGTTCTCATGACCTCACCCGACGGTAAAGGAAGAGGTTACGTACTTTCACTTTTCACCTTCACTTCAGCGAGTCGGCACAGGCTGAGAATCGTTGGGGTACCTGACGTCGGATGGTCCGAGACGGCGTGTACCCTAAAAGGTTCTCATGACCTCACCCCACGGTAACGGAAGAGGTGACGAATCCGATACCACGAAGTTAATATACACTCCTTCTAAAGTCATTGTGTAAAGCTTTGAACATTGCAAATCTTATTGATTTTATTAGTTGCTCGAAGACATGGATGGGGTCGGCATTCCATTAACCCAAGTGGTCAGCAAACATTTGTTCAAAGAGGTCAGACCACCGATTCGGTGGAGAATGCGCTGGGAAAATACGACAAAGAAAGGGGGCGAACGGGGGACCACCACTTATATCCGTGTTGTCCAAGTCATAGAGTGGTCGCAAGGCAAATTCGGACGGGGCGAGCGCCGACGACGGTCTACGGCAGATCGCCGATGACAATTGTGACGTCGAGTCCTTTCCGCAAACACGATGCCTTTCCTAACTTACAGGGAACGGACTTGGAGTGAAGACCTAAACCAGGGAGTGACCGACACCCTGGAACCCGTATAGCAAATTGAAAGGACTTGAAAGCAAAGGTGTAGTTGTCTTACCCATGATGTGGATGGAGTCTCTCAAAAGGACTACCTATTCTATTGACTCCGTGTTGAGGATTGTTTTACATCTACACGGTATTTTAAATCAAGAAGAAGATTATTTGACTTTTTCAATTTACCGTACTAACTTAATAGTGTTTGAGCGAATGACTAAAGTACCGTCTTATTACCCGGTGTCCCGTCCCGTCAAAACTCTTGTCCCCTTCCTCCCTTTTCCTCTAACAATCCTTTTGAGTCCCGAAGCTCGTGTCCACCCCTTACACCCACGTCTCACCCCTTCTGTAAGTTCTAGGCACTGGAGATGAACACAAAAATCCTGTGTCCGTACACTTTTGGTGTCCTGTGTCGTCTTAGATTCTGTACTTACCGTCGTTCACAAGGTTCTTCCTTATGCCCGGTCCGGTTAGTACCTCCCGAGGGACCTCTACCCCCAGAAGTTCGACCCTACCCTAAACCTCTTATTTCTTTCCGAGATCCCCATAAGGTTTAGTCCCTCCCCTCCTTCCTACTTTGTCTCGTTTCCCAGGTCGTAGAAGTACTTCCTCTGGTGGTTCTCTTTTTCCGTCCTCGTCCTCCAGTCTAGTCTGGTGGGACCCCGGTCCTCGAAGTGGACCCAGGAGACCTACCCCTCTTCGGTCACGTTTACAAGTTTGTCCTCGACCGTAAACGTGTGTGACACGGGTCGACGAATTGGACCGTAGAGACATATCCTACCTACCTTTCTTCTTTCTGATCTAAACCAGTTTACGTGTTTCTTAAGTTTCAATGTTAGGGACTTGGACCACAATCCCTCCTTTTTGTTTGCCTGTGTCGACAGAGGACCGTGAAGGTGAAATGTCGTCCGAGACGACCCGGATGACGACTTACATTAAGAAAGTATGAACCGGTCTGGGGACACGTTCGGACGTCGACGGAGTAGTCCCCGTCCGTTCGTCGTTGGGGAGAGACGGCGTCACGCCGTCGTCGAAGATAGTGGAACTCCGTCACCATGGACTATGTCCCGGTCAGGATCCGGTCGACTCGTAGTCCCAGTAGACCCTCCGGACCCCGGGAGCACCTTTGTGTCTGAGGGTCGAGGTCGAGGTTCGTTGACTTCGTCTTAGAGACCCCAAACCGGGATCTGAGTCTTAAGAAAAAAAAAAAAAAAAAAAAACAAGGTCAGTACGTCGTACACCCAAGAATCAAGGGTTGGTCCCTAACTTGAGTAGGGGGAACGTAACCATCGTACTCAGAACTGGTGATCTGGTGGTCCCTTAAGGGACCTGAATCTTAAAAGAGAGAAATTCATAGGATCTTAAGTTTCAACCACAAAAAAAAAAAAAATTCAAATGAATAAAGACCGACACGATCGAGAAACAACGACGTACTCGATGAGAGATCGACGTCACACTCCCGAAGTGTAATACCACCAAAGAGAACAACAGCTAGTGTCCAAGATCCCGTACTCCCGCAGTCGTCAACACCAGGGGTCCAAGATCTCGTGCCCGAGTCATCAACACCGGGAGTCTGAATCAATGAGACACCATACACTTTAGAAGGGTCTAGTCCCTAGTTTGGGTACAGAAGACGTAACCGTCCGTCTAAGAAATGGTGACTCGGTGCTGTCTTCGGAGATCTGAGTCTTAAGAATGATCGAGAAGTCCACTACCTGTAGGAATAGCTCCGAGTCCTATGGACCACTCGTCCCTTGTTCCTCGTTAAACGTCAGTCTGTCTGAGTCCAGTCAGGGTCCGGGTAAGGAGAGTTCGACACGACGAGACCAACGAGACCCGTTCAGTAAAGTGGTGAGATTCACGGTCACAGGGGGGCTGTTTTAACCGTACTTTTTGAGAGGGTCTCCTACTACCTCTGACAGTCGTGTCTCAGTCCGTGTGTCGTCCATCAATCATCTCCTTTCTAATTTGGACCCGTACGGGCCCCCGGGACTGACAGGAATGCATGAGAGGTATGGATGTCGGATACTTAACTATTAAGTCAGAGGGGTTTTTCTTCACCGACCTTTACTGAAACCCCCCTTTTCTCCCTTCAGAGGTCCTTCCCGAACTACGTCATTTAGAGTTTTCGTTTACAACTCTAAACCGGACCGAAAAGGAGACCCACATTGTGGTAGGGTAGAACGACCTGGACCTTCTTTGCCACCCCGTCCCGAACAGGGATCCCGGAGTGCAGGGAAGTCCCCGAGGAGAAGGGAAACGAGTTCGTCTGAGGGTCCGAGAGAGTGGTTACGTTCGCACACGTAAGTAAGAAAAAAACCAAAACAAATTTACACCAAGTTAATAGTGACGACTGTGTGGAGTAATTGTACTTTAAGAAGTGGTATGTATGATTAGTGTCATTTCAATGGGAGAGGGAAGGCACCCCCACCTCTCTTACTCTTGATGAGACCTTCTATTAAAAGTGACTTTAGATTGGTCTGAAACAATTTCCCTGACACTGTTCCAATATTTCCTATACTTTTTGCTGTAAAATTGTAAACCGGTAGTTGAATTCCTTTACCAAACGGATACATTTAAAAACAAAGTAAACACCGACACGACCTAGAAGAAACGACACGTACCTGAAAGAGATCGACACCTCTGACCCGTGTCGAGTAGGAACGAAGAGCAACGTCACCGAAGAGAACAACGCCTCATGTCCGACATCCGGTTGTCAGAAGTCATCTACACCACACACCCGGATCATCGACACACCGTACACCCTAGAAGGGTCTCAGGTCCCGAGTTCCCGAGTTCGAGCACAGGGGAAGTGATCGTCCGTCTAAGAATTGGTGTTCTGGTGGTCCGTTCAGGGTTAAAAACATTAAAAAGTTATTGAGATGGTAGTGTAAAGGGTCCGTGGAAGTGGAGAGACAGAGAGGAAAGTGGAGTCCGAAGCGAGGGTCCTAGTGACGGACATAAGTCGTCAAAGGATCGTAGGGCCCTAGGGTTCCCTATACCCACCAACACCTCACTGTCGAATACCACCGGACTTGGTCCCCGATCTCCGTCACACGTAGGACTCTATGTCACTCCTAGACTAGTGACCGACCCACATTCTTCTGTCCTCCCTTGACTTGTACTAGTTGGGATTTATAAGTAACCTTCCTGATTACGACTTGGACTTCGAGATTATGAAGCCGATGGACGACGCTTCTTGACTGAGCAATCTTTTCTGGGACTACGACCCTTTCTAACTTCCGTCCTTCTCTTCCCCTGCTGTCTCCTACTCTACCAGTTTACCGTAGTGGTTGAGTTGTCTGTACTCAAACTCGTCCAAGGACCTCTATGACTTCCTGTCACTTCCGACCACACGACGTCAGGTGCCCCAGCGTCTCAGTCTGTACTGACTCGTTGACTTGGTGTCGGTGAAGACCAGACCTGTCCCCTTTCAGTCCTTCCCTTACCCCACCCTTCTCACGATTCTGTGTGTCCTCTTCCTGGTCCAAACCCTACCCTCTTCTAGTAATTGAAGAGTTACCCGTTCTCCTCCTCTCTATATAGTCCTAAGGACAACTGAGGGTTTGAGTTGTCTAAGTTGCCCCTGAATTTGTGTGCCACGTCCCAAGACAAGACATAAATACAAAAGAAGAGGACATTCTCTTCCGGTTTACTCGTACGTCCCGTCCACGACTCCGGGACCGTTCAATAGGTCCTAGGTATGGCGAGGGTAACTCTCTCAGTAAAGGATCCGTCCAACGATTCTTCAGGTCCCCTGGGGTTCCTCTCTCCCCAGACCTTAAGAGGTCCTCCTTCTTTCCTGTTTAAAAAACAGGGAGATGTAAGGAATCCTAATATATTGTTATTACATAGGACGAACTCCTGTCAGAGACCTTTTTTTGAAAGACCGATTAGGACAATAGAATTCCACATTTAATGTCCTCATCTAGATCACTCCAGAAGTGTTGGAGGTCTGTAAGAAAACTAAGTGACATTATTGATTAATCTCTCATATATTGAGGTACCGATTGTGATCGTTCCCCCATGAGAAAGACGGGGAAAGACTACGGATTATTTTGAAATAATGTGTTTTCGAGACTTGTTAGTTCGGAGGAGAGACCGGGCCTAACTTAAGGAGAGACCTCCGGTTCTTAGGGCCCCAGAAACACACCAAGTCGTTGTTGGAAAGTGGTAGTAAGCGCTAGATGGCGAACCTTGGATAGGAACTTCAGTCCAGTACTAGGCTCAGCCGTCACCTCAGTTTGTACTGTAGAGGGAGGTCAGTCACTTTTCCTCCTTCCCCTTGGCTATCTGCCCTCCACTGGGGTTCACTTCAGAAGGGGTGGGGTGGGGGCGAGACGTCGCACTGCTCAAGTGGAGTTGACCTGGTTCAGTACCTCGGTGTTGGTGTCCGTCCCCTCCGACCCTTTATGGTAGGAAAAAAACACCTGTCGTTGCATAGGGCCATTAATAGTCACTAGGCAATGATCCATTTTTTTCCTCTCATTTACGTTGGGCGTCAGGGACAATTATTAGTAGAAGGGGTTCTACGGTCTTGAAAGGTTCCTCTTCGAACCGCAGTCTTTACTACCAATACTGTGGTCGCAACGAGTACTCTCATGGGTCTCACCCTTCTACGGACCTCTTAGGTCATCTTGATGAGAAAGTCCCCGCCCGGCCCTTCTCGACTCTACGTCCTCCCCACTCCAGTACTTCGGGATCCTGGGCCTAGGCCTCGCGGCCCGCTCAAAAGCCGAACCTTGAGCCGCCTCGCCCCTCACCGACGTCCCACCGGCGATCTACAGCGACGTCTCTCCAGCGGACGCCACACTTGGCTCGTCCAAAGCCACCTCGCCTCTGGCGCCGCCCCCGGGCGACCTTTCCGACCCCGAGACCACGGGCCTGGTACTCGTCTCTACTGAAAAGGTCTAGAACCGACTCCTGTTCTCCTCTTTCTATGGCGTTGTCGACCTTTACCTAGTGCTCTAAATTTCTCCCGAACCCAAAAACAAAAAGAAAGGGAGAGGGTTTCTGACTTTCTCTTAACTCAGAAATTTAGGTCTAGGTTTCTTCAGTCACCTCTATCATCAACTTTGGGTCTCTTGCTCCTCTTTTCGTCTCCTCGCTCCTCCGTCTTCTCCACTCTTGACGTCCGGGCCCTCCAAACTCGGATCCCTTTCCTCTGCAGAGAAGGCAACTCCCTCTGCCTGACGGCTTCCCCGGCCCGCACCGCCTCCGCCGTACGCTCCGTCCACAGGGCCCAATTTCTCACCAAAGATTTTAGTCTTTGTCCTTGAAGTTCACCGCCAGGTCACCAACCGTAAGGCGCGAAGGTTACGGCTCCTGCGCCCAAGGTAGGGACTAGTCCCTTGATTTTAAGGTGAACGGCGTGATGTTTATTTTTAGTATATTTATTCCTTTTAGTTTTGACCGACATCAAGGAAGGGGTGGTGGTGGTGGGAGGGGGGAGTAGGGTCTCCCAGTCTCCGCCCTCCTCAAAGAGTAGAAGGGGAGGAGGACCGTCTCCGACCCCGTGGCGTCCCTGAGTGTCCTCCACGGGGTAACGAATCGGCTTTATACACCAGAAACCGGTGCTACATTTTCCTTCTGACCTACATCCACATCTCAGATCCCTCCCAATGTGACGAGACTTTTGCTCCACCCCTCCCCACGAGGGTGACGACCCGACACTTGTTTTCGTTTCGTCTTCCCTTCGCTCCCTGAAAGGACCGCCGGGTCACCAATTCTGGGACGTGAAGGTTACGTCCTCCGTGCGCAAGGTAGCGACCAACCCTTTGATTTCTAGGACGGACGGAACGCCACGTCGGTTTTGTTTGTTTAGGGTTTTTTGTCTCCCGTTCCTTCTTACCGCGGGACCTCTGCGCGAGATTAACCGTTTTCACCGACTCCCTTGATATACTTGTCCTTTAAGATTACAAGGTGAAACCCAGTCTGAGATGACTACACTGAATCGTGTCGTGTTATCAACTAACTGTTACAACACAATCAAAGTCCTCATGTCGTTTCACTAAGTCAATACTTCACAATCAGTAAGTCAACACAGACTGAGAAACACTGGGGTCTGACATCGGACGGTACGAGGAGGCAGGTACCTTAAGAGGTCCGTTCTTATGACCTCGCCCATCGGAACGGGAAGAGGTCCTTTAGAAGGGTTGGGTCCCTAGCTTGGGCGTAGAGGACGTAACGTCCGTCTAAGAAATGGTAGCCTTGGTGGTCCCTTCCGGGACTAAGTCAACATGTCCATGGATATAAGTAAGAAAACTGTCTGTATTGATTGCCTAGTAATGTGAGAAGAGACCACTTGGAACTTCGCCAGAGTCGGTAAAAGGACCCTTCAGTGGTGGTTACCTAATCTAGCCTTCAATTTTTCATACCAGACGTCCATTTACACTGCGAGACGGACAAAGAGATTCATTTCATAATAACCACGTGTTTGTGTCGACGAGTAAATGAATGACAGTCACTGACGAAAGGACGATGTTCCCGTCTGCACGTATTAACACTTGTCTCGACCATATCAGGTCTTTTGGAGTTTATAAATGAGAGATGGAGACTTCTTTTTACATTGAACTAGTCTCAGACACACTCTTTAATTTATGTTAACTAGAGGAACCTAAGTTCCTTATGAGACGAGTTCTGACTGATTCAAAATTTATAAAGGATAAAAACGAAAGAAAAAGTTGTAACTTTTTCACACGGACGCACGATTCAGCGAAGTCAACACAGACTGAGAAACGTTGGGATACCTGATATCCGGTGGTCCGAGGAGACAGGTACCTTAAGAGGTACGTTCTTATGACCTCACCCAACGGTACGGGATTAGGTCCCGTAGAAGGGGTGGGTCCCTAGTTTGGATGGAGAGATGTAGAGGATTTAACCGTCCGTCCAAGAAATGGTCGACTCAGTGGACCCTTCGGACTTCTTCACACTGTTTTATTTAACAGTTTTCACGTGACAAAAAGTCCCATGTTGGTTATTTACAAGTGTATACTTATATAAGTGCATCGGTGGTGGGTCTAGTACTGTTTCATAACTCGACTGGATTTTCAAGACAACCCAAAAGAGCTTCCTCCACAACTTTTGGGACTTACTTGAAAAATCGATTGAGTTATGTACAGGTCGAGGGTCTTCCAAGGAAACGTGGGGAAGTGTCCGTCATAAGGGGTAGACCTCCAGTGGAGATGAGACTGGAGATACTGAACAATAAAACAGAGAAGAACCTGAAGTACACCTACCTTACTATGTCATACTCGGAAAACACAGAGAAAAGGAAGGAACATACAGGTATCCTAAGTAGACACAACGACGTACATAGTGATGAAATAAGAAGAAAGGACGACACATTATAAAATAACATACCTATAGGTGTCACAAAATAGGTAACAAGACAACTACCTGTGGACCCAAAAACCGATATTACCTTTTCCAATCCTACTTGTAAGAAAACACCCCACATACGTAAGTAAAGAGAAATAATATCTGGATCTTTACCTTAAAGACGTAACACCTCACAAATAGAAATCGCTTATGAGGGGTTTAACTTAGTCAAATAATTTCTTTCACTTTCACAATCAGTGAGTCAGCAAAGCTGAGAAACACTGGGGGTACCCGACATCGGACGGTCCGGAGAGGTAGGTACCTTAAGAGTTAAATATGAATACACGTTTTGACGTGAATTTGTCGTACCTTTGGAATCACCGACCTCACTACCGAGGATGCCTTCTTGTGAGTCCACAATGACTTGTTTATTCCCTCTACCGTCTTGGTCACCAGGACCTCTAGTGTCGTTCTTCCACCAACACGAGTGGACCATGTTTACACCTAGTTGACCTACAGTAATTACGTCATGTTTTGTCTGGTACGGAGGAACCCGGTGGCCTTGGACTCCTCAGGTCTAAGGCCGACCAGACCCTAAGAACCCGGTGAGTCCTACTACAGAAAGTTGTAACCGAGTGTATTGGTATGAGTGTCCTCGGACTACATGGGTGGAAGGGGACCTTCCCCCATATAAGTGTCTCACCCGAAGACTCAGTCCTTCCAAGACTTCCTCAGGCACCCGAACCTTCCATTGTAAAATTAGTAAATCGACGAACCCTTCGTATTCGGGAATTGGTCTCTTTAGAATTTATTGGAGGGTGGGTTATCGATTCAAAGGAGAGACACCGTCCAGACAGGCCCTGGGACAGAGGCCCGGAGGGAAGGAACCTATTGTCGTATTAAAAGACGGACTCCGGACCAAAAGAGACGGCGAATCAGAAGGAGACGACGACGAAGAACCCGACCCAAGTCAAGTCGAGTCGAGTCAGTGAGTCAGCACAGGCTGAGAAACGCTGGGGTACTTGGCGTCGTGCGGTCCGGGGGACAGGTAGTGGTTGAGGGCCTCAGGTGGGTTTGGGTACAGGTAACTCAGCCACTACGGTAGGTTGGTAGAGTAGGAGATAGCAGGGGAAGAGGAGGACGGGAGTTAGAAAGGGTCGTAGTCCCAGAAAAGTCTACTCAGTCCCGGAAAAGTTTACTCAGTCACAGAAAAGTTTACTCAGTCGAGAAGCGTAGTCCACCGGTTTCATAACCTCAAAGTCGAAGTCGTAGTCAGGAAGGTTACTTATAAGTCCTCACTGGAGGAAAGGACTTAATCGACATCAGAGAGACACGATGAGACCTCACGGGTGTTCTGTAGGGAACACCTAAAGTAAGTAGTCTAGAATCCTAAACCCCTGAACTAAAACATGAACGGTACTCGAACCAAATCCTGTGTGACTTAAAGACAGGGAAAACCCTGTGCCCTCAGGTCATCCTTTTATCTGTGTGTTCAGTTCCCGAATGAATCCTTTGAATCAACCTGGTCCTAAGTCTAAACCATTTTCTTCGCCGACTCTAGTGAGTTCCATGTATTTCCCCTTGTTAACCTTCAATTGGAACCCCTTGTGTAGTCTTAAAATCCCGTCTTGGTCATCTCCTTGTCTTGGATCTTTCTTGGTATGTGAATTTTTTTTTTTCTTGTATGAGTAGTCAGAACGGTTGTACAGTATTAATAAAAAACTTATAAACGAGTCTTCCGAAACACACAATAATCATAACCATGGATCTTCTCGAAGAGACACTTAATCCGTAGTCTTCCTGAACCCTAGACTACTGGTGAGACTCTGGAGACTACTGGGTGCGACTGATGTTGGTAAAGTGTCTCACTAAACTCCTTTAGAGAACTTAAGACCAGGGGTTCTGAACTCTCGTTTCAAATGAACCTGTAGGGGGTCGTTCCGACTCTATACACTAACGTATTTACTCTCGAGGTCTCGTCACTCCTGACCGACGAACTCCCTTTCATGGGTCGAAACACACTTCTTGTTTCTAAATGATACACTTCTGTGTTCGGAAGAGACGGATTAGAGGTACAAAGGTAACGTTGTAGACTGAGACCACGAGGAATTTATGAACAACCTACCTACCTACTTGTCTGCTTACCTACCCACCTATTCACCTACCTATAAACTCATCTACCTACCTAACCCACCTAATTCCCTGTTTACTCCCCTATCTACCTCCCGTCCCACTCCTAAACCAGTGGACAAAAGGTTATACAAATCCAAAGGACGGAATGAAGAGAGGGCACCAGGTTTGTTCGTCCTGGGTGGTTCTTTTGTATCTCCGGGAAATGAATTATACAAGTTGAAGTCCCTACTATGTCTAAAACAAAAGTTTGGACTCCAAATACAAATGAGTTGTTTTTGTAACGTACACACCTTGAGTTTGGAATGTTTTCTATTCCAACTCCCTAATTATTATTTACACTCATATTTTTGAAGATTATGTAAATAATTATATATCGGAGATTTTCTTGTCATCTCATGGTGAGGTTTTTTTTTTTTAGAATTACCGTAAACTTTGTAAAATCCAATCGTTATTGGATTATATATTAATTAAGTGTTCTTTATGAAAGTCTTAGATCAAGAGACTGTAAAGTTTTACTAAGAACATGTAGACGAACGGAATGACTTTAATAACACATACTTTTCGTGACGAAAAGTAGACGAAGTAAGGGGTGCGTTTATAAGTGTAGAAAGACTGTAATACTAGTCCCAGGGGTTCAGTACAGACCTCACTGTGTGGTAAAAAGGACCAAGGTAAGATTACCCCGAGGACTCACACTTCTCCCCTGAGTCCTCAGGTCGGTGTACCTAGTCGGAAAACTTGATCTCCCTACGTTAACCCCTTCTTAAGGACATGGACGGTGTGGATAAGGTGTCCCGAAGACCCTCTTAGGGACTTCTTTTTATCTACTCTCTGAGAGAATCAGTGAAAGGTCCGGGATACATCGAAGACACGTCAAATACGATACCCATAATCTTCTCCTAGGAGTAAGGTCTGACTGAGAACGAGAGTCTCGTCTACTACAGTGAGTGGACGAGTTTCCCGAGCCCGGACAGGAGAGTGTACCGGTTACAATTTTTTGGGAGGGGTGCCAGACGTCCCGGTAGACACTAGACTGGGGTGATTGAGAGACTCGAGTCGAGAATGTTATGAAGGACATGATTGACCCGACGACGACGACGATTCAGTAAAGTCAGTACAGGCTGAGACACACTGGGGTGTCTGTCTTCGGGTGGTCCGAGGGGACAGGGACCCTAAGAGGTCCGTTCTTGTGACCTCACCCAACGGTAAAGGAAGAGGTTACGTACTTTCCCTTTTTACTTTCACTTCAGCGAGTCAGCATTGATTGACCCGATGTTGGACGGTTTGAACTAGGTGGGGTCCTGGAGACCTGAACGCTAAGGGAGACGGATCTTACGAGGAGGAAGATTATACGAGTGAAGAAGTTAAGAGACGAGTTTCGAGGTAGGAGTGTCTGTTGGAATGAGAAGTCGGGATAGATTTTATGGTAGGTGAAGGAGGAGATAAGGGAATGGAATTAAAGAAAAAGAAGTACCGTCATTAAATAATTATAAGAATAAAGACAGAGAAGGTGGTCTTTCCTTACAGGTACTTCCGTTGTTTGACAGACAGAACACAGGTACCGTGATTCTTGTACGTATCCACGAACATTATCAAAAGATAACGACACGTTGTTGAGTAGTATTTCGATCACCGAATTTTGTTGTGTGTAAATAATAGAGTCACAAACACACCCAGTTCTTAGGTCCACACCGAATCGATTCAGAAGGAGAGGTCCTAAACAGGACGCTGACGTCAGCTCCTCAACCGGTCCCCACCTCAGAGTAGAATTCTATACTAACCCCTTCTTCGATGCAGGTTCGAGTGTACAACAACTATCCTAAGTCAAGGAACATCTAACAACCTTACTCCGGAAGTGAAGGAAAGACCGATAATCACTTCACACGGGAGTCAACAGTCTCCCAGAGAGGGATCACATCAAGTGATGCAACGTAGAACGAAGTAGTTTTAGAAGTCAATTGTTCTGTCTTCAATACAAAATACATTGTTTTAGTGCCTTCACAGTAGAGGAAACGGTAAAAGATGACCGATCTTCTTTCAGTGTCCAGTATGGGAATAAGCATGTTCCCACACTTATAGTCCTCCACCCCTAGTGATCCCCTATAAAATCTCAGAAAGACGGTATAATGAACGAAGTCAAGTCCCGTCAGTGAGTCAGTACAGGCTGAGACGCTAGGGTACTTGGCGTCGTGCGGTCCGAAGGGACAAGTAGTGGTTGAGGGCCTCGAACGAGTTTGAGTACAGGTAACTTAACCACTACGATAGGGTGGTAGAGTAGGAGACAGTAGGGGAAGAGGAGGATAGAAGTTAGAAAGGGTCGTAGTCCTAGAAAAGGTCACTCAGTCAATAAACGTAGTCCACCGGTTTCATAAGTAACAAGTAAATAAGTAAACAACTTCGAAAAGTCGAAGTTGTAGTCAGGAAGGTTACTTATAAGTCCTGACTAATGGAAATCTTAACTGACTAAACTAGAGGAAAGATAGGTTCCTTGAGCGTTCTCAGAAGAGGTTGTAGTGTCAAGTTCTCGTAGTTAAGAAGCCGTGAGTCGGAAGGAATACTAGGTTGAGAGTGTAATGAACGAATCATTGATGGTTTATAATAATTTAGGTTACGATTTTCTACCATGACCCGTCCTCTCGACACTGTAAATACGAAAAACGTTAAGGAGAGAACATGTCATATCTTGAAACACTTTGACTCAACAACAAACAGGGCGGGGGGGGGTCGAAGGAAGATTACGAAACACTAATCGAAGTAGACGATCGAACACACCTGACAGGGTCCAAAGTTCCTGAGTGAGTTCTCTTCACTGGGTGTGTGTGAATTCTTGGGATGTTGGACTTTTAGTGGTAAGTGTCTTGAATAAGAAATAGACGGTCCTAGAGACCTTAATTACTAAACATAGAATAAATAAGGTACGACCTTCACCACAAGAAGAACTTACCCGTGAAACGTAAATACTCCAGAACGTCGATCGGTTCAATTATTACGTAGATTACTTTTTCTTTCTTTCTTTCTTCGTACCAAGTCAACCTATCTAGAATAATTATACTAAGGTAAAATTTTCCCGGTAATGAAGTCTCAGATGTACAGACCCTACGGCAATTTCTTTAAAAAAAAAGTGTCAGTGATACCGTTGTCTCTCTAGGGGGGGAGGGTGTATGTGTGTATAAGGGGACTTAGTTAATGTCTAAACAGGTACATTCCTTGACCTTGTGTAGGTGGAATAACCCTTAAGAAAAAAACGGAGGAAACCGTTTTCGAGGTTGAACAGGTTTCACTCGTCCTCAGAGTTTAGATAGTTATAAATGACTACTTCAGTAGCGGTAAGTAATTGTCCCTGAACTAGTCGTCTGTAAATAACTAACGGTCCGTACACGTTCAATGAGAACCCTTAAGTCTCGGTAGTGATAGACTCTTCGAGTGTCCGGGTGATGTCACTATTCGGTGTTGTTGTACTTCGTCGTCCTCGACTCACCCCAGATGGAGACCCACCATGTCTGGGACGAGTCCGTGAACCCTAGACGTGTTTACTGGGACGACCTCTTAGTGCTACAGTACTACACGTACGACTTGTGAAGACGGGACGTTCTTCCCCCGTCCGTAGAACTAGACCTTCCCTCCCGACGGGACTACGTGTCGTACTCTGTCCCAGCGTCTTTGGAAGGGACCCGGAACTAAAATATGCTTGAGTTGGTGATTTAACGACCCAGTAGGTTCGTACAGTGAATTAGAGAGACGACGACGATGACGACGATTCAGCGATGTCAACACAGGCTGAGACACGCTGGGGTGTCTGTCGTCGGGTGGTCCGAGGGGACAGGGACCCTAAGAGGTCCGTTCTTGTGACCTCACCCAACGGTAAAGGAAGAGGTTACGTACTTTCACTTTTCACTTTCACTTCAGCGAGTCGGCACAGGCTGAGAATCGCTGGGGTACCTGACGTCGGATGGTCCGAGGAGACAGGTACCCTAAAAGTTCCGTTCTCATAACCACACCCAACGGTAACGGAAGAGGGAATTAGAGAGATCGATAACGAAAATAGGGAATGTACTTTATCCTAATACAAAAAGGGACGACTTGGGTGTCCCTAGTGTAACGACAGACGACGAACAAACCGGTCTACAGAGGGGTCTGTCCGCATCCTTCGACGAGTCCGTCACTGTTAAGTGATGACAGAAACTCCGGGGTCACAATGGCTCAGGTTCGGACGAGACGAACGGTGCACACACACAAAATCAGTGAGTCAGAAGGATGAGAAACGTTGGGGTACCTGATATCAGACGGTCCAAGGAATCAGGTACCTTAAGAGGTCCGTTCTTATGACCTCACTCAACAGTAAGGGAAGAGGTCGTCTAGAAGGACTGGGTCCCTAGTTTACCCAGAGGACGTAACGTCCGTCTAAGAAATGAGAGACTCGGTGGTCCCTTCGGTGTACTGTCCGGTTTTTCAAGCCACTGTTCCACAACTCTATTCCTTATTGTTGAAATAAGTCTCTCGGTCGTCTGGTTCTTGTACCGTCTGATCACAGAGTTTTATTGGTAGAATAACCCCCAGACCGGTCAAAGTATCTCGTGTCTACCCCTTCTCCACTCCCTCATTTCATTTTTCGGTTAATTAGAACGTATATAAAGGCCCTTACCGGTAAGAGTCCTGTTCCTACACAATTAAAGGAAAAAGAACGTCGGTAAGTGTTCACCCGTCCCAGTCCCATAAAGGGACTTGTTTCCGTGAAACCAAATTGGGAGTTCGTCTCCCTGTCTCAAGGGGTGTCGTCCGACAATATATATCACACAATTCAAAGAATTCAGTCCAGGTTGATAAGTGTTGGGGTACCTGATATCGGAAGGTCCGAGGAGATGGGTACCCTAAAAAGTCTGTTCTTATGATTTCACCCAACGGTACGAGATAAGGTCCCCTAGAAGGGTTAGGTCCCTAATTTGGGTGTAAAGAATTTAGAGGACGTAACCGTCCGTCCAAGAAATGGTGATCGTGGTGGACTCTTCGGGTAATATATATCTGTCATAAGAAAATCACTTGTTTTGTTTGTTTGTTTGTTTTTTGAGGTTATACGTCAGTCTAAAATAAGAAGGGTCATTGTGGTCGTGTCACGTCCGTACAGGATCCGTGAGTTACCCCTCACCTCCGAAAAACGTTCGAGAGGTAATAGATGAGTGAGGAGTGTGACGGGATTACGATCGGACAGTGAGAAAGTTTCCCTGAACCCAGGTAGGATAGAAACCAAGAGGTTCTGTCGTCCCTCTTGGGGTCAACAGGGTCCGGATGAAATGTTGGGGTGGGCTCTAATACCGAGTTGAGTTGGAGAGATGAAACCTGGTAAAACATTGGGCGTCTCCTAGGTTCCCTCATCCTATACCACAACCTCGACCCATACTCCCTATCTCTCTTACCGTGTCTCCTCTCTCCCCACTCCCTATAAAGCGAGAAACGAAGACATTCTACATACTCTTATATGACCCACGAGACCCGTAACTCCCTCGTCGATCTAGATTCGCGAAATCAAAGAACCCACCTTCCTGAGAAAACTCGGGGGAGGGAGCTCCCCTTCACTTGTCCAAAGAGTAATTTGGAGTTCGTCTTCTTTGTTGTCCTTTTACTGTAGTTTCGTTTAGTAGCAGATTAATGAATTTTGGGAACTTTTCTCTTTTAATATTTTCGTTCGCCCCCTCCCCTTCTGTGTAATACATTTCTCCTTCTTTCTCTTTTTATTGTCGTCTAAGGAACAGTCTTTGTTACCTTTAGTCACAAACACGTACGCACGACTTAGTGAGTCGATACAGACTGATAAAACATCGAGGTACCTGATAACGGGTGGTCCGAAGAGACAGGTACCCTAAGAGGTCCGTTCCTATAACCTCACCCAACGGTAAAGAAGGAGGTCACATAGAAAGGTTGGGTCCCTGACTTGGGTACAGAGGACACAGAGGACGTACCCGTCCACCTAAGAAATGGTGACTCGGTGGACTCCTCGGTCTTTAGTCCCTCCTCGATTTTTCGGAGAACTACTTTCACTTTCTCCTCTCGCTTTTTCAACCGAATTTCGAGTTGTAAGTCTTTTGCTTCTAGTACCGTAGGACAGGGTAGTGAAGTACCCTTTATCTACCCCTTTGTCACCTTTGTCACAGTCTGAAATAAAAAGACCCAAGGTTTTAGTGACGTCTACCACTGACGTCGGTACTTTAATTTTCTACGAATGAGGAACCTTCTTTTCAATACTGGTTGGATCTATCATATAAGTTTTCGTCTCTGTAATGAAACGGTTGATTCCAGACAGATCAGTTCCGATGCCAAAAAGGACACCAGTACATACCTACACTCTCAACCTGACACTTCTTCCGACTCGCGGCTTCTTAACTACGAAAACCTGACACCACAACCTCTTCTGAGAACTCTCAGGGAACCTGACGTTTCTCTAGGTTGGTTAGGTAACACTTCCTCTAGTCGGGACCCTAAAGAAACCTTCCTTATTACGATTTCGACTTTGAGGTTATGAAACCGGTGGAGTACTCTTCTCAACTGAGTAACCTTTTCTGAGACTACGACCCTCCCTAACCCCCGTCCTCCTCTTCCCCTTCTGTCTCCTACTCTACCGACCTACCGTAGTGCCTGAGCTACCTGCAGTCAGACTCACTTGAGACCCTCTACCACTACCTGTCCCTCCGAACCGCACGACGTTAAGTACCCCAGCGTTTCTCAGCCTGTGCTGACTCGCTGACTTGACTTGACTTGACTTGACTTGTTGAAATTTCCTGACTTTCTGTATCCGACAGTTGGATCTTAAGATATGGGTCACTTTTATAGAAAGTCTGTGTTTCCGCTTCAGTTCTATAAAAAGTCTGTATGTTTTCGACCTTTTCAAATAGTGGTGTTCTGTATGTCCCATTCTTTACAATTTCTCTTAGGAAATCCGTTTTCCCTTACTATGATCTACCTTTATATTCAGGTGTGTTCTTTACCTCTCGTGGTCTTTACCATTTATATATTGTTATTTTACTGAGGAAGAATAAAATTTTTAATGGAATTTTCTCTTCAACTGTCAAATTTCGTTTTCACTATTGTTACATAGTACCTCAGACATTGTAAACATCTATGTCCCTGAAGAGACCACCCGGTCACCGATTCTAAGATACACGAGAATTAGGTCCCCTGGTTCCAAACTAGACACCAGTCCCTTTAATCTGGGATGTACTGCTTTGATCCTCGAGTATGCAGTGTTAGTTTTCTAGGACGTACGACTTTGATTCTGAGTCGTGTCGGTTTATTTATTTATTTCAAAAATTTCATTTGCTCGAAAATTTTACATATGTACTTCACATACTTTTGTTATAAAGTCACCCATCCCCCCGATTAGTTTCATATCAAATTATGTAAAGAATGTGATAATTAGTTCACCATTTTATTATAGTGTCGTACTGACACTATTCGATTTTTTACATATGATATTGGGATTGTGTTGGTGACTGTTATTTTTTTTCTTCTCTGTATTTTTTATTCGTTTCCTCAATTTTTATTTAGTATTTTTTATGAGTCAATTGTTTTTTCTTTATTTTTTACACATCTTACCCTGTTTATCTTTTATCATTTTACTACGATAATTTGGGTTGGTTTAATAATTAGAGTAATTTATTTTTATCAACTTTGTGGAGTTTATTTTTCGTCTCTAACAGTCCAACTTATTTTTTCGTTGTATGTTGAAAAAATATGAGTGGTTTTTGGTGAAATTTATATTCTGTCTATCTAATTTCCTCTTCCCTACCTTTTCTAACATGGTGTAATAGGATTTCTTTTGACCTCACCGATACAATTGTAGTCTACTTCATCTAAAGTATAGTTTCTATAATTTTCCCTATTTCTCTGTTTCCCCGTTAAATAGTTCATATGTATTTTAGGGTTAGTAGAGACATGGATTATTTTTGAATTTTTGTGCACTTCGTTTTTAATTATCCAGACTTTCTTCTTTAGTTAATTAGTATTATTAATATCATCTACAGTTGGTGAGTAAGTTATTAACTATCTTTTCCTCTTTTTTTTATCATTCCTAGACCTTCTCCACTTTTTGTGATATCTGAATTAAACGTAGATATACTCTGAGATGGGTTATTATCGTCTTACATGTAAGAAAAGGTAATGACACTAATTAAACCCCGTTTAACTAATGGGAGACAGGGAGCAAAGAGACTCGTATCTTAAGATGTAACCGTTTCCACAGAAAGTCTTAAGGTTCCGATAAAGGATCGAAGGTAGCAAAGATAAAAGTCAGGACCGACTTCAGACCCCACAATCGACCCGGGGTGTAGAGAGTACCCGTGATTAGAGGGTAAAAAAAGAACGTTCCCCAGTGTTCTAACGTCTTTCGAGGGGGTCTAGAGGTGAGAGGAGGACAGAGGAAAGACGAACTGAAGATTAACATTTCACTCCCCCTACCCGAGGTCCAGATAAGTAGGTAAGTAGGTTGAAATTATGTATAGAAGGACCGTGACAACATCTATTTTATCGACTTTAGGAACAACAGGAAAATACTAAAGGTTTATTCTAAACACACTCAAGTAGGTCACGAATAAACAAAGAAAAAACGGATCTTTGCAGAAAACCAACCCGAGTCTAAAATCTTCTGTTTTACTTACAAATCTGAATACTAAGTCATTTAATGAAGTCAAGAAACACTAAAAAAAAATAAAAAAACCGAGTTCCAGTCGAAAATTCGGTAGAGAATAAAAAATAAATTGCACCAATAAAACACAAGACAAGAAGGTCTAAACGGAAAGATTAATCTAAAGTGGGTCGATCTACCATTTTACTCAAACGGGAGGGACTAACGAGAAACCTCCCCGTCCCTGAACATATTATTCGGACAACCGTACCCCTCTACTCCAACGTCGACCATAGTTCATGTTACTTAGTACGCGTATGTATTTACTACCTCGTGCCTGGTGCGACTTCGTCCCTCCGGGACTGGTGTCAAAATTTTTAATATGTACACAATCCCTCTTACGTCCTCTAAACTTTCTTGGATTCTTTACTGAAAATTAGAAAACGTTCTATAAATAGAGGGACTCCGGGACTCCACCGGTCGCCACCTTACCTTCGTGCACACCCAATCAGAAGGGTGAAATTTAGAACCAACCTATAAATGACCTAATAAACTGTATGAATAGTACCCAGTAAATTTAAAAGTAGAAACCACACATGAAACAGAAAAGGGTTCAAAAATGTTACTCACCCATGGAAATATTAGTCCCTTTGGGTACCATTTACCTTGAATTTTTATTATAGATCTATAACACCACCCGTGTTTCCTTTATAAAACGTACCTACACATTAAGATAGTATTCCGTCCGACACCTGACGTGTCTGGAAACCTTGAATCTTGGACTACTGTTAGCTGGTGGAGTAGGTCCACGGATCCCCGGAGGGACCATAACAACAATGGAGTATGCGACAGGATCTGAAGAACAAAAGGGGGCTCAGTTAGGAAAGTCCGATCCCCGTCATGGGGTGACAAAGAGATTCAAATGTCTCGTCCTGTTTCCTCCAACATGTTTATAAACGAGTCGAAAAAATACGAGTTGCCTAACTTTGACTTAACTTCTACCCGTGGACGAGGGTCGACGAGGTCCGCCCCCGACGAACGTGTCTTATTGTCATTCATGACGGACCGTCTTATAAGTACTGAACCGACTCAGACCCTGATAAAAATATTCTACTCTCCCAAGTTGAAAGTTTCTTAAAACTCAAAGGGACCCCCGGTTTTACACATACACCCTTCCTGTTTCAGACCCTGATCTTCCCCTTTGGTTCCAATACTCGTTTACCGGTGAACACGAAAAAGGAACGAGGAGACAAAATGTCAGTAACTACCCGTACCGAACGGGTGATAGTGTACTTACTACTACTACTTTCTAATGAGAAAAAGTCCCTGGTTACACGGTCCGTGACACGACACCCGAACACGGTGAGTCTTGAGAAAACCATCGTACAATACCTTTTTGGTTAAGATCAAACGAACCCCCTTTTCGTCTCTAAGTGACCTGTACATGAACTTTTTAGGTCCAGGACCAAAATCTGTACTGTCCTTCGATGGAGAACTGACAAAAGGAGACCCACCAGTCGAAACCGTGTCGGTGGGGTCGACGACTGGTCCTCCGGTGGTCGAGGAAGTCCGGTGTGGAATGGAGGAGGAGTGGTTGGTGTCTCCTTTCTCCGACTTACCGTCATTATCAAAACTCTACGAAGGAGTGTATATAAAGGGGTCATCCTTAAAAAAAAAAGAGGAACACCCGGGGAAGGAGGAAATTCAGGGTCGGTTCCACACAATGATACGGTCCCCGGTCCTACCCACCCATGATGAGTCTCGGGTTTCAGGTGTCCCTCCTCCCTCTCCTGTGGAAGAGGTTCTTTTTCCCCCTGACTTCGATAGTCTCTTGGCCCCTTCGCTCCTTTCTCTGGTTCTCCCTCTTAGATCCCTCTCGTACTACGGACCAAGGGTCTCTCCGGACTCCGGTGGAGACATGGTTCAGAACTGAATCCCTCCCCTATACCATTTTTCTGTCCTTCGACATTCACCTCCCAGAACAAAGGGTGAAGGAAAAACCTTGAGACGGGGACAAACCTTGGGAAAAGACAAACCTTTTACGGGACCCGGTTGCGTCCTCCGAACGTCGTCCCACTTGACATCACTCCACACAAAACACCCCTTTACCAATCGTCACCACGGGGACCCAGGGGAAGTCAGGACAACACTGTCTCTTCCCTACGTCCTCGTCCATGAACAACCCCGACTCGTCCATCGTCCCTCTCTGTCTTGGTGGTACCCCAGTGTCACCGACCCTCCTGTCCCACCTGTCCACTGGGTTGGTCTCAGTCCGGGTTCCGAACGTCCTTACCACCCGTTCCTCTTCGTCAAAAGACGACCAGAACACCGACACTCCAACACTCGGATCTAGACGACCCCAGAACGTCTCTCGGAGTCTCATGTCGAGTGTACCTTCCTTCGTTTCGACCCTCTATCTCGTAGGGACTTCCGAAATCAAAGACCTGGATTTAGGTCCGTACTTCGTCTACACGGGACTCGAAAATTAAATGTATTCAGTTAGTTAAGGAAGAACAAATTCATACACGTTTAACCCAACAGACAGTAAATGTCGTCGCCAGGAATCGTCGGAAAAATTTTTAATTAAATAAGCCGATAGGGTCCAGAATCAACGACCTAGGTCCTAGAACTAGAAACCAACACCGTACACCCTAGATCAAGGGACTGGTCCCTTATTTTGGGCCCTTGTGACGTAACCCTCCAGTCTCAAAATCGGCAACCTGGAGGTCCCTTCAGGGGGATCGTTGGAAAACCGTGGTCCCTGGTCAAAACACTTTCTGTTCAAAAGGTGTCTCACCCCTCCCCCGTCCCAATCCTACTAATTTCACGTAATGTAAATAAGACACGAAATAAAGATAATAATAATGTAACACTATTAAAAGGATACTCTTAAATTACGACGTCCACTAGACTGTCCTCCGTCTCAAGTCCACCATTGCACTCGTTACGCCTCACTGACCATTTGTCTGCTTCGAAACGAGTAAACGTCACGAAGAGTGGAAGACGACACGACGGGTCGAGGATGAGTCCAAACCCCTGGGGACTAAATCTCGTCTTTCACGGGATCGAGTACGTCCCTTCTCCGTCGGTCGTGGTCCCTTCCACATCTCGGACCTGAATCACTCTCCTATCGGTCACCCTAACACTTCCTTTCCTCCTCTCCACAACCCATCCATCCCACCAGACTCTCGGTCCACCCTCTTAGACCCACTACGATTTCCCCTGTCACTTTGTTAAACAGGGCCCTCCACGTCAAGTATACAGTCTCCAGCCCCGTCCTTCCTCGACTCGTGTTGGACCGTAGGGTCCTTACCCTTCTCTTTCCGTCCAATAGTCCCAAATCTTCGATTCCGAGGGACCTAGAACTCGAAAGTCGACTCTTTCCGTTTCGTCCTCTGACACTTGTAACACTCTGGTAACTCTTCTATTTGAACCCTCGACCGTTCTCTATCTTAAACCACGACCCTCACGACTTGACTCTACCTTTCAAGACTCGTCTTTCGGTCTCTCAGCCATCTTTACACCCATTGTAGAGGCACGACTCACACCTAAACCCTCGGTGGTCATGTCCTTGCTCTCTTCTCCGGTACACTCTTTGCCGAGGTCTTTCATACGAATCTTCCAGTTGTCATATATGAATCCTCGGGTAAAACGAGTTCTGGTTAACGAGATTCCATGCATCCCCAGTGACATCAGGACCTTGGCTATGGTTTCCGGAGAGACTGTCATTGTCAACCAGTCTAATAGAACGCGTCTCTTTAGTTCATCATAAGGGGTGATCGATCTCGGGTTGTAAACTCTCTTTACTGGGAAGGGGGGGGGGGCGGGGGTATTTCATAGTTTAGTTCAAGTTGACGTTCGGAGTTCACACAGATTGTCTCAAAGTCTTTAGTCAGTTCACGGGTTACCGAAGGGCCATCGAGTCTCTTCCCCACCCCTACCTCCGACGGTCCTACCGCTGGAGGCGTCCCGTGGATCTCCGGTGGGCCTCCCTCGTCGGACCTCCAGATCTCAACTGTGTGTCCCGGCCTACACCAACCCCGGCCTTCCCTTGCACCTCATACGACCCCCGCCCCCACCACCACCACCCCTCCTGTTCCACCGGTCCTAGCACTGTCAAACCCAGATACTCCGACGTCAGTCGGTCATTGCCACTCAGGGGTTTTGCCTGCTGGTCGAGTCGTGGCCTGGGGCCCATCGCGGCCCAGTCCGGGTGCCGGGTGCCCGTGGGGTGTGATCCCGAGGCCCGGGCCCAGCACAGACGTGTGGGCTGGATCCGCACGCAGGTGAGGACTAGGGCTCAGGCCGCATCAATCCGCGCGTCTCCGGGACGCGAGTCCACCGGCGCCACGGCGCGTGAGTCGTACGGCACTGGCGCTGAAAGCGGGCGGCTCTAGAGGCTACCAACAGGGCAGGGACCCCGGACATAACCGGAGGAGGCCAGTCACAGGAGAGGTGGCGAGGGAAGATCGCACGGCCCGGCGTGGCGTTGCGGCGGAGGCCCCGCCTCGAGCTCCCGCGGGTCGCGCCCCGCCCGGCCCGGAGCTCGCGGCGCTCCAGTCATCCCCCGCGACGCTCTACGGCGCGACGGGCTTCAGCCACGCGCGGCGGGAGCGGAGGGCGACGCGGGGCGGCTCGCCCGCCGCTCGCGCCTTGGCCCGCGCGACGCCGCCTCGGCCCGGGCCGGCCCTGATACCCGCCACTCGCGGCGCGCCCGGCGCCAGCTCCGCCAACGGAAACTCCGACTCGCCTCGGAGGGTGACTCCGAGCTCCACCCGCCCACAGGACCCCAAGCCCGAGCCTGTGGTTCGCCCAGAAGGCTTGCGCGGTTCCGGCCCTGCTGGCCCGTCACTGAGGCCACCCTCTCCCCACGCCCCGTCCCCTCCAGTCCCCGCGCGAATGCTCATGGGCCAGACTTGGGCCGATGATTCGAGGGAGGAGGTAGGGGCGGAGAAGGGGTTTGGGGCCGGGGCCTGAGCGAGGAAGAGGGATTCGGCGGGGGAGTCGAGGGCGCGGGCCTAGGGTCAGGGGCGGAAGACTAGGCGGCGGGAGAGAGGATCGGGGTCGCGGGGGATTGGGCCGGATCCTAGGGCGGCGGGAAAAGGGTTCAGGAACGGGGCGTCGGGGGCCGCCCACGCAGGGAATCTGGGGCGGCGGAGGGCGAAGAGGCGGAGGTCGAGGCGTGGAGCAGACGGAACCACGCGCCAGGGCGGGGAGGCCGGGCGCGGACGGGCCGGGGGCGTGAGGACGACGGACTAACGTCGGCCTTGACCTCGAAGGGACGTTCTAGGGGGAAGGGGCCGGCGGCGCTCGGGCGCCCAGCGGTCCATTCGTCTGCCGTCGTTCAAGAGCCGCCGGAAGGAGCCGCCACCCCGGCCGATGAGGCCGGCGATGGACGCGCTCCGCGGGGGCCCTCAGGGCCCCGGGGCGCCTCCCCATCGAGGCGCGCGCCCACTTGCAAGGCCCTACGAGTTTAGTCCTGACGCGCCAAAGGTCGGGGGCGTCAACGAGAACGAGCCCTTGAACAGATCCAGCGTCGGAAAATTTCGTCGGCCGAAACAGTATGTGCGCTTTGACCTACACGAAGATCGACCGGCGCAAGAACCGCCGACGTCGCCAGAAAGCTTAGGATGGACACCCACCCACCCACCAACTTCCAAATCGCCACGTCCTCCGCAACCTCGGTATAAAATGGGCGAAGCCGCCCCGCAAAGCCACCCCCCACCCCTCCTGTAGGGACGGGCCCACCGATCACGGAAGCACCCTTCTGTCCCACGAAACATTCGTAAGCTTTTCATTTTAGTGCTCTCAACACCCTAGTCTAGCGCACGCTTACCCCTTCGCACCCCACCCGCTGATTCCCTCGGAGTTCTTCCGAGGTGTTCAACCCCTGTAAACAACGATAAACGACTTCCGGACGCCTACTTGGGGTCACACCTTGTGCGTCACGAGCCGGAGTGTTTGCACCCCACTGACGCCTGGGCCGAGCCGTTGTTAAGGAGGAGCCTCCACAACCCAGCGACAAGCCGGTAGAGACCCTTCTCCCAAATTTTTTTGTCCACCAAACTTTTTGGAGCTCAAAGGACCTCTCTCCACCTTTAACGTCCCACTGTCAGTCTTTTGGTCACGTACTTGGGTGGGGTAGGTAAGAGGACCGAAAGTAATTGAAAACCTAACTTACTTAACGGATGAAATCTCTCCCGAAGAGACCACCGAGTCACCATCTCTTGGGCGGACGGTTACGTCCTCTGTCC
Source organism: Capra ibex (assembly GCA_006410555.1). NCBI lineage: Eukaryota > Metazoa > Chordata > Mammalia > Artiodactyla > Bovidae > Capra > Capra ibex. The sequence goes on along the minus strand of SJYO01020080.1, from coordinate 105,371,979 downwards.
TCAAGTTATGGACAGACCTCTCCCTTTACCGTTGGGTGAGGTCATAAGAACGGACCCTTTAGGGTACCTGTCTCCTCGAACCGCCCGACGTTAGGTACCCCAGTGTTTTCTCGTCCTGTCCTGTTTTGTTGCTGATACAAAATCTTTCCTATACATCCTCCGTACAGATAAAATGTCCAATCGAGGACCGGTCGGGGGGTAGTGACTATGGACCCTCCGACGAAAACTCGTGGTCCCTGATCCACCCGGTGACCCGGAAACGATGACGGTTCAACGAAATCAGCACAGGCTGAGACACGTTGGGGTATCTACCGTCGGGTCGACCGAGGTAGTAGGAACCCTAAGAGGTTCGTTCTTGTGACCTCACCCAACGGTAAAGGAAGAGGTTACGTACTTTCACTTTGCACTTTCACTTCAACGAGTCAGTACAGACTGAGAATCGTTGGGGTACCTGACGTCGGATGGTCCAAGGAGGTACGTACCCTAAAAGGTCCGTTCTCATGACCTCACCTCACGGTAACGGAAGTGTCGTCTCGTAAACATCTTGGCTCCATAGACGTTGAGAAAGAAAAGTCACTAACCAAACTTCTCATAAATCGAGTCATCAAAAGTGGTAACTTGTCACTTAATCATTCATTAACCGGGGGCCAGTGTGACCCCGACCATCCGAGGGAGACTCACGGGGGTTTAAGGACACCCACAAAGGAGTCGGGAGGGGTCCGACGACACACTACTCAATAACTTACAGTCTATGGGGTGGTGGGTCCTTCCACCGTGGTAGCAACTCGGGGGTCGTGGGTCCGAAGGTGAGAGATTTACTGTCCATGAGTCACTAACAAGTCATTTATTCACCCACAGGGAGGACTCAGGTCCGATAGTCACAGGTATCGGGTACAAAAAGGTAACACGAAGTGACAAAGGCTTTACAATAGTAAATAGTTTAAAATTTCTTTATAGACTCACCTCTGTAAGTAAAGACACACATAACTCCCGTCTCTCGTATTAAATACCCAGGTTGAAACTGTTGACCCAGAGATTGAGTCCCCCCTGAGGTCTCAAAGGTCCTTCTTTTCTTCAACAGAAGTGCGGTACTAACCTCACTCTTCCACTACCGGTGGCACCCCTCGATTCCGAGGGTCCACTCCCCACTCAGGAGGTGTCGAACTGGAGATCCCGGAACTCGACACCGGCGTCGGGGCAAGTCCCAGGGAGTAGGGACACGTATTACTTCCCCTTCAGTGAACACCCCTCAGGGCGACTGACGAAGTCTAGTGTGGTAGAAGTGAGGTCACCTCCACTTCCTCTCTCGAAGTAGAGGGGACCCCTCTCGATTCTTGTGGGGTAGAATGTGAAAAGACCGTCAGACTAAACGACTAGACAACTCCTCTCTCTCCGACCAAACCCCTTCCACAAAGACTGACAGCCCCCACCGATACTGGGTGACCGTCCACCTAGTTTCAGGTCGAGACGGCGGAGATAGTTTCCGGTCGGGACCTCTCTTACCGGTCTCCGTCGTCCCCACCCTCGTCGGACACAGGGGAAAAAAGGCCTTAGACCTTTCCTAACCTTAAACCTTACAGTAAACCTTCGCTCTTGGACGTGATGAACATCCAAGTTTTGACAACACCCGAATAGAAGGAGTGGGCCTGACAGAGACGGAGGTCCAGACCGAGTATGGGTCCTAAGGACGTCGACAAAAGATCTTCTCCGAATTAATTACGGACTCCAGACATTCACTCTCTCTCTTCCCCTCCCTCCCTCTCTCCTTCTTTCATTCGAACGATAGACCTCCTTCATCCTTTTCCCTACTGTCTTATCGGTTCCAAGACTTTTGAGGGTCCCCATCTGAAGTCGGGACCTTGCTCCAAGAACCAACCACCTATTCCACAGGCACCCGGGTGTAAGACTCCCTCCTCAATGGTAGTCCTCGTTTAAGCGACTCTATCCCTGTTACCGGAATGTCAATGGTCTTTATTCCACACGGTCCGGGTGACAAGACGAAGGATCCTCCGGTACTTTCGGTCCATTCTCGACCTGGGTCCCTCCACCCTCTCGTGCCTAGGTAGACTTCAACACTTACTCCCCACACGGGGAAACCTTTTCCATCGAACTCACTGTCGTTGTAACGAGACCCCAAGTCGGACCCCCTCGGTTGAGTGTGCACCCTACGACTCCCCGCACCGGTTTTCTCTCGGCCGACCCTACCAGACTTGGACACGAACCCCGAAGGGACCACCGAGTCGTCATTTCTTAGACGGACGTCACGTCCACCGCGACCTCTGTACCCAAGCTAGGGACCCATCCCTTCTAGGGGACCTTCTCCTTTACCGTTCGGAAAGGTCATAAGATCTAACTCTGAGGGTACCTGTCTCCTCGGAACACCCGATGTCAGGTGTCCCAAAGTTTCTCAGTCTGTTCTGACTTCGTTAACTCGTGCGAGCGTACATGGACACGAATCGTCGACCTTTTCTCCGTTGTCGACGGAAGACCATCCTGACACCGTCGGAGGGACCCTAATAAGGACTCGGAGGACCCGTCGGAGTGTTCACCTTATCCTGGACGGTTCCAGGGAGTCGGACCTCTAGGACGTTCCGACGGCAGACTCACGTTTTCCGTCCTCCCGGTCCCACCGGAGTGACTCGGCGTCGGAGGTCGTATCATTCATCGGAGGTAGAGATCTCGGTCCTCCGACGAGACTTAGAAGAACCCGGAAACATTCCTTTCGGTGACCGAGACCCTTTCTTCGTCCCGATAGTCATTACTTCTCTCCTCGGTAGAGTCCTCGTGTCGCCCACAATTACTACTTTCTTGAGCCTCCTCGGAACACTGCATCAAGAACGTCGACCTCCGTCGCAGTGGGTACAGGAGATCCGACGGAAGACCGACGTTCGTCACGAGGTAGTCCTCATAGATCCCGAGGAGGGACGTGGGGCCAGGGATAAGGGGTTGGGGGCGGTGGTGGAGGGGGTCGGGGTAGAAGGAAGCGATGTGTGTAACTAGCTCGGTGGAGACACGACCATCCTCCCACCTCCTCTCGAACCCGTTGAGTTTATAGATCACCATCGTTGAATCCTTGAACTTTTAAGACACAAACGTATCAGTGAGGGGGTTGAATACGTAAGTACAAAAACATAATACTCCGTAGGAAAACAGTAGACGAATGGTGAGAGAGACGAAGACACATATTGGTTGAAGGTCTCTCTCGGTGTTAGTTATCGTATCTTTGGCATCGAACTTTCTTGTCTAATTCTACTTTTAGTAACGAGGACCAAGACTATGAAGGAGGGGAAGGAGAGGAAAGGTGAGGACAGACACCAATCGTAGTAGTAAATGTGGGTCAAATGTTTATCAAACTTATGATAAACAGGATGGGGAGTTAATGTACCTCTGTACACAGAAAGGTTGACTGTCTTTGGTGTCGAATGAAAGGATCTAGGTGGAGTAAGAACCTAGGCTGTGGTTTGAGGTCCGGAAGTCTCTGTCTCGTCATAGTAAAACTCGAAAAATTAATATTTCATTTTACTTCGAGAACGAACGATTAACACAGTCGACGATTATATCTTCTTAGACTTCAATCTCATTCTATAAATGACGGAGTAATTGAAAAATACGAAGATTCTACTTTCTAATTCCATTTTAATAATTTCTATATCATCTTTACAGACCTTCGAGTCTTCATTATTACCTTCCTGGGTCCGAATGTCTTCATTTAATTCGAAATTTGTAACAATGACTTTACACTCTCTATATTTATCCTGGAAGACATCTTCATATGTGTTGCATCTTAAATCTGTTCATATATAACTATCCATATCTTTAAAAATAGACAGGGAAATGACTTTATATAATTAGTAATACTAGTATACAAAACGAATACATCATCGAATGGTAAATTTGTCCCTCGACACAGGTACTAGAACAAGTTAGGAAGACCGTCCAGACCCTAGAAGAATCCCTACCCCTGTAACCTGGTGTCCCACAAATTTTCCGAAGGGGATCTTAAGTCTAGAGAACCCATCTCTTTATGATACATGGGTCTAGAAGGACGATGTCACCGACCTATTGAGTTACACCAATGAATCAATACATTTTTAATGTCCACCAGAGGACGAATCGCCATTTTTCATGATGAAAAGAGATTTTACAAGACATTCAGTTTGTTGTTGTCATATACGAGTCGTAGTAGTCTTTGGTAGATAGACCTTCCTAAAAAGTCCCGTACACCCACAGTCTCCAAGAGACTACTGAAGGACTATGATTGTAAGGACACCCACACATGAGTCGTGTCACGTCACCCAGTCTCACATCTGGGACTTCGGCCTGACCCAGACAGTAATCCGAACATGGGAACCTGTTCAATGGGTCAGAGAGATACGGAGGCAAAAGAGAAAACATTTTGGTTCCACTACTATTATTATGGGTGAAGTACCATAATGACACTTCGACTCTACTCTGTCATGTACTGTTCCTGAATCTTACGTATCATGTACGAATTTACAATCGACACCAAAGAAAAACCAGAAATAAAAAAATTGGTAAGTAAGGATTACGAGAACGACAAATCAGTGCAGGCTAAGAAACACTGGGGGTACCTGACATCGGGTGGTCCGAGGAGACAGGGACCCTAAAGGATCCGTTCTTATAACCTCACCCAACGTTTTGTAAAAAGTAGGGTCGGCTGACGTGACTCTACTACCTATATCCTACCATTCTATGTGTATCGGAGGACGGGTATCTTACCTCCTGTAGTATGAGTTCAAGTGTCACTTCCTGTCCTTATTATCGTCTCCGTAAAGGGCCCGCGAGTGGACTGAGGTCCGGTGAAAAATACCGGAGCTCTCCGGTCTCATATCGGACACTTCCCAACCGGCTCCGTCCTCCCCACCCCGTGTCACCATATGAAGTCGACCATATAAGACCACTGCACCGGAACGGGCGACGATTTGTATCCGTGAGTAAAGTGGGCAGGTACAGACTGTGTACGACCAACGAGTACAAAATTGATAGTGAGAACCGGAGTCCAACAATCGCCCTTCGTACTATTCTCTGACACTCGAGTCACAAATGAGTGCACCAAACGGTCGTATAAGGACCAGAACCAACTACCGTGGTCTACGGGAGTGGTGACAAGACCCGACTGACGGGTAGTGGCACCTTCGGGTACTAGGGTGGTCTGGGTCAAGAGACTCACTGTTTACCGTGTCAACGAGGACTCTCGTCCAGTCCCTGATCGGACTCCGTCTTCCGGTCTGATGATCCCTTTTTGTTTTAAGTTGGTTCATCTACACTTTTAGATTAACCGAAATGAGTTCTCAGGACTTACCCGTCGTGGGGTAGATCATTTGTCTTCCCGCGAGACTCCCCGACACGTTTCTCTACCAAAAATATTCATCCCGCTCCCTCACCGTTCCTTCGATAATTTTCTTTTAGGTCCCAACAAAGTCCGGTTCAACGCAAGAAGACCCATTCCCCGTTCCCAGATAAAACATCAAATAGAGACGAAAGAGACCCACTATCTCTCCTGAGCACACTGTTTAGTGGAGTAAGCACGACCGGTCTTTTGAGGTTCGACCGGGTAATCCTACCGTATGCACCCCCTCCGACTTTAACGTCAATCCAGTTTATAATTTAGATCCAAACCCTAGCACCCGAAATCGTGTTCACTATGGTAAAACCCGGACACGAAAACTGTAACAGTACACAGGACACAGACGGTATCGACCTTGGAAGACCTACACTCTCAGAGACCCTTCCACAATTGTCCGGACTCAAATTATGAACCAGGGCCTTCCCCTCCAGGGAGGAGGAGTCCGGAGTGGGAGTCGACGAGGCACACAAGATGTCTCCTTGAGGTCACACCGTCGGACGGGGCGATCACTACCGGAGGTCGCGACGCCCCTCCTGATCTCCTCGGACACTAACGTCGGAGTCTTGGGCTCACGGAGAGACGAGACACACTAATCGTATGGGAGACCAGAGGTGACCTCAAGAAACATGAGTATTCAGCCGTCAGTCTGACCTTTCGCCTATTAGTTAGGAGAATTACTCCTTGGACTAATAAAATAAGTAATTTTTTAAAAAAAAACCAACACAACCCAGAAGTAACGTCGTAACGTCGTGACAACAACCCAGAAGTAACGCTGTTCGTCCCCCGATGAGAAGTAACGCCACGCGTCCGAAGAGTGACATCACGGAAGTGGACAACGTTCCGTGTCCGAGGTCCGAGTACCCGAAGTCAGCGACGTCGTGGGACCGAGGCATCAACACTACGGGCCCGAATTAACGAGGTACCGGACACCCTAGAAGAGTGTGGTCCCTAGCTTGAACACAGGGGACGTGACCGTCCACCTAAGAATAGGTGACATGGTCGTCCCTTCAGGATCAAATAAATAAAAATTTGAAGACCTAAGACTCCAGTTACTCCGAAACAGAAAAAAAACAATTTTATGAAAGGGATATGAACCTTTCATTTCTTTACCGGTTATTATGGTAGGTGATTTTTTCTTTTTAATAAACGCACATCCGTCGTATCTCAATTTTCCTCCTCTTGGAAATGAAAGGTTAACCAAGGGGCTGACGAGACTGAAGAGACCAAAACTAAAGGGTCTACCCCAACTAAAAACAACGGTTAAACAGAGGTGACGTCAAGAATTACCAACTTCCAGTACCGTATCTGCACTGGACCCGAGACAGAAGTTCCACTTTTTACTGACATAGAAACTCTTTCTCTCTAGGATTACAGTCGTCCGTCCTCCCAGATTCCCAGATTCCGTCGGACAGAGTAAGAGTCAAGTGTCTGAAAGGTCGTCCAGATTCAGTCGTCGCACACTCAAAAATATAAGAGGAGAACTCGTAGAACGAGATTACTGACGACTAATAGAACTTTGTCGACGTAATTAACTACCACAAATCCCTGAGTTGTGGTAACATTCATTAACGTCAACCGAGGCGCCTCGTGTCGTGTAAGAACAACAAACGAAAAATCGAACTCCCCACAAACGAGACTCAGGTCACGGTCTTTCCCTCGACCCCTGAGGAACGGAGGTGCGAGTGGGTGGTGGTGACGAGTGTCGGGGGTCCAGTAGAACACGGTGGTGTCATAGGGAAGGGTGACGTAAGACTGACAGACGGGCACCCGGACAGAGGTGTCGAACTGCCCCACGAAGTCCTCTCGTCCCCGATGTGGGTCGAGTAGAGACATAGAAGAAGGGAATCGAGTTCTTGACCGTACTCTATCCGGAGTTATTTCAAACCCACTTATTTACTTACCTACTTACTTACTCACCGACATTTCGTCGGAACACAAACCGATGTCTCATTGGATGGAAGCACCGAATTTATTTCTTACCAAACAAAAAGAACACATTGTTCTACAAACTTCCATCCCCCAACGACCGAAACCAAAGTTGTCGACTATAGACAGACTTGACTGTATGGCAAGAAAAAGAACCGGAAAAGACGAACTACCGTCTTACCCACGACGTCCTTCCTTTACGGTCGGTGGAACTATGGAAAATGGTCTGTAAAGGGGGTGTTGTAGGTCGTCGGGAGGAGATTGCACAGTCCCGGTCTTGACACAGTGCACCGGTAAGGGTCAATTTTCCCAGTATACTCATAAATCATCCCGTGTGACGACGAATCTCCTCGATCTATCCGAGTGGCGACTTTGTTTGTTTGGTTTACGTCAACTGGGAAGTCGTTGTGTCTCCAAACCCCGTGACTGGAAGGGGGTGGGGGTTCATTTTTTAGACGTGCATTGACATCAACCGGGAGGTATAGGCGTCAAGGTGTAGACACCCAAGTTGGTTGGAGTCTAACACATCATCACATAAATGATAACTTTTTCTAAACAGACATTCACCTCGGTGCAAGTTCCCAGACGACATGTAAATTACTGAGTTTATACTACCTGTAATTGACAAACGAGTGTGTCTCAGGTTTTACCGACAAGGACTATTCCCTCCATCCTCGAGAAAGGGTTTTCCACCAAGTCCCTAGGTTCGAGGATTCCGACAGTGCGAGTAAACGTAGTTAGTCGCTTTCTCCTTCCTTGTACTTTCTACCTCCTACCTTTCTAAAATACCCGGTCTGAACTATCTCTTAATGACGGTGACTGTAACCGGTCCCCAGTCAGTGTACTGGTATGGAGGGCACTCCCTCCGACCCTTTACACCAGGTCGAATCACGGATTCTCTTCCTCCTCTTCCTAAAATACCACTCGACTGTTACGGACACTGTGAAGGAGTGGTGGTGGGGCTTTCACTTTCACTTTCAGCGAGTCAGCACAGGCTGAGAAACACTGGGGCACCTGACATATATCAGGTACCCTAAGAGGTCCGGTCTTATGACCTCACCCATCGGAAAGGGAAGAGGTCGTCTAGAAGGACTGGACCCTTAGCTTGGCCCCAGAGGACGCAACGTCCGCCTAAGAAATGGTCGACTCGGTGTTCCCTTTGGGTTCCTATGACCTCACCCATCGGATAGGGAAGAGGTCGTCTAGAAGGACTGGACCCTTAGCTTGGCCCCAGAGGACGCAACGTCCACCTAAGAAATGGTTGACTCGACGGTCCCTTCGGGTGTTGGGGGGGTGGTTTAGTCCTAAGACAATCATTCCTTATTTACTTATAACTCCCCGTTGACCTCCACAGACAGAACCTTTCTTTATGACACGATTCTTTCGAGGTCGGTCTTTACCAGAAAGAAGGGTCTAATAGACGGAATTTAGGGTCGAAGACAAGGATGGAAACCCTTGACCCGGTTGTCTTATTACCTTCAAGGAGTAATAGTGAGAACTGAGTCCGGTACAAGAATTGTCGAAACTCCCTCATTCAGGATCGACCAAGGGAAGTCGTCACCCTCCAATGAGGTCTTTCTTACCGGAAGTCGAAGGAACTATGGTCTCCTTGGAAATTCTTGAAACTCGGGTACTCTCGACGAACACGGGAAAGTTCACCGGGGTGAGTGGGTCAGAGGGTTGCACAGAGAAGGGGAGGTCGGGGGTGGAGGTCTTTCCTCCTCTCCGGTGTCGTCTCACCGGAGACGAAGGGAAACTTGGTTGACTTTTCATAAAAGGTGGTGAAGGACGTTAAAAAAAAAAAAAAAAAGTCATTTGAACAGCCACTTACCAAGTAACTAGACGACCGAAAACCACAAAACAAGAATCAGACAACATCCAAAGTCACGAAGAGGTAGGTGTCGTAGGAACCATAGAAAGAAGGGAGGGAGGGAAGGAAGAAAGGTGTCTGTGGACAACTTATGGACGACGAAGGAGTCGAAACGTAGATGGGTCGGAAGCCCCTCCATCCGTTCCTTCGGCTGTGTTCGGACACTGTAACTCTTCACAACACCCTCCCGACTCCAACGGGTCACACTCCCCCTGGAGTGGGTCGGAACCCCAATCCCTTCCGAAGGTCCCCTCCATCCTAACCCCGACTCTAGTACCTACTCACTTTTAATTTGTTCTAGTTCTTCCGCAGACCCGGTCCTCTCACTTTACCGTGTCTGTGACTCAACCGTCTTCCCCTTGAATCCAAAACCCCGTTGTCGTTCCTCAGGTCACACGACTTCAACCCCACCCCGCCACACCAGTAAGTAAGTAATTCGTGACGACACGAGGTCCGGGACCCCAATCTCGTCGCTTGTTCCGTCTACCTCAGAGTCGGGTTCCCCCGAGCTCCAGACCCGAGATTCTCCTCCCGCCCGAGCCGACGACAGGGTCTGAGTTGAGAGGTCCCAAACGACAACCTCCGACTCATCCCACACCCGGGGTTACGAGGACGACAGTGGAGAACACGGGACAGGGAGACAGAGGTCGAGAGCAGACGAGGAAACGGATTTATTGGGATCGTAATAAGTCCGATATTTTTATCTCCGACCGTGGTCTTGTGGTCGCACATCAACCACTCTTTTCGACCTTTGACAGTAAGACATAGTTCTATACACGGTCGATTCGAAAACCACCTCGTGTAAGAACCTCGGGGTTTCTATTCCAAGATTTCAAACGAATGAAAAAAAAAAGAGGAGACTTGAGTATGGTTTTGAAGACCGGTGAACCGAGTCCTATTTATCAGGACCAACACGGACAAGGGGTGGGACACTCGTGTGACTTTACTCGTAAACTACGACTTTGGGTAATTCACTCCTAACCGGAACGGGACCCGACCGGACTAACCTCCCCGACTCAGTAGAGGTACCCCGCCAGGTAAGTCCCAAGTACAGATCCACTCCTGGTACCAATCGCGATGGACTCTTGCCTGGTCGACAGTGGTCGGATATTTCAAAACAAGTAGAGGAGTACCTTTACTCCCGACTCGATCCCAAATCTTCTCGGAAGAGACACTACTTACCGGGGTTCCCATCAAAGAAAGTAAGAGGGAAAGGTCGGGACAAACAATTCCACCTTAACCGTAACGACCCCCCGTCCCACGTCTCTCTCCTTGCAGGTACGATCAGATTCGGGTCTCGATTTACATCCCGTGAAACAAAGGTCCATCTTCCTAGAGTTAGACATCTAGTCAGAACACCACAAAGACCCCGTGGAAAAACCACGGTTTACGATATCCCTTGTACGTATTACTATTTTACTTCTCTTCCTCGTAGTAATGTTGAAGCCTACAAGACTAAACATTATTCTTTACAGATAAACAAGAAACAGTGACAAAGACTGTGTCTCAAAGAGTTTGGGAACTGTAAAGGATCTCCTCTGACCTTTCCACAGAAAGTGATACACTTACTCCACTCAATTCGGAGGTCCATTGGACTCCAACCCCCGACCAACGGACCTCTTGGTTGGAACACTAATCTCCCAATCTTGAAAGTCATCATGGTGGAGACTAAAGACCCCTTCTCACACCCCCTACCTCCAACTGAGTCAATGGTAATCAGTCACCAAATCAGTCAATACGGATCCATTACTACTAGAGTCAAAAAGAGAAAGATTTTGAAAAATTTGAAACAGAAGAAAAAAAAGAAAATAAATAAACCGACGTGACCGTAGAAATCAGAAACAACACCGAAAGTCCTAGAAATCAATATCGTGCACTTGAGAATCAACACCGTACACCTTAGATCAAGAGACTGGTCCCTAGCTTGGACCCGGGGGACGTAAACTTCGTACCACAGAATCGGTGACCTGGTGTTCCCTTCAGCGAACCAAGAACAGAATTAAACTTTTTTTTTAGTCATTTCTCTATCTCTATCATTTCACCCATTTCACAAAGAATCTTCGTCTCAGTACACTTTTCCTGTGCGTCCGTCCGAGTCTCCCTATCAACGTGAAAAACTGAATTTAACGATTATATCCCTATAAAAAGGTCCAAAAGAGACCGGTCAGTAGAACGAGTAAGACATATCGATACACTGGGTCCTGGGAGGGGCTACACGTGTATGTAGAAAATTGGTTCTACCTAAAGTCGCACTCTCAAAGACCTTCCGACCGTCCTGTATAATAACTGACCATGGGAGAGGGAAGAGACTACGGGTTCCTTGGAAAGAGACGTACACATCAAACCCTCCAGAGGAACTAGGGTCTTTACTCTTTATACACCGGAGGTATAGAGAAAATGGGTTCGTCCTGAGTCGAGGAGAGACGAGAAATAGAACTTCATAGACAGGAGTCCTCTGTCTCAGGTCGACGAGTCGGACCCCGGGTCGATAGAGGACGGAGTCACTACGGAGACATTTTTGGGTTTCGTACGTCAAACATCTTGAAGGTCCAACCACTTGTGCACCTCGACATCCTTCTCACCATGAGACCCTCTCTGGCACTTGTGACGTTCTGGAAAAGGTGTATGGAACGGTGCACGTAGAGAAGGTACACCGACAGGGACTCAGTATAGGAAACATTATGTGTCCATCAGATCATTCATTTAACAAAAGAGACTTAAGACACTCGGTGAGACGTTCAGTCAACTTGGGTTTCTCTCCCTCGAGTACCCTTGAAGTCAGGTATCGGTCAATCTTCGTGTCCACTGTCGGACCTAGACGTCAACCGCAGACTTCATCACTCCCTGTCGGAACACCCTAATTCGGGAATTGAACACTCTCGACTCCGACAAAGGTCCATGCACCACAGTCTCAACTTAAACAGTTACCTTCTTTCACGTGTTGAATTTTCAACTCTTAATACAAAATACACCACCTGTTTTGACCCCTGAATTCGGTCCCTAGGTCGTAGAGTCTATCAACGCTCTCTGACGAGGGTTCTCCAGTCCCTCCCCAGTCCCGTATATCCTCAAAAACGATGTTTCTAGCCCATCAACCTTGTAGTTTTCTAGTGGCAATTTCTTTTGGTCTATAGAATTAAATTTCTTAAATTGGCAGAAGACCCATACCCTTAGACATTTTCGGTCCCGAGTAACTTTAGTAAGGAAACTATACGTGGAGTCGGTCATAAGACACGAAAGAGTAGGACTCAGAGGAGTCCCACGTGGAACGTCCCACCCCACTTGTGGGTCGACCACAGTCTGTCTTTTAACGAAACACGACACCCTTCTTTTGGGGGATGTGTACCCTTAATCCACATCTTAGTAATGATGGGATTCACGTAGGGTCTTTGTAGAGTAGGTTAGGAAAGGTGTTTGGGTCCTTACCCATTAAAGTGTAAGGTGACCTTATATTTGAGGTACACCCGTCCTTAAAATCCGAATAAACCAGCGATGACTAGGGTAAAGATACTGACATGAACCGTATATCGTCTACGAGTCATTTATAAACAATTCACTTATAAACTTAGTGGTAAATGTCCATTCCTTTGACGTCGAGTCTCTCCGTTTCGTTGAACGGACTTCACGGTGTCGGACCTAGAGTTAGGGTCCCTCCATAGAGCTTGACACCGAACCCCAAGGGTCCGGGTAACGGGAACCTTACACCCAATGAATACTCTATCGTGACTGGTTTACGTCGTGTTGACATTGTTTTCGAACTCAACTCATTGTCACTTGAGTTCCGGGTCTTCCAACAGACAGAACGATGTTGAGTTCCCATCTTACTTATACGTCCCCACATAGGTAGGTATCTGTCACTACAAAGAAATTATGGTGGAAGTAGGACAGTACGTACGGAAGGCCTTGGACGATACCGAGGGACGAGGGTGTCTTTGGATCAGACCAGGGTTAGTAGGAGGTGGACAAGTGACTACTCAGTTACACATTTCGGACGGTCGTCAGTTGTCAAGTCTCCTAAACCGACACGGGGGCGAAGACGTGGTGATGGGTGTAGTGAATAGATGAAGGTTTACGGACGAGTGTAGTCCGCACGGGTGTCTACAGGAAGGACGGGAAAGTCAAAATTGTGTCTAAGACGACTCAGGGACTTCGGGAGAGACTGGTAAGGTCGTGTTCGGTGGTGGTAGGGGCGGGGTCGGTGACGGTAGGGGAGGGGGTGGGGGACTTCGGGGTAAGACATGTCACGTAAAGGGCTACCGCAAGGATCTTGGGACTAAAGACGTCACTACCCCGAAGACGGCTTAACACGTACTTCGGGGAGGATCGTTTGAGACGGAAATAGAGAGAATGTGTAGTTCAAGGTACAACGTAACTCAAAACTTTCCCCATGACAAAGTTTTGGTGATTAGAGAAATATTAAATAGGACATGGGTGGAACACTGAAGAACGAATTGGCGCAATTATTTATTTGAAATGTCGAAAGAAAAAAAAAAGACTAACATTGTCATTTTGTACAGATGAATTCTTTTAAACCTTTTACGTCTTTTAATGGTTACTCTTTCTTTAGAAGATTCTACGGTGGTGGACGAATCTCTCAAAGGACAGTCAGAAGACAGAACACTAAACAAAATTTCTTTTACTTCTAATGGACATTAGGGTCGATATTCGTGGGTATTGTAATTCCTGTAAAAAAGAGAAAGGTCAAAAAAATTTTTTTAACAAGGAACATAAAAATTTTTTTTTATCATTATCCAAGTTTCAAGACTTCTCATTTGTTATTTTTCGGGGTGAGGGTGAGGACAAATTTTGGTGAGTTAGGTCAAACCATTACATAGATATTGTATTAACTCAAGTGTGATATGCCCGACATAATCCCGAACGGAAAAAAAAAAAAAAAAAAACTAAATCGTCATAATTGTAAAAGAAGATGGTATTGATTTAGAAAATTTTAGACATGTATTGTGTTACATGTTTCTCACGTGATTTATACACTCATCTATAACTTTTCAAATGGTAGTTCAAATTTTCAGGTGGGGAGAATTAAATCTCCCAACAGAGGAAGGTCTGGAAAAAGTCATTCAAACGTACAACAGAATTTTAAAGGTATCCAGGTAACTCTATGCGTCTACATGTACTTTAAAAGGATATAGACGACACGGTCGTGAGAGCAGACAGAAAGTGACCCGTCACAGAGGTCTCCAAACAGGTACGGGCGTGGATTTAGGTGGAGAAGGAAAATTCCGACTTAGTATAAGGTAACATACCTGTTTGACATTAAAAGGTCGGTAAAGATATGTACTCTTGTAAAGGCAAAAGTTTAAAAATATCAATAAGAATAACGACGGAACATGTGTACTCACTCGTCAGAACCCTTGATCTATGGGTCTTATACTTAAGAATCCCGTTTCCCATACACACAAATAACAAAATTATTCTGGTGACCAAGAGATGTTTAAGGTAAGGTCAATTGGGAGAGTGATTGTCACACACTTACTTAAGTAGGGAAAACTCTGATCACACGTGGTCTTTACTTGTCAGAAAATAAAAAAACAGATAGGCTTCCTACTCTTCATGGTACAGTAAAATTTCAAATATAAAGAAAGGTAGAATCAAAAGATTCGTATATGTATATATGGAAATTTTTTAAATCGGTACGTCATGTACTAAGACACACAAAAAAAGAAAAAGTGTAGTGTAGGGTAATTTTAAAAGTGTAAAACAAAAGGGTCAGTAACATAACAGTTTTCGAGTCAACAAGTCCCCACCACAGAATGACTTGATAACGTCTAGTGGACCTCAAATAAAGACAGGGATTAGAGGTTTCTGGGATCCTTACTGTTCCTTCTCTTTTTTTAGGGAGACGTCTTTTAACTGGGTCCCAGACAGATCCTTTATCCCCGGTTTAATTTTAGACTTAATTTACAAACGAATCCCAGAGTGGGGTATCTATAAACCGTCCCTCCACGGATTTCCTAGTGTACTCGAGAACAAGACATATCCAGAACCTGTGGTACACAATTCACAATTCTTCGAAGTGGGTAAAGTATACAAGGTAATACTTTTCGTGAGTCTAAACAAACAACAAGAAATCAACCTCCCAATGCTACGACGGTGTCGTAAATTGTAGACACTTTTGTAGGTCCTCCGTCACACCACATTACTCTTACGTGACTTGACCGTTCCGTCTCTCGAACGAGGTCCAAAGTCGAAAAGGGAACTGACAATGTATCTGGACTTCTTCTGTGAGTTGGAGAACCCAAGGGGTTCCAGACACACCAAACTCCTACTGGTTCCACGCTCACCTGAATCTTCCGGACCACCTTCTATCCGATCATCGATTGTCCGATCAAGATTGAGTTACTCTTAAGATTCTTAAACTTCGAAGATTATTACTCCAACCGACAACACCACAGTATTTTTTTTTTAATTATAAGTCAGAAACAGGGTCCAAGACCGTGTGTCGAGAATTTTGGGGACCTTAATCGGTGAGTCAGTACAGACTGAGAAACACTGGGGTACATCGGGCGGTCCGAGGAGACAGGTCACCTTAAGAGGTCCGTACTTATGACCTCACCCAACGGTAAAGGAAGAGGTCCCTAGAAGGACTAGGTCCCTGACTTGGGCCCAGAGGACTTAACGTCCTCTAAGAAATGGTAGACTCGGTCTACTGTATATTGACCGGTCACAGACCTATCGAAATCCTATCCTCGGACACGGGTTTTCTGGTTCCATCCTAATTCCCCAAAATTACTAGTCATCCCCTCTCTTCCTTTACCGTTGGGTGAGGTCACAAGAACGGACCTCTTAGGGTCCCTGCCCCCTCGGGCCACCCGACGACAGATACCCCAGCGTCTCAGTCTGACTTCGCTGAATCGTCGTCGTCGTCCCCTCTCTTCTCTCGGCCTCCATCTCAAGTCAGTTGTTACGGTAACTAAATTCGTGAGAACGGATGTATTTTGGAGTTGTCTTTTGAAAGTTGTCAATCCAAATCTCTTCAAGGTCCAACTGTCTGTGTCTCTTCACGACCTTCCCACCACTCGGGTCTCTCTACCACATTCGACACACGAGAATGGGGTATAGGACGGGTCACACAAAGAAGGTAAACCGACAAGGACTTATAGAAAATACTATTAGATGTCATTTATTATCATGCATAAGACGGAGGTCTAAGTACTCGAGAGTATTGTTTACTAGTTTGGGCTTCATCCCCCCAACATTCTTCGGAGGATAGAAACCTCGGTTTCGTCCCGTCTTCACCCGTCGGACCCCCGCCTCTGGACACTGACCGTAGACTACACCCTCATCAGAACTCCTGGTTCGGGAATTAGGGTACCCCAGACTTCGACTGAGACCTACCAGTCGCAGTCTTCGTTTGACTTAACACCCTGTGGGTCGACCATAGACCTTTTGACCACCCACACCCTCTTTCGGGGTATGTAAACCATAGTGTTCCCAACATTCATTTTTGTCGATTCAACTTATAGTAGGCAGAGGTCTTGACAAGACTGCACGAAAGTCGCCTGAGACACGGTCCAAAACAAGTTACGACCTCTGTGTGAACACTTGTCTGTCTTGGGTAGGGAGGACAGTCTACCGAATGTCAGTTCGTGTCCTCCGTCGCCCGGTCGGCCCTTAAAGTCGTCGAGCCAATACATTACTATCAGGACCCTTCACAGTATTTCCTCTTTGTGTCCCACTAAGCCCCCATAGTCTGTCCTACGAGTAGATCTGTCCTCTACCCGTCAATGGGACTCTTTCCTCTTTCACTAGGACCTCGACCCTAGGTTCCCGACTAACCCTCAGTCGTTCCACCCTTTCCGTCGTACGACCGGTCTTCTTCCATGGCTCGCACCCAACGACCACCAATCTCACTCGAAGAGGAAACAAGTAAGTGAGTAAGTAGGTCGTTTATGACGAGACCCGGTCTGTGACAAGGACGGTGACCCCTATGTTCTAGTCCCTCGTTCTCAGTTCAAGGATCGGAAGCACAGTACGTCACAACCACGTTTTGTTTAGGAGTTCGACCTACGAGTCCTATTAGTAGGAAAATGAGAGTAGGAGGACCAGACCTCCACCTGGTCTGAGTCGAATACGAAGACCGAGTCTAGAGAGTGTATCAGTAAGTCCCCTACCGACTAGACCTTAACAAGTTTCCCAGGGAGTGAGTGTCCAGATGACAACCCGTAGGGGTAGGGGTCTACCGGAGAGCACCCGAAAGAGGACACAATACCGGAACCTCGAGACTTCGTACACCGTTTACTCTGTTCGGTCCACCTTAGACGCATCTGAAAGACTCGATCACAACCTCGAGTGTGTCGTAGTACAGACACGGAAAGATGAGGAATTCCGTCAGGGTTACGGACAAGGGTCTTGGATCCTGGCGGAAGACCACCCTTTACACTGTCTCTTAAACACCTACACGTAATTTTGAAGGTAACGAAAGTACGAAACGGGAGGACTCGTAAAGTCGGAACTGAAGTTTGAATGGACAGACGGGATGGGGGGAGTGGGCTCAGAAGGGTCGTTCTATTTGGATTACCGGGGAACGTCAGGGTGGAGGGAAGAGACGGGTTCGTCGAGGTCTTTACATGTCAAAAGAGGTGGAGTCCGGGAAAGGACACTCCCCGACACGGGGAGCATTTGACCATGGGGTAGACGGACCGACGGAGTAGAGGATTAACCCAACAGTCTCCTGTCCGAACCTGTGTTCAGGGTTCAAGGGTCCCTCGTGTCGAGAAAACACCCCGATACTCTACTGGTCCTACCGACCCCCCGAGAGCACGTACTTGAACTCCACTCCGACCCAGACATCCGGTACCCGTCCCAAACCAGTAGTAGGGTTCTCGTAATACCCTTTGGTGATTTCCCACTTGCAAGTCTACTGGTGGAAGACTCTTCTACGATCTTCTGGCAGGAAGACCCCTACTGTTCTAAAACGTGGTATCAAAATTTACTCAGACAATCTTACCAAATAAAAAGAATGTTTTCTTCTATGGTCTCTACAGGCTTTAAGCTCTCCTCCTTTAAAGAGGTAGGACTAAGCTAGTCAGTATTGTTCTGATCACTATGCCGTCAGACGTCAATCAATAGGGACCCAACCACCCGTTTCGGTCAGAAGGTATTGGTTGTCAAGTGTCGTCACAATGTCTTGGGATAGGTGTCGTTTGTAAGGGTGGTGGCACTACAGGACATTTATGTGTGTCATCACGGATCATTAGTGCGTCGTCTGAAACCTTCTACTGACACTTTCGAGACTTATAATGTCCTATCGAGAAACGGGACAAATCATCTGGATGCACCTTTGCGTTAACATTCCACTCTTATGTCTTCTTCATAAACGAATAAATCAGACACCGATAGGATAACAAACTGTAAGAGTTTTCGCGAACGTAGTTATCGAAGAAGGAAGTGCAAAGAGTAATTCGTGGGGAAAAAATTCTTGGTGATCATTTCATGTTCATACTGAGTGAGACCTTTTGACCTTTCCCGAGCCGCAGATCACTCTAGAGTGGAAGAGAGTCAAAGTTCAATCGCAAGTTACGTTCGTCGTATATGGTCTAGTGTCTGATTAAATTTCTGCATTTATCTTGAGAGGTCTTTTACAGCGGACTATTATTCAAAATCCCAATTGGGGTTAGATATGAAAATTTATAAGGATATTTTACGAATGAGGTTTCGTTTTTTTTTTTTTTTTTTTCCGTACTAAAATAACCACACAAAAAGTGCATCCACCGTCTGGGTACTTATATTTCCTTAATTGGTAGTGACTCGATGATACTGAGTCCACAAAGTACTATAAAACGAATTAGAAATAGTTTTCAGATACATAGGACATAGTTTGGATCTGACCTCTAAGCAAAGAATGTACTATCACATGTACAAAGTTACGGTAAGAGGGTTTAGTAGGGTGGGAGAGGGAGACCATCCTCACCCCAAGTCCTAACCCTTGAGTACTTGTGGGTACCTCCTACGTACAGTTACATCCCGTTTTGGTTATGTCATAACATTTCATTTTATTTCA
Organism: Capra ibex; assembly: GCA_006410555.1. Taxonomy (NCBI): domain Eukaryota; kingdom Metazoa; phylum Chordata; class Mammalia; order Artiodactyla; family Bovidae; genus Capra; species Capra ibex. Next base: position 105,352,794 of record SJYO01020080.1, on the reverse strand, counting down.
TTTTTATTTTTAATTTTTTTTTTAGATACATCTTAACCCCTGATTCTACCACCTCCCCATCCTGTCCCTCTGGTGAAAGAGGGGGTGTTTAAGTAGTTTTCTTGTAAATTTGCGACTCATTTAAGGTGTTTTGTTGAAGACTTACGACCGTCTCCTGTAGTCCGTGGGTCTTTTCGTCGGGTAACAGAAGCTTTCCTCCATCCTTTTTTATATTTTCTGTTTTTCTCTCTATTTTCTCCATCGCTGCCTCGAGGCAGGGTCCTTCCCTCAGAATTTTTTTCTCTTCAAAGGTTTGTGGTCCTTTGTGAGAGTGACGACTCAGACACCACTCGGAACCTTGGTGTCTCCCGTTGTATTGACCCTCCTTTTTATTTATTTATTAAATTTGGGTGTCTAATACACGGGTCGCCATTGAGGGGGTCACCTCTTCGTCACGTCTGCGGTCGTAGGCGGTGATCGTTCGCCCGTCCCTCCGCGTCCGACGTAACGAATCTCATTCCTGGTCCGGACTTATGAGGTTCCCGTTAGACTCCCTTGATTGAACCCGATCGTTTGGTCTGACACCCTACCGATGGTGCGCTTTTCGGGATTGGATTCTGTGGTGGTCCGGACGAGTGTCTTGTTTCCTGACTTGTCTCGATCGGCCGACGTCTGGTAAGGGATGGTGGTGGTGGTGAGCGGGGGGGCGGGGGGCGGGGCGGGGTCCACTGTCCGTCGGTCTCGACCTTCCCCCGTTAACGTCGGGGTCTCTCCGCAATAGATGGTTTTACGTTCGTCCGAAGAAACGATTGATTCTGAAGAACCCTAAGACCTGCCAGTTGTAGGTGGACTCTTCCACACGCCAACATGTGGGTCTTTTGACTCGTCGTCCCTGTCCCCTCCACTATTCAGCGGCGCTGGCGCGAGCGGTTCGTGGACTAGTGGACTCGACGAGCCTGGACCCTTCCCGTGTTTTGCGTCCGGGTTGACTCAGACGCGGAGACTCTTGATGGACTCACCGAATCTGGACCCTCCACGTGCGTCGGGTCCCGGCCGGAGCCTGCAAAGGGCCGTCTCGTTGGATCTCGGACTCGTCACACCCGTCCCTTCCATGTGTGCGGCACTCGCCCCCGTCCGGGTCACACCGACTCTGTGACGCTCGTGGGCGGTCACAATAAACGAACGTCACAGGGAGGGAGGGGTGTCGTACTGACTTGTTCACCCGGAATTTTTCACAGGTGATGGCGGGGGAACACAGTCCCGCCTTTAGTCTGTGACTTCTCTGGTCGTTTGTCTTCTGCGATTTTGTCTCCCTTGGCGGAACCTTCACTGTCCACGTTATCTAATTTTGGGACATCAATCATGACTGATGTATCCTTCCCCGGATACCTAGAACTCTTTATATTCGACCTGGTTCTTTGATAGGTTTTTACTTGACTAAGGTGTGACGGGTGTCGTTGTGGTCTCTTTCAGGATCTATATAAAAATGATAGTAAGAAAAAAATTTTAAAAATTCAGGAGATAATGAGGAAATTAAAAGTAAAAATATTGGATGATATTGAAACGTTTTTTTTTCTCTGGGATACAAAATTTCGTTTGAAGTATAAAAAAAAAATATTAAAAACACTGAAACGAAAAAAAAAGGAAAGAAATTATGACATAAAAACTTTTAGGTTGGAGATGAGATCTAAAAATTAGAAACGAAAAACCATAAACAATAGTTAAAACATGGAAATTCTTGGGTTAGAAGTCATGGGTAAAAATGAACCCTCGTTCTAATGACCGAACTGACGAGAGAGGGCGAAACCTGAGAGGAAAAAGAAGTGGTCCAGCGGAGACAGAGGAGGGAGGGGGAAGAGAAGAGATGGGTTGAGACACTTAGAGAAACACACAAGGTCTGCCACCTCTTGTGAATCCCTTGACTAATGACCGACCTAGACACAGAGAGGAAAACTAAGGGGGGAAATAGGAGGACCGGTGGAGACAGAGGAAGGGGGGAGAAGAGAAGAGACATATTTAAACACTTGTAGAGGCTCACCAGGTCTGACACCTCACGTGTATTCCTTCACTAATGACCGATCGAACGACAGAGGAGAAAACTAAGGTGGAGTAGAGTAAGCCCAGTGGAGATTGAGGGAGGAGGGAGAAGAGAAGAGGTACATTGAGACACTTGGAGAGACCCACAGGGAGTGACACCTCTTTGAAAAGTACAAATTGGATCTACAAAATAGTTACCACGACATATCTACCTCTTCAGAACTCCGATGACATTTTTATGCTGACTTTTGGTCTTCGTCCCGAATTCAGGTTTAGGACTCTTGTGGTCTCTTGAGGACTGAGGTCCCTTATAATTAACTGTCCCGGAGTAGTTTGCGGAGGTATGGACGTCACTTTGGTTCGTAGTGGGTTCCCGGTTGTTCAAGGTCTCGTTCTGTATGGTGTGTTTAAGAGACCGTTGTACCCTCGTGTCGGACTCAAAGTTATATGTCAGACGGGTTTCAGTGAAGTTTGGGCAACTGTAGAGTATTGAGTAATGACCTGTGAAGTGACGTGAGGTCTCTCTTCTTTAGGTCGAGGTGGGTGGTCTTGTGGTTGTGTTCGAAGGGATTAGTCCTTTGGAACTGTTCGGTGGGTATGTTGGGGTGGGTGTCACTCCTTTGAGGTGTTATTTCTCTTGAGGTGTTTGACGGTCTTATGTTTTTCTGGTGGGGTTGTGTCGTTACATTTGTTCTACTTCTCTGTCTCCTTATGGGTCATCCATTTCCTTGTCCTATTTACGGGTGGTTTGGTTTGTTTTCTCCTTCTCTACCCCTTAGATGGACTATTTCTTAAGACTTATTACTATCACTTTTACTAGGTTTTAGAGCTTTTGTTTTACCTTAGTGTCTATTTATCGGACCTCTGTTCCTGACTCTTCTACGTTTTTTCCAAATTGTTCCTGGATCTTCTTTATTTTTTCTCAGTCATATATTACTTATTACGTTATTTACTCTAGTTTTTGTGAGACCTCCGTTGTTTATCATCTTATTGTCTCCGTCTTCCATCCTAATCACTTCATCTTCTATCTTACCATCTTTATTTACTTAGTCTCTCCTTCTTTCTTTTTGCTTAATTTTCTTTACTTCTGTTAGAGTCTCTGGAGGTCCTGTTACAATTCACGGGGTTGTAAGCTTAGTATCCTCAGGGTCTTCTTCTTCTGTTTTTCTTTCTGGTACTCTTTTATGAACCCCTCTATTATCAACTTTTGAACGGATTTTACCCCTTCCCTTATTAGTGGGTTCAGGTTCTTTGGGTCTCTCAGGGTTTGTCCTATTTGGGTTCCGTTTTGTGGGGTTCTGTGTATAATTAGTTTAATTGTTTCTAGTTTGTGTTTCTTTTTATAATTTTCGTCGTTCCCTTTTTGTTGTTTATTGTACTTTCCCCTAAGGGTATTCCTATTGTCGACTAGAAAGTTATCTTTGAGAAGTCCAGTCCTCCCTTACCGTCCTGTATGAATTTCACTACTTTCTTTTATTGGATGTCGGGTCTAATGACATGGGTCGTTCCTAGAGTAAGTTTATACTTCCTCTTTAGTTTTCGAAATGTCTGTTCGTTTTCGACTCTCTTAAGTCGTCGTGGTTTGGTCGAGAGGTTGTTTACGACTACCTATAAGAGATCTGTCCTTTGTGTCTTTCCCACATATTTGGGCTTGGGTTTTGTTATTTCATTTACCGTTACTCTAGTACGATTCGACGACTCAGTAAAGTCAACACAGGCTGAGACACTCTGGGGGATCTACCGTCGGGTGGTCCGAGACGGTAGGGACCCTAAGAGGTCCGTTCTTGTGACCTCACCCAACGGTAAAGGAAGAGGTTACGCACTTTCACTTCAGTGAGTCAGTACAGACTGAGAAACGCTGGGGTACCTGACGTCGGATGGTCCGAAGAGGCAGGTACCCTAAAAGGTCCGTTCTCATGACCTCACCCAACGGTAACTGAATAGTTATTAATGGAATTTGCATTTACCCAACTTACGGGGTTGGTTTTCTGTTTCTGACCGACTTACCTACGTTTTTGTTCTGGGGATATATACAACAGATGTTCTGTGGGTGAAGTTTTGTCCCCTGTGTTTGTCTGACTTTCACTCCCCGACCTTTTTCTATAAGGTACGTTTATCTCTGGTTTTCTTTCGTCCTCATCGTTATGAGTATAGTCTATTTTATCTGAAATTTTGTTTCCGTCACTTTTCTCTGTTTCTTCCTGTGATGTATTACTAGTTTCCTAGTTAGGTTCTTCTTCTATAATGTTAATATTTATATGTACGTGGGTTGTATCCTCGTGGCGTTATACATTCTGTTTACGATGGTTCAACTTTCCCCTTTAATTGTTATTGTGTTATTATCACCCTCTGAAATTATGGGGTGAGTGTGGATATCTATCTAGTTGATTTGTCTTTTAATTGTTCCTTTGTGTTTGAAATTTACTATGTTACCTGGTCAATCTGGATTAACTATAGATATCCTGTAAAGTGGGGTTTTGTTACTTAAAGTGGAAAAAGAGTTCGTGTGTGTCTTGGAAGAGGTCCTATCTAGTGTAGGACCCGGTATTTAGATCGGAACCATTTAATTTTTTGTTAACTTTAGTAAGGTTCGTAGAAAAGACTGGTGTTACGTCATTCTAATTTAGAGTTAATGTCCTTTTTTTGATAATTTTTAAGGTTGTATACCTCCGACTTGTTGTGCGACGACTTATTGGTTGTTTAGTGTCTTCTTTAGTTTTTAGTTTTATACGTATCTTTGTTTACTTTTACTTTTGTGTTGTTGGGTTTTGGACACCCTGTGACATTTTCGTCACGATTCCCCTTCCAAATATCGTTATTTCCGTATGGAGTTCTTTGTTCTTTTTTCAGTTTATTTATTGGATTAAGATGTGGATTTCGTTGATCTTTTCTTTCTTTACTTTTGGGGTCCCAATCATCTTCCTTTCTTTAGAATTTTTAATCCCGTCTTTATTTACCTTTTCTTTGTTTTCTCTGGTATCGTTTTTAGTTGTTTCGGTTTTCGACCAAAAAACTTTCCTATTTATTTTAACTGTTTGGTAATCGGTGTGAGTAGTTCTTTGTCACCCTCTTTTTAGTTTAGTTATTTTATTCTTTACTTTAACCTCTCTAGTGTTGTCTGTTGTGTCTTTATGTTTCCTAGTATTTATAGTCGTTAATATACCGTTATTTTACCTGTTGAACCTTCTTTACCTGTTTAAGAATCTTTTCATGTCGAAAGGTTTTGACTTGGTTCTTCTTTATCTTTTAGAATTGTCTGGGTAGTGTTCGTACCTTTAACTTTGACATTAGTCTTTAGAAGGTCGTTTGTTTTCGGGTCCAGGTCTGTCGAAGTGTCGACTTAAGATGGTCTTTAAATCTCTTCTCGATTGTGGATAGGATGAGTTTCAGAAGGTTTCTTAACGTCTCCTTCCATTTGAAGGTTTGAGTAAGATACTCCGGTGGTGACGGGATTATGGTTTTGGACTGTTTCTACGGTGTTTTTTTCTTTTGATGTCCGGTTATAGTGACTACTTGTACCTACGTTTTTAGGAATTGTTTTAAGATCGTTAGTCTTAGGTCGTTGTGTAATTTTTCTAGTATGTGGTACTGGTTCACCCGAAATAGGGTCCCTACGTTCCTAAGAAGTTATAGGTGTTTAGTTAGTCACATTATGTGGTGTAATTGTTTAACTTTTTATTTTCGGTATACTAATAGAGTTATATGGCTCCAGGTCGGGACCACCTAGGTCCCACTAAGCTTCCACCCCTGCCTCAGCCGCAGAAACCTTTTTATGTACAAATTAGTGTCTATCTCTCTCTAATCTTGGCCTATCACATCATCCTTCTAATCACCTCTTTTCCTCCGACTTATTGAACCTAATGCACCTCATCGTAGGTACGAGGTCTACCCTTAAGTCGGTCTTTTTGCCCTCGTTCTTTCTTCGCTGTACTCCCTTAGTCAGAAAGGCCTTTGACTAGGCTAAAGAAATAAAACCCCAAACGAATATATGGAAAACAATGTGTATCCCTACTTATGTCTCAGTGCACCCTCAGTCGTCAAGACTGGAAACAGTTTTAGTCCACGAAGTGTATTTACATAATTTTTTTCCAGAATCCCTATAATGTAGTAGAAGACCGGTACTCACTCTGGACGACTGTAAAATACTAGGAAAGAAAGACTATTGGTTTTTATGAATAAAGAAGGTTCCCACAAAAAAGAATTTGGTCCGTGGTGGGAGGTTTATTTCAATGTAAGGATATCCCACTCCCACATCACTCAATGTTAGTTCGTTCCTTAAATAAATTGGGTTCCAATTGTACTAATCAGAATTTCCAATTATGAATAAAGAGGATATACGAATTTCCAATTATTAATAAAGAAGGATATACGATCAATATAAGTAATATTCTCATCCCTTGTACCTCTAAATCATCGTTTGTAGTCGGGTTGTTTACTTTTAGGAAAGTGGTTACGAGGGGAATTCTATACTATTTCAATGTAAAAATGTATCGTTCCTGTGTCACTAAATATTGTTTCGTGTCACTAGATAATGTTTTCTCTTTTAGGTAATTGAGTTTTTCAGATCATAACGATTGTAGTTTTTGATGGTATAAAGGAAAACGATATAAGGTTTGTGTAACTAATTATATAAGGGTCCACGGATTCCTATATCTCCGGACCGCCGTTAGTAACTGAGTTGTTCTTCTTTTTCAGGATACGATTAATTCTGAGAGTTTTATGAGGTTTTGAGAGACACGACAAATGTCAACTCTCCATCATTTGTTAGAACACGGATCACCGTCGTCATACCTATTAGGACAGTGTGTTCGATCAGACAGTCGTCTCTCCAAACTGGACTCTGTAGGAACAGGGTGGGTCTCGTCCCTTAATCGTCGTTAATAACTGTGTGTTTACTTTTTGGGAAGTGGTTATATTAAGGATTGGTTGATATGATTATTAAAGATTGAGGGGTTTTATTAAACGGAAATCATTCAGATTTTGGTAGAGTACGGAGAGTCCAACCCTCCGACATTTGTTAGTGTACACCGGCCTGTTTGGATATTTCCACCCGATCTATTGGAAGTCTCCTCAGTCGTTCGACTTTGTGAGAACAGTACGGGTTCTTATAAATAACGGAACTTCGACGTGCAAATGAAGAAGAGGCTCTCTTTGTCAATACCCCCTCTCGGGGGCATTTCAGTCTTCACATCCACTCTCGTATTTTGTCTGAGACCAAAACCCCAAGCTACGAGCCCTTGTCCCCCAATGGACTCCGAACTAGTGCGGAAACGCATACGGTTCGGAGGAAGGAGTACTGGAAACGGTACCCGCCTTAAGGAGTGCGACCGGGGGCCGTAGTTATCTACGTCTCTTTCGGAAACTGTTTTAAGTTGTAGGTAAACACTATTTTTGAGAGGTCTTTCGTCCTTATCTTCCTTGTATGGAGTTGTATTATTTTCGATATATACTGTTTGGGTGTCGTTTGTAATAGGAGTTACCACTTTTTTAACTTTCGTAAAGGGGATTTCAGTCCTTGTTCTGTTCCCACGGGTGAAAGTGGTGATGATAAGTTGTATCAAAACCTTCAAAACCGGTGTCGTTAGTCTCGTCTTTTTCTTTATTTTCTTTGGGTTTAACCTTTTCTTCTTCATTTTGAAAGTGACAAACGTCTACTGTACTAGGAGACGTATCTTTTGGGATTTCTGAGGTGGTCTTTTAATGATCTCGATTAGTTACTTATATCATTTCAAAGTCCTATATTTTAGTTGTGTGTCTTTAGGGAACGTAAGGATATGTGATTATTACTCTTTTATCTCTTTAGTTCCTTTGTTAAGGTAAGTGGTAACGTTACTTTTCTTATTTTGAATCCTTATATAGATGGAGTTCTTTGATTTCTGGATATATATCTTTTAATATTTTGTGACCACTTTCTTTAGTTTCTCCTGTGATCATCTACCTCTTTATATGGTACAAGTACCTAACCTTCTTAGTTATATCACTTTTACTCATATGATGGGTTTCGTTAGATATCTGAGTTACGTTAGGGATAGTTCGATGGTCGTCATAAAAAGTGTCTCGATCTTGTCTATTAAAGTGTCAAACATACCTTTATGTTTTTTGAAGCTTGTCGGTTTCGTTAGAACTCTTTCTTCTTACCTTGACCTCCTTAGTTGGACGGACTGAAGTCCGACATGATGTCTCGGTGTCAGTAGTTTTGTCATACCATGACCGTGTTTCTGTCTTTATATCTAGTTACCTTGTTTTATCTTTCAGGTCTCTATTTAGGTACGTGGATACCTGTGGAATAGAAACTGTTTCCTCCGTTCTGATATGTTACCTCTTTTCTGTTAGAGAAATTGTTTACCACGACCCTTTTGACCAGTTGGTGAACATTTTCTTACTTTGATCTTGTGAAAGATTGTGGTATGTGTTTTTATTTGAGTTTTACCTAATTTCTAGATTTGCATTCTGGTCTTTGATATTTTGAGGATCTCCTCTTGTATCCGTTTTGTGAGAGACTGTATTTAGTGTCGTCCTAGGAGATACTGGGTGGAGGGTCTTATACCTTTATTTTCGTTTTTATTTGTTTATCCTGGATTAATTTTAATTTTCGAAGACGTGTCTTTTCCTTTGATATTCGTGCCACTTTTCTGACGGAAGACTTACCCTCTTTTATTATCGTTTACTTCGTCGACTGTTTGTTGATTAGACTTTTTGTATGTTCGTTGAGGACGTCGAGTTAAGGTCTTTTTATTTGCTGGGTTAGTTTTCCCGGTTTCTTGATTTATCTGCAAAGAGGTTTCTTCTGTATGTCTACCTATTCTGTACTTTTCTACGAGTTGTAGTGAGTAATAGTCTCTTCACGTTTAGTTTTGGTGTCACTCCATGGTAAAGTACGGTCAGTCTTACCGACACTAGGTTTTCAGATGTTCGTTTTTTACGACCTCTCCCACACCTCTTTTCCCTTGGGAGAATGTGGCAACCACCCTTACGTTTGATATGTCGGTGATACCTCTTGCACACCTCTAAGGAAATTTTTGACCTTTATCTTGACGGAATACTGGGTCGTTAGGGTGACGACCCGTATGTGTGACTCCTATGGTCTTAACTTTCTCTGTGCACATGGGGTTACAAGTAACCTCGTGACAAATATTATTGGTCCTGTACCCTCGTTGGATCTACAGGTAGTCGTCTACTCACCTATTCTTTCGACACCATGTATATGTGTTACCTCATAATGAGTCGGTAATTTTTCTTATGTAAACTTAGTCAAGATTACTCCACCTACTTTGACCTCGGATAATATGTCTTACTTCATTCGGTCTTTCTTTTTGTGGTTATGTCATATGATTGAGTATATATACCTTAAATCTTTCTACCATTACTATTGGGACATACGCTCTCTCGTTTTCTCTGTGTCTACATGTCTTGTCAGAAAACCTGACACACCCTCTCCCTCTCCCACCCTACTAAACCCTCTTACCGTAACTTTGTACATATGATAGTATATACTTTACTTAGTGGTCAGGTCCAAACTACGTCCTATGTCCTACGAACCCCGACCACGTGACCCTACTGGATCTCCCTACCATGTCCTTCCCTCCACCCTCCCCCCAAGTCCTACCCCTTGTGCATATGTGGTACCGCCTAAGTACAACTTCATACCATTTTGGTTATGTTATAACATTTCATTAATCGGAGGTTAATTTTATTTAAATATAAATTTTTTATTTTTTATTTATTTTCATAGTCTTTTTTTTTTTAATGTTAACCACTTAAAAGAAAATTTTATTCTTTTTGGGTTGGGTGTGTAAGGAAGTTTACATTACTTTCAAAGTACTTATGATTTAAATTGTTAATTACTCCAACTATATTACAATGTCAACCTGTAAACTAATTCCTAAATAACTAAAGTTAAAACGTCACAAGAATAAAATCTCGTACATTAAAAAAAGGTCGACAGTTTATAAGTTTACTACGGGAACACCTCCGAGAACACCCGTTATATACTCGTTGGACCCGGTTATACAGAACGGATAGGAGGTGGACTTCGTATGTAGGGAAATATGTGTGTGTGTGTGTGTGTCTTTGTTTCGGATACATATACCTGTGCATTAACAATCCTTAACACAATTCGATGATATTGTTTATTTGAAGGTTTGAAGTCACCGAATTGTGTTATCTAATAAAAAGTAAAGGCTTTTGTCAGACTAAACCAGGGTCCTGTTACTATAGTTCCTACCCCCACACAATTTCTCCCCCCTGGACACAAGGTGTGTCTAGACCACACGGTTCGAACACCTTCGAGAGAAAGACATCGTACACTGAAAGTTCAAACGGAAAGAGAGAAAAGAAAACCAGTAAAATAATAAAAAATTGTGATATGTAAGTATATATGAGTTGTGGTTAAGTATAGGATAGAAGAAAAAGAAAGTCCAACTAACTATGTCGACTATATGTTGTAACATAATCGAATTCCACATATTGTATTCCTAAACCATATACACACAACGTTTTATTAGTGGTGTCACTCAGATCAATTATAGTAAATGGAGTGTTACAATGTTTTGTAAAAAAAGAACGTTACTTTTGAAACTTCCAGATAAGAGAATTGTTGAAAGTTTATACACTATCTCATAACAATCGGTATCAGTAATACGATATATATTGTAGGGTTCTTAAATAAATAGAATATCAACCTTCAAACATGGAAAACTGACGGAAGCGAGTAAAGAGGATGACGGGTATGGAATGGAAACCGTTGGTGGTCAGACGAGAGATAAAGATACTCAAGTCAAAACAAAAATTCTAATAAAGTGTATCTTCACTCTAGTATACTATAAACAGAATAAAACAGACTGAATAAAGTGATTGATATTACTAAAGTCGGAGGTAGTACAACAGTGTTTACCATCCTAAAGGAATAAAAAGTACCGACTTATTATAGGGTAACACACACGCACGTACACACAAACACACACACACATAGACGTACGTAAACACACATATTTGTTGGATTCATAGGTAGTTGTCCACTTACCTATTTCTTTTACATTACACGTATTTCTACACTATCTATGTCTCCATATAGAACCAATAACATTTATTACGACGACACTTACACCCCACGTCTACACAGGAGTTCTCACACTAAAACAAAGGAACTCTGTATGTGGGTCTTCACCTTAATGACCTAGTATACCATCAAGATACAAATGAAAAAATTCCTAGGAGATATGACAAAAGAGATCCCCGACGTGGTTCAATGTAAGGTTGGTCACACGTACTCCCAAGAAAAAAGAGGTATAGAATTGTGTATAATAGAACACAGAAAAAAACTTTTATCGGTCAGATTATCCACACTCCACCATAGAGGAACATCAAAACTAAACACAAAAGGACTACTAATCACTATAACTTGTATAAAAGTACATGAACAACCGGCCAACATACAAAAGAAACCTTTTTACAGACAAGTCAAAGAGAAGAGATAAGTTTAGTCTAACGAACAAAAAATGACAACTCAACACATTCAAGAAATATGTATTAAACCTATAATTGAGGAATAAAGTATCTACCAAACGTCTACAAAATAGAGTAAGCAAAAGTAAAACAACCACTAAAGGAAACGACACGTCTTCGAAGACTCAAGTTATATAAGGACGAATAAATAAAAACGAAAACAACGGAAACGAACACCACAGGTTTAGGTTTTTTTTTTTTTTTTTTAGTGACGATTCACTAGAACCTCGAATGGGGAGAAACAAAAGAAGATCCTTAAAATATTAATGTCCGGAATACAAGTTTAGAAATTAGGTAAAACTCAGTCCAAAATACATACCACACTCTATTCCTAGGTCAAAGTAAGAAAAGGTACACCGATAGGTCAAAAGGTCATGGTAAATAACTTCTCCGATAGGAAAGGGATAAGAAACGAAGAAACAACATTTAGTCAATTGGTATATACACACCCAAATAAAGACCAAGAGATAAGACAAGGTAACTAGATACACAGACAAAAATACGGTTATCGTATGACAAAATTAATGATATCAAAATATTACATCGAACTTTAGTCCTTCACACTACGGAGATCGAAACAAGAAAGAGTTCTAACGAAACCGATTAACACAAGAAACCACAGGGAATGTGCAAAATTAACAAAAAGATAAAGACACTTTTTACTGTAAACTTAAAACTATTTTATACATCTAAAGGAATCCATCATACTTGTAAAATTGTTATAATTAAGAAGATTTGATACTCATACCTTATAAAGGTAAATAAAACAGAAGTGAAAGAAAGTAGTTATGGAATAACAAAAGTCACATGTCCAGAAAATGGAGGAATCAATTTAAATAAGGACCATAATAAGAAAAACTAAGTCAACATCTACCTTAACAAAAGAATTAAAGAAAAAGACTATCGAACAAAAATTACATCTTTCCTTGACTAAAAACATATAACTAAAACATAGGATACTGAAATGACTCTAACAAATAATCAAGATTGTCAAAAAACCACCTTAGAAATCCCAAAAGACGTATATTATAATACAGTAGACGTTTATCTCAAAATGAAGAAGGTAAGACTAAACTTACGGAAAATTAAGAAATAGAACGGATTAACGAGACCGATCCTGAAGATCATGACATGACTTATTTTCACCGTTCTCACCCGTAAGAACAGAACAAAGATTATCTCTTTTTTTGAAAATCGAAAAGTAGTAATATATATACTCATGGTAACTGAAACTCCGAACATAAAGTAATGTTGAAATTCTCCTAAGTTAGATTTACCTTGAATAATATCACAATAAGGGATGAAATAACCTTCCCAGTCAGTCAAGTCAACGAGTCAATACAGACTGAGAAACGTTGGGGTACCTGACGTCGTGCGGTCCGAAGGGACAGGTAGTGGTTGAGGGTCTCGGATGAGTTTGAGTACAGTCACGACGGTAGGTTGGTAAAGTAAGAGACAGTGCGGCAAGAGGAGGGTGGAAGTTAGACGGTGTCGAAGTCCCAAAAAAGGTTACTCAGTCAAGAACCGTAGTCCACCGGTTTCATAACCTCAAAGTCGAAGTCGTAGTCAGGAAGGTTACTTATAAGTCCTAACTAAAGGAAATCCAAACTGACTAACCTAGTCAGGGAACGTCAGGTTCCCTGAGAGTTCTTAGAAGAGGTTGTGGTGTCGAGTTTTCGTAGTCAAGAAGCCACGAGTCGAAAGAAATATCAGGTTGAGAGTGTAGGTATGTACTGGTGACCTTTTTGGTATAAAAAATGATGTACCTGGAAACAACCATTTCATTACAGAGACGAAAAATTATACGAGAGATCCAACCAGTATCGAAAAGAAGGTTCCTTTTTCGCAGAAAATTAAAGTACCGACGTCAGTGGTAGACGTCACTAAAACCTCAGAGGGTTTTATTTCAGAGAATGGTAAAGGTAACAAAGGGGTAGATAAACGGTACTTCACTACCCTAGTCTACCTTCCCTTGACTCTGATTTATCGTTAGGTCTCAGGAAGGTTCTATTTACAGACACAAAGATACACTGGTACAAGAATCGAGACAAAAACGAGATGGACAGACAAGTATGTACGTTTCCTCTGTTTTTGTGGTGTGGTCAAAACTCAAAGAGTCTTGCAGACTTAATCTCTTAAAAACCTAGAGTCGTATACCTACGTCAATGTTCAGTAGGGGGTAGTGGGGAGGTGTCGTGGAGGTCGTCCATCAACGGGTAAACTGGTGGAGGAATCCATCCTCCCGATTAAGACATAGCTATAACTACGACGGTCGGAGAGTGACTCAGTGGGTCGTCAAGAGAAAGAAAGAAATTTAAAAATTAAATAAAGAAACACGGATACGACCCAGAAACAACAACGCGAACCCGAAAGAGATCACGACTCACCCCGATGAGAAGGCACATCACGTACCCGAAGAGTAACACCGCCGAAGAGAACAACGTTTCGAGTCCGAGACCGCGTAATCCCGAAGTCACCAACATCGTACACCCGGGACCTAACGCCCGAATCATCAATACCGTGTGTCCGAATCAATGAGGGGTGGGTCGTCAAAAGACTTTCCATAAAATCTCCGTATCTCGAGGACGGGTGGTCGTGATCGTCACTATCACTGGGTGCCACTGGGTGACACTCCTGGACCCCGGGGTACGGGGCAGTGTCGACTCAGTACTCCACCCGGTCGCCGCTCGTGCCCAAACAGTTCCGAGAGAGCCACTCACACGAGGGTCGGACTTATTCCGGAGGAACCCTCTTTACGGAGTCAGACAACACACCTGCTCACGAGACGAGTACCTAGACAGGTATCGTTTTAAGATAAAGGGACATCATAACAATTGTATCTTTTATGTCGACAAGTTTTTCGTAGTCACTGGAACCGTCGGACATGAAAGTCCGTACGAACTAAGTGGAACGTGTCAACTCTAAGAGTCCTGTAACATTCGGAAAAAAAAAAAAAAAAACCGGAAATTTTAATACTGAAATAATGACTTTAGAAGTTAACATGTGGTGAATGTAAAGGTCAAAATGTCGGGACGGATAAGTCAGGAAAACACGAAAGGAACTGTAAAATTCTTTGAAAATTAACTGTGTCAAACGAACGTTTTATTTTTCTTAGTCGATATAAAAATTCACCAAAACACCACTCATTCCGAACGGTTGACGCACAAGAGGAAAAACACAACTCCATGAATAGTAACGAGAACTGTAAGATTTTATTCTTACGGTCAAAGTCTACGTTACGGAGATTTTGAATTCTTTCTCGTTCCGTCGGTTCAACCGATCTTGGGTCTGTAGAGGAGTTTACAGTCCCCTTTTTTTTAGTGACTTCTATTTTATTTTCACTTTTAGGACCGAACGACCTAATAAATAAAGTCAGACAAGACCAAGACTCTTTACTAGTCATCGGGAGTGTTCAAATAGGAAACAGTTCGACCTTTTTTAGAGTTTTCCCTTTGACCGCCCATGGACATCGAGCTTTTATGTCCCCCCTTTTTTTTGTGAAATGAGTAAGTCCCTAAATTTTTATGATTAAGACGTCTAATACACGGAGTTTTAGGATAAACCCTTCTTTACTGTTTATTAAGTACGACGTATAAATTCGTGTACACTTATACCTTATTTTCCAGACAAATCATCTCGGACATCAGTCATCCGACTCCCTACGACGAGACGACCAATATGGGCTCGTTTGGTCGTGACTACGGGGAATTTGTATATTAATACTGCTGTACACGAAACTAACGATCTAGACTTTTCCCGACGACGAGAGTAGTCTACTGACCCAAACTCTTATTAAAAGATCTTATTGACACACACAACAGTCTAGAAGAGGTCGACACCCAACCATGTCCGTAGGGGAGGGAGGGAGGCGGGACTGTCTCGAGGTCAAGACAAGTCCAGAGGTGGCAGAGGGAGGGACACACCCAGAGTAGGACGGTCCTCTACTTAGGACTAACTAAAATGGGTCAGAGACTCGAGGTAAGGACCACGGTCGTTAACCAGACCTCGTGCCCGTACACTGTCAAGACCGGCAATCTGTAAACCCCTTCAGGTGACCTCTCAAAGGCCCTCCCGTAGGACCGAAGGTCATCTGCACACGCCCTAGCAGGGGAAGACGGAGACGTATCCCGGTTCACACTACGGACCTTTCACCAGTGGTAGACACTGAGAACTCCCCTCGGTAGGATTCGTGTCCCCTACCGTCTTTCGGGCCTCTACTTCTCTAGGACCGAAGGACTACTACGGAAGTTCAACGACTGAAGTCGGTGAGACCTCGTCGTCAAGGATTGTAACACGTAGTAATACACTCTTACAACTACTCAGGGAAACGAAATCATCCCAAAAGACAATGAACGTCGGTTCGGTAGACCTATCGATGTACCTATCAAACTCTATTTTGTTTTGTATGTTGAGTTTTTCTTGTTTCCAATGGGGTCGGTACAGAGTAAATATAGTGTAGTTTCTCACTACAAGTCGGACCAGTCGCTACTCGGAGTACGTCAAGTGGTACTTATACACACACGAATAAGTATTGTAGGGAGTCTCCCTCCGGAGTATCTCTCCTGGTCACAAGAAATCTCGATTACCACTTAAGATCAATCCCATGAAGAGACCGACGAAATTTTCTTAACTCTATTGTTACTGAATGTTTCCAACACTCTATGTAAAATCACTGTATAAAATAAAAGAACCCCTGGTTTTAGTGACTCCTACCATTGATGTCGGTTTTTTAATTTTCTACGAAAGAGGAACCTTCTTTTCGATCGGTCACATAATTTTTCGTCTTTGTAGTGAAACAACTGTTTCCAGACATATCAGTTTCGATACTAAAAAGGTCATCAGTACATGTCTATACTCTCAACCTGGTATCTTTTCCGACTCGTGAATTCTTAACTACTAAACTTAACACCACGACCTCTTCTGAGGACTCTCAGGGACTTGACGTTCCTTTAGTTTGGTCAGTTAGGATTTCCTTTAGTTGGGACTTATAAGTAACCTTCCTGACTACGACTTCGACTTCGAGGTTATGAAACCGGTGGACTGCACTTCTCGACTGAGTAATCTTTTCTGGGACTACGACCCTTTCTAACTTCAGTCCTCTTCTCCCACTGTCTCCTACTCTGTCAACCTACCGTAGTGGTCGAACTATTTGTACTCAGACTCGTTTGAGGTCCTCTATCACTTCCTGCCCCTTCGGTCCGTACGACGTCGGATACCCCAACGTTTCTTATCCTGTACTGAATCGTTGACTTGTTGTTTTTCATACTGGACTATCTACCAGTTCCTCAACCCACCTGATAGGGTGTCCCAGTAGATGCCAAGAAGAGACAGTAAGTGTACCTACAACAGAGGTACCCGTAGTTCTTTCGACCGAGTGGTGATGAGGTCACAAAGTCTCACACCCCGCCCCTCCTTCCTTCCCGTCTCACCCCGTCACATCCGTCGGAGGAAAAAGGGTCTTAACGTGTCTAATGAATGTTAGTGTTAAGTAACCCACCTTGGACCAGTGTACTACTGCACTAGTGTACTACTACTGATCAACGTTCTCTCAGACCCTTCATCGACAGAGATCGACCCACCGGTACACAGGTCGACTTTGAATCTCCTAAGACAACCATTCTTTCACTCTTATCTGTGACCTCCTCACAGACGGTGTCACTTCTCCGTCTGCACACTCGCACTGGTGTCGTCTCACGACCGACGGTGAGAGTCCAACACCTCGTCCACACACTCGGTCCTCCCGGTCCCAGGGACTCGTGGGAACACGGTCAAGACTGGACGGGAACCGGACAGAAGGGTCAGTCTGTCCCCGGAACATGGTCCATCACAAATTTTGGAGAAGTCTGAGACTGAACAAGACCGTACCGGGCGTACGTGTCCGTAAGACGGAGACCTCACCCACGTCTCTGTTCCGCCGTCGTCCGACTCGTCGACGTACACCCACCACTCACAATTTCGGTATTACCTTCAGTGACGACTGGAAATGACCCTCGAATGATCCTCGGGCCTTGACCCGACGTAGGGAATACACCTAACTGGGGCACTCGGGAATGTACGGGACACTCTGCCTAACAAGGTAAAGTGCCTACCCCGTCGACACCGAGTTCTTCCGAATCTCTTCCTCTGGACCGGTAGACTGAGGTCTCGGGTGTCCGAATTGAGGTACAGTACCCCTCCTGACCCTGACGTCACCCTAAACACTCCGTATCGTTCCAGTACCACTCGGGTCTTCAGTCCCGGTTGCGGCCCCCACTAGACGTCGTAGCTAAGAGGGGGAGGTACCACTGGGGTATCGGTCCTCCCCGACAACGGTGAGACATGGTGTAGACCCGTACTGTGACACCCAATGTCGTGGGGAGTGTTCGTGTCCGACAAGAAGCCCTCCTCTCATAACGTCCACTCTCTCCGCAGACCCCCCAGTCACACCCCGTGTCACGTCTTACAAGGTACCCCCGAGCAGTGCACCGAGCGTTCGTAGGAAAGTTCACGACGAGGACGACTCTCTCCGTCCCTCTGGAGCCGGACGGGGACAGGACACAAGGGTCTCTTCCGATACGACCCTTCTCCATCTTGGGGTCGGGATCTTTTACTCCCACTCACATACTTCGTCCGGGCAGGGAGTTCGACTGTGACGAACCACCGGACCGAGGACTGTAGTCTGCGACGGAGAACGAGGTAGGACCTCCAGTCACCGACACACGAGTCTCCCCTGAGGTCCTTCCCTCCCCCGTGGTCACCCACACGTTATATCAGGGGAATCACCACCCTAAGGAACCAAAACACCCGTCCGACCGGATCCACCCCCCTCACTCCGAGAACACCGGTGGGTGGACAACCCACTGGCGGGTGGACAACAACGGTCTGGTGTCCGTTTGCGGTGTACCTCCTCGTCTGGGTTTACTCTAGTCCCGAGGGACTGGGTCGGGGTCACCCCAAAGACCCGTCGGTCGTCAGAGGTCCGTGTCGTCTGAGTGACTTGCACTTCGACACCCCACCACGAGCCCGATTGGGTGGAGGGACAAGTCCCAGAGGAGTGGGTGTTTCTACGTTCGGGAGGAGGACGAGGGGAGCTCAGTCCTGCCAGAGTAAATCCCAACAAAGAAACCAAGTAAGGATTTTATGTCAATAAAAGCATTTTACGTTAATGTTTACGGAGTCGAGGTCCGACGAGAACTTCTGACTTGAACCCGTCTCGGAGGACGCGTCCTTTGGACAGTGGGAGAGACCCGGACCCACCCAGTTGGGGAGGGAGGGGCTGAGACGGAGAGTAACTACCAAGATCACAGTGTTCGGATTACCAGGTAAATGAGTAACAAGGTGACTCGTCTGAGACTCGAAGGAAATTTTTTTTTTTTTTTACGAATTTTGCACTTTGTAGGTGTCTTCGTGTCTCCTAATATACTCCACGGGAGATTGTAAGTAGTGGGTCGAAGTCTTCAACAGTGTCAAACGTCCAGAATAAAGTAATTAAGTAGAAACTGGAGAGGGGTGACTGGAGTGGGGGTGCAGGTCTTATAAAATTTCGTTAAGGATCTAGAGTATAGGAAAGAGGGTATTCATGTAAAGGCTATGCTCGAAGTTTTACCTTCTTTGACACAGGACATAGGACGTAAGAACCGTGGAGCCTTCAACAATAACAAATCAACGATTTAACACAGACTGACAAACGTTGGGGTACCCGACATCGGTGGTCCGAGGAGGCAGATACCCTAAAGGGTCCGTTCTTATGACCTCACCCAACGGTAAAGGAAGAGGTCCCTAATAAGGACCGAGTTCCTAGTTTGGGTACAGAAGACGTAGCCGTCCGTCTAAGAAGTGGTGACTCGGTGATCCCTTCGTGTGAAACCTACTACGGACTGTGTATAACCGAAGCCCCTTTATTTGTAACAAAACTTAGTTGACTAACTGACCTACTTACTTAACCAAAGTTGGAAATCTCGGGTCGCACGTGCAATCGACAGTGAACTCATCGACCTTACACTCACTGTCGACCCTCGGGTGTCAGGGGCACCACGAAAGGTCCTCCAAGACCTTAGATAGTCCGAGAGTGAGTCGCCTGAAATTCCAACCAAATAAGAATCGGTCCGTAGAAACTAAAACGTTAATTTGGGATGAAACTCCAGTGGAACCTCTACCTCCGGCTACTTCTACATCGAAAATGGAAACAAACCAAGTATAAATCCAGTGTTAATATCTGAAATCCCAAAAGAATTAATATTACGATATAAATGAACCCGGTTTTACTAATCCTGGCTTTTTTTAGTTTCTTATCTTATGTAGATTTCGTAAAAGAAATTAGGGTAGAAAGATAAGGACCATTACCATAAAATTGATGTGTTTACTCTATTAACTTACGTGTAAAAAGAAAGTTTGTCAGAACCATTACAAATTTTGGGATTTAAGACATGTGAAACTTCCCCTGAGACTCTGACCTCAGTGATTTGCACCGTAAAGGTCGAAAATGTTCCACTTTCAGTCCGGTCCCGAACCTGAAACCTTTAGAGACTACCATCTTACCATCGAACATTTTTACGGAAACCATATAAGGAAAAAAAGAGAATTAAGTCTTTACCATAAATGGTATTATGACATTACTCTCGACGGATAAAGGATCACGAAAAAAATTTTTAATGTAAGATTTCATAAGAGAAAGTGAGAAGTCTAGATGACATTTCAATTTAATTCCACTGACTCAAAAGACACATAGACAAAAGAAAAAACGACGAAGTAGTCCCTACGTCTCATTATTAAGATAAAGACCTAAATTCCATAAAAAATGAAACACCCAAATCGTCACCCCTGATTTTGACACGGGTCATCTGTAAACTACTGACCACTGACAACCTACAAGTCGGGTGTTGTACTTCGTCAACAAAGGTGACTTCATAAATATCCCCAACCTAAACCAGTACTACGGTATAACTCAGTTCTCGTAGAAGGTACCTGTCACTACAGACTCCTAATCCTCTATGCCCTCGACAAGACTTCATCCAGCGCCAGGATGAGGGGGACGACTACACCGTCACAGAGAAGGACACCTGAAACGAAAGACCCGACACTCACTCGTCTGACACCTCTGAGACGACTCCCGACTCAGGGCCGACAGTGAACACTACTGCACCTGTTCAGGTCACCCCATTGATCTCCTCAACGTCCTCTGGGGTACACACACACACGAGGTTCGAGGACACCTCACTTATACGTCCTAATACTGGTCTTCCCTTGGGTTCCTTACGGACTAAAGAACTCCCGGTCTCTCGAAGGAGCGGTCCCTACCTTTCCTCTTTCCCTGAGACCTCTTACCCCGACCTCGAACTCGGTGTCTCTGTCTCAGGTAACCTACCATTAGGACAGAAGACTGTCTTCGGCTCTGTGTACAAGGTCTGACCTTTTGGACACCGCTCCGTCCTGTGGCGTCGACTCAGTCGGGACTCCTTCCGACCGTACCACCTCCGCCCCCGTCCTCGTTCGACGTTTGCACCGAGGGGTGACTACCTACCCCGACCCGGTCACTTATCCCTTCACCGCCACCGGTCCTAAACCTTCCCCTTGTTGTCACAGGCCGTCTTCGTCGTCGAGTCCCTTTCCCGTTTAGAAACACAAATCTACCACCTCAAAGGGACCACCGAGTCTACCATTTCTTAGGCGGACGTTACGTTCTCTGGACCCAAACCAGGGACCCAACTCTTCTAGGGGACCTCTTCCCTTACCGTTGGGTGAGGTCACAAGAACGGACCTCTTAAGGTACCTGTCTCCTCGGACCGTTCGATGTCAGGTACCACAGAGTTTCTCAATCTGTTGACTTAATGATCGTCCCCCCAGACATACTAAGGAGGTCTCGACCCCTCGGTCTGTGTCGTGTAGGGACGAAACACGGTTCACGAGACGCATAACACTATAAGTGAGGAGTGACGGGAAGACGAGTAAATATGAGAATAGGGGTCAGAATAAATTTCTAGTCACAGGACTTTGAACAGATTTATGTCAACAATCCTCCAGTGTGTCTTCCGTCATCAGCTCGTCTCTTGACTGTGTCAAGACGGTCGGAGACTTCGGAGTACGAAAGGCGACACAACCCCGAGGGGACCCAGAAAAGGTGACCTCTTCACTTCTTCGTGCGTGACCTTGGTCCGTGTCCGAAGAGTGTACCCGTGTGTGGACACATGTGTGTGACGAATGAGTGTCGTGAATGTGTGTGTAACCCTAGGATCGAGGTTCGCGTTTGTGTTTGAAGTTTCGATACACGTAAAACGTAATACAGTAATAATAAATCGACAAATTTTTCTTTTCTTGTCTCGTACTGGAAGGAGAGGTTCAAAAGATCCTTTTACTCAAGGTCCTCTTGTCGTACCTCCACGAATAGAGTCCCGAGTCACAGTCACTCGACGAGGGAGGGGGACGGGGACCCGACACCTGTGTGGTCTGACCAGATCGTGTTCGCCTTCCTTACTCTAAGACTGGTAATAAACGGTAAGTCTGACGGCTCCGTCTCAGTCCTTCATCCCTGTGTCTTTGGGTCTCGGATAGTTCCCCTTTACAAACCACAAGGGTGCACCTCCGAGCACAGTCCATGCACCTCTACAGTCCTCGACCTCTTGATTTTCGTCATTCCGTCAGTGTACTAGGGTCGGTAGACCAATTGGGTCGTATCGGAGTCATAAAAGTTAGATCTTGATTTATATCGGGGAAAGGGTTTTTCGGGAGTCGTATAACTTCTTACACCTACTCTACCTCGAAACTGTACACCCCGGACGTTTTTTTTACTACTCCCTTTAGATGTGGGACTGAATCTTAAAGGACCATTTCTGGGTTTCACAAAAGAGAGATACCCTTATCGATCAAAAACGAAATGTACATAATTCGAAGGCTTTGAATCACCAACTTTTGTCGTCGGAGGTATAAACGACACTGGATCCCCAACCGGTGTATCAAGAACATCAGACCCAACTGAGAACTAGATGCCCACCACACCGACCTGATTTTCCAGACTCTACCGAAACGAGTGTACATACCACTGACCGTCCGTCGGACCAACAAATTCTCGCGGAGTCGGCCCTCACGAACGGAACCGGGGTACACCAGAGTAGGAGGTCGTCGAGCGGACCCACAGAAGTGTGGCACCAGAGCCACAAGATTTTCGTCGGTCCCTCCCGTTACAAGATTTTCGTCGGTCCCTTCTGTTCGGGATTACGCATTCACGATAAGTACAGAGACAAACGTCGAACAGACGCTTCGAATCGAAAACCGAACACCGGTTTCGTATCTGGAACAGGTTCTAATCTCAGCCAGACCCTCCTCTAAAG
The DNA here is from genome assembly GCA_006410555.1 of Capra ibex. Classification (NCBI taxonomy): domain Eukaryota; kingdom Metazoa; phylum Chordata; class Mammalia; order Artiodactyla; family Bovidae; genus Capra; species Capra ibex. Next base: position 105,329,971 of record SJYO01020080.1, on the reverse strand, counting down.
GGTTTCGGTACTTATGTCTTTTCGTACTTGTTTGTTTGACCCCCGGCAGTGACGTTGTTTAGTTTGGACGGATATTCAGACTCTAAGTCGAATCGTTTTCGTCAACAAAGATGGACTGCGGGTCGACTTCTGCTGGGACTTGGTGTAACACTAGACAGGAGCACACTACCGTCACAACCCTTTTGGTATCTGTCGGAGGAGTCGGCGAGATCGTCGGAGTAGACGGTCACTTCCCCCACTATTCAGAGGGTTCTCCGACCTCCGTCCTTCACCAACTTCCCGGTCTGGGCCGGATCGTGGCCTTCTTTCAAGGACGGAGCGTGTGGGTTCACGTCTCGTTGGTTCGCCGCTCAAACCAGAAGGTCGACGTCTCCGTTCTCTGTGGTAGTCCGAGTCTTTAACCCCCACCCACCTAAGGGGTCCGTCGTTCCAAACGTAACGTGTCACTCTACGACTTTTATCGTAAACTCGACCTCACTGTCTCGCTACCTACCCCTGTTCTTGTACGCTGGTAAAGTTATGAGTACATCGACCTCCTTGGTTGTTTGACCGATTCTTTGATAGGACAAAGAGTTCTCCTCCCTCCTTCGTTATCTTACTTGACTACCTCTACTCATCTCCCCTGAAGGGACGACCAGGACACCAATTCTTAGACGGAACGTTACGTCCTCTGTACCCCTGCGCCCAAGTTAGGGACCACCCCCTTGATTCTAAGGGTGCATGGCTCTTCGTTGGTTCGGGCACGAGGAGCCTGGTGCACGGTGATGGTCTCTCGGACACATGGCGTTACTTTCTAGAGCACACGGTGTTGATTCTGGACTACGTCGGTTTAATTTTGGCTTCTTCTTTTACTCATCCATTGTTTCGATCACCGTAGTAAAAGAAAACTTATGGATGGCATGTGACTCTAATGTGAATAAATCGGAAACTAAGTCAGGAGTGTTGTATTAATCAGGGTTGAATGTCTACTCCTATGACTCAGAGTCTCTCCAATTCATTGAACCGGGTACCAGTGGTTCGAACCCCAAGTCTGGGTCCAGACAGGTCGAGGTCTCACGACTCCTGAAGTAGACGTGCACGACGTCTCCACCAGGGGTGTGTTTTTCGTCTCGACGTCCTGGGAGAATTGTCTTAAGACTGTCTGGAATCTCCGGTATACGGTTCCTCCTTGTGAACTTCTACAAATACATTTCCTTTTCCTCGGTAAGGCTTACATCGTAATCCGAGTTTTCTTCCGTTAATGTATTGTCTTCCCTCTCCTTCTTTACTTCCTCTCGAGATTGCATAAATAACAACCCCCATGTCCCTGAGGGTGGGTTTCTTCCATAAACGAGACTTGGAAGAGGAACAAGACACTAGATTAGAGATGCGTGTGTGGGATGAGTGGAAGGGGCTTAATTTTCCTAGGGGAAGATTCTCTTAGTAATATTTCATTTGTGTAGATTAACCCTTACTGACTCTCTCGCTCTACCTACACTCTCAACCTGACACTTCTTCCGACTCGCGGCTTCTTAACTACGAAAACTTGACACCACAACCTCGTCTGAGAACTCTCAGGGACCCTGACGTTCCTCTAGGTTGGTCAGGTAAGACTTCTAGTCGGGACCCTAAAGAAACCTTCCTTACTACGATTTCGACCTTAAGGTCATGAAAGCGGTGGAGTACCCTTCTCAACTGAGTAACCTTTTTCTGAGACTACGACCCTCCCTAACCCCCGTCCTCCTCTTCCCCTACTGGGTCCTACTCTACCGACCTACCGTAGTGGCTGAGCTACCTGTACTCAGACTCACTTGTTGCCCTCTACCACTACCTGTCCCTCCGGGCCGCACGACGCCAAGTACCCCAGCGTTTCTTAGCCTGTGCTGACTCGCTGACTTGACTTGACTCGACTCGACTCTCTCGTTCTGCAAGACTTTAGGTGTCCGATCACTCGGTCTTCGTCACTCGGCAGGAACCCATTGATTCTTCGACCGTGCACGGCTCTCGGTTGGAGAAGACATATGTATGTACCCACCGTCGATCTCAGTCGTACGTCTGCACACCCCCACTGTGACTTTCCGTCGTCTTTCTCGAAATCTCCGTGTGGAGAACAAAGTATAGACAGTAGTGGTGAATTCTTGGAGTACGGGAATTCCAATCCAAAAGGCGATAAGCAAGCTTTAGCGGTTCGGACAGGGGTCCCGTACAGTACCCTTTGGGTTCCCTTACCTACCAAAACTCGTCCATCTTCGAGGACCAAGGACCTCGTTTCCAACCTCCGACGGGGCCCCTCCGACGACACTCCCTTACGACTGTAAGACGGGTCCAGTCCATACTAAACCTTTATGACGGGTCACAAACGTCGACTTACCGCCGCGGAAGATGCGAGTAGGGGACCCCCGAACCAGCCCGGCGACTCGGACAGGACCCGCTCCCCACCTCTCCGACACTGAACCTATACTGAATCCAACAAAAGAAAACGTCGTCCCACGCACCCCCTGCCAATGACAACTTGGTCGTCTACTCATAATGGTTCCAGAGGGAGTTCCAGTTCCTATATTCTCTTACCTGACACTACGGAGGGTCTGTGGGGTCCGTTCCTTGAGACGTCGGACCTAGTCCCTCGGTGAGTCCGAACTACGAAATGGAGACTCTTACCCCAAACAAATGTCCTCCCGAAGTCGGAGAAACAACGGAGTCCTCCCGTTTTGACATCCGACGTGCAGTCACCCGGGTGTAGGACAGAGTAACACTAGAGTCGGTGGAGCCCCCAAGTCACGTCTTCGGGACCGGAACCCGGGGAGTGGTTTACGTCTAAGACCACTCGACAGAAGTCCCAGACACCCACAGGAACCCTCAAAGTCAAACCCTTTCTCCTTTGTAAATAAACCTCAGGATTCATACAATTTAGGACTACCCTAGTCGGTCCCATTACACAAATTCTCTCGAGGACTCCGACAACTCAGGGATGGTCCTGTTCCTTCACCCACAGGGGTCCTCCTGTCTAATAGAACTCTGTACTTCGTGACCAGGGACCTTTCCTCACCCCTGATTTCCCTGTCTTCGTCGCGAGTCAACTTCCACATTTAACCCTAAACAAACAATTGTCCCAACGACCTACGACCTGTATGTCCGAGTAAACACTCCATGTCACATAAAAGTAGTCAGAAAATCGGCCACAACAGGACACCATCTTCTAGACTGTCCAGGGAATTTCCTTACCAAGAGTTTGAGGGGACATCCCGGAACCCACACCACCATTCCACTCACCGCCGCCACCCCACGCCCCCCACCCCCCCGGGCATTCTCTGGGGTCCCGAGATCGAAGACGGAGTAAGGGACGTATCCAAGAATTTTTATGTTGGAACAACTCTATATTAAGTGTATTTTGAGTGGGTTTCACATATTAAGTCATCGAAAATTATATAAGTACCTCAACACGCTGGGAGTGGTATAATCGTCCACTCGAAAATAGACTAACTAAAAGACAACATAAACTTCCTCTTTTTCTAAGACGACGATTTTAGTTCAAACTTTATTACCAATATTAGAACGACACCAATTCTTGGAAAAGACTTCTCCGACACTAAAAAGTTCAAGATAAAATTTGGAGTTACTCTTGGTCTTTTATTTAAACCATAGATTCTCCACCCCATTTATGGGTATCGTTGGTAAGGGAAAAAGAGTGTCTTACCTGTAAATCTCGGTGTAAACCGTAAAAACACTTCAGGAAAACGTGTCAGGTTTGTACCAGTCCCTCTTCCTTTACCGTTGGGTGAGGTCACAAGAACGGACCTCTTAGGGTCCCTACCCCCTCGGACCACTCGACGGCAGATACGCCAGCGTGTGTTGACTTCTCAGCCTGTGTCAGCCTGTGTTGACTTCGGTGAATCGTCGTTGTACCAGTCTCCTTTAATCTTACCACCCACCCCGACGCTCTACTGGGTACCTACGTCGACTTTACCCGGGTCACCAGGTCCAACGCCCCCTCCAGAGATTAATCGAATACCCCGACGAACTATATCCTTGCATAGAATCTGTATCGGGTCGGTAGGGATTTCCACAATTTCACCTCGTACTCCGTCACTAACTACAAGTCCAATTAATTAATGACTCTAGTTTCTGCGTCCCAGTAGTATCGTTTCACAAGTAGTCTTTACCAACTTCTTCAACCCCTAGTCTTACCCCACAAGTAAAGGACCAGGAACATTTCTGACGAACCTAGACCGTATATGATATTCCCGAGTTATTTGTAGGACAGGCAAAAAGAAACGTTTCCGGTACGGTATTTTAGAGGAACGGACAACTCTAGTCTATTTACTTCGGAAGGACTTGACAAAGGCGAGTAATTAAACTTTCCATGGAAGAGTCGGTCCGACTAAACCCCCGTTTCTGTAGTCGTTGTCGCGAGTTAACAAGAAACTGGCCCTAAGTGTGACGGGACGACCTCTTCCCCCGACTAGTCTAAGAAAAGTCAACTGTTTGAACCAAAAGACGGAGTCTTTGTACAAAGAACGGAGAGGAGAGAAGCGTCCTGCACAAGGACTAGACTCTACTTTGGTACTTCTCTTCTATTTTATTTGTATTACGAAAAGGCGTTAGCGAAGCACGACGACGACCGGGACCGACGTGACGACCGGAAGCACTCGGAGTCGGACGTCAAGACACTCACACCCATACCCACGACCCTCCCATTCCCCCGAAGAGAGACCTCGTCTTCGGGGGTGCCCTTCCTTTGTGTATCCAGGGTTTCGGAAACAAGAAAAAAAAGAAAGTGGAAAAAAAATTAACTTTATATCAACTAAATGTTACGACAATTAAGGACAATATGTCGTTTCACTAAGTCAATATGCATATATATATACACACAGACACGACACGAATCAACGAGTCAGCACAGGTCGAGAAACGCTGGGGTACTTGACATCGGACGGTCCGAGGAGATAGGTACCCCTAAGAGGTCCGTTCTTATGACCTCACCCAACGGTACGGGAAGAGGTCCCCTAGAAGGGTTGGGTCTCTAGGTTGGTTCCAGAGGACGTAACGTCCGTCTGAGAAATGACAGACTCGGTGGTCTTTTTCTTACACACACACACATATGTAGAAAAATTTTTTTATGAGAAAAGGTAATAACAAATAGTATCCTATAAAAAATTAACCACCCATTAACGAAATGTCAATCAAACACGATATGTCGTAGTACTTGGTCGATATTCATATGTATATAGGGACGAGAGAACTCGGAAGGAGGGTGGATGGGGGGTAGGGTGTGAAATCCAGTAATGGACACAAGAAATTTATTTGTCACTCCAAAGTTTGTTGAGTCAGAAAAATCACAACCACGATCTCCACCCACCCACATGTAGAAACGAACACTCCTTGTTCTCGTCAGTGAACCGGAGTACTGTATGAAAACCGAAGAGGGACCTAAGGAGTTGACGGACCAATAAGGACCTAGGAATCAAGTCCAAGGGTTCCACATCTGTCACTCACCAGTCGAACAGAGGAGTACGACCCGGTGTGTCGTCTCCACGAACCGAACCCCCTACTCACAGGTTAATAGTCTCTCCCACCTCCCCAATCCAGGGTCATGGTTTGACCCGTCGTCCCTGACACGTAACCCTTCAGACCTCACCGTTCCGTCGTCGCACCGACTCCTCCGGCCAGGTGTCCGGAGTGGTGGACGGGAGCCGGGTACGGACCCCTGGACACGAGTCCGACTCGGGATTTAGATACGGGGGATGATGAGGGATTCCCACCACCAGGAGTTTGTGTCTAGGTTGGTCCGTGAAGGAACCAACATTGGGAAGTCGTCACCCAGAGACTCTCCGTAGAATCGGAAAGACCCTGGGGACAGAGTGGAACTTGGGATGTGGTGTCGGAACGACGACTCACCGAACCGTAAGAGACGTGTAGGTCCGACGAGAGACGGACCTCGCCCAGACAGACGGACCTGACAAGAGGAGTGGAGGGAAGATAGACGGAGGGTAAGATAGGAGAGGAGGTGTACCAAGTAAGTGGGGAAATAGGAAGTCCTTCGAAGGTAGTGAGGGGTGGACCCATACCCGAAGTTGGACGGGGTGAGGAACGTGATCGGTACTTCACTTCACTTTCAGCGAGTCAACACAGGTTCAGAAACTCTGGAGGGGGACATCGGTCGGTCAGAGGAGAAGGTGCCCTAAGAGGTCCGTTCTTGTGACCTCACCCCACGGAAAGGGAAGAGGTCCCTTAGAAGGGTTGGGTCCCTAGCTTGGGTTCAGAGCACGTAACGTGCACCTAAGAAATGGTAGACTCGATGGTCCCTTCGGAACGTTATAGTATTAAAAAGCCAAGACACAGAAAAGGAAGATGTTCTGACCGACGAGAAACTCTTGTCCCTGTAAAGGCGAAGGGAGAAATAGTGTCCTTGGTCGGGACGGTTGGTGTATCCTCCACGGAGTCCTCACAAAGTCACTTACTTACTTAGATGTGGACGAGACCTTTCGTCCACTTGGGATAAAGAGATAGGAAGACCACGACACATGAACATTCGGTTCTTTTATAGACACACTACGACCATTAACATAAAAACGACGACGGATGGACGGGAGGTCAGAGGAGGAGTGGGGCCGCCCACCCTTCGTTCACGAACCGGGAGTAGTGTCGAATCCTATAGAGACCCTCCCCCACCGTAACACAGTGTGAGACGTACTACCCTCCTTCCCGTCCACCGGTCTCTCCCCGCTACAAGACTCACACGACTCCCTGTACCCTTTCTGAACCGCAAGTCTTGCTCACCAAACTTCCCTCCGCCGAAACTCGTTTAAAGGACGGAGGGGAGACTAAACACTGTATAAGGTGCGTGTGTAGATCACGTATGCTGTCCGTGACCATTATCATTTCCCTTCTTTTTCACGAGTGAAATAGGAAGGTCTTATCCTTTTAACTAATTCTCTTCCACCCGTATTCTTCAAATTTCTATGAGATCTACCAATTACTTGATATATATTTTTTTTAGAAAAGGTCTCTCACAAACCTTAATCAGCAAACAAACACCGAAAAGTAATTTTTAAAAGGTAGGAAACGAACATCCTACAAAGTTAGTTGGAACCAAGAATCAAACTCTGTGACTGTCCAAGACTCTGTACTCACACCCAACGAACACAAACGACGCAGAGAGAACGTACTCCACCAAAGGTGCAGTGACTTAACCGGACACACAAAACGAATATATTGAGGAGACTTTCATGGAAGACAAAATCCTCTCCGTTAAAAGTCAGCATGAATAAAATCCCTTTTTAAAAGTCCTATTTAACCGGGCGGACCCAGACTCCAGAAATAAGAAGTTACGCAACCCTCAAACCTCTCTATAATTCTATACCTGGAAGAATGATGAGAAGACGAAGATCCATTTGACATTGAAACCTTAAATTGTTAAAAACACTTTTAACTCAATTTAACGAAATAAATAAATTGGTGAAATAACCAACGATTAATAATACAACATTCTTTGACCTGATTATTATGTTTCTACAGACGAATGCATTGTGAATATAAAAGTAAGAATGGGATTTTATATACCTGAAAAAAAGAAAAGATAAAGAAAACTGATTAAAAACTTATAGTCTAATCGTGTATATTAACAAAGTCCATTATATAAACTCTGTCAGTTTACCTTGAACAGAAAGAATACAAAATTCATTTATCATATTAAAACAAAAGATACTAACACATAAAATAACTCTGTGAAACCGTCAAAGTAAAAAGACTACGAAACTTATACTCTTTCAATACTGGGTCCAATGTTACTTTTTTAGTTCAACGAATTTATGCACAAAGTAGGAGAGCCATGTCTTTTCACACATACACATGATTGTATATAAATAATTCACGAATACATACGACCTCTAAAAAGATGTGATAACCCCACCTCCACCAACCCTCTCCTATGTTTTTTCTAATTTCATGTCAAACATCAAAGAGTTTTATACAAATAAAATTTACCATTATTACTGAGTGAAATACGATTATTCGTAATTATTCTTAGTAAGTAAAACATAAAAGTTCAGGAACTACAAAAACTCAAACCTTTATGTCACTAAGACTTTAAGGACTATTAGCTTCTTCCCTTGTTCAGTCCGTATTGATAGTAATCAATAAGATCAATTTTACTCATATTCACCCTTTTATTGAAGAGTCTAACGCCCTGAGGAAGTTACACTGTCCTTTTCCCAATACTTCTGAACACCTACCAAGGAATAAAACGACGAAAAAGACGAGCGACCATTAGCAGATAAAAGGACGAAGTTGGGAAAGCAAGTGCGAGTAAAACACGAGTAAAATGGCGGAAGGTTCGTCAGGGTTTCACCGTCGCACCGGCCTCGGGTCGAGGGTCTGGGACTTTGGTGTCGGAACCCCAACTTACGACGAGCCGGTGAATCGACACCACACGGAAGTCGTCCGCACCGGAGGACCTCGGAGACAAAGAATAACGTATTTTACTTCAAGTGACAACGACGAAACTCTGTAACCACACTCTTCCCTCTAAAACACCCTCTTGGAAACCGAGCCCTTCGAGTCAGTCACATTTGTCATGTCTCAGGACAGTGCTACGAAGGAGTCTTCGGTCCCGAGAACCATAGGGTTTGCGACGAAGTCGGTAACACCTCTCTCGAAAACTTCGTCACACACACACACACACACACACACACACACACACACACACACAATCAGTGAGTCAACACAGGTTAAGAAACACTGGGGAACCTGATATCGGGCGGTCCGAAGAGAGAGGTACCTTAAGAGGTCCGTTCTTATGACCTCACCCATCGGTAAGGCAAGAGGTTCCCTAGAAGGGTTGGGTCCCTAGTTTGACCCCAGAGGACGTAACGTCGTCTAAGAAATGGTAGACTCGGTGGTCCCTTCGGGGAAACTTTATTATATAGCACGCAAAGAAAGAAAATTTAGTGTCAAGTAACCGGTACTATCCCCCAGTCAGATGTGACCAGTAACCATAGAACCCGTCCCGGGACCACCTGGTCTCGTCCAAAGATTCCCTTTACAGGTACCACCTGACCTTTGAGTCGAAGGGTCCATCTTCCCCCGCCAATTGGACGGTTTCACTTCAACAGAAGTCATAGACTTCTCGAGAATAGAGATAGGTCATAGACATTCTCCTCAGTCGGGTCGAGACACACCGGACCACTGGGCTCTGTATAAAGTCAAGTCGCCGTCCACTTCGAAGGACTGACAGTGCAGTCCACCTCCACCTGACCGTCCTACGTGTGGGACCTCGTAGCGAGACACTTCTTATCTTGTCGTCCGTCCAGTGACCCGGACTAGGGTAAATTTCGGAAGAGTCTGAGACTCCAAACCCCTTAAAATAGCAAGGAACAACTGGGTCCTGGAACTCAACCGTATCGCGACAGGAAGTCGTCTGTGAGGTGACACACGACCCGGGAACCCCAAAGTAGAGAGTTCCCGGTTTCCTCGACAGACAGATCACTTCCTCTTGGGACTCGTCTATGAACCGTGAGTTCCATGTCACACGAGTCTGTCCTTTCTTCATCGGGGGGGTCCTCGACCCTTTCTTACACCTGAGACCTCGGTCTGACGGACTAGCTCAGGGACGGGACGGTGAATGGTTGACACACTCGAGTCCGTACAAACGATGGGAGAGGTACGGAGTAGACATTTGACCCCTCCCCCTGTTACTCTTAAAGACAAAGTAGCCCAATCACTTCCTATAAAATATTATATGGATCTTGTCAAGGACCGTGTATCACTAGTGATATACGTAGGAACAATTTATTTTACCAACTCTACTTAATACCATCCCACTGTACCCTCCTACCTCCTGCTCTTCGGTCGGGTGCATCCTCCAGTCCCTTCTGAGGGAGGGTCCCCTCCACTGTAGACTCGAGGTCGGAACTCCCTACTCAATCTCAACAGGTACTCCTTCGACCCTTCCCGCAAGGACCGTCTACCTCCGTCGATACATCTCGTTCTCTGTCGTCCCGGTCCAATCAGTGGACACACATGACACTTCCACCTGATACGGTCCCGGTGCATATAGTGGTGCAATATGGAACTTCTATGATCTCGGGGACTTCGTCCTCCTGTCGTACGGTAGTCTAAGCACAGACCCTTTCCGACGTTAGACCATGTTACAAACGGTTTCTCACCAGAGGACTCGGGGAACTAATCTCATCGGGACGCTCAAATAATTTCACATACAAGGTTTTTGTTTCTTCTCGTCTAGACACGGGGAGGGGTCCCTCAGTCTTGACACCAAGGGGGACCCCTACGATTACATGTGTCTTCAACCCACGACGGGTAAGTCTCCGACCACCCTCCCATTACGAGTCTTTTGAGCCCCCGATGTAGGGTCGAGGTCAACTTCCGACTCCTACCGAGACTACTTCCACAGCCCGGGTTTTCCTTCCTTGTCTCGACTTTCGCAGTCTACTACGACGCTTGAATCTCGACTAGACCACACGTCACGTTGGTCCCACCTCCCTCTCCCCTCACACTGAACCTCCAGAGCATCCGACGGGGGTAAGTACGCAGGTGCGACAGTGAGTGTGTCAGGGAAGAGGTGGATCTCACTCACACGGTTTCCGACTTCCTTCATGGGTCTTGTGCCAGACCCTCCAGTCGGTACACCCCGGCTACAGGGGCCTCAGACCTACTTCTCCGACCCCCTCTCACGAGACTCGTTCCTCTTCGTCCGTCGACCTGCCCGACCACCCCTTGTCCCCTTCTCGACCCCTCAACCACTCCACGTAGTCCCGGCAACACCCATGGTTGCCCGTGTCACCCACATCCAGGATGACCTCCACTAAGGTCCCGGACTCGGGTTCTCCTTCGGACAGCCTCGGGGACAAACGTCTGGAACACAGGTCGTAAGGGACGAGAGGGACCTCGGGTACCTCCGATGAGGTCAGGGTGTCGGACACCCGAACATAAAAAACCGGGTTCGTTACAAAAGTGAAACCTTTAAAATAAATGGTTACAAAAATTTGATCGGTTAAAGTGCATTTGAAGATCGGGGAGAAAATTCTTCGTCTGACAGGTGTTCGGTACCGGGTGTCAGGAAACGTCCCTGGAGTCGACGTCGGCCGACGTTAGACTCATCCCCACCGCTCTCGTGGTACGACTCGGAACAGTCGAGGCCTCAAACACGAGGCACACGGACGTCTCCCCTTCCTGTCCCGCTTCCACTTTACACCCGTCTACCTCCTCCTCTCCGGTACTTCCTCTGTCCCGTCGTCGTCCCTCCCCCCGAGGCTTCGGTTCCCCGACCGTTGGACGGGGTCCAAGAGTCCACCCGTCGGGTCCTTGGGGTCGGATCGGTCGAAAGTACGTACACGTCACACACACGTTCACCACACACACACAGTCACCACACAAATATACTACACACATTCGTCACACACACAGTGACCATACATATACTACTACACATACGACAAACACTTACACATTCACTACACACAAACTATACGTACGTTCACCATACACATACCCTACACACACCATACAAATTCACCACACACATACATATTCACCCGAAGGACCCACCGACTCACCCATCTCTTAAACGGACGTTACGTCCTCTGTGTCCTCTGCGTCCAAGTTAAGGACCCAGTCCTTCTAGGGGACCTCTTCCTTTTACCGTTGGGTGAAGTCATAAGAACGGACCTCTTAGGGTACCTGTCTCCTCGGACCGTCCGATGTCAGGTACCCCAGTGTTTCTCAGTCGGTGCTGACTTCGTTTACTTGTGTCATACATATTCACTACACCCACACACACACACCCTACACATATTCACCACACACATACACACCCCACACATACACACGTCACATATATTCACCACACCTCCCACATACACACGACACACATACATATCACACAAAAATACAGACCCCACACATATTGACCACACACATACACACGACACACATATTCACGACACATGCACACCCTACACACATTCACCGTACATACATACACACCATACAAATACACACCACACACATATTCACCCGACACACGTCCGTGTACAGGTCATCGAAGAGACCGTGGAAGGAAGGGACGTATCGGTAGTAGAAGGACACAGGAGATCGGGCGTACAGGGGATGGAGTACGACGAAACCCAGACAACAGAAGATCGTTTCCCGTCTCGGTTCGAACCATCTTGTCACACATTTAATTTTCTTTTAACGGAGAACTCGTTCTCTCGCTCCTTGGGGACGTTTCACGGTCCACAACACTGTGAGTGGAACCAGGCGGGTGGGACCAAAATCGGAGTCGGGTGAGAAGCTCCCACCGTCAACCATAAACGTCGAGGACGAGAAACACCCGGGAAGACGTCCCGGAACCGTACACCACCACCCTAAAAAGACTCCGGGTTTATGCGTAACCCTTGTAAAGTACGTTTCTACCCGAGCTATTTCCTGTCTTTACCATACCTGGATTGTCTTCGTCTTCTATAATTCTTCTCCACCGTTCTTATGTGTCTTCTTGACATGTTTTTTCTAGAAGTGCTGGTTCTATTAGTACCATACTAGTGGGTGGATCTCGGTTTGTAGGACCTTACACTTCAGTTCACCCGGAATCTTTCGTAGTGATACTTGTTTCGATCACCTCCACTACCTTAAGGTCAACTCGGTACAGTTTAGGACCTTCTACTACGACACTTTCACGACGTGAGTTATACGGTCGTTTAAACCTTTTGAGTCGTCACCGGTGTCTCAGCTGATCTTTTCCAGTCAAAAGTAAGGTTAGGGTTTCTTTCCGTTACGTTTCTTACGAGTTTGATGGTGTGTCAACGTGAGTAGAGTGTACGATCATTTCATTACGAGTTTTAAGAGGTTCGGTCCGAAGTCGTTATGTACTTGGCACTTGAAGGTCTACAAGTTCGACCAAAATGTTTTCCGTCTCCTTGGTCTCTAGTTTAACGGTTGTAGACGACCTAGTACCTTTTTCGTTCTCTCAAGGTCTTTTTGTAGATAAAGACGAAATAATTGATACGGTTTCGGAAACTGATACACCTAGTGTTATTTGATACCTTTTAAGACTTTCTCTACTCTTATGGTCTGGTGGACTGGACGGAGAACTCTTCGGATATACGTCCAGTCCTTAGTTGTCAATCTAGACCTGTACCTTGTTGTCTAACCAAGGTTTTTCCTTTTCCTCATGCAGTTCCGACATATAACAGTGGGACGAATAAATTGAATATACGTCTCATGTAGTACTGTTTACGACCTGACCTTCTTTGTGTTCGACCTTAGTTCTAACCACCTTCTTTATAGTTATTGGAGTCTATACGTCTACTGTGGTGGGAATACCGTCTTTCGCTTCTCCTTGAGTTTTCGGAGAACTACTTTCACTTTCTCCTCTCACTTTTAACCGAATTTCGAGTTGTAAGTCGTTTACTTCTAGTACCGTAGGCCAGGGTAGTGAAGTACCCTTCATCTACCCCTTTGTCACCTTTGTCACAGTCTGAAATAAAACCCCCCGAGGTTCTAGTGACGTCTACCACTGACGTCGGTACTTTAATTTTCTACGAATGAGGAACCTTCTTTTAAATACTTGTTGGATCTATCGTATAACTTTTCGTCTCTGTAATCAAACGGTTGTTTCCAGACAGATCAGTTCCGATACCAAAAAGGACACCAGTACATACCTACACTCTTAACCTGACACTTCTTTCGACTCGTGACTTCTTAACTACGAAAACCTGACACCACAACCTCGTCTGAGAACTCTCAGGGAACCTGACGTTCCTCTAGGTTGGTCAGGTAAGACTTCCTCTAGTCGGGAGCCTAGAGAAACCTTCCTTACTACGATTTCGACTTCGAGGTCATGAAACCGGTGGAGTACGTTTCTCAACTGAGTAACCTTTTCTGACACTACGACCCTCCCTAACCCCCGTCCTCCTCTTCCCCTGCTGTCTCCTACTCTATCGACCTACCGTAGTGCCTGAGCTACCTACACTCAGACTCACTTGAGGCCCTCAACCACTACCTGTCGCCCCGGATTGCAAGGCGCTAAGAACCCCAGCGTTTCTCAGTCTGTACTGACTCGCTGACTTAACTTGACTTTATGTGTATTAGTATTGTCGTTCGTCCGAGGACCAGGATCAGAATACAGGACTGGATGTCGACCCCCTGAAACAGTAAGAGAAAAGAGACAGACTACATGTACAATACCTCGTTTTGTTCACAGACTTACTACACGCAGTTAAACCCCTAAGTACTTCCAGAATTATACAAAACCTCCGTTTTCCAACCCCTACGTTGGGAATCTTACGGTGCCGAGATTACATAAAATATAAAATTTTAGTGTTATTCAAAGGAGGTCCCAAAAATAAAACCACTCAACTTCAGCTTTTTTTACTCTTTAAATTTTAATCCCGAACGTAAAAATTAGAAACCCAAGAATCAAAGATTCATCTTAAAAATAAATCATAAAGAATTTAATTAGTACTAGCAAAAGAACCTCTAAATAAAACTAAAAATTTAGAAATAAATAAATAAATAAATAAAAACCGACACAACACAGAAACGATAACACGCCTGAAAAGAGAGCAACGTGGTTCATCCTCGATAAGGAACAGCGTCGCACGCCCGAAGAGTAACTCCACCGAAGAGAGTGACACCTCGTGTCCGGGATCCCACGCACCCGAGACATCAACGTGGAGGACCCGAGATCTCGTGTCCGAGTCATCGACACCATGTGACCGAATCAACGAGGTGTCGTACACCCTAGAAGGTCCTAGTCCCTAGTTTGGGCACAGAGGATATAACGGTCCGTCTAAGAAATGGTGACTCGGTGGTCCCTTCGGCGCACAAACTAAAGACTCTTAAAAGTTAAATCAAAAAGAAACTTACAAAACACACATTGACGGTGTATCTCAATTTATAGAAACCCATCTTTTTTCAAGACATCTATTCACTGTTTCAATTCGATCTGTTTAGTCACAGAATTCAAGTACAGTATGAATAAAACCTCCTCCATACATGGTCCACCCGGGAAGGTACTTGATTTTTACCCTTTGTAAATACAGACACCTAGTAAAGATCAAAAGAAGGTCCCATCTCTGTAACAAAGACAGAGAGAGGGAGAAAGAAGGAAGAAAGAAAGGGAGGAAGAAACAAAGACTAGAATCTCTCAAAGAGGATTCTTATTTGACTTCCTATCTCTATGTACGAGTTTCTACAATCAACGTCGAGACGAACATCATCCTTTTCCCCCAGTTCTCGGTTTTACAGGTCGTCCTTTATGAGGACGTAGGTAATGTGGTATAAATGTATCTGTACAGTCATAACTGAACTTGTAACAGGTATTATATAATCGATTTTTCTGTACACCATGGAAATACACTCACACACACACACACACACACACACATACATCAGTCGTCATAACTAATTCTTCCACTTAGAGGGTAAAATAAAATAAAAAAACCAAATTATTTGTAAATAAGACAATAATATATCAACTTGTTGGAGATGTGTGTTTTATTATACCAAATTCTCAAAAAACTCAACCTTCCTTAAACCCAGAATTTTCCAAAACGTTCGGATAAAAGACCTTTAGTAAATTCACCCGGAAAAATTTCTGGGAACTTCTTTTTCTTTTTAACCAAGTTTTTTTGGTCGTTAATTTAAAGTTTTAGTTTGATAAATATTTCTATCGTTCGGTTCTTAACCCCATTAAGGAGAAGACATAAAGGACGTGAGTTTAGGTGGGACCCTTTGTCTTCGGAGCAGATGCCCTTCTGTACTACCTCGTTCGTCTTACTCCACCATTCCCGTTGGTGTCGACCACCGGATAGTTCAGACCTTGTCACTCCGACCAACCTCATCCCTACCCTTAACATCTGTTGTGTTTCAACCTCCGATTGACTTGAACGTAACTGTGGTTGCCGTACTCAAAAGAGTCGTCGGAAAATTCTGACCTCACTGAACTGGGTTCTCTTGTCTAATATGAATCGTTACTATGAAAATTTATATTGGTGGAGATAAAGGGGTAGGGCATTACACCGAATCTCTCAAGTACTACCAGTGTTTGATTATGATGTCTATTTTATAAATTGAAAAACTAGGTTCAAAAAGGATAGTAGGATGTGAACTTTCCCTAGACTACTTGTGGTTCGAGGGTTGAGATTGTAGTGACGGAATGTTTGGATCCCGATTATTGAGGGGTGAGTGAATAGATTGCAAACTTAAGGTAGTCAAAATTAACTGTGGTCACATTTATGTCGGTAAAACGTGCTTCAAGTCATAAGATGTCTAGGGTTTCGGACTTGGTCCTCGAAATATACTTGAAGTCACCATGGTACCTCCGGTTCCGTTAAATTAAATCCATTTGGTCCTAAACTAAGTAAACAGTCTTGGGAGAACGTTGTCCAGATAAGTGAAGAGAATTTTTACCACCGTAATGAAATGAAAAACGGAAAGTCTTCGTCGTCAATGTGTTTACATCATAATCTAATTCGGATTTGTACCCGGGATCAGTTTTTGAAGTAATAAAAAGACGTATACTAGTACTCTTTCCTAGTCCTGTGGGAAGTGTAAAGGTTCCTTTTAGGTTGACTTTTGTAACAGGGACGGTTTGAGGTATTTTGACGTCTCGTAACGTAGTGGGGTCATTTCGACGTCCAGAGTGGTGTACGTAGTTGTTTAGATGTCCCAATTCAAAGACGTGAGGAGACAATGTCTTAAAATGTGGATAACACGGTTTGTCGTAAAATTTGTGTCTGTATAGTTGAGGGATTATTTCGTTTTTGCTTCCGTAAAGGGAATAATATTTGTTCTATGTGGTAGTGAAGTACACATTCATATTCATTGAAGTTATTCAAGTTTGTAATAACGTGAAATTGAAAGTATTAAACTGTTACGTAAGTTACTTCGTTAGACATCCGTGATTAAAATTGTCTGTTTAATTTTTTGTGAAAATTCGTCTGTTCTTGCGGGATTTAACAAATAATCCATTCTTGAAATGGTTGTAATGAATACAATCACCATCGCCACCTCGACCTCTCATAACGCGGAAGAGGTTCGACGTCCCGCTCTCGGAGGTCATCACACCACCTCGAACACCGGGAACGGGTCCGGCGCCGAAGAAAGACGGACGTCTGTAGTCGGAGGTGTAGAGGGACACGAACCCCTGACCAAACCACTAGTGACTCACAGTCCCAAAGAAGACTATCGAAATACCTCACCTAGTCACTCCTATTGGAGTTTTTTAAACATACATCTGAGGTGGTTGGGTCATCCTTAAGTCCTGGGAGTCCCGGGGTGTCACCGCCGGTCGCGTGGGGAGGCGTTGGTTGACGTCCGAAGCTCGTTTGACCTCAACCACTGTGGCACCACCTGTCTGAACGGTATCTACCGCGGGCATCCTTGACCCGCAAACGCCGGCGGCGCCGCGTGTGCCTAGGCCATATACTCTCGGAACGAACCGGAACGTCGGGCGGACGCGCGGAACAGCCCGGCCCAGCCCGCGCCCGCGCCCCGCGCCACGTCGCGACTCTCGACCGCCATGACGGTCGTCGTGCAGGCTGACGAAGGAGGTGTCGAGGACCTACATAAACATCCGCGGGCACAGCCGAGTGGGACTACCGACGGCGAACTACCTTTCCTACTTAGTGGGTAAAATCTTCTCTCGTTCAATAGTCCTGAGCAATCATTTTGATCTTACACAATCATTTTACTCAGTCACTTAAGTCGTCTCATACACGGCTAACGGTTCTGACATCCTTCTCTCTGTTTATCCTCTCCTTCGACGCCCTGCAACTGGGACCTCCTTGTCGACTTATCTCCACTCGGTCCCTGGGTCACCCTCGGACGGACCCGCCTCAAACGTGACTAGTCGAACCCGGAGTAAAGAGCAACAGAACCGTTGTCCCGAGGTTCGACTACTGTAATTACTTTTATTTTTTGTTGAACTTCACTCTATTCACCATTAGTCTACGTGTCGGGACACTATAACCATCGTGAGACGGAACCCCCTCCCCCAACCTCCCCCTCACAAAACTCTGACTAGTCTTTGTTCCAGAACTCCCCCTGTCTTAGACTTAGGACTTATTTCTCCACGTCAGTCCTTACGGGCGTCTAAGTGACCTCGGTAGAGTGACACGAAGGACGGTCGCACCGGGGTCGTGACCTACGGAGTGCCCGGGTCGTCTCGGCGACGGGCCCTATCCTCTTCGTCCCTGAGCCGGTGTTACGTCCCGGGAGAGACTAAATAGACCAAGACCGAGGTCGTACTAGAGAACGGGAGGGTCAGAGGAAGGAAGAAAAAGGACACAGTCGATTCCCTGACCTGGTGTGACGGGACCCCAAACGAAATACCCCTTGAGCCTTGGGTCGAGACGGAGAGGGGTCGGGGTCTATAGATGGTCTCCCACTCTAGTCAGAAGTGTCATAGGTGTATGGGCGTCCGTGCTTGGGGGGACGTCGTGTACGAGAGAGTGAGTCCACCGGAGATTCTGAGAGGGTAGGTAGACTGGCGAGAAGAAAAAACTGACAAAAACATCTTTGTTTACTGGTTGGAACTGGGTGAAAGAACCCGACAACCAAACCACTGGAGTTACCCTATGTCTGGAAACTCTGTGTTTTTTGAAAAACGACGACCCCTTCCCCGTTGTTACAAGAACTCGGTGTCACTGGGACAGTGGTAAGCGTGACCTCGTCCCTGACCTCGTGGCAAGTAGAGGCCGTCCTGAAGGTCGGTGTGTGTGATGTCGCAAGTGACACCCAAGAGACCCACCATCCTTATACGTACTGAGTGAAGAAAAATATGGAATCATAACCACGGATAAAATCCTACTCGTGTACAGATACACTTAACAATGTTAGGAAAAAGTAAAACATTTTACTTTTTTAGAGATGAGCTCCCACAACTTTGACCTTTGGACAAAGGTCCACGCAACGCAAGAATTGGACTCAGGTACCTGCAGACGTAACAGAGTGTACCAAAGTCTCCACGATACTTGGGGGTCTTTGGTTGAGATTTTCTCACATGTGTCAGGAAAAAGTCCCGACTTCTAGTTATCGAGAATGGTCTAAGAGTTTCCATTCCCTCTCTCCTAGGTCCGGGACTCCACCAACTCCTACCGACCCCGAGAAAAGTATCGAGAAAAACCCCTAGACAGAACCTACAGACAGACTAAAGATCAAAGACAGTACTAAGTCTCAGAAACCGTGAACGTCGTAGATTGGGCTCCCTGGGACAAACCAGTGCCGGTCAAACGTCACCGGGGTCTCCTTACGTTCCTTACAAAGGACCGGGGAGGTCCTCCGACGTCGACCCGAACCCGAGTCCAGTGTCACCCTGGGGACGGGGAACGTGAGACCGGTGGGAACCCCAATCCAGAGTCTACAGTCTTCCCCCAGCCCGTCCCTCCTCTATTCTTGAACCTTGTTTGTCGGATCCCGTCCTCGACTCAGGAGTTGGGACACTCGTGGGGGTGAGGGTAACACCCCGAGACCACCAGACCGAGACCAAAAATAAACTCTTAGTGTGTGTAAAAATATGAGTCACGTCCGATCTCTTTCTTTCTTGTAATTTCTGTGCAATCACCTAATTCCTTCGGATTCCCTTAATACCCTCAACAGACAATCTCGTTGAGGTCATTTCTCTTAAGTCCCGTTGATCGACAACTTATTGGATGTTGTCCTCCTACGACTTAGGTGGTTTCTTTCTATGGGGTGTAGGTTTCTGTTTCCTCTTCGGAGTCGTTCTGTCTTCCTCCCCGTGTTAGTACTATTTTAGTTTAGGGTTTGGGTGACCCAACCGTCGAGTGTTTGACCTCTTACTATTGTGGTTTCTTCAAGAGGGTGACAACACTTTCAAGACTCGGGGGTGTAGTCCGAAGGGTCGGGTCCCCAGACCGTTTCCCTGACCCTTATGGGTCCCTTAGTCTGAAACTTCCGGTCGTCCTAAACTAACGTCCTGAAGGTGTCCGGACCCCCTTTGTCTAAGGTGAAAACCCCCCGTGTTTGTTTAGAACACGTGTGGTCCTGGGTTCCCTTTCTTTGTCACTGGGGTACCCTCTGACTTGGTCTGGATGGACGACCACAACCTCCCAGAGGACACCTCCGCACCCAACCGTCACCGAGTGACACCCCTGTCCCCGTGACCGTCGTCGTCAGGACCTTCCACGGGGAACCACACTCGGGAGAACCTCAAGTGGTAGTCGGGATGGTATCTCGGTATCTGAGGTGTCGTCCCAGCGGAGTCCGGTTTGGTGATTGTCCCTCTCACGCGGTGGGGGTGGGGTAGTCGTCTGTTGACCTAATTTCAAAATGACTCGTACCAGGACGGGTAGTCTCGTTCTGAGTCACAAAAGGTGGTGGTCAGAAAGAGTAGTCCTTCGAACGTGTTCGGAGAATATCGGAGTAAGTGGTCTCCCTTCTGTCTTATTCGTTCTTGTTGATGTCAGGGTGTTGGACGTCTTGTTTTGGGTGTGTTAGGCCTTTCAATTAGTTTTACTTTTCCGTCTCCCAATAGAGGGTCTACTTCCTTGTTCTATTTTGGGGTCTTTTTGTCGATTTACTTCACCTCTATCCGTCAGAAGGTCTTTTTCTTAAGTCTTATTACTACCACTGCAACTAGGTCTTAGAGTCTTTTTCTTACCTCTTCTACGTTCTTTACAAATGGTTACTTTTTGATTCCTTGTTTGTCTACTTATTATGTGATCTTCTTAATTATCGTCTCCTCGACTCTGTCTTCAAGACCTTCTGTCGTACCACCTTTAGTCACGGGGTTTTATATCTTTTTTATTACTTTTCTTTGTTTCTGCCAGAGACCCTGTTGTATTTTTGTACGGTTGTAGACATAAAATCCCCCGGGTCTTCCTTTTTTCTCTTTCCTGGACTCTTTTATCAATTATCGACTTTTGAATTGATTTTACACTTTCCTTTATCAGTTGGTTCAGGTCCTTCGTGTGTCACAGGGTCGGTACTATTTGGGTTCCTCCTTGTGTAACTCTGTGTATCATTAGTTTAACCGTGTTTAATTTCTGTTTCTATTTCTCTTAAGTTCTTGGAAAACTCGAAACCCCTCCTTCTTTAACGTCTTTAGTCCACTGTCCTGATCCCCACAAATTGAATATTTTTCCATGTAATTTATCAATCCACTCGACTTGATAAATTCCCTTAATACCGACGTCCCGACTGAGTCCTGTCTGAACTCACTACGTTCCCACTTCACTGATGTCAGCAAATCCTTCCACTAGTCGGGTCCCGACTCCAGGGTTGTTCCCACTTCGTCTGAGACCTCGATCCTTCCACTTTTCGTCCACCACCCCGGTATGGAACCGGGGTGGTCCAAGAAACAACCAGGTCAGTCACCACTCTGGACACCCCGTCGACTTGGGTCTCACCACCTCTGCCCAGCCGGTTGTGAACGGGTGGACGGGACCCTGTGGACACCTAGGATCTATGGAATGAAGTTGGACGGTCCCACAGACATATTAGTCTCCTTCTCAACTATTGATTTGTCGTCGTCCTATTGATTTACTGATCCCGTCCCTACCGTCCTCCGTCCCCAAGACCCCAGTGGACTAAGAAGGTACACCCCTTCGACAGAAAGGACCTTTCCCGGAAATAACTGGGTCAACCGATCACGGTCCAGGGTAGGGACCCTGGTCGTACCGTTCCTGTCCCAGGACCTCTTCCCAGTACTGGTGGGGGTGGTGTCGTACCCCAACTGGACCCTCTCCTCGGTAGATGTCTTCCCTTCCTCTCCACCAAGAGACTGGGAGGTAGTCTTAGAGGACATTTCCCGTCGTATGTCGTCCAAGACTTACGATCTCGTCCACCCTTCTCCGGACCTTCGTCCATTTAAGAACAGGGGACGGGACCCGGTCTCGGGGGTATACCTCACTCCTCGACCTCTACCACCCGTACCCGAACCACGGGACCTTCTCTCCGTGACTGGACAGAAACACTTCAGCGTCACTAAGGGTCCAGTACGGACCGACGTGTGTGTGTTGGACGACTCGTACATCTTATTGATTCCCCGGACTTTGGTTCCGGTCTGTTCTTCCTCGAGCGTGGGATCCCGGATCCCAGTACCAGACTGGGACTGAGACCTGAGCAATAAAGAGAGGAAAGGAGAGAGGGTACCCCCAGAAGTTATCTTATCTATTTTTAATTTTCTTCGTCAAGTGACAACCTACTTTGTAGAGAGAAGTCTGTACAAGTAGTTCAACCGACGACTCGACTCTGAACAACTATCTACCATAAAGAAGGCTCGGAGAAGAACTAGTGAGAACACCACTGAAGGGTCACAGAGGAGATATAGGCCAAACAAAGACGTAATAAGGATGTGGGTATGGGGGTTTGGTCGGGGGTCCCATATGTCTCCGTGTCACCGACTCTTCCTGTAAAGGGGTATACGAAAGACGAGGGTAAAAGAATAAATTATAGAATGGTGGGAGGAGTTGACCTAACATTCGAGACCGTCTTCCTGTCGTTGACCTCAGAAAATAAGAGACACTTCTTAAGGATCATCTACGAGTTATTTACAACCTATCGACCTACCCTCTACGGATTTATGGTCCGGACCGTCCAGTTGTCCGAATGTCCCGTTCACTGGGGTCCGTTCAGGGAACTGGACGGAGACGGACTCCAAGTACGGACTGACTACCAACGAGAAGGATCCTACTCCACTCCATATTCCGACCTCTTTCGTCGTGGTCGGTCAAACCAAACTTAAGATCAGTGTCGATGTCCCTACAAACCATTACTCCGTGTACCTAGGAAGGAGACACGTAACTCCCTACTCCACCCACCACTCTGTTCTCTCCCCGGATGTACTTTGTCGTAGACTAACAGAATGAGAGTAAGACTCTTCAAACGATCAACGAAAACGCACACTCCCCCGGGTTCCCTGACGAAATCTCCAGTACAAGAGACGGTAAGAAACTGGAACTCTGTATTGACCGTAGAAAAATATGTTCTTCCAAATACCTACACTTCTGCCCTACTTTCACTAATATCTACACTACTTGTCCATGTTGTCGGTATTTACCCTCTCTGAGTAGGGGTCCACCGCATACTCCAGAAGATAACCCTTCAGTGTGGTGTTTCTTTCGCACGGGTAACTATAGCTCAATTAATAATTATTTTCCACAGAGGATAACACAGTAACACAACCGGTGTTGATATGTCACCGGGGTCCCGTGAGCACAGACAAGTACCTCGAAAAATGTAGATGTACTGTGGAGCAATAAGAAGGTAGACAAATTGACGGGTGACAAGGAAGACTACGCGGATGTCAAGGAAAAAGAACGGGTCACTGTATACTCGACGCACCCTAGTCGTCTCAAGGATGCACAGGAGTCCCGTCACCTCCTCGACCCCTCCGGACGGTCTTCTTCGGCGTAGGAGGTCGGGGTCCTACGAGGGAATGTGGATTCAGACGGGAATCCACAGAAAAACGGAGAAAAACGACATTGGAGTGTAATGTCTTTACCCCCACCGTCGAGAGACCCTAGAGAGAATATTACCGATTAGTGTAAGTACTCCTGAGGTGGGAGAACTGACTTAATGAGGGGTTCCGGGGAGGAGGTTTATGGTAGTGTGACCGTCAATCCTAAAATTGTACACTTAAACCCCCTCGCACTTGTGAGTCGAATCCGAAGGGTTTACCACGTTACTTACCATTTCTTAGATGGACGGTCGTGTCCTCTGGGTCCTCTACGTCCAGCCAGGGACCCGGGTCTTCTAGGGACCTCACCCATTACCGTTGGGTGAGGTTATAAGAACGACCCTTTTACGCTACCCGTCTCTTCGGACCACCCGATGTCAGGTATCCCAACGTTTCTCAACCTGTACTGACTCGTGCAGACTCGTGTCGTGTCGTTTGTGAGCCGAATATCGTCAAGGTTGTCCGGAATAGGGTACACGAGAGTTTATTTGGTCGTTTGACACTCCTGAGACCCTACGAATCCCTGGGTATGGGGAGACAGGGTCCCAGTGAGCATAATACAGAGGAATCGAAGTCGATTCACCGGGTCTAAGTTTCCCTCACACGGGTGTCCGTACCGGTTCCCCGGTCGTGGACCATGACGAATTACTTTCTAGTCTTAGTTCCTGACTCCCCACGGTGTACCGACCTTCCCGACCCAGTAATTGTACGACGGAATCCTGTACATGAAGGGGGGGGAAGAAATAAAATAAAAATTTAATTAAATAAATAAAATTAACCTCCGATTAATACTGCATATGAAAAATAACAGGAGAACAAGACCGCGTTTAAGAGGGGTGGTACCATTTAATGGAAACTTGTGAACTCGACACACAATCGTCAAGGTCTGGAAGGATTGACAATCCTTCTCTCACCCAAATCCTGTTTGACTTCCCGAAGAAATCAACCACTTCCCGGTCGAGATCGAGACACCAACAACAAAGTAGTATTCATTCCTTACTTTTATACGAATAACTTTTTTTTCATAGTTATATAGATCTGTACTATCTTTATATGTATATAAACATATGTATATCTTACATCTATCATACATTGTACGAATAACATTTATGTACAGTCATAGATGTATATATATACATACCTAAATATTTTGTTACATCTGTCAGTGTCTTTTTGTTCGCTTTTATGAAGAAATGTGGGGTAAGATGGGTAAGGGGTTTCCGTGAAAACCCCTTACAGGAACATCTGTAAAAGGACAAGTAAATGTATTATTTTTACGGATATATAAGTATATGAATACCAATTAAAAAAGAAAGGTATTTTTCCTAATACACTTATAGGTCACTGAACCAAATAAGTGTTTTTAGTTTCTTAGAAAATAATAAAAAGTAAGAAAAATTGGAACTGTCTTATAAGGTGACACCCACAATGTAAGACAAGACGACTATTTTCTATAAATCCAGTAAAGGGAAAAACACAATAATATATGTCACGACGACACTTAGAGAAACCGGTATACAGAATCACTACCCTTAACTATAAAAACAACTTATCTAAGGTCCTCTATCTTATTATCCCAGTACCTATTTCATGTGCATTGTAAAACCACCACTAACCGTTTATGAGGAAGGATTTTCAGGAAAGTTGAAGAAGAGAGTGGACTTTATATCCCTTTACATCCAAAATTTGGGACCGGTTATGACTATAATAACAACATTACACCTAAAGATTAGACTACCCTACCTTCCTTAGGATAGGATAACAAAGTAAACATAAAAATTTCATACATATTATAACTTGTAAAAAAATATACAAATAACGGGACTCTAAATAAAAAGATATTAATCGGACGAGTATAGAAAAAATTAAAAAGTTAAAATCCTCTAAACACGTGAAACTTATAATTTATCAAACAATATATACAACATTTATAAAAGAAGAACCACCTAACGAATAGAATATGGAAACAAATATTGTACAAACGGTTTCCTTTTGAAATTTATAATCCTTTTAAACATCTTCATCAATCCCTTAAATTCAACAAAATCTGACCACTAACTTGGGACAAAATCGATAACAAGTTTACATACGTAAATATAATATACTACTAATTCTTCAATTTACTAAGTAACAACAACAACAACAAGTCAACGGTTCAGTACAAGTTGAGAGACGTGGGATACTTGACGTCGTGCGGTCCGAAGGGACAGGAAGTGATAGAGGGACTCGAACGAGTTTAAACTCAGTCACCGGTAGGTTGGTAGAATAACAGACAGTAGGAGAAGAGGAGAACGGGAGTTATGGGCCGTAGTCCTAGAAAAGGTCACATAGCCGAGAAGTGTGGTTCACCGGTTTCATAACCTCGAAGTCGAAGTCACAGTCAGGAAGGTCACTTATAAGTCCCAACTAAAGGAAATCCTAACTGACTAAACTAGAGTAACGACATGTTCCCTGAGAGTTCTCAGAAGAGGTTGTGGTGTCAAGTTTTTGTAGTTAAGAAGTCGCGAGTCGCAAGAAATACCAGGTCGAGAGTGTAGGCATATACTGATGACCTTTTTGGTATCGAAACTGATCTGTCTGGAAACAGTCATTTCACCACAGACGAAAAATTATTCGACAGATCCAACCAGTCGAAAAGAAGATTCCTTGTTCGTAGAAGATTAAAGTACCGACGTCAGTGACAGGTGTCACTAAAACCTCGGGTTCTTCTATTTCAGTGAACAACAAAGGTAACAAAGGGGTAGATAAACGGTACTTCACTACCCTGGTCTACGGTACTAGAATCAAAAAAATTACAACTCAAAATTCAAAAAGTGAGAGGAGAAAGTGGAAGTGGTTCTCCGAGTAATCAAGGACAAGTGAAAGACGGTAATTTTACCATAGTAAACGTACAGATTCCAACCACTATAAAGAGGAGTGTTAGAACTAAGGTCGAACACTAAGTAGGTCGGACCGTAAAGTGCACTACATGAGACGTATATTCAATTTATTAGTCCCACTGTTATACGTAGGAACTACATGAGGAAAGGGTTAAACCTTGGTCAGACAACACGGTACAGGTCATGATTGACAACGAAGAACTGGACGTACGTGTAAAGAGTCCTCCGTCCATTCCACCAGTCTATAAATGTAGAAAAATTCTTAAAAGGTGTCAAACACCACTATGTGTGTCAGTTTCCCAAATCGTATCAGTCACTTCGTCTTCATCTAAAAAAACCTTAAGGGAACGAAAAAGACACTAGGTCACCTACAACCGTTAAACTAGAGACCAAGAGGACTGAAAAGATTAAGGTTGAAAATGTAGACTTTCAAGAGTCAAGTGTATGACAAACTTCGCATCGAACTTCCTAAAACTCGTATTAGAACGATCGTACACTTTACGTACGTTAACACACCATTAAACTTGTAAACCCCCGTAACGGAAAGAAACCCTAACCTTACTTTTGACTGTAAAAGGTCAGGACATCGGTGATGATTAAACGACTGTATAACTCAGTTCATGAAATTGTCGTAGTAGAAAATCCTAAACTTTATCAAGTTGACCTTAAGGTAGTGGAGATGATCGAAACAAACATCATTACCAAGGATTCCGAGTAAACTGAAGTGTGAGCCTACAGACCGACATTCACTCACGGTCTCACCAATAGACCCAGTGATTCTTGTAAAAAACATATCAAGAAGACACATAAGAACGATGGAGAAGAAGTAGAGGAGAATTACTAAGTACCCGTGTGGATAAAAGTGTATAAGGGAGTCAACCACTACCATTTTTATGTTGCTAATAATAACATCCATCAAGGTTTAACCCTTGAGAAACTTTCTAACTCATGATGATTGGATCCTCTACCTGAATGTCGACGAACATTGATTAACTATTTTACATTTTTGGTCCTGAGTAAACCAACTTTCCTTGTCTTCGAGTTCACTCTGATCGAATTCATTATTCGTCTGAAAGAGCCGAATGTCTTGACCCTGTAGCTTACCCGTGAAGTCGGCGTAGACCTGGGTCCCTGGTCTCCCACCTATAGGAGTCTAGAAGAAAGGAGAAAGAGAGACTATTAAGAGGAGTAAATAACGAGACCGGTGACGTCCGTCTCCGACAGGTACCTCCCTGTTTACTGACCCCGTCGGGACCCAAAGACAAGAATCTATAGTCACAGGTCCTCTTTTCCTCAGGGGAGAAGAACAGACATAACATGAACTGTAACACTGACCGTCAAGCCGACTTGGTGTACCGTCCCTTCCTCACCAAGGGGTTGTCTTTCTCCCCACGACAGACCTGTTCGTATTGTCTACGTCACAGGTAGGTATTGTAGGTCGTCTACCCCCGCCTCCTCTTGGACCGGAACCCTGTCTACCCACTCTGACTCTACAAAAGGGAGGTCGTGTATGTGGAACCCGTCAACGGAGTCGGAACGGAACCCAGACACCTAGAGAAGTGACATTTTATCAGAGAACTCTTAATTACTCGTCTATGGGTACGAACCCGAGTCCCCCGGGGTCTCACGTTCCGTCTACCATAATTTACTCTATACTGTCTGTGTACAGATCGTGAAGTATCCGTGAGCCATCTATTACCGAAAGGTGGAATCATAAATGGTCTTAAGTTTCCCACAAGTCTTGCTTCATTAGTCTAACGTACTTCAATCATTCAAGAAGGAAGTGGTGGCACCCACTCCGGGGGAGAGAGACCCATCGGGTAGACCACAACGTATCTATTAATAACTGTTCCCCTCCTCCTCCCACAACTCTTTCTCCGTCCCGAACCTCCCCTGAGTTCCGAAGGGACCATCAGGTCACCAATTCTTAGGTAGAAGGTCACGTCCTCTGTACCCAAACTAGGGACTAGTCCTTTGATTCTAGGGTTTTGATCTCTCAGACGCGTGACGATACTTCTCGGGTACACGATGTTGATTCGGGGTTATGTCGGTTTATTTATTCATGAAAAATTTCTATAAATATATATTCATACCCGAAGGGTCCACCGAGTCACCCATTTCTTGGACGGACGTCACGTCCTCTGTGGTCTCTATACCCAAGTTAAGAATTTTCAGCCCTTCTAGGGGACCTCCTCCCGTGTCGTTGGGGGAGGTCATAAGAACGGACCTCTTAGGGTACCTGTCTCTTCGGACCGCCCGATGTCAGGGATCCAACGTTTCTCAACCTGTACTGATTTACTCGTGTCGTGTGTATATATTAATACGGACTAAACACAACATGCCGTCTTTTACCGTGTTGTAACAGTTCGTCAAAAGGAAGTTAATTTTTTATTTAATTTTTTTTAAAAAAAATTCTCAAGAACTTACCCTTCGACTATAAAACGATAACTACGTAACTTCAGGTCGGATTAAGACTCTCTCCACTTAAGGCCACTTTTAGATCGACGGGAGACCCCAGGAGATCGACCGAATACGGGAGGTACTGGTGTACAAAGGACTGGATGAAACGAAAGGGACGTCAGGTGGACTAGGGTCACGACCGTTGGTTCTTACCTCACTGGTCGTTCTTAGCTTTCTCTTAGTACGGACTGGGTCGTTGTCTCGGGGGGCACTACCTGGGCCATATACTTCGGGAAAACATGACGTTGTAAGGTCCACACCGACTCGCGTCGTACCTTCCATCCGGCCGACACGTCGGGCTGTACCATCGTAGAAGTGTGTCGTAGATTCCTCGATCTGTCGGCCTGGAGGTTAGGATGTCAGCGGGGACCCGACACGGGAACTTACTCAAGGGTCCAGAATCAAAGGAGTAGACATTTTACCCGTATTGTTCGGTAGGGATGAGTGTCTGTCCCGACGACCCTGCTCATTCCTTAACGAAACTCGTCGTACTCCACGTATTCTTCCGGAGGTGGCAACAAACGGCAGTAGGACTAAAAGTCACTCTTACTCGCCTTTCCACCGGAACTCCCCAAGATCCCCCCAGTGGGAGTCGAGTTGAGAAAGGGTCCACCCGAAAGAGTCCCGAATCCTGAGGGTGTAGTATGGGGCGACCACAGACCGTAATTTCCACATCCTTTTATACCAAAGAGACAACTGAAGACGAAAAGACTTTCATTCAGTTTCTTCTACAACTCATAAAGAGAGAAAGACGGGTCAGAATAAAGTGTTCTCTTTCTAAATTTCGTCTTCAGTACCAAAGGTCATGAAGGTACCCGGAGGGGGACCAGACACCTACACTCACTCCGATGGACTCGTCAGAACGGGGGTGAAGTGACTAGGAGGTCGGGGGTCGGTGTGGGGTTTCGGAGGGACACTCACGACCCTGAGACCCCGTATTCGTCGGGAAAATGTAAGGAGACGGGAAGGAACACTCCCTCAGTCGTCCGGGGGGAGCGAGGTCGGGTCGTTCCGTGGGACGGTGTTCCCAGTGGGGAGGGCCGGAGACGTTCGACTTTCCTATCTGGCAAGGACTCACTGTTGGTCCGTTGTACGAAAAGAGTGCGTCCGGTGCGAGGCGTAGTAAAATTCGACCAGAGACACGTGCACAAGTAAGCTGTGCCCCTGTCCATGGGTGACATGCGGTAAGGGTTTTGCTTCGCGGGCCTTTAACTGACGTGAGACCACCGATTGTCCATTTAACGTGAAAAGAATTTTCAGTAACTTTTCTTAGAGAAAAGTCTAGTTTTCTCACTGACCTTTTGATAAGTTTTGTCCTACTGTCCTACCCCCTCACCGGACGCGTGTAGGTCACTCATGACAAACGGTCCTAAACCTAGAAGTCTTGCTAGGACGTCCAATTAGGGTAAAGTGCCAACTCTCCTGTCTCCGGGTCTCTCCACTCCTGTGGACAGACTCCGGTGTGTCGTCTATTTGACTCTAAACTGGACCGGTCAGACGATAGATGTCAGAGGGAGGGACGACAACAAATCAAATTCTTTGTCAACTCTGTGAGGGACGTGACCCGGTCCTCAGGAGTCTGGGACCGCACCGACAAGGTGAGTCCCGACGTCCATACAGGGAATGAGAGAGACCCAGAGTCGGAAGACAAAGACTTTACCCCTACTACTACGACTGGTACGTCTCGACCCCACTCCTCATTACCCTACTCTTCCGACTTATAGTGGTCGACGTTTCAGTAAATGTCCCTCTCGTAATGCAGTCCGAAAGGTAAGAAGGGTCCTCCTCTCTGCTGGACGAGAACCCACTGTCGGAAATCCTACTTTTTATGAACTTTTCTGTCATCTTAACACGCACACCTTTACCGTACCGAGATTTCACTCTCGGTGCCAATCGTCATTTCGCCACCCGGTCCGGAGTCGTCCACACAACCCCAGAGCAATAGAGGGTCCGTCTCAAGTTACTTACTTCCCTCCTCTGCCCCTTCATGAGGCACCCCTTCCACAATACCACTACCTTACGACACCCATGGTCGGACCACCTTGGTAACGGGGGGTCGTCGGTCCTGACAGGTAAGTGTCACCTAACGTCACACTTGGGTCCTCAAGGTCCGATTGGGAAACGTAGAGTCGGAAGAATAACAGATTACAGTGTCCCTTCTCCTTCACTTGGTAAAATACATTTTTGTAGTACTTTATGGTGTACTGAGATCCGAAAGTAAAGGACGACCTCCAGTGTTTCGAGCTTCGGATCCTTAAACACAGAAGAGGAGACACAAGTTGTTCGGACCTACGTACAGGAGTACAGGGTGTCGGACCTTTTGGAGGACCCACCTCAGGTCGGGCACACGTCAGTTACCGAAAGAAGGAGTAGAGATCGGGAGACACGTCGGAAAGGCGACCCTGGGAGACGGGGACGGGTGGTGACGGACGACCGAGAAGTGGGAAGTCCGGAAACGTGGACACCAAGCCGAACGACCAGGGGAGGATATCGAGGAGGTTCTGGGAGACTCTACCGTGGGGAAGATCCTTTGGAGAGGGTGACGCAATCCTCTCGAAGAGACGAACATAGTCCGTGGTCGTGACAGAGTGAGTTGGACTTTTCTCCCTACATGTCCTTCCCGGAGTCTTGTTTTATAAATTACTGGTCTGGAATTGATAGGAATGCAAATCCCGTCCCCATCGCCGGTGAACGACACGACCCACAATTGGGAAATCAATGACCCGACCTCGTAGGTCCCACTGCCCTCCCACCGACCCCTTCACCGAAGAGAGGAAGCCGTGTCGTCTCCAAGTCACACAATTGTCGACTGAGTCAGAACAGTAACATGTCCTGAAACTTGTTGGGTCCCTGTCTACCTGGTGACCCGGAGACTCGACCGACCTGGGTCTAGTCGGAGTGTCCCAAAACACCCTCCATGGGACGAGGTCACCCGTCGAGAATCGAAGACGAGCGGAAAGAGACTGACCCGAAGTCTTAGAGTCCACCCTGTTACCCAGACGGGGGTCCGGTCAGTCGACTACGACCTTCCGGGGACCCGTGGGACTCCCGAGACCCCTGGTGGACCGACAAGGGTCCCTTCCTCAGGTAAACCGTCCCGGTGACCCGTCGTCCGATCGGAGGAGGGATGGTCGTCCGAGAGGAGGGTCGCAGGAACAAAGACGGGAGGGTGTGGTGACCGAGACGTCCCGTAACCCGGAATGAGGAAAATATAGTGACCACGGGTCGGGCTCGCACCAACAACCTGACCCAACCAACGTCTTACTTAAGTCCTCGGGTCATTCTTAGTGTCCAGTAGTAACGGAGAGTACGCAGATAGTATCATCTAAACTCGGAGTCGACACTTTAGGACCACTCCAGATTGACACTACTACGTCTTTTCGTGTCTTGGACTAGGGGTTACTCTTAAACTCGTTACCACAAAGTAAGTGACGTCGTCGGACCTCAGAGGGTCCGGACCGGAAAAGAGGAGAGGCTCACCAATACCAGTGTTCCGGTCCAGTCCGGGGTCCCGGGGAGCAAGACGGTTCCGCTACCGTCCTGGGCACTGCTCCGGTGAAGACACCGACGGTGGATTCGCCACGTCAAGGGTCCTCGGTCGACGGGGTCGGTGAAGACGCAGTAAAGGAAACCAGAACTGAAAAACCGGATCAAGATGATAAAGTCAGGTGTAAGACATTAAAATCCTCGATGAGAGTCAGAAAAGATCCCTCACCTATCTTGCACACGACACACATACGAATCAGCGAGTCAGCACAGGCTAAGACCCGCTGGGATACCTGACATCGGGTGGCCCGAAGAGACAGACACCCCAAAAGGTCCGTTCTTATGACCTCACCCAACGGCAAAGGAAGAGGTTCCCTAGAAGGACTGGGTCCCTAACTTGGACGTAGAGAGAGAACACAGAGCTTGTAACGTCCGTCCGAGAAATGGGTGACTCGGTAGTTCCTTCCAGATAAAATCAGGTGTAAGACATAAAAATCCTCGATGAAAGTTAGAAAAGATCTTTCACCTATATTATATGTACAAATTAATTAATTACCGTAAATTACTTAAGGTAGAAAATATTGTTATTTACAACTACCACTAACGTCGGTACTTTAATTTTCTGCGAATGAGGAACCTTCTTTTCAATACTGGTTGGATCTCTCGTATAACTTTTCGTCTCTATAATGAAACGGCTGACTCCAGGCAGATCAGTTCCGATACCAAAAAGGACACCAGTACATACCTACACTCTCAACCTGACACTTCTTTCGACTCGCGGCTTCTTAACTACGAAAACTTGACACCACAACCTCTTCTGAGAACTCTCAGGGAACCTGACGTTCCTCTAGGTTGGTCAGGTAACACTTCCTCTAGTCGGGACCCTAAAGAAACCTTCCTTACTACGATTTCGACTTTGAGGTCATGAAACCGGTGGAGTACACTTCTCAACTGAGTAACCTTTTCTGAGACTACGACCCTCTCTAACCCCCGTCCTCCTCTTCCCCTGTTGTCTCCTACTCTACCGACCTACCGTAGTGACTGAGCTACCTGCACTCAGACTCACTTGAGGCCCTCGACCACTACCTGTCCCTCCGGACCGCACGACGCTAAGTACCCCAGCGTTTCTCAGCCTGTACTGACTCGCTGACTTGACTTGACAGTAATATTTGTGTGCAAATCATTCTCACTCCTCCACAAGGTCGTTTCCCCTGGGTGGACCCTGAGAAGCAGGGGACCCTGACACCTAGACCCAGTGGTCGACCCGGACGACGCAAGGGTCCACGGTCAAGTAGAAGTGCTTAATAATTAAAATATCGGAGGAGACTCCGTCTCGTAAGACTTCACGCGGGTAATGAGGGTAGACCACTTCCTCTGAAGACCCGACCGTCCACCCCCACGTGGCTCGACTTTGTCGTCCCCGGTCTGTGGGACTACAAAGGGAAATGTTCCTGTGGAGGGGACTGAGAGTCTCAGAAATATCACCTTCGACGGAGAAGTACTCATCAACACCCCGAGTCCTTGTAACAGGACGTCACTCCACCTCCAGCTAAGCTCTCAAGTCGTACACCTGCCATCGACTTCGACACCCGAACTTACCATAGTGTGTGTCTCCGACACCCCACTCCTTGCCCGGTTTTGGTCTCGGGACTCTCGTGGTCGGTTAATATCGTGTCTCTCTTTCTTCCCAGGGACTTCCTCTATCTCCTCAACGTTTGTCCTTCTTCCGTCCTCTCACTACAATATCCTCGACTCCTTCCTCAAAGTCCTTCCTCACCCCTCCCATTAGGGTAGTTTATCTCGTTTTTCCCGGTCTTTTCGTTTCTGACCCTTTTCATATAACAAATAGAAAAATCGTAAAATGAAATAATTATTATAATTATAAATAATTATTATATTATTTAAGAAATTAACCGTATTTGACATTTTTAGACACCGTACTTGAACAAGACCAAAGGTCGGTACGTTCGAAAAAACTTAACGAAAAAACTTATTGTCACAGCGACCAGAATATGAAGAGAGACGAACAGTATGATCACAAACGTCTTGAGTCATTAACGAGTTTACTACCGATTTCGTGTTATGTAAAAGAACATATACACACCAAATCGGAGTCCCGAAGACAGATCTCGAAACACATTATCCGCACTTTTACATATATTTTACATTAATTCTTGAGACTTCGTTTATTAAACTTCCGAATTCTACCATCGTGACGACCGATAAAGATAAAAGTCACACTTTCATCTAAAGGTTACTTTTATGTTATTGTACCCATAAAGGACTTCTTTTTAAGTAGTAGTGTCTATGTCAGTAAAGACACGTACGACAATATTATTTCTCTTGGTTCCTCTTAAGAGGCTACCCGGTCGCCAATCCTGAGTCACGAAAGTGACGGTACCCGGGTCTAAACCAGGGACCAGTCTATTGATTCTAGGACGTTCGACACATCGTACCGGTTTTTTATTTTTATGTCCTTCGGGAGATGTATACTTGGAAATTCAAAGCTTAAAAACTTCTGCACTTGTACACAAGCGTACAGGTCAGCACATTCAATCAAGTGTACAGACGATATGTAACAGTACACACACGTTGGACATGTTCACCAACACGAAAACACATGAAATATCATAATATATCTCATGTCATCATGTCATCGA
This sequence comes from Capra ibex, assembly GCA_006410555.1. NCBI lineage: Eukaryota > Metazoa > Chordata > Mammalia > Artiodactyla > Bovidae > Capra > Capra ibex. Next base: position 105,295,073 of record SJYO01020080.1, on the reverse strand, counting down.
AATAAAGTTCGGGTCCTACAGACCTTAGTTCTCATTTTCGTCACCACTACATCGACCATGATAGAATGAAAAGTTCCATGACATACCATTCTAATTTTGAGAAATAAAAAACGTAAACAAAAATACATAATAAACACACTTTTCATGATATTTGGATAATTTCATGTATGATATATCGACTAACACAATCAACTGAAGAATCCGATTGAAACAACCCGAATACTTACACGACAGTCTTATCTTGAGTAAGCATACATCCCCTGAATGACATTTTTTATTTTTCCCCTCGGTCCTTACGGAACGGAATTTATTGTCGTCAAATAGAGAACGTACTTCCAGACTCTACTCATAAGGTCCAACATATTAAAATGAAATGGACTAGTAAGTCCCGGGGTCCAAGGAAGGTTCAACAACGAGGGTTGGTACGGGATCCCTACACATGAACTGACTTGGACCTAACGACGGGATCGCTAGCACCGGTCTCCCTTCCCTCTCTCACACTTCCCCCGTGTGGGTACTAGACTTTCGGATTTGTGTCTAACCGTATGTAGGAAGGTAAGGTGACCGTTTATGAATCAGTACACTGAGATGAATGGTGATCCTAGAGTTTTTACCCTAGATTGGTTCAAGGGTTCTTCGTCTCTTATCAAAAATCATAGATTGACAATTTCTTTTTGGTCTCGACTTCTTGTCTATTTCGTCATTTTTGTCCAGAATAACTCCTCAATTATGTTATCCCTATCTTGACTCGAGTCAAGGTCTATCTCGTATCTGTTCCCCCCGAAAAATCGGTTCCTCGTCCCACCCCCAGCCCCCAAGGTCAATTGACCGAGGTGTCCTAAGGACTACTTTCGTCTCGTCCCACTGGTCTATGGTGACCCCAACTCCTTAAACTAGTCCACAGTCCACTAGTCTATGGTTCTCACCCTCTAAGACCCGAAGGGATCACCAGGTCACCATTTCTTAGGTGGACGGCTATGTCCTCTGTACCCAAACTAGGGACTAGTCCCTTGATTCTAGGGTGTACGGAGTCCCGTTGATTCGGGTACTTGGTGTTGATAACTCGGACACATCGACCTCGGACGCGAGACGTTGCTCTCTTCAGTGCAATTTCTCTTCGGGAGTGCGACCTTGATCTCTTTTCGGACGTATCGTTGTTTCTGGGTCGTGTCGCTTTTTTTTTTCTCACACTCTAAGACCGATTTGACCGAAATCGTCCTAAAAACGATGTGTACCCGTTACGTTTCTGTCCATATTTAGGTTTCTAGTTCCGGACCAACCCTTCTCCCAAGTCTCCTCTGATTTTAAACTGGTTTCTCTTAGACAGTATATTTATTCCGAGTGAATGTTGACGGAAATAAAAATTATAAAGGTAGTTTTAGACCTATAAAATTATTTGATACCCTTGAAAGATATAAGCAACGATGTCTAATATCTTCCGAACCTGAAAAGGACTTCACAGTCACACCCCGTGAAGGGTCAACTTAAGTAAATGTACACAAAAACTCCATAGATTACACACGATCCCTGGGAGAGTGAGGTCCCTACCTCGTCATGTACTCGACTAGAACTCTCCGACACCCCACCGGAGTCGACACTACCGAACTTCGTCCTTAGAGTCAAGGGGATGGTCCCAAACTTGGATCCGACGACGACAACAGACGAAACTTCCTTTTTAAGTCGCTTCTCTACTTTTCATCACTCTGTCGATTTTACAAATAATTCTCTCTTATATACACGTCTCCTTCGTGCCCGACCGAGTCTCTCTCTCTGTCTCAGGACACGAAAACCTCCGTCAAGAAGACCCAAAGGAGACCGATCAGTAGAACGAAACAGACCGAAATTCAGTATTAACCAGACCGATTTCCGGGGGGGCACACACGTGTAGGTAGAAAATCGGTCCTATCTAACGTCACGTGTCCAGAGTCCCTTCAACTGTCTTGTATAATACCAGATCGTGGAGGAGAGGATTCCTAGGAAAGAAACGTACGTATCAAACCCCCAGAGACTGGAGTTCTTTCTCTTTATACACCAGAGAAATAGAAAATAGGTTCGTCCTGAGGTGAAGGAGAACGAGAACGGTAATAGAAACAGAACTTTATAGACAGGAGTCCTCTGTCTAAGGTCGACGAGTCAGACCCCGGGTATATGGAGGACGGAGTCCTGGGCTAGTCAGTCTAGGTCCTGTCCGGGTTCCTGAGTCCAATGGACCAGGAGAAGGACTAATTTTCTGAGTCAGAAAACAATATAATAGGTATTCACTTTAAAAAGAAAGTACTTAACAGTAAAAAGGTATAGTTTTTGTCCAAAAGTACTTATGTAAACCTATAATTACGTAGTAATTCGTTAGTCTAAGGGACTTTTGAACCCTGGAGGGTCGTTTGTGAAAGTCACCCCTTTAAAGTAAAGATTTTAACCATCGTTTCGAAAGAACCAAGGAGTTTGTAATGGTTGGACTTTATTACCGGACCTCGTTTTATAAACTGAGGACAACTATCTATCGGAAACAAATACACCTAAGCAAAGCCGTCGGAGTAATAGTCAGACCTGTAAAATAAAGGGTCAAACGTTTATATATACACAAAGTCGGAGTCCCTTTTATTGTAGGAGACAAAAATACCTTTCGGTATTACAGAACATCGTTATGTCCCACTAAATAATCTGATATATGACATACAGTCCTAATCGTAAGAGATTTTGTATAAAAACATTACCCAAAAAAAAAAAATCGAAATACAAAAGCTTTCTATTATTTGGGTAAAACCGTCGGTAACATTTTCGTAACGGTTTCAATTAATCCAAAAGTCTGTCGTCCCCAGACGGTAATTTGTTAAATAGAAACGAAGAAAAGTACGACGAAATCAAATCAACCCTTGATGAGATAGACAGGTGGAGACAAGTCGACCTGTTACATATTTGTCAGTTTCCGGCAAAGTAATAAGTTCCCTTTCCACACATATGAGTATCCAGTAGAGTAATAAGTCTCTTTTACATACATATATAAGTATCTAGTAAAGTAATAAGTCCCTTTAACACATAAACACTACTCTGACGGTTTAGAACTAAATGGTGTGCACTGAAGTACCGTCTTTATATTTATTATAGTATTTGAAGTATTCTAGAGTATTTATTGGACAAAAAAAAGGGTGAGTAATAGTGGGGTGTACGTCACTCTATGGTATACACGTTTCACGTATCACTCGACATCTCTATACCCAATAGGACTAGTCAATTAAAATAAGTGTTCTCTAAAAGGTCTCCAGTGCATTCAATTCCTAATTTCCAATGGGGTCACTTTCAACCCAACGGAAAAGATCCTCCTTCTCCCTCGTACACCTTTCAGAACCTTCGCACGTTCTTGTTCACACCCCATGTCTTCCGTCTACGATACACACCGGTCTCTTGTCGTGACCCCTCGGGACCCGGACTCAGTCCGTCCCGGTCTCATCCGATTACCGGTGTACTCCGAGGAACCTTTCCTCCACGACACCCCTCGCCTCTGTCCCGACGGAGGACACAACTGGAGTGACAGACACTTCTTCCGTTCTAATCCGACGTCCTTCCAGTTCCTCCTCGGGTGTGGTAGATCTGTTTTCGAGGGACTCGGTTTTGGATAAGTCCCTACGTCCCTATCCTCTCCCCTCGTCTCGTCGGGTCCTCCCGTGTACCCGTTCCCGTCCCCTCCCTCTTTAGCTCCTGCTGTCGGTTGGCTCCGAACCGACGGACCATTCCAGCCACCGGAGGACCTCCCCCTCTGTCCTCACCATGCCCGACCCCTTGTCTCACACACTCCAGTCGCGATTGTGGGTGTCCCGAACTCTTCCTACCCGTGAGACCCTCTACCGTTCCCGAGTCCGACCGGAATGCCTCGCCCCCAAAATATACATCCACAGTCGTCCACTCATTAGTACTCTAACCTTACATGATAATAACGTCCACTCTTTCCCGTACCGAGTGAACCCTATGACGAACAACGTCGACTTTAGCAACACCTGAAAAAGTCTCGTGTAACTGGCGATTGAGAGACACAACAAAGGAATCCTTCGGTATAGTGAGATTTGACCTCCGAAAACACTTAGTGTACAGTTTTCCTGGACCTCGGAGAAAGCTTTCGGGGAACGTGAGTGACGGAGAAATGAGGTCAGTGGTCGACACACTCTACCCTCTCGAGTGTGTCTGTCCATTCATGTAGCTGGTAAGAAGGTGAAAGAAGGTGGGTGAGGGCACACACCACCTGCGTACGTCGCCCCGGAGTCCACTTTGCGACACCCGCGCCCCACTCAGTCGTGATCATGGACTTCGTCGACACTCGGGTGGTTCCATAGAGTAATTTGTAAAGAAAAATTTTTATATAAATACTAAAAACCAACGTGACCCAGAAGTAACGACACACGTCCGAAAGAGATCAACCTTGTCGACCCCCGGTGAGAAGCAACGTCACGTGACCGAAGAGTAAAGTCACTGAAAAGAGTACACACCCGAGTCATCAGCACCTCGTGTCCGAATCAACTAGATTCCGTACATCCTAGAAGGGCCTAGTTTGTTCCTAGTTTGGGTACAGGGGACGAAACCGTCCACCTAAGGATATACGACGAGGTTGGTCCCTTCAGGGCAGACTAAAGATTTATAATTTTTATCGGAAAAGAGAATAATAATTTGTATATATATATAAGTACCTTCTCTTTCATCCTTACTGTTAAGTCGTTTTCCTTCTGCTTAGATTTCGTGAGCATTAGAGTGGTTTCTTTAATTATTGGAAATCACAATTATAGACATACACCAGTACCCATATGTCTGTGTGTGAGTAAGAGTGTTCAACGTAGAAGGACTCGTGATAAAACATCGGGTGAAAAAGTGAATTATTATATAACACTGTTAGAAAGGGATGGTTATTCACAAGTAGTTGTTGTATTAAAGACTATCGACGTATAAGAAGGCGATAGCTATCCGGTACTACATACATTGGTCAGGGTACAAGAATCTATGAATTCTGTTTTGTCGATTTTCCAAAATTACGGGGTCTAGACTCCCTGTACGTATACCATCTCGGGGTGGTGTGTACCTCGGACGTTCACACAAGAAGTGTTTTCGGTAGAGAAGGAGACGTGGGGACAAGTATAATGACACGTCGGTCATGTGACAGTCGTATCCAACCACTCAATTGACACCCAACCCTGCTCTTTCTTGACCACGGGGGTTCTCCATGGTCGAAAGATGAAGAAGTCAGACTCTGGAGTCTCCTGGAAACACACCAGTGACCAGAAAGACCTCCTTAGTCCTACTGGATATCCGGTATAGGACAAAGAACTAGGTGGTCGTAGAATCCTGGAGTCGAAACTATCTTTCTTCTAGGTAGTTTGGGGTAACCCAAGGGGTACAAAACTTTTGATAATAATAACCCCTTTTACTATCATTCACTGGTTCACCCCGTTCTACTTCCGACACCTCCAAATCGGAACTTATTCCTCAAAACCGTATTCGAAAACGATTAATCAAGGTGTACGCGTTCGAGACGTAACCAAATTTTGCCCTCAGGACCCTAAAGGGAACACCAGGTGCCGATTCTGAGACACGGGGGTTACGTCCCCCGGGCCCAAGTCAGGGACTTGTCCCTTGAGATAGGGTGTACGGTGTCGACTTCTAGAACATACGACGTGGGCTCTGGACCTCGTCGGTTTACTTATTTATAAAATTTTTGTTTATTTATTTTTATCTCCTCAGGAGGATGGTCTTGGTCTCGGGGGAAAATAATTGTTCATAAAACACCACGAGGGACTTGATAGGGTTTCACTTTAAGTTTATATTGGCAAGATATATGTATTAAAATGTTTTGTCAATATAATCCATAGGATGGACATTATACTTCATCTTTGTTTTCCTTTAATATAATAATACATTAACATATATAGAGTCATATTTACAAACTCGTGTGGAACCAATCTTTTCTTTTACTTCATTAGGTAACGAACGTGGATTCACATCTATCTACCCACACCACTGTCGATGTTTACGTCTGACTAGTTTCCTACACGTGACTACCGAGAATGCATAGTCCTGTACTAAATAAACTGTTTACACTAGTTTTCTGTCTACAGGGAATTAAATAAAGACCTTTTAAGTCATCTACAATTACAACACGTTTTTTTCAAAACTTTAACTTCATAATTTTGAAGTTCCTAATTTCATAATTTTGAACTTCCTAAAAGTGTATACCCTTACAGAACATGTAAGTTTTCAAAAAGCCTTGTCTCTTGTCAAGGAACACTTCTGACAGGTCGGGAACCGGGGGTGGGTGTCCCCAGTCGTTACAAGGAGGGACACAATGACACAGTTGGGTTTGGGAGGGACTCACGTCTTGACACGAACGACTCTTGGTGACCACCACTCATTGTCTTTGGTTGAGTTCGGTTTTTTTTTTTCCTGTAAATAATATTTCTACTCCTACTGAGTGTCTGAGATTCCTGTTTTTATACTGATCCGGAGGTCTCTGACCAGGGTCGCTATTTTTTCGACAGACAGGGACGACAATACCAAAACGACACACAGACAGCTACCTCTGTCAGGACCGGTGTATATCTCTACTTGAATGTGCAAGTACAAGAACTCTCTTAGAATACCACAGGAACTCCCAGTCACACGTAGTCGACCGACCCTCCAGTCCCATTAACGTAGTTCATCAAATAAGTGAGGGTAGAAAGAAAGGTTGACTGGATAATAGTAGTCACCAAAAGTTTAATCGGAACGGGATCTTTAGAATAAACACCACCAAACGAGGATAAGGGAACCAGAGAAAATTACCAGTAAAAATCGACAAACTTTAAAACGTAGCGACAATCTTATTAGTAAAGATTCACCGTGTGAATCCCCTGGAGTGTCCTTGGTACATTCTACGTCAACTGGTAGTCACAGATGAGACAGGGTCTACGAAATCGTCGACGGCACACATCCCCTCCTCCCGTTGACCCACCGTGTCGCGTACCTTCGGGGACTCCCACGACGACGTTCGACGTCCAAGGATGTCTCATTTGTGTCCGAAACCTCATTTGTCTGGATACTTCACGCCGTACATTGTGTAAGGGCTGTCTCGACCACCGTTCCACGTAAACTGTCACACACATTTCGCGACTCGTGTCAAGATCGTGTACAATGCGAGTCGTTTACGGAGTCTTCAGGTCGTCGGACACACTTGTCCTCCCTTACTAATTAAGGTGGACCCCCTCTTTCTCCTCCGGTCTTTTCCTTAATATCATAACCTCAGCCCTACTCCTAAAGTGACCCTTCTCTTTCCCTTCCTGTCCTCGGCCCAACACTTCTACGTTCAACACAAACCTCTCCTCTGTGGGACTTACCCATTATAAAGCCGTACTTGTACATCCCTCCTCCACTACACTCGGCGCTCATTCTCGTGTCCACCCCGGGTGTCCCCTCGACCTCAAGACGGAGCCGGTGTAGAATTGACACTCACCGAACCCGGAGTCAAAGGAAGACGAAAGAAACAACCCAAAAACACTCCTAATTTCCTCTTTCCGGACCACGCACCATTTGCATCCGTCGGAGTCTTACGTCCCATCCGGGTCTTCCTTGACCTCCGGTCTGTGTCTAAGACCCACAACCGGGGAGACACGTTCAGTGAACCTTTGCGATTCTGGACAGGGTCGGGTCTAGAGACTCCCCTGGGACGAGAGGTATGAGAAGTAAGTCTTATCCTAGATCTATCGGAAGTACAAGGGGGGCGGGGTGGGCTCGACAAGGGGAAGGACCCGGTTGTGACAAGGGAGACAGGGTGTGTAAAGTCGGACTTCAACAGAACAGAAACACCAACCCGAAAAGTCTGGTCAGCCCGTAGACTTATTCACCGTAGTGACCAGTGTCCCGGACGGACACCAAATGTGAGAGTCCCTTGAGTCTAGAGTGTGACTTTCCGGTAGGGTTGTGGGACAACCGACTTCTCACTCGAACGAGAATAGAACCTAACGGAAGAGGATGAACTTCTATTCCAAAGAAGTCACAAACAAAAACCAACAAAAAAAATTAACATGACACCGTATCAAGGACACACATAAAGTTTTGACATTGATGATTTCACTTTCACTTCAGCGAGTCAGTACAGGCTGAGAAACGCTGGGTACCTGAGATCGGGTGGTTCGAGGAGGTAGGTATCCTAAGAGGTCCGTTCTTATGACCTCACCCCACGGTAAAGGAAGAGGTCCCTGATGATTTCCCTTTGAATTTTAAATACGACGATGGGTACAAGACAGTGGTGGGGGGTAGAGACACGGGGAGAGTGGGGGTCTATTGGTAGTACGCGGAAAGGTTTCAAAGAAATATGTTTTGTGTCCGTCGATGTATTGTAAGAACGATGCAATACACGATATATTGCAAGAATAAAAAGGGGAGTAAAATTAAATTTTCCTCGTATCATTTGAGCGACAAGACGTTAAACGAGAGAAAAAAAGGGGGTTTATAAGGTAGATCCATGCACCCTCTAGTAAGGTATAGACACGTCCCTCTCATAGGAACGAGTCCATTTCCCATCCTGACCCGTCTTACCTGGGTCTTCCACTCGTCTCTCGGAACCCGACCCTCTTATCCCTTATACCTCACTTCTTCCCTTGACCCGTCGGTCCTAAACTGAACAAGAGGAACGGACTGACTAAAGACACTCGAGGGTCCGTGAGACTCCTTACTACACAGGGACCAGTCCTCCCTCTTTCGAGAGGAATCCGAGGCAATGGAGGACGTGGAGGTGGTCGTCCGACCAGAATGGAGACTCGGGGTGGTCAGTGTTGGGAGAAGGTCTCTTCCCTAGCTCCGTCTGTATACCAGGGACATGAGGGACCTTTCCGCACCCAGGTCTCCTGTCCCGGGGTGAGACGAGTGGGGAAACACACCTTAGGGAAGTGTACGACCACCCTCGGGGAAGACCTCCCAGGGAACGTCACCCCCGGCCCGAGCTCCTACATTGGTATGTCACAGACTTCGGAAGGTCGTAACCCGCTCGGAGTTGAGGGGACCGACAGGGAAAGTGACTCGACCATCACTCCGTTCGCACACCGCGAGAACACAAAGTCCCCAGCACGTCGTGGACGTCTTGCCGGTCGACGACTCCCTGTAGATGGACTTCTTTGTGTTCGAGGACGGCTCACTGACCCGACGTCTCGTCGAAGTGAACCTCTGGTGGCCGTTCTCGGCCTGCGACGTCTCACCCGACCGAGACGAGATACCGAAAGACGGTCTAAAACTGACCTTCTTCCAAATAAAGTCCGTGGTCGGGTCGCGAGACAAGACGAGACCCTTGACGATGACGGGTGACTCCTTGGTCATGGACCTCTTCCTCGTCGCAGCCGTCATGGATAATGCAGACTTATTGTCCGTCGACCTTTCCTGGATACTCCTCTACCGGGCCTAGCACCTGTAGGGGTGGTTCGTCGAGGCCCGACGGTTGGGGTAGCTGAGGGACGAGACGGAGAAGACGGTGTTACAGTCGAAGGGGACGTGGTTCTTGCCGACATAGTGGTACCTGGTGAAGTTCCACTAGTTCTGCGTAGTCTATCTCCTGCTCTCCCTCTCCGTCCTCTTCTTCGACATGGACCCCATGCGCGAGGACCCGCGGATGGGGTAGGACTTGGTTTGACAGTCGGCGTACGTCGTCTGTCGTCTCCCGTTCTTCCTTCCCGAGAAGTGAGAGATGAGACGAGTACTGCAATGAGACCGGGGCTAAGAGTCACGGAACCCGGAATGTCCTCGGTCTAAGGGTGCCAAACGCCGGTCCAACCAGAAACTCGAGACCGTCCTGTCCCTCTTTGGGGCACTCGTGAGGCAGGCCTAGGAGATACTACCACAACTGTAGTGCAAGATGTGAAGTAAGACGGTCCTGGTGGTGTCCGCCAGAGGGTTCGGGTACACAGGGGAGCTTTTAAATCAGGCGAAGTAGTTTTTCCTGTACAAACACCGGGACCCACCACCATCATGGTTAATAATACTTCGTACAGTGTTCCTTCCTAAGATTTTCCGTGTGCTACGTCGCGACTCTTAGCTGCGGTTAAGTTTTCCTACCCCTTGCAGGTGAAGAGCAAGACAGCCGACGATTTCAATGTTCCACCAAACGTTTCCGGTCTTTAGTACGAACCCCGGGTGCACCTAAACCCCAACTTGCCCCTCATACAATGACATTAACCCATGCACTCATTGAACTCTGTATCACCAGTCAAGTGTCTCTTTCCTTCCATGAAATAAGGTCGATCTGAAATGAACCTACGGTCTTATTATAAAGTCACGGGTTTCAACGGTTAAGTTTACACATAAGAAAACTAGACGGAACCATGACACACTACCTTAGTCGTTTAGAGTCGGTTTGGCGGAGAAGTAGACCCTGTTGGAGTGGAACAGGAACAAGTCACCTACCAAAGGACTTCACTAAGTAACTTTTGTCCCCACCCGTTGGAAAAAGGTATTTCCCGGTCTATCATTTATAATATCTGAGACCTGGTTTTCCGGTGGATATCGTGGACAGTGTCGACGAGCTGCGACGAGAACATTGTATTTCCGTTGGTGTCTACTGGGAACCTACTCAATTCACACCGACAGTTTCCGGTGTGTTTTCTCCGTCACCCGGTCGACACCGGACTCTCGACATCAAACGACTGGGGGTAAGATTCTTGGTCCGACATGATGTTAACGTGAAAGTCGTGAAAAACTCTCTTGGTCAACTTATGGGTCTTAATAAGTCACCACGGAGGTCATTGAAGACGATCTTTGTGTCTTAGACCAGACATAGACTGTGCTATTGTTTTGAACTCCCCTTTGTTTGTAACTTGGTCTCACTTAGTATTTTTTTAATAATCTTATTATGAACTACAAGTACTACTAACACCATATTCTATCAAAGCTCATACAGAAGTTATAAACAGACGACATCAGATAAACGACATGTACGACTTTAAAAACATAAGGTAAATCATAAAAATATCAGATCCTTTTATAAAAGATTCTGGTCAAAATCTACACGAGAATAAGGATACTTTATAAGGTAAATGACATAGACGAACCACCAATCTTCCCTAGATCTTCGACTTAAGTCCGTGAAAGAGGGTTATTTTGATTACTACCGAGGAAGGGAAACTGTTCGTCATCTTAACCTAACTAAAAATCTGGTAAAAACAGTCAAAGTTTACCATTTAAGTTTAACTAAAAATTTATTCAAAAACCTTCTTGAAACAATGATCTATCAATTTATTATAAATATTCCATAAAATATATAATCTTCGTTAATATTAATTTAGACACTAAAGACGGATTTTACCACGATCAAGACACGTTTCTTTACATTTCACTCTAAGAGGTTACAGTAACGGTAAGGTCGGAAAAAACAGACAAAAACAGGTCACAAAGTAAATTTATGTAGACAAAGATAATTATTTAAAAACTTCTTATGAGTATGTACATTGAGTACCAAATATGGATATTCAGTGACAAAGAAAAGTTCACTCAAAATTGACAGAATAGAAAATTATTTATTTTCGTAAAATTTAATCTTTTGAGATGTCACGTGTACCCCTTCCCTCCGGGGCACACTGATCGTTGCCCGGTTCGGTCCGGACGATCCCACTGACCTTCCCTGTCTCAGGACGGGACCCGGTGTCTCCCCGATGTCGAAGGAAGAGACTGTCGTCGCCGTCCTGAACCACCAGTTCCCACACAGTGTCGACCACCGGAACCTGACCCACTGTCACATAGAGGTTCAGAAGAAAATAACGACTTTTAGCACACAACAACAAGTCAGTCATTCAGCACAAGTTGAGAAACACTGGGGTACCTGACGTCGTACGGTCCGAAGGGACAGGAAGTGATAGAGGGTCTCAAACGAGTTGGAGTACAGGGACCTCAACCACTACGGTAGGTTGGTAGAGTAAGAGACAGCAAAGAAGGAGGAGGGGAGTTAGAAAGAGTCGTAGTCCCAGAAAAGGTTATTCAGCCGAGAATAGTCCATCGGTTTCATAACCTCGAAGTCGAAGTCGTAGTCAGGATGTTATCAGTCCCAACTAAAGGAAATCCTAACTGACCAAACTAGAGGAACGACACACAACAGAAAACGTATAAATTTCGGATACGTTCAAAAAAAAAAAAAAAACGAGGGTGAGCGTTAGATAGACTTAGTCTTGACGATTTGTGTCGAACTTCTAAAATTTCATTTCCACTTAGTTTTCTATAAAATTTTTAGTTAAAACGTTGTAGACAAAACCCTTTCCACCTATAAAACGTATTCTCGGTTATAATTTTCACGTCTCCAAAACGGAGGATTCTGTAACCCATACGACGACGACGACCACGGTTCAACGAAGTCAGCACAGGTTGAGACACACTGGGGTATCTGCCGTCGGGTGGTCCGAGGGGGCAGGGACCCTAAGAGGTCCGTTCTTGTGACCTCATCCAACGGTAAAGGAAGAGGTTACGTACTTTCACATTTCACTTTCACTTCAGTGAGTCAGTGCAGACTGGGAGTCGTTGGGGTACCTGACGTCGGAAGGTCCGAGGAGGTAGGTACTCTAAAAGGTCCGTTCTCATGACCTCACCCCACGGTAGCGGAAGAGACTCTGTAACCCATACGTACCGTAATTTGATAGGAGGAGTCATAGATCAAGACTGTGTCAAGTAAAGATATTTGTTTGTGACTCGTGGGTCGACTCCCACGACCTCAAACAGGAACCAAAGTCTCGTTACCAGAGTTACTGAATCTAATACCGTTCACACCCACACGTGTGACGTATTAGTCAAAACAACAAAAGTACTAATTTTAATTATGTACGTGTGACCCTTTGTCAGTTTGTTGTGACTTTTGTTGAAGTTTCCACTTCAAGAGATTAGGATGGAGGTCTCTCTTGTGCTACTCGACGAACTTTTTATAAGAAGGTCTTTAGATTGAACGTCTATGTTTATATACATATTAAAAATTTATCTTTATTCTAATAAGTTGAATGTAACAGTACACTGAAGAAAGGAAGTTTTATATAAAACAAAGGAAATTGTCATACAGAATCTGTATAAAGAGTAATTGAACAAAGGGAATTGTCTTACAGAATCTCTAAAGGTGCTACTCTCCTCTCCACCCCCTTTCCTTCTTTCTCTTTCTTCCTTTCTGTCGAGAAAATATCGGTATCTTATTATAAAGTACTAAAGTACTACATCTACTCTGTATGAAAAATTATAAAAATTTCATTAAGGGAAAAAAGAAAAGCTCTAAAATGATTTTCTTATAAATATATCATAAGGACCGTGTTTGTAAAATCGTAAAACTGTCGGTCCATCGAAATATTTTAGTAGTCAGTTGACTGACTCAAATAATTAAATTAGAAAGGTGTTGTTTTACTGGTCGAAACTTTCATCGACCGTCCTAACTTATCGTTAACATAGTGACACAACTAAGTCCTACGTATAGGTCGAAAAGGACTGACAGGTTTCATTTGTAAAAATTTTTGTTAAAATAATAAATAAAGACCGACACGATCTAGAGACAACGACGTACCCGAGGAGAGAGTAACGCCACACGTCCGAGGAGTGACGTCACCGGAGAGACAAACGTCTCGTACCCGAGGTCCCGTGAACCCGAAGTCATCAACCCCGTGTACCTGAGTCATCAACGTCAAGGGTCCGAGATGTCGTGTCCGAGTTATCAACATCGTGTGCCCGAACCAACGGGGTACCGTACACCTTAGTAGAGTCTAGTCCCTAGTTTGGGTACTGAGGACGTAACCGTCCGCTTAAGAAATGGTGACTCGGTGGTCCCTTTGGGATTCCATTTGTAAAATTAGTTTCTATTTGTGTGACTAGAAGTTTACCACTATAAATCTCGACACACAAGTATATCATCTGTGGTCGGTACCTTTCGATGGTCTTTACTCTCCGCCAAGAAGACTTGACCGTATTCTGTTAACCACTCTGTATAAAGTTAAAGAAGTAATTTTGCCTTACTTTAATTTTGTATACAGGTCTCGGGGTGATCTTTGAAGGAGTCCTGGATCGTTGGAGGTCGGGAAGTGGGAAAGGACGGACACAGGGGAGTGGACATGTGCGCACGAGTCAACGAGTCAGCACAGACTAAGAAACACTGAGGTACCTGACATCGGGTAGTCTGAGGAGACAGGTACCCTAAAGGGTCCGTTCTTCTGACTTCACCCAACGGTAAAGGAGGAGGTCCCCTAGAAGAACTGGGTCCCTTACTTGGATGTAGAGGACGCAACCGTCCACCTAAGAAATGGTAACTCGGGTGTATCTCAAGTTCTGGTCAAGACATAGTGAAGGGTCCATATTCCGGAGTCCGTAGCCCAAGGAGTAGACATTTGGTCCTACTGTGGAGGGTGTTCTCATGTCCATTTCGGGACCCGTCGCACCCAGTAGGGGTGTTACTTCGGAGGTGATGACGGGGGGTGAATGAGAAATTGACACGACTCAATGGTTTTGGTCGGTCTTGCTCTTATACAGGGACGGGAAAAAAAATTCGGTCCTTCGGTGGACCTCCGTGTCGTAATATGAAACCCGTATTGACCCTCCATGTCAAGGGGTCCGAGTACATGAATGGAAACCCCCTTTTTTATTGTTAAGAAGACTCAGGACGTACATATGAACCTATTTTTCGTGTTTCTCTGTGGAATAATATTTGTAGAGTTACTAAAGGGTTCCCTCTATTTCGAGTAACGAGTAGGAAAGGAGTAAAGGAAGTAGTAGAGACAGATTAGGGGTCGAAGGACGAACTCAATTCTCAACGACAGGTGACGTCTTCGTCGTCGACTGGTTTCAAGTCGTTTCCTTACCCTCAAACCTCCGACTCCGGTACCCAGACCGGGGAGACACCGGGGTTCTCCGTGACTTCCGTTTCGTCGGGTCCTTCACTACGCGTAGAGTTGTCTCCTGAAGAACGGGAGGCACGGAGAGGAAATCCCTCGACGTGGGGAGGGACAAGGACCCCGGGTGGTCACTCCGTAGGAGGTTGGAGGGGGGAGGGGTCCCGGGTCCTTTCCGTTCAGGAAGACCACCCGTCGATCGACGAAAGAAGGTCGTACCTCGACTCCCACAGAATCAATCCGTGAGGGGTTTACTATTTAGGAAAGTCCTGGGTAAGAAGTCTTCGACCAGTCTCTGACCCCGACGGTGTTTACGTTTCGACGAACACGGTCACTGCCCTACGGTGTGACGGGAGATCACCGTTGAGACGGACGGGGAACAAGTCGTC
Organism: Capra ibex; assembly: GCA_006410555.1. NCBI lineage: Eukaryota > Metazoa > Chordata > Mammalia > Artiodactyla > Bovidae > Capra > Capra ibex. The sequence goes on along the minus strand of SJYO01020080.1, from coordinate 105,279,847 downwards.
AAAAGGGAGATATGGGACGTTTATCAGTTGACTCTTCGGTCAATCGTGCATACGTACGTGTCTACTCCGGAGAAAAGGTCGTTCGACTTCGAGGGAGAACACCGGATGCTCAGTTGAGAAGAGAGGTGGATGGATGTGACAGAAGTTCGACATTGTTCTTCTCTGTAAGACAGAGGTATATCAGAGTGGGGTTTACGGGAAAATAGATTGACTACTTGGTCAACAAACCGTCCGAATATTGACCTAGGGACTACCTGTCTGGTAATTTAACTGGAAGATTTACTACCTAGGACTACCTGATGACGGGTAGACTTTTTAATTAGGACTCATGACCGACCAACCGACTAATTCAAAGATTCAGTGTTTAGTAAACTAACTGGATGACAGAAAAAAAAAAAACTTAGAATAATTATATATAAAAAATGACGAGACCCAGAAACAACGACACGTGTCCGAAAGAGATCTCCGATGAGAAGCAACACCATACACCCGAAAAGTAACACCACCGAAGAGAACAACGTCTCGTTTCCGAGATCCGTGTACCCGAATCAACGAGACCTCGTACACCCCTAAAGGGACCTGGTCCCTAACTCAAGGTCAAGGAACGTAACCGTCCACCTAAGAATTGGAGACCTGGTGGTCCTTTCAGGGTTGGATGACAGAAAGATTGACTTGATGATTCGGATTTATTAATTTGTGGACTTTCGAATTTGACAAGCGTAGTCCACCGGTTTCATAACCTCGAAGTCGAAGTATGAAACCGGTGGACTACGTTTGTCGGTTGAATAACCTTTTCTAGCACTACGACCCTTTCTAACTTCCGTTTTCCTCTTCCCCCGTTGTCTCCTACTCTACCAACCTATCGTAGTGACTCAGTTACCTGCACTTGAACCCGTTTGAAGTCCTCTATCGCTCCCTCTCCCTCCGGACCGTACGATCAGGTACCCCAGTGTTTCTAAGCCTGTACTGAATCGTTGATTTGTTGTTGTTGTTTCGAACTTGATGGACGGACCGACTGAGAGGGTGATTGGTAAATCACAAATACTGACTGAGACGGGTCGGCTCCAGACCGTTCTGCCTCCCGGACCGAGGTAGTGATCTCCATTGTCGACCCACCCTCCTCTCTGACGAGGAAGGAGTATGAGACTAAGGAGAAACTTGAGCCCCCGGATGAGAAGAGGGAAGATCTCGGTGGACTTCTGAGGTCTCCCCTGTTGGTCCTTTGACTGGAAGAATAGATGGAGATGTCTCCAAGAATTGGTCCCGAGGTGCCACCCAAATTTAAAACAAAAGGTCTATTACACCTATGTTTCTCCACACAATAGAACCTTCTTCCCAGTGTCGAAAGTAACCTTAGAGGTTGTTTAGATCGTGTGTGTTTATAGAAGTCTTGATAATGAGACCTTTCTAGGAGCCGTTTGTGTAAGTCTGTCCTTTTTGGGAATCGATTTAAGTTCGGGGTAAAGAGACAGTGTAGTCAGGTCCCACCGCCCTTCTAATTCCATCCTTCCCAATCCCTCAGTGTCACCCGTACCCACACCTTCCCACCTTCCTATTTGCGACACATACTTCAAAGGTCTCCCTTCGGGTTCCTATAGTTGCACACAGGAAAGCCAAACGTCCAATGTACCTCGGGTTGTACGTCCCGTGGGAGTCGAGACCCGTCTCCCGAGAAACTCGACTCTCCTTCCTATGTAAATGATCCCAGAGACAGACCCCATCCCTCATAACCCTTGTACACCAATACTCGTCGATACACAAACAAATGTGTGAGCACACGAGTGTTTCCACTCATATTGTGTCGGACACCAATACACGTACCTACAAGAAACACAGGCACATACAGACTTATCAAAACACTTACGTAAACGTGAACACACGAGTGAGGACCTGCGGAGTTCGGAAACCGCTCCCACCCACTCCACAACTTTGTCTAAGACCCATTCTTAAAGTGATTCACTCTATTAGATGTCTGTCCGGCCTCCGGGTGTGCTCTTCACGCCCTTAGGAGTTGAGGAGAGAGAGGGGTAGGGGGAGGAGGGGAGTCGGGTGACGGTGGTAGGCTAGGGTAGCGGAAGGGGACCTGATGATGAGCCCGAAGTCACGGGAAGGGAGTTCTGGGGAGGCCTGTCGTCGGTGTCACGGGAATAAAAAGAATTCAATCCTGCGGATCCATCCACGGGGCGGCTTTGGGTGTTATCTAAATATGACAGTCCCCTATTGCGGGTAGAGGAGGCACCCTGAGCCCCAGGAAAGTGCTGGCGCCGGGACGAGCGACCCGTGAGACGCGAGAGCTCCGAGGCAAGAAATTTACGCAGCGGGGACCCGGACCAAGATAAGGTGTGGGGGTTCGAAACCGAGGCTACGGAGGAGGAGAGTCGGAAATGCGTGACGAGGATGTGGGACGTAGAGCCGCTAATAGTGAACGGCGACATTAACGGGCTAATGTTGACCGTTAACATTAACTGTCTTCTAGGTTCAGGCAGGCAGTGCAAGGTGAACCACTGGGGCGGGGTCGCCTGAGGGGTCTCCTGTTTCGGTCTTGGCCGCGTTCAATGTCCGGTCGGTGTGTATTCGAGTGCACAGAGAAAGGGCGGCCCACCTCGTCGACTTCGGGTCCCTCCGCTTCTTCTTTTACGCGCACGCGTATTCCTGGTCATCCTTGATGCTGAGGGTCTTAGGAGGACTGTTCTGAGGTAAAGGGTGTTCCGGAGCGCCCCGGGGTGGGGCCTTGACGCGAGAAACGGACTTTCGCCTTCAATCCCACTCGGACCGCCACCTCAGACACGGAGTCTCTTATCTTCTCCAAAATGCCTAACAGATGGAGGTCCCCAGCAGTCACTCAGTCTTTGGCCCTGCAGTCTCCCTTTCCTGGACCGTCGTCGGAAAGTCACGTAATAAGGCGAAAGGGAGACCGCGCGTGCTGGTCTGGGTTTCGGCGGCACGTGAGGGTGGCGACGCAAGAGACAGGGGTGGAGACCTGCAGGGACCCTTATCTCCGGCTACCGAGCTACCAGAAGTCAAGTCAAGTCAAGACAGCGAGTCAGCACAGGCTGAGAAACGCTGGGGCACCTGACGTCGTGCGGTTCGAAGGGACAGGTAGTGATTGAGGGCCTCGAATGAGTTTGAGTACAGGTAGCTCAGTTACTACGGTAGGTTGGTAGAGTAGGAAACAGCAGGGGAAGAGGACGGAAGTTAGAAAGGGTCGTAATCCCAGAAAAGGTTCCTCAGTCAAGAAGCGTAGTCCACCGGTTTTATAACCTCAAAGTCGAAGTCGTAGTCAGGAAGGTTACCAGAACCAGAACCCATTTCGAATAAGGGTTACGACGTAACGGACAGAACGTGACCCTTCTTCACTTCTGGACCGGTATTTCCCGTATTGGGTGTCCCGAGGGGTACAACCAGAGTGTTGAAACGAAGAAGATCGTCATCGACGTCCTTGACTTCTACACCTGACACCCCTGTCCACACCTGTCATCGCACCTGCCTCTTTAAACACCTAGGACTGGACGACGACGTCAAGGGTTCTACAAAGGTCACCGGGGTCGGGACACCCATATATCCTGACCAGGTCGTGTATAGGAATTTACGAACCTAAGACATGTTTCAGTCGGGGGAAGGAGTCTGGGAGGTCAGGGTCGAAGTAAGGAAGTTTGAGGTCGTTGTGGAATAGACCCGGGACGACGGATAAAAGTAGAACGAGGAGCCTTCGATGAATCTCGTAGGACCGAACTTTATCCTCGTTAACCATCCTGACCTTACTCTTTCTCCCAGACCTGGTAAACCTCCTTTTCTTCTTTTGACTTCCTTTCCTCACTTGATTCTCCCTTGACATCCTGTAAATTCACTGACTGTCGATGGCTTCGTTTTACCCTCCCAATCCCATATCCACTTTCCCCCACTCGCCAGAGTTTTCTGTCTTGATATACATACGGATTTATCCGTCTCCTTGTGTAAAAAGTCTCAAAGTTCGTTCTAGTAGAAGGAAACCACTTTATGTCCCCAAATAGTCCTAATGGAGTAGTAACGACGAGTACTTTAAAATGTGACTGACCGATTTCCAGTGTAAGGTCCCTCTCCGACTTTGACGACAATCCAATCCATAATTCAGAACCAAACAACTGAACCCCGAATCGTGTTCGCTGAGGTAAACCCCGGACAAAGAAGATAATGGTCTTACAAGAATTACTTCAACATTTTTTCACAAGGAAAATGAGTTAAGACTTGGACCTCATGCCCAGGAAAACAATAAGACATACTGTCTTACCCTCGATATTATTTCGTTCAGCAGACGTAGAGTTTTATTGAGACAAGTAGAACTTTTTTCACAATCATTTCCATCAATGCACGAGTCAGAGTTGGGGACATGACAACATATTCTCACACGACACCCGGGTCTTGTAAAGGAATGTTTCTATTTTTCGAGGGTGTCAGACCCGACCCGTATAGGGTAACAAACCCTTATAGAAAAGGACAAGACCTGACCTACACATGAAGAAACAAGACGAATTGGCACACGTAGTACACTGTGGGTTGGTTGGGGTGACGACATAGACAAACGTCGTCCCTCTCTTAACCCGGGAAAAGAACATCGTGTTCTTCTTGTCTCGGCGACCGGTACCCCTGACAGTAGTCACTTCGACTAGAACGAGAAAGAGTAGTGACCATTTCTCATTTCGTAACAAGTGTGTAACGGGCACACTTAACACAGAAAAGCGGTTGTGGTTATGGACGTTGTTACCTCGTCCAACTGTGGGACCCCGACTATGAGACCACCTTCTACAACAAGATGGTTGATGACCGGAGGTACATCACCCTGAGGAGGGGACCTCCACCATTATTTACAGTGAACGAGTTGTTTTTCGTTAAGACACGAACAAACTAAACGATCGACGTGATCCAAAGAGAAAATTTTTTCGTAGAGAATATAAACTTACTGCTGTTGTCGCTAAAAAAACCTGAACCCATAAATCATCTTTAAAAGATCTTTTATTTTCAGTCGAACAGTGAAGTTCTCTTCGTTGACTCTAATAACAACTGTTACTATTTTACACCGGAAAGTCCGTTTTTAATCTTAAACTTTTTGTATAGACGGCACACCCACACACACACATACACACGTACGTGTACGAATCAGTGAGTACAGACTGAGACACTGGGGTACCTGACATCGGAGAGGTCCGAAAGGAGGCCGGTACCTTAAGAGATCCGTACATATGACTTCACCCATCGGTAAGGAACAGGTTCCCTAGAAGGGGTGGGTCCCTATCTTGAGTCCAGAGGACGTAATATACACCTAAGAATTGGTAAACTCGGTGGTCCCTTTGCGTACGACACGACACGAATTAGCGAGTCAACACAGGCTGAGAAACGTTGGGGTACCTGACATCAGGGGGTTCGAGGAGACAGGTACCCTAAGAGGTCCTTTCTTATAACCTCACCCAACGGTACGGGAGGAGGTCCCCTAGAAGGGTTGGGTTCAGAGGGTGTAACGTCCGTCCAAGAAATGGTAGACTCGGTGGTCCCTTCGGGTTCTTATGACCTCACCTATCGGATAGGGAAGACGTCCCCTTAAAGGACTAGGTCCTTAACTTGGTACCAGAAGACTTAATGTCCCCCTAAGAAATGGTCGACTCGATGGTCCCTTCCGGTCCCTTTGGGTATGATGGTACATTTATAGAATTGTCGAAACGTACGAATTTCCTAAGAAGACTACTCGAACCACTACTACAATCACCTACACTAAAGTTTTTATACAGTTTATTACTTTACACACAGTTGTAAACCTTCTAGACGTTTCGAGTCATATAGACAACAACTTATTGTCTAATGAGGTTTTGTGTCACTAAATTTTGTTCTTTTAAATAATAGAAAACTAAAGACACCCAGTTTTTAAACCCTCATTGAAAACATTCACCAAGATTCAAACCCAAAGTGAGTGGATGTCAACGTCAGTTCTACAGACAGAGAACTCCGACGTCAGGAGACTTTCGGACTGACCTCGATGTCATAAACGAAGGTCCTACCATGTGAGGGTACCGACAACCGTCCTCTCACCCATAAAGTGGGGTACATGTAAAGGTATCCTGAAACACATAGGGGTGTTGTACCGTTAATCGAAGGGGGTCCCGTTCACTGGGTTCTAGTTCCCTCGTTCTATTTTCGTAGTTACAGAAAATACTAGATAGGAGTATTCAGTGTAAGACATTAAAGATGGTGTAAGATAAGAAATCTTCATTCAGTACACATGTTAGGTAAGAATTCTTCCCCTTTTATTCAAGATGAAGAATTTCCCACCTCCTGGATTATGTACCTGTATAAAATTATCGTGATGTAACTCACTGGGTTATAAAAGACTTACGGGTTACGCACTGCAGTGTTTTGACGTTACGTACCCAATTTTTTTTTTTTTTTGATAAGGTTAACGTTCTGTCGGGTTACCTAAAAATTACTGTGTCTTATGCTTCTCAAGTGACTACGTCAAAATCTAAGGTGTAACGATGATTGGAAATTCTTCGATAGTAAACAATCCAAAACCGTACTATAGTTTATTTTACCCCGAAGGGTCCACCGTGATCACCATTTCTTGGGTGGACGTTAGGTCCTCTGAATCGCTGTAAAAACTAGGGACCTAGTCCTTCTAGGGAACCTCCTCCCGTACCGATAGGTGAGGTCATAAGAACGGACCGTTTAGGGTACCTATCACCTCGGACCACCCGATGTCAGGTATCCCAGTGTTTCTCAACCTGTGTTGACTTCACTGAATCGTACGTCTATTCTTATAGGTTTTAATAGACTTTTCTGATGATTTTATGAGGGGAGTAAAGGTTGATGAATAGAGACACTCCAGTTTAAAAGAAGTATATGAAGTGGGTTTTATTATAATCTTGGTTGACCTTACGTCTTCGTTCATACTCTTAACTCGAGAGAAGATAATTCGGTCTGTCTAAACGTTTTTACATTTCATGACTAATGACGACGACGACGATTCAGCGAAGTCAACACAGGCTGAGACACGCTGGAGTTTCTGCCGTCGGGTGGTCAGAGGGGGCAGGGACCCTAGGAGGTCCGTTCTTATGACCTCACCCAACGGTAAAGGAAGAGGTTACGTACTTTCACTTTTCACTTTCACTTCAACGAGTCAGGACAGGCTGAGGATCGCTAGGGTACCTGACGTCGGATGGTCCGAGGAGACAGGTACCTTAAAAGGTCCGTTCTTATGACCTCACCCAACGGTAACGGAAGAGGTGACTAATGAACATTTCATGATTAATGAAAAACAAAACCTTTCATATACAAAGAATTTTTCACATACACGTAAGTAATTGTTCATAACCTAAATAATAACATTAAAATTTACTTTATAAAATTTTCAAAGAATCAAAGTTAAAGATTATACCAGGACTACCTATCTATATTAGGTGTAATTGTTTTCGAGAAACCGTAGGAGTTATTAAAAATTCTTACCTTTCCCCAAGACTCTGGTTTTTCAAACTTTTGATGACAGATTCGTTAGTATTTGTAGGTCAGTGGGAACTTTACTGTACAACTTCATACCCGAACGTCACGTCAAGACCGGTCACTGTATACTTCACTCCACATCCGTAGTACAAGTCAAAAGTCAAGTCTCATAATTTGTCTTTACACGTATACCAGAAGTTTCCCTAACCATTACAAAGAATAAGATCGACTAACTATACGCCACAAATAAGTGGAAGAAATAGAGAATGTATAATTTAAAAAACATACACGTTATACAATAATGTTTTTAACTTGTGTACCTCCTCTTCTAAGGAGAAGGAGACACATTCGTCAAAAAAAAAAGACAAAACGTCGTATAAGTAGACCGTATAACCTGGGTTCACACGTGACAACCTGAGATTTCTTACAACACGAGTACCGAGAGACTCAGACACAGTTGTTGTATAAACACTATAAACTGAACATTGGACTCTTAGGGGGCTAGAGAACGGTGTATACGTCAGAGAGGTAAGTGTTCCGACAGTCAAGTTCAATGTTTCAGGGAGTAAGGGAAAAGACCCAATCAGGGAAGAGGGGATTCCAGTTCGTCCTATGGTCACAGACAGTACGTAGTGTAGAAACGATTCAAGGGAGTGGATTTCGGGTATGTTCTTATCTATAGTTGATCCAAACGGTCGAGTGGTCAAGACATTTGACGGTGTGTGACTTAGGTGAAATCTGGGGAAAATCTTGAACATGCTCGTGGAAGATTTACCTTGGGTGTTGTTCATGTTTCCGTCCGAGTGATGTGACAGTGACTCACTCACCTGGACGAGGGTGCAGTGTGACTCCTGGACCCCGATACTTTAGTACCAAAGACCCAAAGAGGATGGGGAGAAGAATTACAATGAAAGAGTCTTTAAATATTTGGTTCATCTTTTAATTTCTTAATATATTAGGTTAACTGTCTAAACTCCCCTATGGACTTGTTTTAAACCCGAACCGATAGTACCCACTCACCCCTTACGGACAACCGTTCGTGTTTTTACAAACGATGTCAAGATGTGTGTATATACACATAAAATTTAGAAAGGTGTTATTTTATATAACGGTACACTGATTTTTTCTTTACTCATTTCCGTTACTTATACTTTCCCTTTATCTGTATATTTTTGTTTATTTGCGTCAGTGTAAAACTCCATAACTCTGCACAACCATCTTCTTCGTCTGGGTAAACGACTTTGGGTTAAATGACTAGGTACGTGGCATAAACGAACGACGAAAACGACAAATATTTCAAATGTTGTTAAGAATGACCTACCTTAAAAATTTTGTTGGAAACTGGTAAAGACGTTTTAGAATCAACAAGTCTTAAGGTAATATTGACGTACTGTCGTAAAATTCCCGACGTTTTAGAATCAACAAGTCTTAAGGTAATATTGACGTACTGTCGTAAAATTCCCGATAAGTCAGATAACGTCGGGTCAATCAATCTTCTCTTCCTTATAGATGTTCTTTTATAAGTACTCTTATATATTTTCTATTTTCTTGTGTTTATATCTTGAGATATTCTTTTTCCGGTGGTTTAACTTTGTACCTGTTTCTTATACTTGTCTGTTAAGTGTCCAAGTCTTTATGTCAACCCCCGAAGGGACAACCGAGTCACCATTTCTTAGACGGACGGTCAAGTTCTCTGTCCAAGTTAGGGACCAGGCCCTTTATAGGGTGTACGAAACCTCGTTGATTCGTGCACACGGTGTTGATGACTCAAACACGAGGTCTCGGGCCCTTGGTGTCGATGACTCGGGTGTGTGGGATCTCAGACACGAGTCGTTGTTCTCTTCAGTGTCGTTATTCTTCGGACACGCGGCGTTGATCTCTTTCGGGAACACGTCGTTGTTTCTGGGTCACGTCGGTTTTTTTTTTTCTTTCTTTAGTGGTAATTTTTCAGATACAACTGAATCTTTTGTTAGAATGCTAACGGTTCTCCTTCCCTATCAGTCCCTCAAACCCTTCCAGTACATGTGTGACGAAATCAGTTTTACCTATTGGTTGTTCCTGGATCACATCTCGTGTACCTTGAGACGAGTTACAACACACGGTCGGAACAACCCTCAACCTCAGGTCTCTTCTCTATATACATACACATACTGATCTAGGGAAACGACAAGCGGACTTTGATGGTGTTGTAACAATTGACCGATATGGGGTCATGTTTTATTTTTCAAATTTCAAACCCAACGCCCCTCAGACATAAGGAAACCCCATCATCCCCCTTGATCCTGTCTCACCCACCCCGATCCCCTACTATACCACCCTTACCTAGTTCCTGACCTCACCTTCCCCGTCCTAGACACCCTGGCTCCCACTAAACCGGTCTGACCCTAACTACTCACTGCCCCTCTCCCGTCTCCCAAACCTCTTTGGTTTTCCATGAACTTTCCTGACTCCCTTCACTCTTGTTTGCCGTCACCTTCTTGGCTCCGGCTAATCTTTGTTGACTTCTTTGAACTATTCTCCCTCCCCTTCCCCCACCTGACAGTCGTCGATCCTTCCATTTTACCTTTGTTGACCGAAAGTCATTCGACTGGATCTCGGCGACCGTTCGTCCTGGACAATTGTGATTCGTTCCAGGGACGTCTTCTTCTTCCAAACTTCGTTTGTCCTTTGTGATTAAAAGTCTTACGCTGATTGACACGGAACGTCTCCGTGAAGGAGAACAGAACCGAGACAATAATGTAACATAAAACGGAGATTTCGTTGACTCTAGAAACTTCTGAGGAAACTACCAGTTTCCAAACTGAGAAGGGGTACACTAGGATTCCATTTTTTATCCCATGTCGACGGAAATCATCTTTGAAGGAGACAAAGAATCTTAAACCCTTCGACGAAGTCTAGGATCCTCCCGTACTTAGTGCAGAGAGACGTTGTTCCACATCCATACGTATTCCCGTACGTCTGGAATTCTGAGAAAGAGAAGAGAGAACCAAACTCCGTCCGAACCAAAATCCTTCATCTTCCGGGACACCAGTGACCTAAAGAGACACCAAGTACGGTAAAAGGTGTGTCACTTAGCGTCCCGTTGGTCTTTCCTTTTAGAAGGTCGTCACCTCACCACCATAATACCCGACTTAGTATTTGGGGACTAAAGTATACAATTTCGGGATTGTAGACAACGAAGTATTACACTGACATATAACCTTTGCCCTGGAAATTTTTCCAACAATTCAATTTACTCCGGTAATCTCACCCAGGATTAGGTTAGACTGACCAAAATATTCTTCTCATTTAAACCCCTGTGCTCTGTGTGGTCCTAACACGTGTGTGTCTCCTTTCCCGTATCGTTCTTCCCCCAGTAGACCTCCGGACTCATCTCTCAGAACTCGGAATTCCACACCTACCACTTGTACCGGAGTGATCCGACTCACTTACTTTCTTCCTCCTCTGCTGGAGTCTGATCCCTTTCCTACTCCCTCAGCCACTGTCGAACAAGGTGACCTTCCAAGATCCCCGGAACCATAAAACGTCTTTGATCGGTGTGAGTCGTCTAAAGTCCAAGAACAAATAAATAAAAAATAACTTCATTTCAACTTAATGTCACAACAAAATTAATGACGACATGGTCGTTTCACTGAGTCAATATGTTTGGATATGTAAGAAAAAGTAAAAGAAAAGGTAATACCAAATAGTGTCCTATAACTCCTATCAAGGGAGACGATATGTCATCCTGGAACAACAAATAGGTGAGATATATACGGTCAAACGTAGACGATTAGGGTCTGAAAGGACGATAGAGGGTAAGGGGAGGAGGAACCGTTGGTAGTCAGATAAGAGAGACAGGGATAAAAAAAAAAAGGACAAAGTATCTATCCAAGTAAACAGAATAAAATCTAAGGCGTACATTCACTATAGTATACATATTCATAAATAGAAAGAGGAAGACTGAAGTGAATCATACTATTAGAGAGCAACGTAGGTACAACGTCGTTTACCGTAAGAAAACGAGAAAAATACCGACTCATCATAAGGTGACATATATACATGGAGTAGAAGAAATAGGAGAGTAGACAGTTACCTATAAATCTACCAAAGGTACAAAACCGATCACATTTGTCGTGACGATATTTGTATCCCCACGTACATAGAAAAACTTGGTACAAAAAGAGACCTGTATACGGGTTCTCTCCCTAACGACCTGGTAGACCATTAAGATAAAAATTAAAAGACTCCTTGGAGGCATGACAAAGGTGTCACCGACATAGTTGAATGTAAGGGTGGTTGTCACGTCCTCCCAAGGGAAAAGAGGTGTGGGAGAGGTCGTAAATAATAAACATCCGAAAAATTACTACCGGTAAGACTGGCAGTACTCTACCATGGAGTAACATCAAAACTAAACGTAAAGAGATTATTAATCACTACAACTCGTAGAAAAGGACACGGATAACCGGTAGACATAAAGAGGAAACCTGTTTTCAGAGATCCAGAAGACGAGTGAAAAAACTAACCCAACAAACCCAAAAAAAACAAAAACAACAAACAAAAACAACAACAACAACAACAACAACTCAATATACTCGACAAACACATAAAACCTTTAATTCGGAAACAGTCAGTGTAGCAAACGTTCATAAAAGAGGGATAAGAGCTCAAAGTTGTAACGGAAAAAGAAACATATTAGGGATGGATGTAAGGTCGGTCAACGAGCACCACGGAGGTCGTACGAGGACTAGTAGTCCCAACACGAGTGACGCACAGGAGTCGTCGTCGTAGGTCTTGTCACCTTGAGACGTTCATAGACGACTTACCTAGTTGTCCAAATGCATCTCCATCTACTCACGTACACGCTTAGACATACTCAGTTCCTACGTAGCGGAAGATGGTGGGTGTCGGTAAACACTAAGAGAGACCCCACTCGGGTAAAGAGGAAGGTGGACAGGGAACTACCGAGATTTTCGGGAATCAGTAAACCGAGGTCACAGGATCAAAACCTCTGGTCGATGAATAATTGATCTGGCAACGTGGTGAGTAAGAATATCGGAATTTAATCAAACCCAATTAAGAATTGACAAAGGAAAGACAAGTACACAGTAAATTACCAAACGGAAATAGACTAAAAGGGGTTAAAGGACACGTAAACACCAAAAGATGTCCTCGAGACATGGTCTCCGGAGTACGCCGGTGTGGTTTGTTCACACCCGTGGATCCCAAAGATCCTCCCGAGAGGCCGACGAGACCCAGAGTAGATTGACCACAGGTTGGTTTGTAAGGGTCGGTTCCAATAAGTACGATCTCCTCCTTCTTACGGACGGGGTCCCGGTCGACAACCCCTCTTCTTCTTAACAACTATATCCGGTTCGGGGGTCTCTTCTTTCTAAAGTGACGTCGACGATTTCCAACCACTATATGAAAAAGAGGTTGAGTCAATTTCAACAGGTATAAACGAAATAAAGGGTACTTAAAGTAATCACACAAAACAGGTTTACTGGAAACCTTATTTGTCCTTCTTTTTTAAAATTTAGTTATCTTATTCGAAGAACCACCTGACTCTCAAAATAGGTAGTAACTAAGAGGTGTCGATCATACACGACCTGTCCGTTTACGGATTATTTATAAACTACTTCCTTCCTCTCCTTCTGTCTTCCTTTCCCACCCCCGCCCTTCCTTTCCTGACCTCTAACGGTACCTACCTTTCTTGCGAGTAAATAACGAGTTTTTATCATACTACTATAGTATCAATACAAAAGTTTCGATTAATCACCGTAATAGTGACTGTGGATCTTAGTTAATTTGTTTAATTCAGTGAAACGTTTAATTTCCTACATAAATATTTCTATTTTATTATCATCTGTTGGTCTTATTGTTCTTATTAGTTTTTCACAAAGAACCTTGAATTCGTATTTCTATTTGTCGTCACGAGTATAAAATTCTCTTTAAGTTTTGAGACATTACATTGACGGTAAACAAGATAGATATGGGTTAAGAGGTTTCGTTTAAATTTGTTGGTTGATGAAACGACGACGACGATTCAGTGAAAACAACACAGGCTGAGACACGCTGGGGGATCTGTCGTCGGGTGGTCCGAGACGACAGGGACCCTAAGAGGTCCGTTCTCGTGACCTCACCCAACGGTAAAGGAAGAGGTTATGTACTTTCACTTTTCACTTTCACTTCAGCGAGTCAGCACAGGCTGAGAATCGCTGGGACGCTTGATGTCAGATGGTCCGAGGAGACAGGTACCCTAAAAGGTCCGTTCTCATGACCTCACCCCACGGTAACGGAAGACGGTGGTCGATGAAATCAATACCTATTTACGTTCTACTAGTACCTTCACTAGTTTAACTGACGTCGACCGGCCAAACCATAAATCTTTTCCGGTTGATTAGACTTTAACACCTAATTTATTTAAATGTTTATACATCTGAAGGATGACACCTCTCCCCAATTGTTGAGTTTTTATAAAATAATGTACAGTTACTTTTTGTAGAGTCCTGTCTTTTTCTAATTCCTTTAATTGTAAAAATTTCATAGCTAGAAAATAAATAAACTGTGGTATGTTCGATGTGTCAAGTTCAGGTCGTTTTATTAAGATATACTGTGTATACACCGTTTTCTTGTGTGGTCACACTACCTACATCTTCCCTTTATTAATTCTGTATAGTAAAAATATTTCAGTTCTAGAGTTTTGATTCCACAACAAAGAAGTCGTTAAGTCTATCACTGTATATAATTCCAAAAACCACAATCTTTTCGAGTGATATTAAAATATAGTAAAATTAAACCCCTCTTATTTTATATTGAAAATCTATATATTATTTTTATTTATATTACTTTTTATTTTTATATATTACTTTTTTATTTTTTATATTACAAAATCTTTTTAGATTTTTGTAAAGGTTTCGTTTTAAGGTTCTGTGGAGACAAAATTGTGGTCAGAACGTTTCTAACATAATTACTCCGTACATTAAACAAAACTTCCTAAACGGTCGTACTAAATCTGAGAGCACTAGTCGTGTTGATACAATAATTTCTTTTGACAACCATTGTATCCATCTTCTACTGACCGATGACGTTTTTTTATTTTGACATGAAAGAGTCAACGATACCCCACAAGGGTTTCAATGCTAAGTCCGAAAGACACATGTTATTTAAAGTGTACACTTTGACTAATGACGCTCTCAAGTCACCCAGGGTTTGAAGTTGGTCCCTACTAAAAACAGGACACAAAACGGTGAACATGGAGGTAAATTGTACAAAAAAGGGAAATTTAGTTTTTTAAAAAAAGAAAAAAGAATAAACAACAACCTCCTATTAACGAAATGTCACAGTTTGAAAAAAAAAAATTGAATTTATATAAAATTTTTCTTTGAACTACCTATAATGGTGGATTGTAGTAGAGACTACCCATAAGAAACCTTTCGTGAAGTTATTATTATTACTACTACTACAACTACTATTAAATTCGGATAAAGTTTTGATTAAGATACTCTGTCTCTGTAGAACCATCTCTTCTTTAATCTTAGGAATCCCGAGTACCCTTTCTCAAACCCATTTAGTATACGAGTCTAATGTCAAACGGAAGACACCGAAATAAATTCTTCGTTCAATTACAAATGTACTGTCACTTGAAGTTTCAGGTCCGTGATTCCTCCTTTTATCTCACTTTCTCTTTTTGTTAACCGAACAGTGAAGAGGAATGGGACACCCCTCCGGTGTCCCCAGTCGTCGCGTGTCTGTGACCTCCCTTGGTTTCACCCCCCCCACCCCCGCCCCAGGATAGAATGGTCTCGTGTCATTAAGAAATAATTTAGTAACTATATTTTTACATAATAGGATTCTATGTTCGTGATACAAAGGACTGAGTGTACCGAAAATGAGAGCAACCTCAAAGTGGTTCATTTATTAAGAAAGATGTCAGAACCACCTTTTAAGAAGTGGAATGGAGGAGACATACTACGGTAGAGACTGGTACATCACACAGAAATGACACTATGAGAACCAAATATCTTCACTCACGACAATAATATTGTTTCACCCTGTAATGTATTATGTCACTTTGTCGTAAGAAGAAAAGTTCGTGAAGGAAAGACTGAGACGGAGAACACCCCTTAAAAGTGAAGAAGGACTGAAAATTCAATCCGGTCGTAGAATGTACTGTGGTCGTCCCATCTGTTCCAACGGTCTGCCCGGGGACCTGTTCTGTAGAAGGTCCGAACGAAGTTTCGCTTTGAGGTCCGGACCTCCGGGTCGTCATTTGGTCACGGACGGACCTCCCTTCAGTGATGAACATAAAATTTGTACCGTCTATCATAAAACTCCACGTGTGTCTATTGTAAATCTTTACAATTCAGGGCCTTTTCCAGGGAAATTTCAGTATTACGACTTTCGAGTCAAAGAGACATGCGACCACGACTTGACTTAAAACCTCTGTCTCAAAACCCACTTCGTCTTTTCCTATTGAAATAATGAAGTAGTCCACTTCCCTCGGTGTCACCCGATTACGGGAGTTTTGGCACACAGGGGTGAACCCCTTCTATCACTCTTCAATATATCGGTAACAGGTTTCTTCCGTACTAGTCGAGTACCTGTAAGAAGACTACCCGACCACCATTCCATTCATCCTCATTCGTAGTAGTTGGAAGAGAAAAGTAGACCAAACCCTAGACGTACGAATACCCGTCGGATGGTTCAATTAGCAACAATTGAAGAGAGTGGAGTCCCGTCACCCCCCCGCCGCCCCCCGTCCCTTCGCCAAAGTCATAGGTGTTTTATCGAGTTTCTATTGAGAACACACAAAGGTAACTACCCCTTTGTCCTGGAACGGGGTTTCGACGAGGACTGACAAAGAGGAACCAGAGTGTAGCGGAGGTCAGAGATTAAGTGTTGACGAACTTAGACGGGTAACCTTGGGTCCTTTCCAGGACGTCCGACTTACTTCCGACAAGGGATATTAGTTTCTTTACCCCCGTGTCTTTCAGAGACACGGGTCCTCGGGGGGTCCCGGGACGTGTCATAGTCAACTCGAGGTATCGACTGTCCAGACACATAAGGATTTTCTGACAGACTTTCCTCCTTTTCTCCCGACTTCTCTAAAAAGAAGTCTACTTTTACGTCTCTAAACTCGCTTAACCGAGGAGGGAGTTCTTCCCCCCTTGTCTTGAGACGTGAGGAATTCACACTGAAGGAAGACTTCCCGCGTCAGACCTTCTACCGTCCCTCACTGAAATGTCACCTCTTTGGACCGTCTCCACCTGAGTCGGTCCACTGGTTCCAGTTGTAGTCGTCACTATTGAAGCCAGTTGTCACACGTGGAACCGGGACTCGTACCGCTAGAGGGAGATACCAGAAGGAGAGGTCAAAGACATTGCGGTTATTACTCTTTTGTTGTCTGTTTGGGTGTGACTTCCCTTAAGACATTTATGGACTGAATGGTAAAGGAAGAGGTCCCCTAGAAGGACCGGGTCCCTAGCTTCGGCGCAGAGAACACAGAGAACGTGACCGCCCACCCAAGAAATGTCTGACTCGGTGGTCCCTTCGGGGGAGTTTTGTCAGTCTCAGTAGTTTTGGTTCCTGTCAAACGAGGACCTCCAGGTTACCAACTCTGAGGTACGAAGGTGACGTCGGGTCTCCAAACTAAAGACCAGTCCCTTGAGCCTAGGACGTACGGTACACAATACCGGTTTTGGTTTGGTTTTATTTTGTTCGTTTGTTTTTAGTTCCTTTCACATTCTTTGATAGTGTCGGATTTCGTCGGATTCCTTCGAACTGTTGATTTACATTATACCATGGTACTTACGAAAGGATCTTGTTTTGGTCATATAGTGGAGGTTTGATTCCTTTAGACTTGTCATACCGGTCTACTCTCAGAAAGACTGAAAGTTATAAAGGACTTTTAGGTTCTGTCTGAAATATCAGTGTAGTTCTTGATCCACGACGGAGACCACCGACAATGGGGTTCTATTGACCCCTGTCTAAGACCAGGAGACCAGATCGCGGACTTCAATGAAGTTCTCCCTCCTCGGTCCTCCTTACCGTCCCTATTTAGTAAATTATATGTGTGAGTAAGTAAGTAAGTGTGTGTGGTTAGGTTACTTTATCACTATGAGAGAAAAGTTTTACCGAGAGGGTCAGAGGTACCTGAAGAGACACAGATAGGTAGAAATGTCCACCACAAATAGTACGTGAAAGCACACGGACGATCGGATCTAACAAGACAGGAACCGAAGTAGATGTTGAATGAACGGTATTAGGAGAGTAGTCATTTATCTAGGTGGACAGATTTCTGAAGGAATGTACGTGTTGTGTGTCACCATGAGTCTCGAGGAGTTTTGAACGACTCCGGTGACGAGAAAATCAGAGAGAGAACCACCTACTACGGTGGTGGGTGACGAGTCGTTGGGTCTAGTCCTCGAGTGGGTCACGACTCGACAAGGTGTTTCGGGGACTCGATATCTTAACCCGGTGGAAGACTTACAAAGGTTCTCAACTCGGAAGACAGGTTTTCGAGTCGAGAGTCTTTTATCGGACTCAATTCTTCGAAGTCAAGTCGAAGAATTGTGTAGAGTAGGGTCTCTGTCGGAGTCAAGGGATCGACTTAAGGGTGGAGGTCGAGTAGGTGGGTGGTGGACGGGTACGTCCCTACAGAGATTACATGTCTGGACTGGTGTGGTGAGGGGACCCTGTCGGGAGGTCCTATGAGGGAGTGGGGACCTTATTTCCGGTCCGAGTAGTCGGATCGTGTGTTCAGGGAAGTACTAAACGGAGGAGAACAGTAACAGGGGAGTAGAGGACGGTGTAAGGGTCGAAGTGGAATACGAAGATGGTATGTTGACCTTTAGGGGAACAAGTTGAAGGAGGGTACAGGAGGAGGAAGAACCCGAAGCTCGGACTCCGCCCACGGGAGTCCCGAGGAGGAATGACAAGACTATCCGCGGGGGAAAGGGGAAGGGGGGTGGTGGTGACACGTATTGAGTCGGTAACACGAGTCAGTACCTACGTCATTGACCGATCAGATTTTTGATTTTTTATGTCGTTACTTGTTTTGTCTTTTGGGACAGAAGAACCTCGCAGGACGGAAGCTAAAAAGAAACGTGTGACGGAAGCTAAAAGGAAGAGGGACCCCTCTAAAACTTCCACTCTTGACAAGAAGATACGTAGAATTTATGAATTGTGTCATGTGTCGTGTATTGACCACACGTTTTTTATGTCTACCTATCAGGTACCTTCTTCTGGCGACAAAGCGGGTAGGAAGTGCGGTCGAGTTCCTATCCTCAATCTCTTTTACGGAAGTTGTACGGCTCGTTTTTGTTGGTCTTACGGAGTGAGGTATGGGAGGGCTTAGGAGGGTTAAATCAATTAAAGGAAAGGTGACTCGTCGTTGTCAAATCCCCGTGTAGACATACAAGAAGAGGCTCCCACAGGAGAACGGAGACCTCTCCTGTCAAGAACGTGTTGGTCTTATGGCATTTACAACCAACAAAAATTCTTAGTTCGAGGTCTACTTCGTGTTTGTTAAGATAAAGATCTTGTCTCGTTCCTATAATATTTGAAACAACGGTGCCTTGGGACTATCAGGTCCCCGGTCTCGAATCCCTACCCCACCTCCTCTCACCCGTACCTACCTGTACGTTACGTCCCGCTCAAGGAGACCCTGTTTCCACCTTCACGGGGTTTCGAACGGAACGTGGTCACACAGTTCTTGATCTTTCAATAGGGTGTAGAGACAAAGAGGAAAAATAACCTGTCGGAAATCAGGACAAACGCTAAAGACAATTTAGTCTACGTGTCATAACATAAACATTTAAATCTTTTGATCGACCTAATCGTTTGGTCACTTCTCGTCTACCGTACGTATAACGCCTTCTCCTCCCCCAGTGACAGTGGTCTTCCGACAGACACAAGGGAGGAGTGGACGCCCCTGTCCTCAACCCTCCACTTTCTCGGGTCACAACTGACATCAGTCATTGGAGTCCCTCCAGACCGGAAGGGTAGTCGCGACTCAGTGGTCGACTGCACGAGAGGACTGACATTCCGGTGGTGACACGGGAGGGGACCCAGAGGCCTTGTCTCTTAAGACCTTTAAGTCGTCTCCACGACCCCTCTGGACGTGTTGGAGGGAGCGCCTTTCGGAAGGAGAGGAGGGTACTACTCCCCTACACGTCGTGGAAGGAGAAGGAGAAACAGGGGGAAAGACTACTTCAGTAAAGAACAGGTAGGACACCTCGACAACCTGTTTCGTGTCGGAGACGTGGACGTTCCGGCCCTACTCTCCCCCGGTGGGTGACGGAACAACCCCTTAGAACACATCCCATGAGTCTGAGATACGAAGTGAACGGAGAGACCTAAGAAAAAAAAAAAAAAAGAAAATTACGTTAGAAAGAAACAATAAAACGACGCGACCCAGATGGAACGACGTTCGTCCAAAAAGAGATCAACTCCTCTCATCCCCGATGAGAGGTCAACACCACTCGCCCGAAGAGTAACGCCACCGAGAGACCAACGTCTCGTCCCCGGGATCCATGCTGAAGTCATCAACGTCGTGTGACCGAGATCTCCCGCGTCCGAAGTCATCAACACCGAGTCGAAGAGACGTCGTACACCTTAGAAGGGTCTGGTCCCTAGCTAGGACACAGGGGACGTAACCGTCTGCCTGAAGATAGGTGTTGTGGTACATCCCCTGTGTTTCCGTCTCTCTCGGTCGGTCGGGTGTGCACAATGGTAGTTTGGCACAGGTTACTCCCTCGTAGAATTTGGTAGTGGGGGTCTCTTAAAACATCGTAACTCTAGGAAGGGAGTCCCGTCCGGCTCGCGTCGAGAGTGGAAAGGTCCTGGGTAAGCAGTGCCAACGAGTGCAGACGAGGGTCTTACGGACACACACGTACAGCACACACCCACAAAGTGACACTACTAGAGCCTCCCCAAAGTTGTCTTCCGGCAAGAAGAGACTTAAGGAAACCGATACGCATCGTTCGACTCGGACCCGACCTTCCCTGCAACCCACAAGGGGTAAGGACCTAAACCCATCTTTCCCCTTCCAGACTCTTCGTGTCTCGATCGTCCCTCTAACATGAGAGACCGCCGACGTGTTCACAAACCTCGAGTGCACAAGGACTACCTCTCCGAAGAAGACCCTTCCGGACACTCAGTCCTGGGGGTCTCAGGAATCGACCCACTGAAGCGTACTCAGTGGTGCGGCTAGTTACAGACTACTTATTCACCACTATCACGTAAAACGGAATAGACCAGAGTCCCGTACACTGGGAAACCCCCCTCCCAGTCGTCACCCCTTTACACAGTAGTTGGAGAAGGGAAACGAGTGGGGAGAGAAAAGGACGTCTGCCGCAGTCTGTCGCGTAGAGTCGTCGTACGTCACAGACTAAGAACAAGAATAGAACAAAAAGAAACAGGATAAAAAAAAAAGGATTCAACTTAGTAAGTTCAGAAAAGTACCGGAGACTTTACTCAACTTAAAAGGATCAGAAGGTGAGCTTAAGACCGAGGAAGGGTGAAAGGGTAAGGCTTGCGGGACAAGAGGTCTGTTTAAGTAGTCGATTGAGAGGGGACCTGCGACGTGTCTGAAAAGGTTGGAACGGGTACGAAGAGGACAATCCGACATGGTCGGTGTGAGTGGAAAGTCCAAAATGACAGAGAATACATTTAGATGTCTTTGGGACGGGTTCAGAGTGGACCGGAGAGATGGGTAGAGACTCGGGGATCGTAATTCACATGAACACTGGGGGAACCTGACCCGTCCCAACTACCGAAGACCGTAGAATAGAAGGACGGAAAGGAAACACAGTCCCTGTGTAGAGAGTGAAACGATACAAGGGTCTCGTAAGGGTCTCGAGTCCCGTCCGATCTCATGTAGGTATTATAATTGTCCACGAGGAACTACAAACGGACTCTATTCCTACTTTATTCGACGGCGGGACTTGACACGTGGGTTACAAACAAGCGTCCCGGGAACCCAAAATCCTCGCGGACACCGGCTCTCACCCCCATCCCCGTGTCTCTCTTCTTCGGGTCTCGATTGATCCGAATGTGGAGAAGACGTACCCCCAGAGTTCAGTGTAATTTTTTTTTTTTCATACACGACTTTTAAACTTTTGGTAACACTAATAAAAGTACCGAGTTCACTATTTATCATCCTTTTTGAACACGGGTGACGACTTTTCACCACGGATATTGTGATTCTTTGGTAGTCTTTTCCTTCCCAAACCGAGTCTCACCCGTGAAATGTGTCTTGGGTCATTTTTCTCGACTGGACATGCTTTCCCTGTGTATTTGAACGACTCTGGTAGATTTACGAATCTTCAAACGTAAAACCCACTGGTCTCCAGTGTTTACCACTTTTGAGACTTCACTTAGTAAATTGTCAATCTGACAGAGAAGAGACGTCCGGAACCTCGGGGGGTCCCCAGTCACACTTCGGTCCCGGCGATTTCGGAACAAACGTACGTCCTCTTTCCTACCTCATCTGGTCGAGTCACTCTCCCCGACCCGCCACGGTCCGTGTCCGTTCCTTCCGTCCCCGTCGACGGTTGACGGAATCACCGAGTGGGGTGTGAAGGAGTGGGGTGAAGAGAGACGGTGGGAGACGGACAACGAGGGGAAGGACACGAGTTTCACCGGTGGTCGGGTCTCAGATACGCAGAAGGGACGTGGTCTCGGGTGTCGACAGACCGACGGGGAGTGTAACATTCTCCCTCTCGGACCCAGGTCGGTCACGACTCACCTCTCCTCCCCAGTGGTCCCCCAGTCCGACTGACATCCTCCGGACCACACCCTGGGCTGTCCCGTTCGGCCGACTGTCTGGGACGCGACGTCCCTAAGACTCGGGTGTTCAGGTAACACACTTGTTTCCCTACAACTTCGCCCCCTAAACGCAACAGTCTTAGTCAGTGATTGACACTCCGAGAACGAAGGAGGCCTCCGACGTCGGAACAACGGTCGTACCTGAGACGTCGTATTCTGGTCTGGGCCAGTCGCCGAAGAGTCGAGACCACTGTCTCCTTCAGTCTTGTGTACTCTGGAACTGTGCGCCACACCATGGAAGGCATGTCTCGTCACTGACTTTGGTCGGTGCATGTTACTTTGACGACAACGACGACGACGAATCAGCGAGTCAGCACAGACTGAGACGTTGCGGTACCGGACGTCGGGTGGTCCGAGGTGACAGGTACCCTAAGAGGTCCGTTCTTGTGACCTCACCCCACGGTACGGGAGGAGGTCCCGTAGAAGGGTTGGGTCCCTAGTTTGGGGTCAGAGGACGTAACGTCCGCCTAAGAAATGACCGACTCAGTGGTCCCTTCGGGTTTTACTTTGATGTACATTAGTTTTACAGGGACCTTTTAGGAAGTTTAGTGGGTCTTCCATACCCTGTGTATACAGAGGGTCTTTCGGGTTGTGTCAACCAAAAAGGAGATCGTGGTCTCGTCTGACACAAAAAACCGACTGTTGGTCCGCTACACTAATAACACGAAAGTCTCCGGTACACAACCTTTTTTTTCGGAAATTTACAATCTAGGTCAGAGTCGATGTCTCGAGGTGCCCCTTTACGTATAAGGGAGACTCCGTAGAGGAACATCCCCACACCCCTCCTATGGGGTGTTGGATTCTAGAAGAGGGACTAGACGGGAAGAGAAGGGGGTGGAGGAGAGGGACGGGAGGGGGGAGGGGGACGGAGGAGGAGGGAGGAGGAGGGAGGAGGAGGGAGGAAGGAAGGAAGAGAGAAAGGGAGGGAGGGGGTAGAAAGAAAGATAGTTAGTAAAGAAAGAAAGAGAGGAAAAGAGGGAATGAGGGGTGGGGGAGAAAGAAAGAAGGTGAAAGGGAAAGAAAGAAAGGCAGTTCCTATACACTACCAATGTGACTGAAGTCAATCAACAAGGACCCTACCCTACCCTAAAGCGACCCTTTTACTTCCTCGAGACAGAGATGGGGTAAACCGCGAATCCACAGGAGACAGGTGCACCCCTGCTCCACGAGAGACTCCGTCCTTGTTGCGGAACATCAAACTTCGTAGAGAAGGCATGGCAGAGGAAGAGTGGTGGTGGTGGTCGGGAGACGTCCATGTTGCAGGACGAATCTACACGGAACCGTTGGACCAACTAAGACGGGTAGACACGAACCAAGGGGGTGGACTCTGCACTCGAAGTTCCTTCCCCTTTCCATGCGATTTTGTTGCGTGAAAGACTTGAAACTTATTAATCGATCGATACCTGTATACTATTTCATCGATTAAAACTTGTTAATCGATTACTACCTTCTGAGTAGGAACTCCAGAAAGAGACTTTTACTTGTCTCCCCGATCTAGGTACCTGAAGTCGAAACGGTAGGTATTCCTAGTGACCTCTCTTGTCTAAGACTAAGCTATCGAACTTAGTCTATCGGTCACGACGGCACAGGGTCGGGTCACGATTGCGTCCTGGTGTGGTAGTGCCTTCCCCGGTACTACCCTCTTTGTCGGGGTCTCAGAGTGCATACTTGACTCCTAATATGAGGAGGGGTCCTGGACCATACATCTAAACAACACTTCTGCTTTACCGAATTATAAACAGTTCGTAAGTCTCGTCACGGACTGTGATTCACGGCATCTTCACAAAAATTAATTGTTATTAAACATTTTAGGGTACGATCAACAGACTGGGGATGTGGAGGTTTTACTTACTTTAGTTGAAGAATCCACGTCTACTTTAGGACCCACCTCTTTCGACCATCTGTTTTATTCTTCACACTTACAGTAAGTAGTATTAAAATGGACGGAACCTCGTCCATTTCTAGATTGGGTGTAGGCGACAGGATCCGCCGACTCGACTCTCTTGTCGGGGGTTTCCGTGTCCCGTGGGTGTCGACGGTGGGGTCAAGGGTCTCGGTCGTGCCAATAAGAGGGGTCTCGATTCGAGTGAAGGAGTCTGGTGGAGGGATTGTCTCCAGAGACGACCTGAGACAGTATGCAGCTGGGGTGGGGATCAGAGACAGTTAGTGTAATGGGGTGCAACAAAGTAGGATTACCAGTAGTGACAAATTTCACTAGACGAAACAATACCACAGAAGGAACGATCTTACCTTCGTACAGACAGAGTAAGAGACAATGTGGAAACTGTGTCTCCTCTACGGGCTAAGTATAAACACTTACGTACATGGTGTTGTCACAGTCTCTGATCTCTTGACTTCCTCTTTTATATTGTCCAAGTAAGACAAAACGACTTACAGGGGAAAGTTCGAGAGCAACGATACTCGACCCTCGATGAAGGGTTCCCGACGTCCGCAGACTCCCGTCGGTCAGACCACACCTTTAGCGATTAGTGACCTTTTCCTGGAGAGGGTTGAAAGGGACCTTCCGACAGTCGGGACGGGGCTGACGACCGACCACCCTGTAAACAGAAGTCCAGAGTTGATCCATGTCCCCGAGGCCGACCACGGAACCTGTTGGGAATAGTCTTTATAAACGTATGAAATATGTCTCTGTATTTTGGGTTCGGTGAACCGGAAGGGTCGGTCTCGTTGATCGTACGGAAAGTTAAAGGAAGAGTTCTGGTAGTCCACATTTTAAATGATAAAGTATATAGGTCTACCTTGTACCGGGTCCGTAGACCCATCAAGTCTAGTTTCTGTCTTTCAAAGATTAACCCTCAGTGCCTACTTAAATATTCATGTTGGGTGGGTTTGAAGATATCACAGAGAGTGTTTCTGGTGACAACCGTAAACCCGTCTCCAGGATAAAACACCACACCCTGAAAGATCGTGTGATCTACGGATTGTAGGGAGAGAAACCCCTTGATTTACGGTTATGGGACCTACAGTTGTTTTACGGTGGTCCGTAAAGGTTTGTGGAGAACCCCCACTCTGACTGGGTACACTCTTTGCGATCAATTCCCCTTTCATTTAGCGAAGTAAACTGGAATTTGTATCATAAAATCGTAGTCGAACAAACCCTCCAAAATTTTTTATTAAAAATTAATGTCTTCATTAGCAGAGAAACATATCTACATAAAACCTATTTCGACTTCAGAGGAAACGTCAAAATAGGGGACAGGTGAAGAGACACTTTTACTCCCATTAACTGTACTAAAGACAGGGAAAGATACACGAAGGTATGTAAATATCTTTGGACATGTCTTCAGGTCATCTCACAGTAATCACACACAAACATGTGTACGGAACTAGACGTAAACTCCAAAAGTGAACCGTTATACACAACTTCTAGAAACGTACAGTTTTGTGTATGTCGTCCTCAAAGGACCACCAGATCACCTGATTCTGAGACGTGAGGGTTACGTTCCCAGGGTCCAAGTTAGGGACTAGTCCCTTGATTTAGGGTGTACGGTGTCGATTTCTCGGGTGTACGAAGTTGATTCTGGGTCACGTCAGTTTATTCATCCATTTATTTATTTTAACATTTGTTTGTTTTCTGTAGGAAATACTTTTTTGTCTTGAGTATCTCAACGGAGGAGGAAACGTCGTCGAGTGTCATAAAACGGCACTACTACCCGGAGAACCGTCTCTCGTCGTTTCCTTTAATGACTGTTCCATAGCGGACACCAGACCAGTGTCCTGGTCTAATCTGTTTTCGACTCCAGTAAAACTTAGTAACGGAGGTTGGGACGACGGCAGGTGTCTTGTTTCGTCACGGAACTGAACTTAGGTCTTCATCATAGAGATTCCGACCGATGACACTGACCGTATACTAGGGTCGAGAGACTCAGAGGACGTGGTCTTACCTAAGGAAAAGAAGGAGTCGGAGGTCACACGGTATAAGGTAGTTATTCAGGACCAAACTCTCGTCAAAACTACCGACGGAAACGGGACTTGGTTCATTACGTATCTCTTTCTACAAATGAAAATACTCAGTGACATCCAGATACTTCACTCATGGATCATAGTCCGTGAAAGTAGGAAATAGAGATTCGGGGTGTTGTAGGAAGTACTATCCGTAATGGTCAATTAAAAAAATTTATTCCTTTGACTCTGGATCTCTCAAACCTACTAAACTGGTTCGACAAGTCAATAACTCGTCTGACCCGTGTTTGGGTCCCGAATGATAGTCTGCTATTTGACACTATGGTATCTAAATAAATAAATCAGTTGTTATAAATAACTTACAGATCTTACACGACCTTTACCATGGGTCACGGTCCTTATACCGTGACTTATTTGTTTTTCCTCTAGAAATGGAAGTATCTCGAATGGAAGATCAGTCCCTTTACTAATTCTTCATTTGTCTGTATGTGGATGACATTGAATCCCCTACGATTCATGGCACTCACTTATCTTTCGTTTTATTTCCCTGTCTCTCACGTCTTCCTCGAAGGAATACAAAATCAAAATAATAAAAATTTCAGACATAACTTAGACAATGTTATAACGAAGACAAAACATAAAACCTAAAAACCGACTCTCCGTACACCCTAGAGTCGAGGGGTCGGTCCCTAGTTTGAGTGTGGGACCTTCTGTTACAGTCGGTGACCTGGTGGTCCCTTCAGGGTCTTTTCCGAAGAAATCTTTCCCAGAACTTATTCCGGAGCGACTCCACCACTGTAAATTCGTCTCTGGACTCGTTCGGTACGACTTTTGAGTCCACTTGGTCCGTCTCTAGTCTTCCAAGTGTCCGGGACACCACCTTGTACGACCCGTCCCGTAAAGATTTCTCGACTTCTCCAGTCGTTCAGGTCTGACCTCAGGTCTTCAGGTCTTATATGCTCCGTCCCTCTACACCTTCAGTCCGGTCTCTCTTCGGTCCAGGACTAGTGAACTTGAAAGATCCAGTACCAATTCTGAAGTACCAATTCTACCTAAGGATGACACTATCCTTCAGTAACCTCTCAAAACTTGTCCCCTCACCATGCCATACCTAATTCAAAAATCTTAGTAGGTCGAGGGTATTCTTCTTTATAACATCCATCCCATCACATCTAAGTTCCTGGAGTCAATCTTCCGGGCCATCCTTAGGGTCCCTCTCTTCTATCACCACACTCGGTCTCACCATTCGACTCACCGATTCTCACCGACCTAATCATACAAAACCTCCGTCTTGACTATTCCGAAAAACCACTTAACCTACTGAAGGGACCACCGAGTCTACCATTTCGCAGACGGACGTTACGCCCTCTGGACCCAAGTTAGGGACCCAACCCTTCTAGAGGACCTCTTCCTTTACCGTTGGGTGAGGTCATAAGAACGGATCTCTTAGGGTACCTGCCTCCTCGGACCATCCGACGTCAGGTACCCCAGCATTTCTCAGTCTGTGTTGACTCACTGAAGTGAGTGAGTGATTCCTCCTTCTTCTGGTCAATTCTTACTGAGGATCCAAAAACGGACTCGTAGAGTAACCTCTACCATGGTAATGACTTCACTCTTTTAGACTATACCCTCATCCCTCATTTAAACCCCTCCACTCCTCTTAGTTCTCAAGACAAAAACTGTGTAACGGTAACACTACTGACAATCTGACGTCTACCTTCACGACTCAGTCGGTTACCTAGGTAGTCTCGACTTAGGTGTGATCTCTAAGTAAACCCTTTGTGACTACGTAAATGTTCGCACCGTGAGTTACTCAAATGATGACCCGTGACTCATCTTGATAAGTAGGTCGACGACGGCGATTCAACGAAGTCAGTACAGGTTGAGGCACGCTGGGATATCTACCGTCGGGTGGTCCGAGGAGACACCCTCGGGTGGTCCGAGCAGGGACCCTAAGAGGTCCGTTCTTGTGACCTCACCCAACGGTAACGGAAGAAGTCACGTACGTACGTATGTTTCAGCGAAGTCAACACAGACTGAGACCCGGTGGGATACCTGTCGTCGTGGGGTCCGAGGAGACAGGTGTCCTAGGAGATCCGTTTTTATGACCTCACCCAACGGTAAAGGAAGAGGTAAGTAGATCGACTAATGGATGATACACATCGAGTGTCGTGAAACACGAACCTTATGTCCTTGTTCGTTCTGTCTGTACCAGTAATGAGACTTCTCCAAACAAGATTTGGCTCGTACGGCACTCCTTACCAGAGTTGGAGACAATAATAATTTAAACAATTTACAATCTCATCTTTGTTTGAATTCTCTATTAGTTCAAGTTCGAGGGTTTGACGAGAGGTCAAATATCGTGTCCTTTAACTCCGGATCTTTCTAATTCACGAAACAATTTTAGACAACAAATCTTTGGTGAATATAAAATACCCTAAAGGGACCTTCAGGTCACCGATTCTAAGGTACAAAGGTGACGTGTCCCGTACCCAAGTTGGGGACCAGTCCCTTGATTCTAGAGTATTCAGTACACCGTACCGGTTTTTTCTTTTTTGTGTGTAAAATCTAAAAAAGTTTTTACGTATACAGGTCAGGTGTAATGAGTATAACAAATAAAAATGAACATAAAAGAATTGAGATTCTTTATTTAAACTTCAAATCACCTTCCATTTCCGAAACGGAATCTGGATTCTCCTTAAGTTAACTTAAGTTATTCCTAGATAACTTATGGATGACACGATCTCTTCTGTCGGGTGTCTTATCCTCTTTTATATTATAAACGTTTAACATAAAGAGAAAATTCTTAAAAAACTACACCCAGTAAAAAATTTTCAGAAATAACTTGAACAATGTTATGCCGAAGACAAAATACAAAACAAAAAAAAACGGTTCTCCGTAGACCCTAGAATTGAGAGGCTGGTCGTTGACTTGGGAGTGGGGGAGGTAACTTTCCGTTTCAGAATTGGTGACCTACCGGTCCCTTCAGGGCATTTAACATAAAGACTATTCCCTGAACATAGATCTTACTAATATGAAAATGTTGAGTTATTACTTTTCTACTTATCGGGTTAATTTTGTGACCGTTTCCCTTTTTTACCGGTTAAGTATCATAGGTTCTGGGGTCATCACCCCTGTCTCAGGTCACCTTTGAAACCTGGAAGGAGTCCTAAGGTCCTCCAAGGTAGACTCCTCGTCCTGTCGTCGTAGTGACCCTCGAGACCACAATTCAGTATTTCAGTCACACTGACCTCTTAGACCCTCGTCTGTATGTCGGAAATCTCTGTCTACACCGTACTCCGGTTTTATACTCGTGAGGTTTGACGTCCGACCTGTCGAGGGTCCTCACCTCCTCCCTTCTACCGTCACCTTTCCTTGAGACTCGTTTCACCCGACTCGTCCATCCAACGGGGCGGGAACCACCAGTGTCTACGACCTTCTACCACGGATTCTGGTGTCGGACGAATCTGAAGGACAGGTGTGTACCAGAAGACCAGGTATTTCGTCTCCCACCATAGGAACCGAGGGACAACCAACTTCTAAAGTTCCGTCTGGTTTACTTTTTAAGACCTCGGTGACTTCTCTTTCTTTACCTGACTGTAAAATTCACTGGTGTCATTTCGGTTCTAGTTCGTCTATGATTTCATACTAGGAAGAAGACCCATTTCTTATTGGTATTTTCGAGACGGAGTTTGTGCTACATAGGAACTCTTCCAATGTGCCGAGTCTAAGTACAGTCAAAAGAGGGGACAAACGTACGGTGTCACTATGCGAGGTAACACTCTTAATGCTTGCTCCGGTTACGTAAGAAAACAGTCACTAAGAGTTTGAAAGGGTAGGTTCTTAGAGATTGTCATCTCTTCTCTTTTGAACCTAGGACCCTTGAGACCCCCAACACCGAGATTATCATTCAGGTTTCATGTTTTAAACGAAGAGTACAGGGTAAACGGAATTCTTGGGTCCACAGGAAACATAAGATTATTATCGTCCTGTTTTCTGGAATTTGAGACCAGTTGAAACCAATGGAGAATCAGTCGACACATTATCAAAAGGTAACAACGACATTTTTAGTGGTATATAACCCAATCGTTATTTCCAGTAAACCACAAAAGACATTCTACCGAGATCCTCGTGAATTAACGGAAATTGAAGTAAGTTTTGTTAAAACAATCTAACATAACACTGTCGACAGTATAGTTACACGTAATAAAATTTTGAATAGTTTTAACCAGTTAAAACACATCAGTAAAATTATAACTTCAACCTTCCTTTTTTCGTTGTAAAGACCGTATAATACGAAATAATAAAGTTCTTTCGATTTTTGTATCGACTTTACGTTTTTTCTAGACGTGTTACATACCTCTTCAACGATACTGACTAGTTTGTACAGTTTTCACCCAACACTTCAAAACACGACCTCTAAAGAGTGACCTACTACGAGTACCAAACCATCTGGTCAACTTCGACTATTACTAGTTTGACTCTGTAATTAATTCTTGTTGGTAGTAATCCGGAACTTCCTCTGTCGGTTGTATGAGTTTTATAGGTTTAGTTCGGAACTTTTAGTAAACGTGGTCGAACCAAAGTAGTTAGTGAAACTACAAACCCAAGGTGTATGTAATTCCTTTTTTTTTTTTTGGGAAGAACTGGTATAAAGGTGTACACTAAGAGATGAATTTACATTACATTTACAAGGAAAAATTTTTGTTCAACACTGCCCACTACTTTTCACCTCTCACATATCATTACACCCTGTCTTCTCTAGTATCCCGTTCACTTTACTTGGTGGTGGTTGGTATGGTTTCCGACCCGAAGTAGGTTTCTTCCACTACAACACATATAACACCCTAACCTTCCCATACTTGAGGAAGAGTCTTTTGGTTTACTAATCAAGGTCGTCCATGAGAAGGGTGAATTTGATTGATTTTGGTCGTGACCTCCTTTTCGCAGACCTTAATCAGTCGTCTTTTACGTTTTAGAAGGTGGTCCTATTGCATTCTGGTGTACAAAGAGACTACTGGTTTGTTCTTGACAATGTCGAACCAACCCTTTAAGACTAAGTAGGTGGCATTAGTGGTCTGTAACGTGGAGGCCTGACGGTAAATAAAGTCAGAAATGTTTTAAGAGAATTACCTTTTTTTAATTTAAGGGACCTTTTGATATTTTCCGTGTACCTTGATAAGAAACGAGTTTTTCTGTTTTTCAAAACCCTTCTACTTTAATACTTCAACAGACTTTTCACCGTCTTCTATCACCTTGTTTTGTCACTTATGTAACAAGGTATCTCAACAGCCACTTTTGGTTTTTACACAGAAAATAAAAATAGATTTTTGGTTTCCTTGAAAAACCGGTTGGGTTATGAACCACCGAATTTTATGTATGAAGAATAGACTGTCAAGAGACCCACTCTCCTAACTGTTCCCAGGGTGACCTGGTTTCAGTTCCACAGTCGTCCCGACACAAAGGAAGACCCCCGAGGACCTCTCTTGGTGAAAGGGGTAGGAGGGGTTGAGATCTTCGACCGGTGGAAGGAACCGAGTACCGAGAGCAGGAGACAGAAGTTTCAGTCACTGTAA
Source organism: Capra ibex (assembly GCA_006410555.1). Lineage (NCBI taxonomy): Eukaryota > Metazoa > Chordata > Mammalia > Artiodactyla > Bovidae > Capra > Capra ibex. The sequence goes on along the minus strand of SJYO01020080.1, from coordinate 105,248,075 downwards.
CATAGGGCCCTCGGGAAGAAGGTATCAGTGCGGACGGAATGACTGCAGTCGACCCTTCCGATTCCTGAGGACACTTTAGGAATATTACACGAGTGGGTCTATTAGGTCGTATTAGAAGGACGGAGTTCCAAGTACTGGAACTTGTTAAGACGATTTGGGGGAAACGGTACACTTTATTGTACAGGTATCGAAGATCCCTCATACTACACCTGTAGAAAACACCCAGTAATAAGACGGGTGATGTCAACCATACTGTTCTTCGGGAGATAATTAGGACACGGTTCAGTGAAGTCAGTACAGGTTGACAAACGTTACGATACGCGACGTCGGACGGTCCGAGGAGACAGGTACCCTAAGAGGTCCGTTATTATGACCTCACCCAACGGTACGGGAGGGGGTTCCCTAGAAGGGATGGGTCCCTAACTTAGACTCAGGGAATGTAGAGGACGTAATCGTCCACCCAAGAATAACGATCGTGGTGGACCCTTCGGGGTTAGGATCCTTCTTTATTTTCATTGAAAGATAGAAGGACTCTTCCATCGGTCCGGACTATACCTGTGACGAACAGTAGTTCCCATATCTGAAATGACATATAGACGTTGGGAAGGGACCTGTACAAGACTCTTGAAGACGTTTTCTTTCTTCGACTTTTTCCCTCGATAATCTTCAACTGTTACTGTTGACTCTCGGTAGTAACGTCGACTAGAATGTTGATGTACTCTTCAACGAATTCTTGAGTTGTACCTGGTAAGATACCAGTAAACCGTAAACACTTCGTTTAACCTTTCCACTTTTTCACCCACAGAGTACTTGACTGGTGCTTAGTTTTTTTTAACACAGCAGAAGACAATAAGATGCGTTGTTGTTGTTTGGTAAAGAACTAGTCTAACACTGTACGTTACTTTTCACCTAAAATCTGCTGTTGACCGGCACTGGTCAAGTCACGAACCTGACGCTTCTTCGAGGTTTCATGAAGGGTTTCGGTCACTCACTCGCTCACCTCGGCGAGTCAGCACAACCTGAGAAACACTGGGGTACCTGACATCGGATGGTCCGAGGAGACAGGTACCGTAAAAGGTCCGTTCTCATGACCTCACCCAACGGTAAAGGAAGAGGTCTCCTAGAAGGACTGGGTCCCCAACTTGGGTCCAGAGGACGTAACATCCGTCCGCGAAATGGGAGACTCGGTGGTCCCTTCAGGGTTTGAACGTGGTTTTTTTTTTGTGTAATACCAGTGACAAACCACCAGACGACGGTCATACTAGATGATATCAAAAGACTTAGGACCGTTTTGGTAATGTAGGTTCTTCATACTAGTCGTTTAGTTACTCTACGTGGTTTTTGACGCTGTAGACGTCGACCGTAACCAGTTGTCTTTCCTGGTGTTGTTACGGACTGAGTTATAACGTGTTGGTTGTGAAGCTTTCAACTCGCTTAACCCGATGTTTCAAAACGAAGTAGGCGGTATAAGTGGACTGGAGAGTGGTTGACTGATAGTGGAGAAGTTCGTAGAGCTGTTGAAAAAGGTCTCTTTTACGAAGGTGTTGGTCGTCTTCCGTCTTTTATGAAACGTTCTCAAGTAGCTTAGGGTTTCGTGTCTACAAATACGATGCCCTTATTCGTTTGAATACAGAGTAACCGTTTTTACACAACTAACATTACCAAGGATAAAACTAATTATTTCTGCACAAACTCGAATCGACATTACTAAATTTTAAGTACCAGGCTTTGGTGTTAATGAAAATGTGGTCAGATTATAAAAGGGAGGGGTAGGGAGGAAATGGGTAAGGTTGTCAAATCGAAGGAGAGTTTCGAGGGTAGAACCACCGTTGACTTTTGTGGGGACACCTAAGGGGTTTTCGGAGAGTCTTCTGTTCGAATGGCATGGGTGGGGGCGGTTCTTGAACACGAGTCTCGGACGTCACGGAGAGGAGTCGTCCCCGACCCTATCATCAAAGACCGAAGGACTCCGATGAGAGACCCTCCTTTAAAGGACCTTGTTGGGGGCTGACCGTCGGTCAAGGGATTTATCACTGATACTAAAGAATGGTCAATTTCGTTAGTGGAAGGTTTAAGGTCACAAGTGGGAAACTGGTGCAAGTCGGGTTCCGTCCTCCATTAGAGGTTCAAAAGTTAGGACAGACCTACTGAGTCGTGAAGGTGACGTTCCTGGCTCCCAAACTAGGGACCGGCCCGTTCAAGACGGACGGAGGAGGGGCGACGGGGGGTAGGGGATGAGGGGAGTGGGGACGTTGGGGTCGGTTTTTTCTTCTTAGTGTCTGCCCCTACAATTTTTTTTTTATGACCGTGGACCAAAAAGTAGGGTAGGAGACTGAATCGCTCGAACCCTGAGGTCGATCGGTTTACGAGACCCTAGTCTGGTGTCCCGATTGGTTAGTGCTTCTCAGTAACACTTATTGACACTCCGACCCCAACCCCCACTCCTATCGTCGGAACTTTATTTATGAAGGGTAATCGACCCTTCAAAGAAACCATCGAGGAGGAGGAAATTAAATACGATGAGAAAGAGGAAAAGAGGGAAGATGGGGAAAAATAATATTAATGAATCTTAATTAACATGCGAAAACACGCAGGTTCGATAACAAGGTAACGTCGTTTCCTACTCCCACCTTTCCCGTCGTGTCAGATGTCAGAGAATTACGAAAATAAAGGGGAGCCGAACTTTCAGATCAATTCCCTCAACCCCACTCTGTCAGTCTGAGCCCCATTTATCCTTCACTCAGTCACATGTCAAACGAGGTCGGACCGGACGCCACACATCGTAGTCTGAAAGATCTTTCGAGTCCGTCTTCCGCACAGAGTCTGAGAGGCCAAAGGAAATACTAAATCACGAGTGCAGACTTCCTCTGATTCCGTGTGTGTGGGTCATCTGAAGTCTTAGGGACTTTCTTCCGTGACAGATGGTACTTACAAAATAAGACGACAGACGGTTCTCCTTTAACCACACTCTCTTGTCGACGGGTCGTGAAGGTGATGAGCGAAAATATTTCCCTCTTAGTTTCTTGATAAGAAGTAAAAAATTCGTTTCGACCCCAAAGTTTTATAAGAAGAAAATATGAGTACTGTAAACGACTTCTTAGAATTTGAACCCACCACAACCAAGTTTTCGGTATGCCACACACACAAGACACACGCACTCGTGAAAACGGTAGTGTCTCTGACATCAACACATAGAATCTACACTCCGAAGATCACAATCTCTATTTTACTCTCCTTCCTTTACCACCAACTACATAAAGGACTAAATTTTTTACTATCACAGTAAATTAACCGTCGATATAATTGTTGTTAAATACCGAGTAAACTTTGATTAAAAAAATCTTCCCCTCCCCCGACACGGGTCAGAATCATCACCGTACACCCTAGCTCGTGGGACTGATCCCTAGTTTGGACCCGGAGGACGTGACCCTCGTCCCTCAGAATTGGTAACCTGGTGGTCCCTTTAGAGAACTTAGACTAGAATTGGGCAACTATCAGGACCAAGTTGACCGATTCTGATACCGAAGTCAAAGTGGACTTACGTTTGTCTCGACGTCTCAATAACTATGTGTGTGTATATAAATATAATATGTATCTGTGAATATATAAATTGGATTACGTACAGGTATGCCATCATAATACAAGTACAACGAGTCTAGTGTCCGGATAACCAAAGTCTAAGTAAGGAGTGGAAAAGACGAAATGACTCAGAGTCCCCTTGACCGGTGACGTCAAATGGTCCAAAGGTCCAGTAGACTGAGTCAGAGACACCCCAGAGACCCAGGACTACACCTGTTTCAAAACAAACTCGGGAGGTTCGTAGAGACCGTTCATACCCCAAACTAAGATTTACGCTATAAAGGGGAGGATGGTAGAACGACCCCGAAGAGGAAACGGGAACCTACACCCCATAGGGAAAAAGTACCTTAGGTTGTAAGAGGATAGTTACCAATAAGTCGTCACTCAATGTTAAAAACCCAAGAATGTCCTCTTCTACTCGTGTGCAGGAGGATGAGGTGGTAGAACACAGACTCAGTCTGGACACAAACTCAGAGGACGTCTCCATACCCAGTCGTCATCGGACGGTGTCCCCGTCCCTGAGACCCATGTCGTCTGGACACCGTATTCGGGAGGACCTTCTCCAGCGGTAATTGGGGTGGTATGTCAGTGGTTTGTCTGCTGGGTGTTTGACGTCTTGTTAATATGGTTTATTTAAGAGTGTGAGAATTCTTTCAAGATCCTGGGTGTTGTCTAAAGGGTTTGACCTCTAGACCGTTTACCTGACTCTTGGGGGTCCCTTAAACTGAAACCTCCGGTCACCCTAAACTAATGTCTTGAACGCGTCCGGACCTCTTTGTCTGAGAACCTCCCGTGTTTGTTTTGGAACACGTGGTCCTGGTTCCTCTTTCCTCGTCACTGGGGTGTTCTCTGACTGGATCTGAATGGACACTCGTAGGTCCTCAGAAGTCACCTCCGTACCCACCCGCCATCGGACGACGTCCCAACCCCCGTGACTCACACCGCGACACACGTCTCCTGGAAAACGTCCTCCAGCGGTAATAGAAGTAATGGAGGTGGTATCAAACCAGACCCCAGTTTGTTACCTCCCTTGTGTCGGGACAGGTAGTTGTCTTTTAACCTAATTTCTAAATGACTCGTACCGGGGTGGGTAGTCTTGTTCTGGGTCAAAGGGGACGTTAGTCAGATAGGGTAGTCCTTCGAAGGTATTCGGAGAATAGGAATAGATAGTCTCCCGTCTATCTTACTTTTGGTGTTAGTGTCTTTTGATTGGTTTGACTAGTGTACCTAGTGTCGGAAACAGATTTAGTTACTTTGTTACTCAGTACGACACATCCCGTTGGGTTCTGTCTGCCCAGTACCACCTCTCAAGACTGTTTGCACCAGGTGATCTTCCCTTACCGTTGTGAAGTTATAAGAACGGAACTGTTGGGGTACTTGTTATACTTTTCCCTTTTTAATACTGTTACTCTTTACTTGAGAGGTCCAACCATCCATAGGTTATACGATGACCTCTTCTCACTTTTTTATTGAGGTCTTCTTACTTCTTCCTCGGTTTCACTTTCGTTACGGGTCGACACCTACACTGACCACTACCTTCATTTGAGACTACGACATTTCTTGTTATAACGTATCCTTGGACCTTACAATCCAGACATTTAGTTCCATTTAACCTTCACCAGTTTGTCCTCTGTTGTTCTTACTGGTAGTTGTAAAATCCTTAGTCACTTGATTTTACTTAACCTTACCCGTTTAAATTAAGTCTACTGGTAATATAAATGATGGCACCTGTTCTTAGGGTACCTTTTTTACCTTATCGGGAGTACCAATTGTTTTCTCAGGTTTTACGTCATGAACCCACGTTAGAGTTTTGGCTGTCTTACTAGAGACAAGGAAAGGCTCCGTTTGGTAAGTCATAGTGTCATTAGGTTCGGATACGGGGTTGGACATTACGACTTCTTCGACTTCAACTTGACTTTCCAAGTTACTTCTGGATGTTCTGGAAGATCTTGATTGTGGTTTTTTTTTTTTTTTTTTTTTTTGTGTGTTTTCGGTAAAAGTAGTATCCCCTTACGTTTTCATCCTTCAATTCTGTATGGACCTTATTGTCCGTTGAAACCGGAACTTCTTGTTTTACTTCGTCCCGTTTCCGATTGTCTCAAAACGGTTCTCTTACGTGACCAGTATCGTTTGTGGGAGAAGGTTGTTGTGTTCTGTTCTGACATGTGTACCTGTAGTGGTCTACCAGTTAGTCTGACTAAGATAAGAAACGTCGGTTTCTACCTCTTTGATATGTCAGTCGTTTTTGTTTTAACCCTCGACTGACACCAAGTCTAGTGCTTGAGGAATAACGGTTTAAGTCTGAATTTAACTTCTTTCATCCCTTTTGGTGATCTGGTAAGTCCATACTGGATTTAGTTTAGGAAATGCTAATATGTCACCTTCACTCTTTATCTCAGTTCCCTGATCTAGACTATCTGTCTCACGGACTTCTTGATACCTACCCGTAACATGTCCTCCGTCACTAGTTCTGGTAGGGGTTCTTTTTCTTTACGTTTTTCCGTTTTACCGACAGACTCCTCCGGAATGTTTATCGACTCTTTTCTCTTCGATTTCCGTTTCCTCTTTTCCTTTCTATATGGGTAAACTTACGTCTCAAGGTTTCTTATCGTTCTTCTCTATTCTTTCGGAAGGAGTCACTAGTCACGTTTCTTTATCTCCTTTTGTTATCTTACCCTTTCTGATTTCTAGAGAAGTTCTTTTAATCTCTATGGTTCCCTTGTAAAGTACGTTTCTACCCGTGTTATTTCCTGTCTTTACCATACCTGGATTGTCTTCGTCTGCTATAATTCTTCTCCACCGTTCTTATGTGTCTTCCTAATATGTTTTTTCTAAAAGTACTGGGTCTATTGGTACTACCACACTAGTGAGTGGATCTCGGTCTGTAGGACCTTACGTTCCAGTTCACCCGGAATCCTTCGTAGTGATGTTTGTTTCGATCACCTCCACTACCTTAAGATCAACTCGATAAAGTTTAGGATTTTCTACTAGGACACTTTGACAACGTGAGTTATACGGTCGTTTAAACCTTTTGAGTCGTCACCGGTGTCCTGACGTCTTCCAGTGAAAAGTAAGGTTAAGGTTTCTTTCCGTTCCTGTTTCATATAAGTTTGATGACGTGTTAACATGAGTAAAGTGTGCTGTCGTTTCATTACGAGTTTTAAGAGGTTCAGTCAGTTGTCATGTACTTGACACTTGAAGGTCTACAAGTTCGACCTAAATCTTTTCCGTCTCTTTGGTCTCTAGTGTAACGGTTGTAAGTAGTCTAGTAGCTTTTTCGTTCTCTTAAGGTCTTTTTGTAGATGAAGACGAACTAACTGATACGATTTCGGAAACTGACACACCTAGTATTGTTTAACCTTTTAAGACTTTCTCTACCCTTATGGTCTGGTGGAATGGACGGAGGACTCTTTAGACATACGTCCAGTTCTTCGTTGTGAATCTTGACCTGCACCTTGTTGTCCGACCAAGGTTTAACCCTTTCCTCATACAGTTCCGGCATATAACAGTGGGACGAATAAATTGAATATACGTCTCATGTAGTACGCTTTACGGTCCGACCTACTTCGTGTTCGACCTTAGTTCCAACTACCCTCTTTATAGTTGTTGGAGTCTATACGTCTACTGTGGTGTTAATACCGTCTTTCGCTTCTTCTTGATTTTTCGGAGAAGTACTTTCACTTTCTCCTCTCACTTTTTCGACCGAATTTAGAGTTGTAAATCTTTTACTTCTATACCGTAGGCCAGGGTAGTGAAGTACCGTTTATCTACCCCTTTGTTATCTTTGTTACTGTCTGAAGCAAAACCCCCCGGGACTTTAGTAACGTCTACCACTGACGTCGGTACTTTAATTATCTACGAACGAGGAACCTTCTTTTCGATACTGGTTGAATCGTATGATTTTTGGTCTCTGTAATGAAACGGTTGTTACTTACCAGATAGAATCAGTTTCGATACCAAAAAGGTCATCAGTACATACCTACACTCTCAACCTGATATTTCTTTCGACTCGCGGTTTCTTAACTACGAAATCTTCACACCACATCCTCTTCTGAGAACTCTCAGGGAACCTGTCGTTCCTTTAGGTTGGTTAGTTAGGATTTCCTTTAGTCAGGACTTAAAAGTAACCTTCCTGACTACGACTTCGACTTTGAGGTTATGAAAACGGTGGACTACACTTCTCGGCTGAGTAAACTTTTCTGAGACTACGAGCCTTTCTAACTTCCGTCCTCCTCTTCCCTTACTGTCTCTTACTCTACCAGCCTACCGTAGCAGCCGATCTACCTGTCCTCAAACTCGTTCGAAGCCCTCAACCACTACTCGTCCCTTCGGAACGCACGACAGCAGGTACTCCAGCGTTTCTCAGCCTGTACTGACTCACTGACGTGACACTACTTAACTCCAGTGTACACAAGGTCGAACTAAGTCCGTTACTCTTCGTGACCTAACCCCATTCCCTTTTCAGTTCCACATAGAGGGGGTCCTTCGGAGACCGGGAAAACACTGTAAAGACTATCATGGAATCGTTCTAAGGTCGGGAACGACTATCCTGGTCGACACGAAGGTCGGTGGTAGTCACTGGGGTCGGAGACCCGAGACCATTATGGTAGAAGATACTGAAAGGGAAACAGGGTCCGAGTCGCCACTGAACGTGATAGTCATTAGATTCGAAGAGTCTAGCAGGTAGTTGACACATTGGTTAAGGGACGTAATTTAACGGAGACAACATTTGTACACCATTAAAGATAACAAGACCCGTCTCGTATTGCATATAGTACCATTTTTGTATAAAAATTGTGTTATAACATTTAGTTGATATGAAGTTAATTTTTCTTTAAAAAGAAATTGTTTCAAAAACATCAAATCAGTGATTCAACATAGGTTAAGAAACGTTGGAGTACCTGATATCGGGCAGTCCGAGGGGATATGCACCCTAAAGAGTCCGTTCATATGACGTCGCCCAACGGTAAAGGACGAGGTCCCGTAGAAGGATTAGGTCCCTAACTTGAGTGTAGAGGACGTAACCGTCCGCCTAACAAATGGTGACTCGGTGGGAATTGTTTTCGATCGGAAACCTTTAAGAAATTAATTCCAACATCCATGGTTATATAATATAAGACATTAATAAAGATAATTACCGTAGAGTCTTAGATACCTTTAATAATAATGAATGGTCATTTTAAAATTTTATGAACTTAAAGTATTTACCAACACTTAAGATGATAGAACCTGAAGTTTCGTCACCGGATAAAAATGAGTTATGTAAGTATCCTATTTACATTACCTTTATCACGTAGTAACAGTAAGTGTTATCTTGACGGTGAGAAAACATAAAACGTCTTTATCGAGTATAAGTAAGAACTCGACTACATGAGTGACTGAAGGTCGTTATTGTAGTGTCTCCTTAATAGACCATCATCAATGACATTTGCTTTATGAGTGTTAGTGACGTAGCTTTGACCCTTCATTAAATATGGAGGGAGAAATTCACTAAATACAACTAGTAATGAACATTATAGAAAGGACTTGGAAACGGATTTTGGGAAAGAAGACGACTGACGTTTAAGACTAACTGACATAGTGAGGTCCTCCCCTTACGTAATCATCTGACAGGAGATTCGCGGGAGTTGACATCGTTCGGTGAAACCGATGATGAAGGAAAGAAGGAGGGAAGGTATATAACGGGTTTGAATTTCATGGGATGTTCACTTTCTTTTCGGACACTTACTCGGTCCTAAAGTTCGTACCTTTGACCACGACATAGATGGTACTCTCTCATACCTACGGACTAACTTCTACCGTCTACACAACAAAGACGACATGCCACTTCACATAGTCGATCTACATCTGTATATCGGGGAGGGAGGACTTGCAGAGAGGGTGGGGGGTACAGTAGGGTGAGGACGTCCGGTAGGGTCTCGTGACTTGACTCGAAGGACCCAAAATGTCGTCCAAGGGTGATCGATAGACAAAATGTGTGACGTCACATATATCCAGTTAGAAATAGAGAGTTAAGTAAGGTGGGAGGGAAAGGGGGAGACACAGGGGTACAAGGAATTCGTTAATATGAGTTTATTTTTTTATTATCATTCAACTTAGGTCATTCAAATTTTCCGGATTACGTATTTCTGGTTCATCCTGAATAAGGACCTTACATTCGAACCGACATGTACATTTGTAGTTAGTTACATTATATAATTATATTTACTCTTTTTAGTAATTTTTCTACCCTCTACTTCGTACGAACCAAAATAGGAACGGTTTTGAGGTGATTTCACTATTATTACTGAAACTTTTTCACTATTTATGGTCATTACCGTCTCCCTGAGAGTCGTCTATTATCCAAAGTTTCTTAAAGACCTCCCATCTGTCACCTATCTCCCCGTCACCGTCTCATTTCTCGTATCTCCTTCGATTCGAATACAATGTACTCACCCTTAAATCTCCTCCTATCTTGTCTCTTCCTTTGGAAAACGTTCTGCCTTGAACCCTGTGATCCGTTAAGTATTTGTAAGTAAGACTCACTTACTACCCCGACTTCAATACCACTGACTATTTTACCGTGTTTCCTCGTCTACCGGAGAGTGGGGTAAACCGTCGGTCTATCCCAAAGGGAAGACGTAGAGAGGAGAGTCATTTATAATTGTTGGAACAAGAGGAAAGATGTTATACAATACCGGGGTATCGATTCTGAGACTTTCAGACCCTAAATCCTTAAGACATCGACCTAGAGACGTTTCATTAGTATCATTTTCATTATCTTCGTTGTTTATCAACGTAGTGTGACATTACTTATGTAATATATAATTAATTAAATTACAAGTGTTGAGATCCTCTTGGACTTCTTGTCTCACCAATTAATTGAACGGATTCTAGTGTGTCGTTCATTGTCCGTCTCGATCCAGTGGGTGTTGTATTTCCACGTTGGTTATTCGGGGTAGGTGCACGCTTTTTTTTTTTTTTTTTTTCCAATCATAAAGTAACGGAGTAAGACTTCATTTCTGTTGACTCCTACAACACTTCTTACCAGTCTCGTAGTTCTATCTGCCTGGGCCTGTGTTCTCACTGGGTCTCCTTTCTCATTTCTGTACTTTGTCTTTCTTTCTTTAGACGATGACAGGAGGCTCTTTAAACTTTTCTATAAAGTAACATTTTATTGTCTTATGTTACTTTTTCTTTATTAGGCTCTTCATATTTATCGGGGACATACAATTTTTTGTGTAAATATACTTTTAAAATTGTCTTCGTAATCTTATATTTAAGTTCCTTCAGAGGGTCTCTTTCCTGTTTCTCTACCTGTAACATTCTCTTTTTTCAGAATCTTCGATTAGATCCTACAGGATGTAGACTGTCTTAAATGTCTTTCTTCTCAATCTATTACACTTTATATCTGATAAAAGGTCTCCTCTGAGCACCGAATATTTTAAATGTGTAGTTCCTACAGTTTCTCCAGGAGATACTACAAATATCAGACAAGACTCTTGGTCTGACTCAAAAACACAACGGAGTTATCAGATCCGCAACTTTTACTCATTGTCTCAGACGCAATAACACTGACTTTTATGACACACGGCAACCCGACCATTAGTGAGACTAAGGCACAGAAAAGGACATATCGAAAAACCGAAAAATGGGGACCTCAAACATAAACGGAAACACCCCTAGAAACGGCGATAAAGTGAGAGTTTGGATGGATCAGAGAAATAGACTAGTCAGAGAGTTCAGAGCAAGTAACGGGCGTACGCACGATCCAACGAAGTCAGTACAGACTGCGAAACTCTGGGGTACCTGACATTGGGTGGTCCGAGGAGACAGGTACCCTAAGAGGTCCGTCCTTATGACCTCACCCATCGGTACGGGAGGAGGTCCCCTAGAGGACTGGGTCCCTAGCTTGGGTGTAGAGAATACAGAGGACGTGACTGTCCGTCCAAGAAATGGTGATTGTGAGGGACCCTTCGGGAGAAACGGCGACTTTGTGAGGTTAAACCCGTCAAACGAGAGGTCCGAGGACGTGGTCTTAGTGAGTCGCAGAAGGGATATAAGTTAATAAAGGGTCTAGGATGTAGAACAAGAAAAACCAGAATGAGGAAACCAAATGACTTCGATCTAGAAATTCATTGAAGAAATCCTTCGTACACAATCGTTAGTTAAAAGGAGGTGGAACATAAGTTAAAAGTGTAAATTGACTATGGAACCGATCCTCCTCCTCTAAAAATATAACTTTAGTAAAAAAAGAACCTTACAACTTTTTAACGGGGTTACGGTATGTCACAACAATTACTGTGCAGTCTATATTAAGTTTAAAAACAGGACAACCATTCGAGTGAAAAGAGGAGATGAGGGGGGTGGGACTGGGAGAATTTTACCTGAGTAGTACGTTATAGTTGTATTCGTATAATAATTTTCCTTGCATACCTCAATAGACCCGAAAGGTCCACCACGATCACCATTTCTTGGACGGAGGATTACGTCCTCTGTACTCTGTCCCTAAGTCAGGGATCCAGCCCTTCTCGGGGACCTCCTCCCGTACCGTTGGGCGAGGTCATAGGAACGGACCCTTTAGGGTACCTGTCTCTTCGGACGGCTCGATGTCAGACATCCCAACGTTTCTCAACCTGTGTTGACTTCGTTGTGTGCGTACCTGCACCTCCATGGGTGGTCTTCTTTACGAAACCTTCCAGTCTTCACCAACGGAGACGTCTTATCCTGACTCCTTCACTCTTTTGGTGACGAAAATAAAATAGAAGTGTTACACTCACTAATAAAACTGTTTCGAAATTTTTGGTATTTTGTGTCCAACGTTTTGAGGTTTCTTTTCGTTCACTTTCTACTAGTGTGTTCAGTCCTGCCACGACGGAACCACAGTCCCTCTGTTGAGACGAATCCTGAGTTCCTCCTCCACGACCCTCGAGGACTCTCGAGGGGAGTGACGATCGTTATAAACCGAATCCTTGTTAATTGGTCAACGAACCGAGTATGAATAGGAAATGTTCGTACTTCAGAACCGAAATATAAATATGAATACACAAAGTATTTAAGAAAAATTTTAATTAATAAATAAATATAAACCACCCCAACCCGGAAACAACGACGAACACCCGAACGAGATCAACACCATTCGCCTCCGATGAGAAACAACACCTCATATCCGAAGAGCACCGACACCGAAGTCAACAACGTCATGTACCCGAATCAACGAGGCCCGGCACACGTCCGAAAGGACTAGCCCTATAACTTGGGTACAGGGGACGCAACCGTCCACCTAAGAATAGGTGACATGGTGGTCCTTTCAGTACACAAAGTACTTAAGACTATTGACTATGTGTTAAAAAAATTTTTCTGTCTACTGTTTGAAAGTAAGGTTTCCGGTTAAGTTTAAGTATCAGGTTCAGGTTATATGTTTTGTCTTAACAGAATGTTTCTTTTTTAGTATTTATAGATAGAAAGGAAAAACGAAGAAAGTCTAAGTTATAATATTTGATTTTCATAATTCGCTTTAGGAGTGGATTGTCATATAATAAAAATAGACTCAATTCAACCATGAAAAACTCCTAAATTTTTTAGAGATACCTTCTCTTTCTCTCTTACGTCAAACTAGAAGTCCCACAACTTCTGAAGTTGTGTTTCACTTTCGGCACAACATACTCCGACATAAAAATCTGTGTCCGAGGGTTAAGAAATTAAGTCAAGGAGGAACTGACTCATGGACTTTAATGATCCTTAAGTATGTATGTATTCGTAAATACAGTTAGACCAAGATCCGAACTCCATATCTACTCCACGAACGGGAGTATCTCGAATGTAAGGTCCCCTCGTCCCCTCTACCTATAAGTCATTAAATTATTTACTTACATGTTATATAGTGTGTCATTCTGTCCTTTTCCTCGACTCCTCACTCGTTCTCCCGACGATAAGAGACGTTCCGTCACTCCCTCCCTGGATACACCAATAGAACCCGTCTAGAACCCCTTCCTCTTGGTAAGTCGTGGAACGGACGAAGATACCTGTGTGTGTGTGTGTAGACAGAAAGACAGGAGTACCACACATGTCCAATACTTTCTGGGTCCACTAGTAGACTTGAGAGCCTTAGGTTTAAAGTACCTTAGGATCCTAAGTTTCATACAACATCTCACTTCTACTCTTATTCCAGTCACTTTCTCGAAGTTCAAATTTCTTTCTACTCCTTTCTTTTGTTCAGCTTCGTAAGTTGTCCCTCCCGACCGATCTAACCCGGTACCCTTCCCGACTCTTTTACCGTCTTTGTTGTCACAACGACCCACTCCCCTGACCCCTTCTTGAAGTTTGGTACGACGTCGGAATTTCCAGTATATACATTTGTAATACCCGGGTGTCCGGTTACCCGAGTCTGTGGTCTGTACGGCTCTATGTCTTCCGACTCCTTTGAACTGGTGTTTTAGCTTCGTCCTTGTTGGGGTTTATTGTTATTCGACGGAAATCAGAATCTCGACTAAAGGTGAGTCTTTGGGTTGGTTGGTTTGTTTTTCGGAAGAGAGACGTAGGTTTTGGGACCTTTTCATCGGTTCCGTCCTCGGATTGTGTCGTACGTGCCCACACGACGGTGAAGTCGGCACAGGTTGAGACGTTCGGATCGGGTGGTCCGAGGAGACAGGTACCCAAGAGGTCCGTTCTTATGACCTCACCCAACGGTACGGGAGGACGTTTCCTTAGAAGGGCTGGGTCCTTACCTTGGACACAGAGAAAATAGAGAACGTGACCGTTCGCCGAAGGAATAGTGATCACAGTGGACCCTTCTGGGATCGTGTCATAGTACGTGTCGTTTCGAAGGAGGTTTCTTTGTCAAGGAAAGACGGGTGGGAGACGAGCGAGTGACCCTGATGAGTCTGGGAGAGAGAAGGGGAGAGGTGGTTTGAGAGACAGAGGTAGAGGAAGTGACAAAGAGGAGGAGGGCGAAGGGAGGGGGAAAATAAGAGAGGTTCGGTTGGGGGTAGGGGTTGGACTAGGATTAGGACAGAAGAAGGTCCCTCGAGACTGGAGAAAGTGGGTTCCCACTGGGGGAAGAGATCGGACACGGTAAAACGTAGGGAATGGAGTCGAGTCTGTTCGGTTTCCGAATAGGAGGTTGGGTGTCGGGAATGTTCCTTCCTTAAGATCTTTAAAGAGCTACTTACAGAAGTGAATACAATGATTTGTCTTTCGTTCTCAACCGTGACCTTGAGTACCTCCTTTTGACTCTTGGTTAGTGGATGGTTATGTTGTCGATAAAGTCAAAAGGTCGCCCACCTCCACCACCCTCCCCCGTCCCACTTCTTCCTCTCTCTTTGTACAGAAACTCAACGGTATTAAAGACACGTGAAGACAGAGAGAGTCACCTAATATCTCTGGAACAATGAGCAACCACCTCAGACGTGGAAGGTATCACGGAATCACCTATGTTTAGGAAACAAAAATGAAAATAAAAATTTCTTCATTACGGAAAAATAATAAATGAATACCGACGCGACCCAAAAGTAACGAGAAGCCGAAAAGAGACCAACCCCGCTCACAGAGATCGACGACAACGGTCCGAAGAGGGACGTCACCGAAGAGACCACCACCTAGTCTCCGATCTCCCACGTTCCCGAAACCATCAAGGCCGAGGGTCCGAGATCTCGTGTCCGAGTCATCAACACCGTGTATCGTAAACGACGGGGCATCGGACATCCTAGAAGGCTCTAGTCCCTAGTTTGGATACAGAGGACGTAACCGCCCACCTAAGAATAGGTGACTCCGTGGTCCTTTCAGAGGAGATAGAAAAAACTTTTACCTCTCGTCTCGTGGACCCCTTGAGTGCTCTTGAGTACAAAGGTGGTTTAATTATATATATATGATACTTACTTTGATACGTACAACAAATCTCTTCTCCTCTGAATATTCTCCATTTCTAATACTACTCTCCTACCTCCATTCCTTCGAGACCAGTTTTACGTCCTCGGGGAGAGTAAGGTTTCACCTTAAGATACCTAATGTAACATCTCTCTTTACATTGTCCATTCTTAACGTCAACCGTCCCTTCTTGACGAGACCGTATGGATGCACACAATACAAGAGACAAAGAGATTTTAGTTTAATTTGAACCGAAATCTAAAGAGTGAGAGGCTCCAACACCTTCTCTGGGTTATTACTACTAATAACCCGAAGTGTCCGGGTCCTTTCTCCTTATAGGACTAGGTATCCGGTACCACCCACGGCACCCATGTGGAGAGGAAGACGATCGGCTACACGACGGGAAAAACCAGAACTTCCTGGTGTCTCTCCGAAGAACTACGATGCAAGGAGAATGGTGACTGGTGTCAATAGACACCCCTGGGGGTGGGTCCGAGAGCTTCGTCCTCACACACCACGCGTCATGAGTGTCCGAAAGTCCATTGGGGAGTAGACTCACAGACGACCCCACCATCCTGTGACTGGGAGACGGTGTACCTTTGGACGGGGGTGATGGGGTATATGTGTGTTCGTGTGTGTCTGAAGAGGTAGAGTCCCTTCGGTGGCTATTCCGACCCGATGTATAGGAGAGAAATTTTCGTCGTGAGAGACGGTAGGACTTATTAAGAAGAATTTTACACAGTCAAAGGTTGGTTTCTAGACTCAGTTTCCCAGAATTGGGCCGGATCTTTGAAGAGACAAATTCTGAGACTTCGTGTTTCCTCATAAAGAAAAGGGGACTCCTTTCCTTCAGGTCTTGAATTTTGAGTTCCGGTTTTCCTTTTAATAGAATAGTAAGAAAAAACGACTATTCCCGTGTCGTCATTTTTTTCTTTTTCCTATTTTGTGGCTAATGAAAAAGACCAGTGAGTGACAAAGTACACACTTGTGACTCGACACCCCACACACAAACACACACACCACCCCGACCCCCTCACCACCGATTTTTGTAATTGTGTCCCCTGAACGTGGAGACCACTTTAGAGTTTCCCGTCGAATCGTCCTCTTCGACTCCTTTCTTTGAGTTTGGTGCACAGACGTCGTAATTGACATCGTCCACGGTGACACAGGACACCGGTACACTTTACTCCTTTACCGTTAAACGTTTCTAAAGGACACGTTAGTAACAAGATCCCGACCGAACTCCTCGTCGCGACTATCATAGTACCGAGCCCTAACTCCTCCCGGACTTCTGGGGAAAACGAGGTGAGTGTCTCGGGACTTCGGACCACCCCCCGACACGGACTTCCCTGTGGAAAAAGATTGTGTAGTTTAGACACCAGGGGTTGGAAAAACCGTGGTCCCTAACCAAAACACCTTCTGTTAAAAAGGTGTCTGACTCACCCCACCTCCTACCAAAGTCCTACTAAGTTCGAGTAATGTAAATAACACGTGAAATAAAGATAATAATAATGTAGTCGAGGTGGAGTCTAGTAGTCCATACTCTAGAGTCTCCGACCCCTGGGGACCCAATATTCTGACGATACTGGGATAAATTCTTCCTGTCACCCTATTCCCTTATATGGTCCTAACCCTTTTTAGACACATAAACCATCTGACATTTCTAATATTCCCACCGAGTCACCATTTCTTAGACGGACGGTTACGTCCTCTATCTCAAACTGGGGACCCAGTCCTTCTAGAGGACCTCTTCCTTTATCGTTGGGTGAGGTCATAAGAACGGATCTCTTAGGGTACCTATCTCCTCGGACCTCCCGATGTCAGGTACCCTAGCGTCTCAGCTGGCTGAATTGTTGATTCGTTGTTGTTTCTAATATTTTGAGATTTGGTTCTGGGTTGTAATATAATTTCGTCCCTTTGGTTGTCGTCTTTTTACTTTTCGTAAGTTGACTGGGAACTAGTTCCCTTCGGTCCGTCTTCCCTTAGTCCTGTATAAACAAGGGGGGTAGGTGGGGAGGGGGAGAGGAAGTGAGGGAGGGGGGGTAGATGTGGTGGGGGGNGTGGTTAAGAGACGTGGTTGGGAACGGGGACGAACATCTCAGTCAGTCAACCAGGACGTGGTACAATTCTTTATTGGTCCATTATACCGATTATAGTCAGGTCCGTTTGTTTCCTCTTAAAAATTTAATCTAAGAGTGAATTTCTCTATCTCCTCCCGAAAATTTCTGTCATTAGTGACAGTCCCAAGGAATAAGTCAACATTCGTTGTCTTTTAATAGAAATTTTCACACGAGATCCCCTGAAGGGACCGTTAGGAAATCAATTCTAAACGAAGGTCAAGTCCTCCGTACTCAAACTAGGAACCAGTCCCTCAATTCTAGGGTGTACTGAGGACCGGTTTTTTTGGTTTTCTATTTTGTCTTTGTTGTCACACTGTTTAAGTTATTTCTGAAATTTTTACCAAGTGTATTTTTTTTCATAAGAGATATTCGGAGAATCTTACCCCTTTTACCCTATCCTTCCTAGACTCTAAGAGAAGTAATCAGTAGTTCTTACCGAAAAATTTTCAACTGACGTCTTAATATTTACTATAGATAAATCCCGCCTTTATTAATCTAGGATGGTTTAACGAGAAATTTTTAACATATATAATTTTATGTACACATTGATGATATACAAACTAGAAAAGAGACATGTGGACTGTCAAAAACTACCAGAGTTAGAAAAGGTACAACCAGGTAGACTGTCCGGTTACTGGGAGTGCGTAACAGAGGTAAAGGGACTACGATTGCTACAATTCACTTTCCAACAACGACTTGGTGCTTTTCTGCGGCCCTAAGAACCGGAGGCCTCCTCTTCTTAAGTTAGGCCCCGGTCTCTACTCCGAACTAGTGAGTCTCGAAAACACATTATTTCAAAATAATTTCATATTTCCTCCATCTCTTTCGAAGACTGTATCCGTAGTCTTCCCCCGTCTTTCTCATGGGGAACGATCACAATCGTCACCTCAATATATGAGAGGTCACTAAGTTTCTTACAGACCTCCAACATTTCTGGAGTGGTCTGGATGAGGGTATTAAATGTAAAATTTTATTGTCCTAATCGGTATTTCAAATTAGGTCTCCGACAGGAGTCCATTCTATGTGACTTTTCACTTTCACTTTCACTTCAGCGAGTCAGTACAGGCTGAGAAACGCTGGGGTACCTGACATCGGAAGGTCCGAAGAGTCAAGTACCCTAAAAGGTCCGTTCTCATGACCTCACCCAACGGTAAAGGAAGAGGTCCCGTAGAAGGGTTGGGTCTCTGTCTTGGGCCCAGAGGACGCAACATCCGTCTACGAAATGAGAGACTCGGTGGTCCCTTCGTGTTAGAATTTTACGTTTCCCCTTTTTAAACAGGAAAGAAGGAGGAACTCTTAAGGTCTGGGGAGAGAGGAACCCCTGGGGATCTGAAGAATAGTTAGACGGATCCTTTACTGAGAGAGTATTCGTATAAAGTATACGATAAACAATGAAGATAAAAAAGATACTTAGTGAACAAGTATAAGAGACGGGAAAAAAGTTCGTAACAAAGAAAAAATAAAAATCGATCATGACTATATGTAGAAAATTGATAATGTCGAGAACTTTTATAGAAGAGTCCCAGACAGTAAACAGAAATTGAAAAATACCATAGAAAACGGTCGGTCTTCCGAACCCAAAAGTATCTTTCCTTCAGTAGTGACTGTAAGAAGTACCATAGACCCTAAAATACTAAATAAATCTTTCCAGAGGATGTAGTATCCTAAATATTTTTATAAGAAAATAAAAGATGAAAGTATTAGAAATTTTTACAAACATAGAAGTTAGATCGAAAATAAATAAACCGTATATTGTGGCCCCAAGTGATTGATGGTCTGGTAAGAAACTGTGTCTGGTGAGTAATATTCGTTGATTGAGGTAATAGGGTACGTAGTACTTCGTTTTCCCTTTAGTTCGAGAAAGTAGGTGGACTTTCTGTAGGTAAGACGTTTCCCCCCTTTCCTACTCGTTGTGATCAGATAAAGGTCGTTTCTAGTAGGTGAGATCACCCTTCTGATAATACCGTTAGTGTATTAAATTTGAAGGATTTTACCAGGACTAAACGTTATAAGAAAGAAAAAAATTTATCAGAAATAAAAATTATTTTTTTAATCATAACTAACTAAACCGACACGACCTAGAAACAACGAGGAGTCCGAAAAGAAATCAATACTACTCGACCCCGAAGAGAGACCAACGGCACGAACTCGAGAAGTAACGTCACTGAAGAGAACAGTACCTCGTACCCCGAGATCTCATAAGCCCGAAGTCATCAGCACCGAGGGTCTGAGATCTCGTGTCCGAGTCATCAACACCGTGTGTCCAAATGAACATCCTAGAAGGATCCGGTCTCTAGTTTGGGTACAGAGGACGTGACCGTCCGCCTAAGAAATGGTGACTCGGTGGTCCCTTCGGGCGTCATGGGAAAGAATGAGTCTCTCATAATGGTGGGTTGAAAACTAAACCTTTGACACCACGATTATGTCAGTCACTCCAACACACAGGTGTTCGGACGTTTACTCTGTCTATCTGTGGTTTACTTCATATGACTTAAGAGACTTAAGTCTCCTCGTTCCCCATAAAGACGGACCCTTCTACTCCCTTTTGTAAACTTGACCTGGAATCTCGTTCAATTTAAAATTCTCTCGTCCCACTACCCTTTCTCACAAGATCCGGTTTCCTTGTATCCTCGTTTCTGTCTCTTCGTCTTTTCGTGTCCAATGAAAAGTCCTTGGTGAGTACTAGACAAGTTATCAAATGGAAGATACTTTCACCGTTTCCTAATTCAATCTGACATCAAACTCGGACGTCCCACTTCTCGGACCTTACGATCCCATTACTTAAACACGAAATATGAGAGATTCATTACCTAGTGGTGATTTTCGAAAAAACAGGGATTATCGAAATAACTCTATGTTAAGTATATGGTATGTTAAGTAGGTAAATTTCACCTGTTAAGTCACCAAAAGTTAAGTAAGTGTCTATACAGGTTGGTCGTAGTGTCAGTTAAAATCTTATAAACGTAGTGAAGTCTTTCTTTAGACTCCCTGAAGGGACCACCAGGTCACCAATTCTGAAGTGTGAAGGTTACGTCCTCCGTGTCCAAACTTGGAACCAGTCCCTTAATTCTAGGGTGTTCAGAGCGTCATTCCGTTTTTTTATTTTTTATTTTTTCTTTGAAATATAAGAAACAGACAGCGGAGAATTAGGAGGTAGGGGTAAGATCCGGATTCTTTGGTGACTAGAGACAAGACCCGTAAAGTATACTTTCCTTAGTATATTATACACCAGAAGCCATTGACCGAAAAAGACGAACCGTATTATAATGGTAACTACCAAACTTGTTGTCTTAAGAGGGTAGTTTCACCGAGAAATCTCTCTTACAAGATCTACGTCTACCACCTTTCCCCGACCTTCCAGTTCCTCTCGGTAATCTTACTCATCGACAAAGCCCTAGTACACTCGTGAGTTATTCCTTTAAAATCGACGTGCGTCTTCTGCACTCGATATTTGTTGAATTTATTGTCCCTGTATAATAGAATGTCCTTTAGACCTCTACCCGTAAAGACCTAACCAAGTACCGAATGGTCACAACGGTTCTTGGGTGTAAGAAGATAGAAAAAGAGACAGTAGACTCATATCATCGAAAATACGAGACTGAAATGAGGAGTAACAACGTCCTGTAGAACAACGAGAAGTTCGGTAGTGAAGAAGTATATCAACGAATGTCTTCGTACGTAAAACCAAAAATTGCTCTCGTTTGAAAAAGGATGTGACACGTCGGACACATCGGATGGGGTGTCTGAAAGGGAGTACCTGGTGACAGTCCTGGTGTCGTGTATAGGTACGGAGTCGAACCCATACGACTTTTACACGAACAGACTGTAGCAGTAGAAGGTACTACCCACCACCAGAGACGGTCGTTCTTCCTTCCCCCACCCCCATGGCAACCCGTCCGTTTGTTGTTACTAACGATGTTCCCGGTTTCTTCTGAGTCCTACCTGGTCGTAAGAATCAGGTTGTCAGAAAGGGTTTCTACCGTCACTGCTCCTGTCAGTTTACTATGTTACTCCTGTTCTTCCTACTTCTGCTTCTTTTTCCACTACCGTAACCAAGAACTAATGATTTTCACTTTTTCACTTTCACTTTCAGTGAGTCAGCACAGGTTGAGAAACGTTGGGGTACCTGACATCGGACGACCTAAGGGACAGGTACCTTAAGAGGTCCGTTCTTATGACCTCACCCGTCGGATAGGGAAGAGGTCCCCTAGAAGGACTGGATCCCTAGTTTGACCCCAGAGGACGTAACGTCCATCTAAGGAATGGTCGACTCGTTGGTCTCTTCGGGAATTAATACAACATATGGAAATTAATAATAAAAGATCTTTCTCCTGTCTTCTTCCATCATCTAACGTCTCGAAACTCTTTTCTCCTCTATCTACCATTTTTTTTTTTATTGTTTTCTTTTTAATGTTTTGGAAAATTTGTCTTTCGTCCTCTCTCTAACCCGTTGTTCTAGTTTACTTTTCATAAAAAGTTCTACCTTTCTGAGAACACTTATTGTCCTAGTGAATAATCTATAATTAAACACCGAAAACAAGAGTGATGGTATCCAGTATTAGTACCTCTAAATTTATTACCTAATTTTTACCAACTTTTATATAAAGTTTTAATCCTCGTGTAAACAAAGAGACAAACAAAGATTACAATAAATAAATAAAGACCGACACGACCAAGAAACAACGACACACACTCGAAAAGAAACCAACGCCGCTCATCCCCGATGAGAATCGACACCACGTTCCCGAAGAGTAACGGCACCGAAGAGAACGCCTCGTGCTCGAGATTTCGCGTCCGAGTCATCAACACCGTGTGCCCGAATGAAAGAGGTATCGTGCACCCTAGAAGGACCCAGTCTCTACCTTGGGTACAGAGGACGTGACCGTCCGTGTAAGAAATGGTGACTCGGTGGTCCCTTCAGGTCCTCATGTAGACGAATTGTAATTTTTGGTTTCGCTAAAATCTCTTCTGTTTTTCGTGTTTTCGGTATTCTCTTTCGTGAACCATTGTCTAAATTTACACGACTTATACATTTTTATATGATGTGTATCTTAGTTTTCTAGTTACTATTTCATCTCTTTTCACACATAAACGTTGTGTGTCGATTGTGCACGGATTTTATGGACTATATTTTCTCGTGGACGTTTAACTATTCTTTTCTTGTTTAGTTTTCCTTTTATCCGTTTTCTATACCTTTCCGTTAAGTGGTTCCTCTGTTTGTTTACTAGTTATTTTAATGATTCTCAATAAGTTTGAGCGGGTATTATGATTATGGATATATCAATAGTGATATTAGACCCGTGACAAGTATCTCGAAATGTAGATCAATGGATACATTAGAAGTATCGTTGGGACACTGTCCATGAAATAGAGACTGTTTACACTTTTCTTAATTCTTAGAATCAATTTCTTTATGTCGGTAATTCACAGTCGTAAAACCGAAGTCTAAGACACGAGAATTGTTGATGTGAATCTCAGTTCTTTTACTTTTAATTTTGTTTTTGTTCTACTGTTTAAAATGGGTAGTCTACCCATTTTGAATTTTTCACACTATTATGGGTTACTACCGTTTCCGTACTCTCTTATAGAGTAGAGTATATAACGACCATCCTCATACTGAACGAAGTCGAAAAAGTTTTTGGTAGACATTTATAGATAATTTGAATTTTTATGTGTGTTTTGTGAACTCAGTTGTTAGAGTAAACCTGTTAGATAAGGTGTCCTCATTTTTAGACTGTCATATTTACCTTCCTATAAATAACGCCGTAACGAGATCACCGTTTTGTTTGTTTTTATGGACCCCGTTTCGAGACAGATGGTCTTACTAACTCGTTATATACTAACCGGTATGGTTCTTACTCAATCTAGCTTCACTTCACTTCACTTCAGTGAGTCAGGACAGACTGAGAAACGCTAGGGCACCTGACATCGGGTGGTCCGAGGAGGCAGGTACCCTAAGAGGTCCGTTCTCATGACCTCACCCAACGGTAAAGGAAGAGGTCCCATTCTAATGAGAAAGGGTTTGAACTTAGGTGGAATATGGTAATTTTGTAAGGAAAATTTTTTATATAAATAAACAAATAAACCGACGCACCCCCGAATCAACACCGTGAGAGTAACGTAGTGCGACTAGAAAGGAACGTCAAGTGTCTGAACCAACGGTACGTGCCCGAATCAAGGAGGTACCAAACACCCTAAAATCAAGGGGACGGTCCCTGACTTGGGTTCAGGAACCGTAACGTTCCACCTAAGGTCACTTGGTGATCTCTTCAGGAAGTAATTTTGTTAGAATAAACTCAACCGAAGTCTCAAGAGGTCTTTTTATCTTGATTATCCTCTATATAATAGAGTATATATATATATATATATATATATCTGTGTGTGTGTAAATACCCACATATATATATGTATCTATGTGTGTGTATATACATGTGTATATATCTATCTCTCTGTATTTGTCTATCTCTCTCTGTCTCTCGTAAATAATATTCCTTAACCAGTGTATTAATATCCCCGGCTCTTCAGGGGATATGGTAGACGTTCCACATCGGGGTCCTTTCGGTCACCGTATCAGGACTCTTGTTCCTCTCGGGGACTATATGTAGAGTCAGGTTCCCGTCCTCTTATGACTACCGGGTTGAGTTCGTTCGTCTACCTCTCTCCGGTCTAAGAGGGACAGAGGTGGAAATGTATCATCAGTACGGGAGTTGACTAACAGACCATGAGTTAGTGTGGCGTGTCCTTGGTGTGGTCCCTTTAGGTAGATGCAATGAGTCAGATGGTTGACTTTACAATTAGAGCATATTTTTGTATGAGTGTCTGTGTGAGTCTTTATAACAAATCGGTCTATAGACCCGTGGACACTAGGTCAGTCCAACCGTGTATTTTAACTGTTCATGTAAAACCTTAAACGATCCTTTATCTACAAGTCCGACCAAAATCTTTTCCGTCTCTTTGGTCTCTAGTTTAACGGTTGTAGACGACCTAGTAGCTTTTTCGTTCTCTCAAGGTCTTTTTGTAGGTAAAGACGAAATAATTGATACGGTTTCGGAAATTGACACACCCAGTGTTATTGGACACCTTTTAAGACTTTCTCTACCCTTATGGTCTGGTGGACTGGACGGAGAACTCTTTGGATATACGTCCAGTCCTTCGTTGTCAATCTTGACCTGTACCTTGTTGTCTGACCAAGGTTTATCCTTTTCCACATGTAGTTCCGACATATAACAGTGGGTCATAATGGACGATATTGATCGTTCATAGACATTAATAATTACATTGTTGTTTCCTACAATAAATAGATCAATCTATCGTACAATGTCTTCTAGGGTTAGGACTCGGTTTGAGAGATATTCTCACTTGAACGATGGTAGTCTCTCTATAATTCCGCGATGGTACACTCCGTCACAGTAAAAACAACAACAACAAGTCATCGGGTAATCTTAGGGGTTGAGAAACGCTGAGGTACCTGACGTCGGACGGTCCGGAGGGACAGGGAATGGAAGTAGAGAACTTCAAACGGGTTCAAGTACAGGTAACGTAGCCACTACGGTAGGTTGGTAGAGTAGGAGACAATGTCCGGTAGATTTAAAGAACTTACCCTAAAGAGACTATCGGGTCAACCATTTCTTTACCCGAAGTAACGTCCTCTAGGACCAATTTAAGGACCCAGCCCTTCGGGGCAACCTCTTTCCCAACGTTTCTCAGTCTGTGTTGACTCGTTAAAGGTGAAATGAAGTGAAGTTCAAAGAACCTCAGGTATCATGAGTCGTAGGGGTTGAAGGCCTTTGTTTGTCCGCTAATAATATTATGTATATTATACTGTGTATATTATTATATAATATTTGTCTAATAAAGGTAAATAAATAAAAACACCACACGGTGCACCGTATGTCGTGGAATCAAGGGGTTGGTCCCTGACTTGGACACGGGGGACGTCACCTTCTCTCCTCAGACTTGGTAACCTACTGGTCCCTTCAGAGGTCCTCTAGGAATAAAAACTAGACTTCTCTCTAAGTATTAAATGATTTAATGTTTTCGTTCAACACTCCGTTTGGTCGAAAACATATACTGTTCGTTTAAATTTTCTTAGGAGACATACACCTAACTCCGAACGGAACTACTCGTGTGCCTCTTCACCTACTTATAATTCATAATGGTATCCTGTAACGGTAAAAACATTCAGTCTTCACTAGACTTCAACCGTAAAATTATATCGAGGAGGATTATTTGGTGGTTCCTACAATTGTAACTAATACACTTTCAGAAAATAATGAAACGAAAATTAATATTCGTACATAACGAGAACATAAAAAGAGATAAAATTAAAAATTTTTATGGAATTTTCTTTACTTTCTCTCGTTAATCGGACTCGACGACTTTTGACACTTATTCGACGTTCAGAAACAAATACACAGCTAATATAGAATTATTTCGCCCCCACCCCCTGGGAAGAACCCTCCCAGTGTAGTATAGAGACTAGGTGGAGCCGTGATAACTGTAAACCCTGACCTATTAAGAAACAACCCCCTCCACCCCTCGACAGGACACATAACATCCTAACAATCGTTGTAGGGACCGAAGATGTATAGGTACTGTCATCGTAGGGTGATTGGGGTTTGTTTTCTGTCGGTTTTTGCAGATGTCTGGGACGGCTTACAAAGGACCCTCGTCTTAGTGGGGTCAACTCTTGGTGCCGAGATCAGAAGTTAAAGAGTAGTGACTTCCCTCTGGAACTTTGTTCACGATAGGTGCGAGGGTGATCCGTGACAACGACGACGACGACGGTTCAGCGAAGTCAGCACAGGCTGAGACACGCTGGGGTATCTGCCGTCGGGTGGTAAGAGAGTAGTGTTGTTTCACCTTAGAGATTCACACGGAAGGTCTTCGACAAAAGAGGTCGCGGTGATCTCCCTCGTGAGACGTTGTGTTTCCTGTTTCTCGTGTGTCCTTTTGAACAAAAGGGGAGCCACCTGAAACGACAGAGGCAAGGGTTGCGGGGTCAGAAATTATTTATCGGAAACTACAGCTCTCACTATTGGGAATTGGTGCTCCGTACTTCTCGATAAACAGAACACTAAACACGGTATTTTCAGCACAACAATCTATACCACCTTCTCACGTTTTACAAGAAACGAAAAAGGTGCAACAAACATTCTGTCAATCTACTTAGTGTAATGATTTTTCTTTACACAGAGCCACTCCTCTCAGATACCGTGTTCCTCTGGTTCTCCACTTTGTAGATCAAGAGAAGGACCAGGACGGTGAAGGTCCGACACACTACAACCGGTTCAGAGAATCGAAAAGACCAATATACATTCTTTCGACTCCTCTATCCGACTCTTCAACAAACGAATTCCAAGGTACGATTCCAGTTCATACCTAACCTAGACTGGACGGTTGAAGTACCCTATCAACACTCTTAGTTTACTCTACCTCATTCACTTTCTCAAAACTTTTATCTTTGGGGTACGTTCAAGTCCCACACCTAAACGGGTAGGACGCCCCTCACTCTTCTCCACTACCGATTCTCCATCGGACGACCCCTCCACCAACGTCCCTCCCTCGGTCCACTCCCGTCCAGGTGTGTCTAATGACTTCTATAAGG
The DNA here is from genome assembly GCA_006410555.1 of Capra ibex. Classification (NCBI taxonomy): domain Eukaryota; kingdom Metazoa; phylum Chordata; class Mammalia; order Artiodactyla; family Bovidae; genus Capra; species Capra ibex. Next base: position 105,220,925 of record SJYO01020080.1, on the reverse strand, counting down.
AGGTGGTTTCACAATATTTAATGTCCCTTTCCGAAGTTGCAGGGGTTTAGGAAATGACGACTACCTTGTTCTCCAAAGGTAGGGGTAGTTTTACCTGTCCGATGAACTTTCCCACAATGAAATACGAGAATCCTCTAGTATTTATGGAAGTACTTTCACTTTCTAGAATGAGGTTATGACAAAATTTGAAATTTTTTTGGGACTTGGTGTTATTCTTTATGTAAAGTGTCTCACTGACTTAAGTGTGTGTAATATTTTGACTTTGTTTTAAGACTGTACACTATGTGGACCTTTAAAAGACAGAAGAAAATAAGACAGTGAACTTTGGTTGCGATCAACACTGTGTCATCTTTTTCGCAGGACTGAAAGTCAAAATCTCTATAACATGGTCTTCAAAAGTACCCTCCTCCCCTCCTTTGTATCCCGGGACCACGATCCCCTCCCTCCTTTGTCTCTATACTGAGGGTTTGTACTGAGTCCCTCGGAGTCTGCACTTGCAATACGTAAAAGGATCCCCGACTAAGAAACTCCTCCCTCTTTTTTTTACTCGTTGTTAAAGTTTAAGTGGAGGTACTCACTCCTACCCGGCGACCAGGTATCTCAGGTCCGACCTAAGAGTCTCCAGGACTAACTTTAGGACATGGTAGTAGTGTTTCATACCTACCCGTACTACATTGGAGGTGGTGTTGTTTTTCATTTTGGAGATGTACATGACTCGGGAAGAATATGTAATCTGCAATGCGGTTCGTGAAGTATACTTACTACCCTGTATTTAATTCAAATCACGAGTGACTAAAAGGAAAGAAGGGTGAGTGATTTTTCTCAAGACCGAAACGGACAGGTCAAAGAAAAGGCCGGGGTAGTCCTCTTGACCTGTCTTCATCTACCTGACCTCCTTACAACCAACCCCGACCTTTTTTAGAATCATACCTCTAACCCTCTTTCTTCCTCTCCGACTTCGACACCCTACATTCCCTGAACCTATGTTCCTCTTTTTCCTATAATTCTTCTTAAAGTCCCCCTAGACATACGACAATCTCTTTACGTTCATAACTTATGTTTAATTAGACTTAAAGAAACACCATTGATCCGACCTATAGAGTCTGAGATTGTAGTAGGACTCTGACCGGGTCCATCCAGTACCAAAGTCACCCCAACGTATTCGTAACAGAGAAAATTAGAAGCAATGTCTGTGCTCAAAAAAAAACCCTAATCTTTTCCTCCGACTATATCCGATTCATTTGAATTTCCGTACGTCGATTATTTAAACCTGTTTATGAGGGGTTTAACTAGATGTCCACCTTATGTTAGAGGTAGTTTTAGGGTCGACCTATAAAACGTCTTTAACTCTTCTATTAGGACTTTTAGTATACCTTTACGGTTTCTAAGTCTTATCGGTTTTAGTAGCACTTTTTCTTGTTTCAACATCTGAGTGTGAATGATTAAAGGTTTAAAAATACTTCGATGTCATTTATTTTGTCACACGACGACCACATTCTTTAGTGTAGATCTAGGTACCTGATCTTACTTCCCAGGTCTTTATTTGATTATGAATGCCAGTCAACTAAAAACTGTTTTGTCAGTTCTTTTAAGTTACCCCCTTTCTTATATAAAAAATTTATTGAAAAATCTTAAAATCCAGTCAAAATCTACACATCTTAAGACCACTCTCATCAGAAAAGTTGTTTGTCAAGACCTTGTTTATCTGTAAGTACACTTTTCTTACTTAAACCTAGAGATGGAATGTATTTTTTATTTCACTTAGTATCTAGGTCTCCCGAAGTGACCACGGACTCGTCATTTCTTAGACGGGAGGTTACGTCCGCTGCGTCCTCTACGCCCAAGGTAGGAATCCAGACCTTCTAGGGGACCTCCTTTCATACCGTTGAATGAGGTCATAAGAACGGATCTCTTAGGGTACCTGTCTCCTGGGACCCCCGATGCCAGGTATCCCAGCGTTTCTCAACCTGTACTGACTTCGTTGGTTCGTATATGTGCACGTGTATCTGGATCTCCATTCTTGATTTTGAGATTTTGAGAATCTTTTGAGTCCGTATTTAGAAATGCTGGAATCCAATCTGTTATCAAAGAGTCCATACTGTAGTTTTCGTGTTTACTACTTTCTCTTCTACCTATTCAATCTAAAGTAGTTTCAATTTTATAAAGAGAGGAAGCTTCTGGTATTTCTTTTTTTTGTATTGATGTCTTCCCTATACATGAACATCTTGTATCCAGACTATTTTTAAAAACATAGGTTTTATATAATTCTTAGGGATATGTATTTTATAATTATTTTTATGTTTATTAAATTAAACTTTTACTTATTTTATAAACATATCTGTTAAGAAGTTTCTCCAATATGTTTACCGGTTATTTAAGTGTTTTTCTAAGAGTTGTAATAATCAATAATCCTACTCAGTCAGTCAAGTCAGCGAGTCAGTACAGGCTTAGACGTTGGAGTACCTGGCGTCGTGCGGTCCGAAGGGACAGGTAATGGTTGAGGTCATCTAAGGAGTTTAAGTACAGGTAGATCAGTCACTATGGTAGGTTGGTAGAGTAGGAGACAACAGGGGAAGAGGAGGACGGAAGCTAGAAAGGGTCGTAGTCCCAGAAAAGGTCACCCAGTCAAGAAGCTTAGTTCACCGGTTTCATGACCTCGAAGTCGTAATCAGGAAGGTTACTAATAAGTCCTGACTATAGGAAATCCTACCTGACCAACCTAGAGGAACGACAGGTTCCCTCAGAGTTTTCAGAAGAGGTTGTGGTGTGACGATTTCGTAGTTAAGAAGCCATGAGTGGAAAGAAATATCAGGTTGAGAGTGTAGGTATGTATTGTACTGATGACCTTTTTGGTATCAAAACTGATCTACCTAGTAACAACCGTTTCATTACAGAGACCAAAAATCATACGACAGATCCAACCAGTATCGAAAAGAAGGTTCCTCGTTCGTAGATAATTAAAGTACCGACGTCAGTGGTAGACGTTAATAAAACCCCGGGGTTTTTCATTTCAGACAGTGACAAAGGGGTAGATAAACGGTACTTCACTACCCTGGTCTACGGTATTAGAAGTAAAAGATTTACAACTCTAAATTCGGTCAAAAAAGTGAGAGGAGAAAGTGAAAGTACTTCTCCGAAAAATCAAGAAGAAGCGAAAGACAGCATTCCCACCACAGTAGACGTGTAGACTCCACTAACTATAAAGAGGGCCGTTAGAACTAAGGTCGAACACGAAGTAGGTCGGGTCGTAAAGAGTACTACATGAGACATATCTTCAATTTATTCGTCCCACTGTTATATGCCGAAACTGTATGAGAAAAGGGTTAAACCTTGGTCGGACAAGATGGAGGTCAAGATTGACAACGAAGAACTGGACGTATGTCTAAAGAGTCCTCCGTCCATTTCACCAAACCATAAGGGTAGAGAACTTCTTAAAAGGTGTCAAACAACACTAGGTGTGTCAGTTTCCGAAACCTCATCAGTTATTTCGTGTTCATCTACAGAAAGACATTGAGAGAACGAAAAAACTACTAGGTTGCCTACAACCGTTAAACTAGAACCTAAGGAGACGGAAAAGATTTAGGTTGAACTTGCAGACCTTCAAGTATCAAGTACATGACAACTTCGGACCGAAACCTCTTAAAACTCGTAATGAAACGATAACACACTTTACTCACGTTAACACGTCATCAAACTTGTATGAAACAGGAACGGAAAGAAACCCTAACCTTACTTTTGACTGGAAAAGGTCAGGACACCGGTGACGACTCAAAAGGTTTAAACGACCGTATAACTCACGTTGTGAAAGTGTCGTAGTAGAAAATCCTAAACTTTATCGAGTTGACCTTAAGGTAGTGGAGGTGTTCGAAAAAAACATCACTACGAAAGATTCCGGGTGAACTGGAGCGTAAGGTCCTATAGACCGTGATCCACTCTCTAGTGTGGTAGTACCAATAGACCCAGTACTTTTAGAAAAAAACACATTAAGAAGACACATAAGAACGGTGGAGAAGAACTATAGAAGACGAAGACAATTCAGGTATGGTAAAGACAGGAAATAACACGGGTAGAAACGTTCTTTACAAGGGAACCATAGAGATTAAAAGAACTTCTCTAGAGATCAGAAAGGGTAAGATAACAAAAGGAGATAAAGAAACGTGACTAGTGACTCCTTCCGAAAGAATAGAGAAGAACGATAAAGAACCTTGAGACGTAAGTTTACTCATATAGAAAGGAAAAGAGGAAACGGAAATCGGAGAGAAGAAAAGAGTCGATAAACATTCCGGAGGAGTCTGTTGGTAAAACGGAAAAACGTAAAGAAAAATAACCCCCACCAGAAATAGTGACGGAGGACATGTTACAGTGCTTGAAGGTAGGTATCAAGAAGTCCGTCAGACAAATAGTCTAGATCAGGGAACTTAGATAAACAGTGAAGGTGACATATTAGTATTCCTTAAACTAAATCCAGTATAGACTTACCAGATCACCAAAAGGGATGAAAGAAGTTAAATTCAGACTTAAACTGTTATTCCCCAAGTACTAGACTCGAGGGTCAGACCAAAAACGACTGACATATCTCGAAGAGGTAGAAACCGACGTTTCTTATATTAGTAAGACTAAAGTCATAACTGGTAGATCACTACAGGCACACATCTTAGAAGAGAACACAACAACCTTCTCCTACAAACGATACGTAAGGGAACCGCTTTGAGACAATAATCCCATTATGTTTAGTTTTGACTATGATGTAGTAAGGATCGTCCTACCGATTTTAGGTTTTTCTGTCTGTTATTCTAACAACCACGTCCACACCTCTTCGTCTCAAGAGTGTGTAGTGACTACCCTTACACTTTACCATGTCGAGAAACCTTTTGTCAAATTGTCAAGGAGTTTTACAATTTCTATCTCAATAGAATACTCGGTCCGTAAGATGAGAAACCATACGCACACTCCCTGTACTTTTGTATATAGGTGTACTTTTGAACATGAGTCTACAAGTACCGTTGTAATAAGAGTTGTCGAGTTTTACACAAGCATTCGACTACATACTTATTTGTTTTGTATCATATTAGTGTTTTACCTTATAATAAACCCGGATTTTTCCTTACTTCATGACTATATAAGATATTATACCCGCTTGGACTTCTGGTGATACGACTTACTTTCTTCGGTTTGTGTTTTCCGGTATATAACGTACTAAGGTAAACATACTTTACAGGTCTTCTCCGTTTAGATATCTCTGTCTTCCAATCACAAACGGGTCACGACCTTGACCCCCGTCTCCTCCTTACTGACGATGACCCGTGTTCACAAGAAAACCCCTACTATTTTTACAAGAGTTTACCCCAATACCCCCGAAGGGACCACTAGGTCGTAGAGGGACGGGTGACGGGTGAGGTACGAGGGTAAAGTCCCCCGGGTCCAAACTAGGGACCATTCCTTTGATCTAGGGTGTACGACGTTAATTCTCAAAACCTACGACGTTGATTCTGGGTCGTGTCGGTTCATTTAATTTATTTATTTATTTATGAAAAATTTTTTACTCCAATACCTAATGTGTGAAGACACTTATCAGATTTTAGGTAACTACACATGTGATATTCACCCAATTGAAAAACTGTATTTTTAATATGGTATTATTATTTTTTTAACAAAAATTTTTCCATAACTCTACTCTCTTTAACCTCCGTCATTCATATCTATTCAGAAGATTCAGAAACAAAAACCAAAACTTAAAGGTCATATATTGACGTAAATAACGTGACTTTTCTTCCCGAGAGGTCTACCCTGTCTCCAACCCCACAGAGACATGAATGTGAAGACACAGGGGTTTATCTACAAACCGAGTTAAGAGACTAAATTAGGAGTGACAATCCTAGTTGGGGGTCTCGTTTGTTACGGTCCTCACCGTAAAGTGAACCACGGATGAGTAGCAAAGAGGCAGAAACGAAATAGAAAGAGAAGTGTAAAAGAACCAGGGTGTTCCATCTGACTTTTTTATTAGTCGGAGACAAGTAGATTAATCTCTGTATTTTTGGGTACACACACTTAGTTCGTACCGGTGCCTCGGAAACCCCTTCGTTGTCCCTCCACGGGCCTCTGTAAAAGACATCTATTCTTTTCTTAGTCGTTCGGACACGGTTTTGTACGGACCTCGAAGGTCGCGAAAGGAGCCGGGTTCCAGTCCAAGACACGCCTGCGACTGTCACTGGGGCCAGTCAACAACGATGAGGGAGGTAGGTTTCGTACACCGAAAGAGGGAAGACTTTGAGTGAAGACGATTAAGGTAGACGGACCCCTCAGTCTGGGGCGTCGTGTCCACATTAAGGAGTCTCACCGTTGACCGTCACCAAGGTCGTTGTTCCATTGCTGTGTTGTAGGGGTTGCTTGTCTCCGTAGCTAAAGGACTCGGGTCCTCTCCCTAGGGTACTGACTTGCTTGCGGGACGGGGTGCCACCTTTCTTCTCGGTACCCCACCGAAATGACTCCGGTGGTCGTAGAGGGACGGGTGACGGGTGACCCGACTTTTCAGGACCGAAAACAGAAGGAGAACCTTATTGCCTTTTCATGTTTGGTGTCTTAATACTTGGTATCGCCTTCTTCCCTAGAGGTTCCAGTAAGAATAGGTCCCGGACCTATCGGGGTAGTAGTCTACAGGAGGAGAACGGTCGGGAGGAGTGGGACCGGGTCGTGTTGGGGGTTGTCCCGAGAGTGAGGTAGAGTCTTCCCGTCGACTAAGGACCGTCCCGTCACGAGTCCCGATACTGACGGTGACAGTCGAGGTCAAGACCGAGGACAGTGAGGGTAGAGGAGGACCACGAAACTTAGTTATACCATCAAGGTTGTGTAAGAGGTTCAGAACTCCAGAAACTCTTACGAGAGTACAGAAGGGAAAAGAAAGAAAAAAAAAAAAAAAAAATAAACCGACGTGACCCACAATCGACGCCGTGCGTCCTAGAAATCAACGTCGTACGTTTTCAACTCTGTACATCCTAGATCAAGGGACTGGTCCCTAGCTTGGACCTCGGGGACGAAACCCTCGTGACCCAGTGTCGGGGACCTGGCGGTCCCTTCCGGGAAGGGACAGGACAGAAGGGGTCCGAGGACGGAACTCGACGTGAGTGGGAGGGAGGATGTGGGTACTCCGGTGTCCCGATAATTCTGTTCAGATCCTGAGTCGAGGACAAGACAAGTGACACTAGAGTCTAGGACGTCAGTGGTACACGGTGGTTTGGAGGACCGAGGAGTGACGGTGAACCTGGACTGACCCAGAGACTGACCCAGGAACCTGGACTGAATGGTGGGACCGGTGAGACCCATAGGGTGGTTCGGAGCCTCCACCACAACTGGGTAGTCTTCTCGGACTCCGGATGATGACATCTGTCTAGCATGGATTAACGAGGCGATAAAGGAACATCCTAAACCAAAGTTCGGGGTAGTAATGAGGGTAAAGGGGAGTGGACCTGTCCGACGAGAACCAGATATAAGGAAGTAAGCGAGTCGGTGAGTCGTAGTACAAACTCTTGTGTCCTAAACTCTAGTCTTCTAGATCTAAGACGGTAATTGATCGACACTCTGAAGTCTCTTCACAGAATTCGAGAGACTTGTGGAGTAGACATCTCGACCCCTATTATTATCATGGACGGAGTATCAAAACAGTACTTTTGGTATTTGTTTTATTAGAAACATTTCGTGAATCGGGTCTTCACGGTTGTAAGTGATGTTCATACGTTATATACAAGAGATGATAAAATAAAATTTTGATAGTAAGTACATAAGTGGTACACAAATGACGTGGGACACCGTCCGTGACCCTATATTTATAGGGATAATTTCTCTCCTCTGGGGAACTTAGGTCCGTCGTGTTTGAGTGTGACCATGGGTCTCCAGTCCCGGGTTCCGTCTCTTATCTGGGACTCGTGACACACGACAGGTCCCTCCCACTGTTCTCGTGGAACGTGGAAAGGGCGTGAGAAAAGCTTGGAGTCGTTAAGGGACCCATTCCACCGTGGTGTCCCTTCACCCTCCACCCCCTACGGTCTCTTACTTCACTCTTTAGGGGTCTCTTCGGGGGAGGGGACGACGACGAAACCGTCTCTCGCCGGAACGGAGACGGTACGTCCTCCCGCTACAGGGGACTCCTCCTGAACGACTTAGACGGACCCTGCCAAGGCCTTCATCCTTCCCGCCGGCCCCCACCCCTCCGCCGTCCTTACAAGACCGGACGACGAGCATGTCCGCTCACAGGGCTCTCCTCCCGGAGACCTGTAGTTTCCAAGGAAAACAGGGGGAGGCTCACCGTCCCGTCTGGCCGGCGACCGCTACTGAGTCCGGACCGGGACTGCAGTGGGTGCGGGCCGGTGACCGGAGGGAGACGTCGGTCCTTTGACCGACCCCTCACCGTGAGCGTCCGACGTCGTTTAGAGTTTTATTCCTCCGTTGACGGAGAGAGGAGGAGGAGAGGTAGCGGGGTGTCGTGTGGAACCAAAAGAAAATACGACGACGAAAAAAAACAAAACAAAAAAACTTCGGAGTGCCTTCCAAAATGAATATCTAGTTGAAAGTTTTACATCCTTCAGTCTTACCCACTGTAGTAGTCTTTTTATACACCTCGACTAGAGCTGGTCTTCACTTCTTGGGTCTCGTTCTTCCGCCAATCTTGAGGACTCGGGTCCCTTAACCGTCGCAGACCCAAAGTCTCCTCGGTCGCGGAGCCTCATTCACGTCCGGCGGGGGTCTGGGGGAGTGTGGCGCGGGAAGTGACACCCCGCGGTAGAACAAGGGACTGTGGACGCGGACCGTCCGGGGTCGGGTCCCCCTCCCACACCCCCGACGTAGACCCTCTGGGAGGTTTGTGCCGTGGCTCCCCTAGAGAGACTAGAAAGAGAAGAGGTGTCCGGGTCTGGTCCTGCGTAAAGGAGAATTTTATTTTTTTATGTGTGTGTGTGTGTGTCTGTCTCATTCCGGTTTAAGACCACTTTTCCCGGACGTAGCACGGAAAGGGGCAGTGGGGAGTAAGACAAAGGAGAAACAGGAAGGGGCGATCACGAGATAAAACCTGCCGGTCGCACAAACAAGTCTCAAGACTTTACAAACAAAGGACCTAGAATATGGTTTAGTAGTCTTTGTTTTTATTTGGGGTAAGATCCGTTTATACACGGGACACGACAGTTCACCATAAAAGTGTGGATTGGACGATTTTCCACCGTCGAGACCATTCTTTTACTGGTGTTGGACGGTGGGTATGCGTCGCACAAAGACCAAGAGACACCAACAAGGTCAAGCACGTGGAGGTGACAGAGTAGAGGGACAAAAGTCTCTCGAATAAAAGTAAGGACGAACACGGTAACGTAGACCCTACTATACTTTGTGCCTCTGCCTACTATTACATAGAAACTACAGACAAAATTAAAGTGACTTTGTTCAAATTCAGAAACACATCGGATATTAAAATGTTCGAGACCTTCAAAGATGGGTTCTTTCAATTCAAGGGTGCTCTTTTCAAAATTGCAACAAGCATTCTTAACATCTCGTGTGTCTGTATCTTTAGTATGGGTCAAGAGGACCGTAGGTTTCAGTAGAGGACTCAGTAATAGATCAGAAACATATCGCATTAATCGGCTCATCTTAACAAGAAGTATTTAAGACAAGATATTACTACCCCATTCCCATAAAATTTTACATAGAGTACAATATTTACGTTAACTCTTCGAACAACGAATGACCTTTTCTCGCCGTCTAAGGAAACATTTGACTGTTGTGGGAAACTTCTAATTGGTAACGTACGATTATGTAGACAAACCGTCTAGAGTGTAAAATGAAAAACAAAATAGAATTATATAGTCCACCAGAACTTCACTCCGAGACGATTTGGTGAGAAGTAGACCGATATTCTAGACTTGTGACACTGGTAACTAAACCACTCACAGTAAACAGGGATTACCGACGAACTTAAATCAACTGATTTAGACAAGAAAATAAAACAACATTCCATGTCCCTTTCCCTTCTTCCGTGTCCCTGAAGACGTGTGTTGTTATTGTCGACATAGTTTCTCCTACTATCATTATCAATTCTATCCGATTAACGACATTATCTGACTTTTTCCATATCACTGAGTTTGTGTTATCTTCAAATAAAGAACCAGTACATTGTCATCTTTAGTGTGTAAGTAAGTCTCTGTGTCCACCTCTCTCCGAGGTGGAAGACGTCATACAACAAAATTTCTAGTGGACCCTAACAAAGGTGAAGGGTCACCTCCTCCTTTTTTCTCACACTTTTTCACGTGTACCTCTAAAAATACCGGAGACGGATCTTCACCGGTCCTGTGTAGATGAGTGTAAACTAACCGATTTTACGATCAGTGTACTGGTGTAGATTGATGTTTCCGTAGACCCTTTACATCAGGGACCTATCCCCCCGTCGGTGAAAGGTCATTGTCGAGACCTCACAAAGACTTCTTCTTCAGCAGGAGAGACGTTCCGTATTACTCCTTGAATCTCTGCGAGTTTCTATTCTATCGTCTTACTTCATCACCCCCTTCATTTTTCTCTAGTCTATAAATTAATATACTTATATTGACTGTGAAAAACCATTCCTCACCCGTTCCTCGTCCAAAAAGTTCTACGGAGGTAGACAGGATTTCGACTCGGAAATGTATTCGTGGCGATCCGGTGGTCACCGGTCACTTGGTGCTTCGCGTAAGAAGGGGGGTGAAAAAGGGGGAGGTCCCAGGAAAACCAAATTCCGGTAAGACCCAGACAGTACGAACATCCTTAACAGGTCGTCTTAAGACAAGAGGATCACCAGTGATCCTTTCGAGAACCACCCAAAACAAAACAAATAAAGAAAAAAATCGAGTACCAAGACAAACGAGGACCCCTTAAACCCTTCGATGGGACGAGATCTAGAACCGTATTAAAAATTATAACGGTTCCCCTCCCCCTTTAAGGACTGTTCTACCCTAGGACTTTGGTTCAATGTTCTCTTTATACACTTTCATCTGATTTTTTCTGAGGTCGACTCCCATAATTACGATGGGTTTCCTAAACTACATATCAAGATCGACAAAGAAAAGTCCTTTTTAACGTTTTGTAAATCACGTTAGTACTCACCATTCTAATATTCGGGACAAACTTCTTGGGACTTGACTAAAATATACAATACGTCAGAAAAGTAGTAACAACCAGAACCTCGTCATAGGGAGAACGACCTTTTATAGTCTTTGGTATACCACCACGGAGATACTACCGGCGTTCTGTAGCATTTCTAGAGGTTATGTTTACCCGACGTGCACGAGTGAAATCGTCGTGTGTCTGATATTTTTACCAAAGGTCAGGAACGGACTCGACGGACCATGGATGAAGAGATCAAAGTAACAGTTATAGACCGATCTGTGAGACCAAAACCTAATATAGAATGAGGACCTGAACTGTAAAGACCGTGAGTGTGGGTGTGGGACTTCTTGTGTGTAACAGGTAACACACCCTTCCGGTCGATGACTGACTGAATTGTGTCGAGAGTTTCGGACCGGAGTAGAGGATAATGACGACGGAGCGGGGGCGGGTCAGGGGAGTGTAGTCCTCCTCACCCTATCTTCTTACTCACCTAAACAACGTTTTTACGAAGTTGGAAACTTTCAGGTAAAAGAACCAAACGACGACGACGACGATTCAGAAAAGTCAGCACAGGTTGAGACACACTGGGGTATCTGCCGTCGGGTGGTCCGAAGGGGCAGGGACCCTAAGAGTTCCGTTCTTGTGACCTCACCCAACGGTAAAGGAAAAGGCGACGTACTTTCACTTCAGCAAGTCGGCGCAGGCTGAGAATTGCTGGGGCACCTGACGTCGGATAGTCCGAGGAGACAGGTACCCTAAAAGGTGTGTTCTCATGACCTCACCCAACGGTAACGGAAAGAACCAAACCACCCAGGGTTTTCTTGGATGACTCACCTCTCGACCGACCCAATCACCTCTTTTGATTTCTATTCTGGTCCAACTGACCCTCTCGGGTCCTGGACGTTGATCCCTCGTCGGCGTTCCTCATTCGACTCTTGTTCATGGTCCAAAGTTTTCGACCGTAGCTTACCCTTACCAGACAACGATGTACAAGTTCGGATTTCCTCAGACGGTCCTTCCCGCCTCGGTTCTGGTACCAGTTCTTCCTTTTCCTCAGTCCCAGATAAGTGACCCCTCTGACAATCAGTGTCTAACAATTAAAGTTGACGGTACACTCTTACTGAGGAGTTTCATGATTCCTACGTCCTTAACGGTCTCCTCACTCCCTCACTCGACCCTAGTCGGACTAAAAATTACAGATCGACGGATCACACCGTCTCTCTCCACACGGCGGTGGTTTAGTTTTGAAGTGACGGTAGTTGTGTTGGGGAAGTAACCCGATCGTGTCGTACGATCCAATTGTGATGTCTGGGTGGTCACTCCGTCCCCATTGTTTATGTGAAACATTTATAAAACTAGAAGTTGCAAAAGTTTTTACACAGTTTCATCTATAATACCTTTTTCAATCTGATAGAGTTCGAAGGAATTGAATATTAAAATATAAAATAAAATCAATTTTTAAAAACAACTTCAGTCACTTCAGTGAGTCAGTACAGACTGAGAAACACTGGGGTACCTGACATCGGGTGGTCGGAGGAGGTAGGTACCTTAAAAGATCCGTTCTCAGGACCTTACCCAACGGTACTTCATATCAACTAAATATATTACAACACAATCAAAGACCACATATCGTTCCACTAAGTCAAATTATATATATATTATACAAACCAAAAAAAGGGTAAGAGGTTAAGTATACTCCCCATGTTAAGTTACACTCCGATGTATCAGAAAAGTCTCGAATCCAGCACAGATAACTAAGTCTACACCAGACCCGTGTCAACCGACTACGTCCGTCACGAACCTGGTCAACTAATAAAAATTGGGGTCCAATTTTCAAAATATGAAAAGTCCCGTATCTTCATGTTCGGGGGGAGAACGGGACCCAGTCGTAATACTTACAACACAATGAGGGAAACCTTCTAAAACGTTAGTCCGGTGTAGTGTCAGTGGTTTCGACTCTTAAGTACCATTACCCCGAAGCACTAAAGAGTACGACTTTAGGGGACTGAAGAACAGTTCTTGTGTCAACCTTTTGTGGTGTGACTTCTGAAGTCACAAAACAAAAATTGAGTTCGGAGACCAAAAGTAGTCTTGAAATATCGAAGGAGGGTGGAGGCTTTACCATAAAAATTTTCACATTTCGACTCCAAGACAGTCTTATTCATTCTATTATGTATACTTTACCGAACCTGTTGAATCCTTTTATACACCGTTCAATCCCACAACTACTTTTGTTAAGGTAGAAACACTAGTCATAATCACAAACCTAAAAATAACCAACTAACTAACTAGAAAGATTTAACTGAACGTGGATTTTAGGAATCGTGGTAAAGGATTGGTCGGTTTCGTACACCACATTTTTAAAGTTCCTGTAAACCTTTCCAATCCGAGGGATCCGGTCTCCAGATTGGTTCTTCGAAGATGAGAATGAGTCCAAACTGGACCATAAGTGACTCTAGGTACTCTCTTTCATCTCAACTCGGTAGATAGACGGTTTTTTTTCTACGAAGGACCGTAAGTTACCCCGAGGGTCACGTAACCGGTCTCCTCCGAAACTTTCGGAGGTACCTTCTTCCGACCTTCGAGGTACCTTCGAGACCGGGACCCACCTCAGAGTGTTCGACCTTACTTCGGGGAGAAGACAGGTCTTCGGGGATTCGTCGTACGTCAGTCAGACACGCCACAAGACTCCGCTCCGGTGCCCGAAATATGTGTCTCCGTTGTTCGTACTCTAGTTGAACTCTCGTCACTTCTACAACAAGTTTGACTTAAGGGAAGGTGCAGGGACAAGGATATCAGACAATAGAAGCTTACATCGTTCTTTCATCATAGATCACTTTTACTAAAAGAGTAACTGGGTTTAAGGGCCCGTAACTGATATGGTTCCATGAGACGTTTTCTCTTACATCGAATTTTAAGTGGGGTCGTGGTCTGCGTCAGACAGAAGGTTCAGGATGTCGTCGTTCCGGTACCGACCTGGTCCGAGGATTCTCCAGAGAGAAGGGAGAGAAAAGTAAGGAGTACTCAGTTTAAGAAAAAGAAATGAATTTTTTTTTTTTTTAAGTCGTAACAAAAAGTTTATTTTTCTCGGTATTGATCAGTAATATGTTTTAGACCTTTTATTTCTTTTCATAGTTCTTCTTTGGTTGTTAGAGGTCATTAGATTGTTGGTTCGTTGTTAAGTTATAATTGTACAACTGCATAAAAAACAGTCAAAAAAGTATATATAAGAAAAGAAGAAAACTTGTAATAACTTTACGATAAAATATACGGAGAAAAATTTAAATAAATACAATATTTGTAAAAAGGTTCAGTGATCTACTAAAGTGGGGTGAATTGTGATACAACATTTGTAAAAAGGTTCAGTGATTTACTAGAAAACTTTAAAAATAAAAATTACCGACACAAAGGTAACGTACCTATACAGAATTAAATAGGTAAGAAAAAATACATGTAAAAATAACGGAGATCACAAGACGATAATATTTGCATTTTTGTAAGAATATTTATTTAGAACCACCTGTAGACTCCCTTTTAAGGATCTTAACTTAGTCATCCAGTTTACCGGATAAAAATTTCAAGGATTACGTATTTAGTCGGGGACTTTTCAATGGTTACAGATAAAGTTTTAGATTCAGGGGAAGTCAAAGAATACAATTTTACGTACAAGGATCCAGGGTCACCGTACCTTTCAAGACTCCTCTCCCGGATCCTTATACATAAAATTATATGGGAGGATCAGGGATACGTGTAATTCCGGACTTCTGATAACTATTATGACGCAAGTTAAATTATTTGTGAGTAAAAAGTCGTTGTGTATGATCTGTCTTTTTTCAGTTCCTTGACATTCGATCATGTAGGTTTGATCTTAAATTGAATTTCCACAAAAAACCGAAGACTTAAAATCTAAAGAGGAATTAGGACTATACTATGTCAACTTTCAAATAGTCGATCCCTCAAACCTTTGAACTGACATTGATATTCTATTGACTCGGTGTCTTATCAAGTAAATGAGTGAACACCAACAATGGGTCGCTAGATCGCCGTCTCCTTCTTGATCTGGAACTCCCTGTTCCCCGGACCCAGGTGGGTTGGAGATCCATCGTAATGATTCAGGATCGAACATGACGAAGGACGTGTTGTCCTGTTATTTAACTCTCTACTCAACAACCCAGTTTCTTATGGTTGAAATAAGTCTTTCGGTCGTTGGTAGAATGGGTTCAATCTCAAGTCCGAAGGAAATATGATTTTGTCCTTGTCTAAACTGACCAACAACGTTTGTAGATCTACAACCTTAGGAAACAAGAACGTCAGAAGATGCATCTAGACCAGTGTTACAAGGATATTTGGAGGTTGTTCTGTTTACAATACGAGATAATACGTTGAAAAATAGAGACATACTTTCCTCTTCACAATATGAAAATTTCCAGTGTCAGAACTCTGACCCTATAGTACCTGTAAAACCTGACGACTGACGTAAGAAAAAGTGTTTCACAACTCGGTCGTACGGATTCGTGTCCGTTGTCTCACGTTCCCAATCTCGACCTCCTTATCGAGGTTATACCTCAGTCTAAACAAGAGACAATGTCATCATCTCTGTTCCGTGACACTATCCTGACTGAGGATTTCACTCGGGGACCAAGATGGTCTCTTACGAATAGACGGAAGACTATCCGTCCCGTATAGAGTCCTGTGCACACCCGTCGGGTCTGGGACACTCCCTGTGGGATTCCCTGATGGGACACGGGACTCGTGGTTCTACTATTGTGAATCAGGCTCCTTCTGTATCCCGTCGGTACACCTAGGTCCGGCATTCTCGGTTCCCCCTCCACCCCAGGTCTCCGTCTTCGGTCCTCTTGTCTCGTCCCTGTCTCGTTCTAAGTGTGACACCCGTTTACAATCCAGTGCCCCCCGTACTCACCTTTTTGGTTTCGGTCTCGACTCCCCGTGACGGCACCAAGTCGGAATTCCTACCTCAGAGTAATAGGTTTAAGTGTCAGTCCGCTCCATGACGGGGGTAGAGGTGGATGGAGTAACACAGACTTTTCACGATACACGAACCGACGGAAGACTACCCTCCATTCATTCTCGTGTACCGGTTTACCTCGTCACTTAATCTCTTCTCCAGGGGTTCTTACCTTTGGACCTTTTGCAAGACAATGTGGTCTCTTGTATCACTTGTTTGTTGTTGGTTTAGGTTTTTAAGAGTGGTGGAAGATTGACCTTCATACTGATACGTAGGGTGGACGTATTGAGAAGAGTTTCAGTAGTCTGGTGGTAGAGTAGTAAACCGAAAGTCCAAGTCGGAGGTCAAGTCGGAGGTCTCTGACAAGTCGGGGTTGTCAGGGGTCAAGCACTAGTCCAAGACATTCTGTGGTAGATCTAAGGAGGTACGGGTTCAAGTGTACGTAGAGGACACTTGTGTGGCCCACTTCGTGTCCTCGGTCTTGGCTCTCCTTGGGTCTCCTCTTGGAAGTGTCGTAGGCAGGAGGTAAGTCTTCGTACTCCCTTAGATGGATCCTAGTGGTTCGAAGGGACGAAGACACGTCCCACAGGTAATAGAGAACCGACAGGAATACGTCCTAGTGACGGGAGGACTAAGAACCGGAGGACCGGTTTGGACACCTTCGTCCCAGAACTACCCATGCCCAAGACCCTTCCAAGTGTCGGAGGGAACTTAGTCCCCATGTTGTCTACCTCCTACTGAAAGGTCTGTACCGACCCCGTCAAACTCAGTAGGGGTACCCCAACCGGGAAAAGTTTCGGGTAAAGGGACCGGTAGACTTGTGGAAGGAACCGACTCCGTGGAAGACGATGAGTCTACCTTAAAATGAACGACCGTCCTGGACCTAGGGATCCAACCCTTCGAGGGACACCACCGCTGTCGTAACGGAGTTTAGATTGAGGGTCCTCCATCTTTAGTCTCCAGGCACTGTAGGTCTGTTTCACAGGTGTACGACGTCCTCTCAGAAGTCGTCAGTTGTCTCATCCAACTTCCAGGTTCCCGTTCTTCACAAGTCACCCCGGAGACTGTAGACTGTTCACGGTGACCACCAGGACAGGAATGGACAGAGACGACTGAAATACAGGGTGGTGGTAAGGTGGTGGGGCACGATTATTCCATGATTGAAATCCTTATTTTTCGTGAATGTGTCAGAGACCGATTTTGGAGTCCTTCTGGGGTCGGGTCCGTTTCAGATAGGGGTGGTGTACCGGCAATATAGTACTGGAAGTATAAAGAGGTACCCTCACTTACAGTGGCCATAGTTCAGACGGACGACCCGGTTCTTTATAACGGAATTTCTTTAGGTTGTAAGGGTCTACCACTTTAGGATGATGACTACAGTTCTCGTTGACCTGTTTGGACTCAGGAGTGGGATGTAGTTCTCGGAGTAAAAGGTAGTAGTTTTACGGTTTGTCGTGTGTAACGATACATCTGTCATAAACCTTTCGACCTTGTCCCTCTCTCTGGATTTCGGTGTGGTCAGTTCGAAACTTCCGGGGTGTTCACTGACGGTGGAACTGACCCCCGGTAGTTTTACTCGAGGCTACTCAGATAGTCCTACCGATTTTATTTTTTTTTTTTATGACTACAATGGTTTACGACCACTCCTACATCTCTTTTACCTAGTGAGTATGCGACGACCACCCTCATATTTACCACGTTGTGAGACTTTCTCAAACTATCAAAAATTATTTCCAATCGTATATATATGGTATATAAGGATGAGAACCTATGAATGTTTTCTCTTTACTATTGAATCCAAATGTGTTTACTTGGATTCATGGAAGTGTTTACCCCGAAGGTCCACAGTGATTCCCAGTTCTTGTACGGACGGTTAAGTCCTCTGTACTCTGCACCCAAACTAGGGACTCAGTCCTTCCAGGGGACCTCCTCCCGTACCGTTGGGTGAGGTCATAAGAACAGACCTCTTAAGGTAACTGTCTCCTCGGTATCCCGGTGTTTCTTAACCTGAAGTGACTTCGTTGAATCGTCAGTGTACTTATCAGTCTCGGAAAAATAAACGAGATCGAATTTTGACCTATGGGCGACTTACAGGAAGGCACCCACTTACCTATTGTTTGACACTATGTAAGTATAGTACCTTATGATAAGTCGTTATTTTTCAGTGTAGATGGGTAGGTTGAACTTACCGAGTATTCCCGCAAGACGACCCACTCTCTTTCAGTCAGGATTTCCTAATGTCTGACGTTCTAAGGTAAATATATTGTAATAGTTTCCCCGTTTTAATATCACGACTCTTGTCTAGTCACGGTCCCCGATCCGAACCCCCTTCCACACTGATACCACCCCATCGCGTCCCCCAAAGAAAGACCACCACCACATCAAAACGTAGTCCTAACACAACTATTAATGAGGTCAGCAGTGTACACTATTTTAAAGCACCTTGAGAACTGTGTGTGTGTGTGCACGTGCGTGTGTGTGTGTTCACGTACATTTTTGACGATTTTAGACTTCATCATCAGACATGGATTCAATTGTCACAACATGGTCATAATCATAATGAAAGAACCAAATCTCTTACAAAATGTCTTCATAACTATGGTCTATGATAGTAAGACTCTTCTGTCCACTGTAGTATGTCGATGACATGACAAAGACGTTGAAGAACACTTAGCATTTGATCAAGGGGGGTTTGATAATTTTTGTTGAAAAATTTTCAAATTAATTTCTCCCTCCAACAAGGAGTGGGGGTTCTTTCCCCCTAAGTCGGTGACCGAAGAGAAAACACTCGTTGAGGATAACAAATACGGTTAAATACCAAACCGAAGATTCCGCCGTAGGATCACCGAAACCGGAGTGGGAGACGTAGAGCCTTAGTCAGTCTCAACCGGGTAGAGTCTACGTTGACTTCGAGTTCAGAACGTCCCGATGCACACTTCTAGGGGGAAGGGGGTGGGACTCCGACATTGAAGTTTCGCTCCACTTCTAAGTCTAGATTCTTTACCAGAGGGTCACTTTGAGATCCTGTTTAGTAGGAAGGTCGGTGTCGTGCCATTAAAGAAGAGACCTTACCGAGAAACAGAAGGCACGAGAAGTATGTCTAATAAGAGAAGTGGAAGTGGTTTCCCGGGGAGGAGATTACCTTCCTCTAATTGGGAAGAGACACGCAGGGGGCGGGGGGGTGGTCAGAGTAAGTCATCTCCCAAAAGAGAGTGGTCGAGACGAGAGAGACCCGGAGCACGGTGTCGACTTGTGGGGTCGGACGCTACCGACGGAAGGGAGACTTCGTAAACGCGGAGACAGTTTGTGGAAAAACGGTCTGAACCGGGACCCTTCTGTCAAAACTTTAATTGGAATAGCACTCGACGGCCCCAAGTGTCATCCCTTAACGTGTTCCGGGACCCCGTAAATCCAGTTCCCGAGGGGCGACACGAGTAATGGAAGTCCCGGAGTCGGTTCGCTTTAAGATCTTAAGAAATGAGTCAACAAAACACCTCCCCAGGGGTCGCGGTAGATTCTAGTTTCGACACGGATACCCCGACGACAGATGCACCGTAAGATAGGCCTATACTGTTCTTTGTGTGTGTTCGGTGACAGAGGGGGGAGTCCTGACCGGAGTCGGGGATTAAAGGACGGCGTAGAATAAATAATGTCAGTAGAGTTCTCTGGTACCCCTCTCCCCGGATTCACATGCACAGAGTCCGGACCGACGCTCAACATTAGTCCTGAGACACGGGCTTTCCCCTGACTGATAAACTCAACAACTAGAAGTCATCCACAACCACTTAGAGGATCAAAACGTGGAAAACCAAAGTTTTGGCATGACTTGTTGCCTTTTACTTTGGACGTTGAATAAAAATCGACGATTACGATTGAGTACTCTAAAAAAAAAAAAAGAAACGTTTGGTTTATCCTATTTTCGATGAAGTCGACCGACTTGAATTAGACTAACTGAATTATATATCGGTAGTTCAGACGAAGAGACTTTGAAGAGTTTACTATGACCCAGGGTCCACTATAAAAACCGATTATAAATGATAAAAACGAATTTTAATACAAGACAACTCGAAATTTTTTCAATTTATCGATTTGTAACAGAAGGCCCTCTTTGACCCTTTCTTCAATGTTTGGGAGATATGACCTTGGATAAACAATCGAGTGAATAAGATATTAGTAAAAAAAAAAAAAATTATAAATAAATAGGCCGACACAGCCCAGGGTCGACACCGTGTACCCTAGAAACGACACCACGTGAGTCATCAAAGTCCCGTACCCGAATCAACGGGGCTCCGTACACCCTAGAAGGACCTGGTCCCTAGCTTGAGCGTAGGGGACGTAACGTTCCGTCAAAGAATTGGTGACCTGGTGGTCCCTTTAGGGATATTAGTAAAAACTCCGTAGGCAAATTCACTTTCCACCTATAAAAAAATAATCAACTCGGTCACACAACTTGATGTTTCTCATCCTATGAACATCCTTAGACCGAAAATAGGACCAACGACTCCAGAAGTCTATTGTGTGAGGGACTTAGACTAAAAGAGGAGGGAAGTTCTTTCCCAAATCTACTGTAGAAAGGTTCACGGAACGGGCAGGACATTAAGACACATTGCCCGAGACGGTGACTGTCGCGTCCCTTTACGACTCCGTGTAAAACCTCCGACACCACAACAGTAGTCCGTCGAGAATTAAAGACAGAGGGGAAAGGGACAAGACCCTCCCTGTCTACATTTGTATCGGACACCAGACGAGTGGTCTGTTGTACACGGGGGCAGGGGGCTGGAACCATTTGTTCACTAATTCTTGAACTTTCTGAAGGCATCCATAAAAATCAGGGGTCTAGGTAAGGAATTGAGTACCTTGTTCAAAAAAGTAAAATCCTTCACCAAAGTCCTCTATTTCGACTCCTAAGGTGACCCTTACCATTCTCGTCTCTTTCCTGGGGATTAAACCACAACCAGTTAATTCTCGGATTGGCACCTTCAGGAGGTAGCGTAATCCGTTACGAGACAAACGGCACCCTCTCTGTGTCCAGAGTGTCCCACGGTCGGTCTCTGTACTCATTTCCGTCTGTCAAGTTATGTTGTTTTTGATGACACGAAAATAGAAATCACGTTTCCTTCATTTCTAAGTGACTCCAAACAATTCGACGAGACCACTCTTCTCCAACTACCAGTACTGGAAAGACTTTATGCTTCAGTAAATAGACTCTCTTTTTTTTTCGTTTACTGAAACAAGGGTCCAACAGCACCTTATAAACAACGGGTCCTACGTGTATCTATGTTCCTCTCCTAATAGGAGAGCACACTCCTATCTAAAAGGGGTAGACATTCTAAAGAAGGAAGAGATGGGCATAAATGTAGGGGTGGAAGGGAGAAGTTTGATCAACGATTAGAGAGATCTTTCTTCTTTAAGTCGGAAGAACGACTTACAGAAACCAGTCAAGTCCTAGATCTTCTGGGACAACAAGGTAAACGAGAGGTAGACCCCTCACCGTTTGTCACTACTGACGTTTGTTTACACACTGATTCCTACGTCCTTACGAGAACCGGAGCCACCCGTCCGTTCTAGGAATCGCGGTGCAAAGGTTACGTGACGTGTCACTTTCGTCCCCGTTAGAGGACGATCTCGACTCCAACACTATAACTTTTGCTACCACTCGGTGCGACTGTCATAAGGGTGTCCTCTCAGACTCGACCTACTCCCACTACACCCTCCAACAGATGGTGTCAGAGGGACCTTTGTATTTCAGTCAGCGGTGAAACAAAGTCGACTTTTGGGGTACCAAGGGTAAGGGAAGAGGGACGTCGGGAAAGGGACTCCCATTGGAGCCAAACCAGGGTTCCCGAGGAACGGCAGTTTACACACGAGGAACGGGTGTAGAATATGTCCACGACTACCTACTTTCACTCTTTCGAGTACAGAACTCGTTTGAGGCCCTCTACGACCCTTGTCCCTTCGGATCGCACGACGGCTGAAACCGTAACTGGTTTCTCAGTTTGTGCTGACTCACTGACTTGTTATCGTTGCTTTCTTGACCTCTCGTCCGAAGAACCTCGAGTTTGAGTAGTACGAGCAGGTAAATAGATTGGGAAACAAGATGACGGAATCCTCGCAGCTCTCTCTCTTAGGAGGAGAATATAAAGATAGGGCTCGTCCGATCTCGAGTGTCTCAACTAATCTTTCGGGGGAAGGGAGAGACCAACGGTAGATCTTAATGACGGTTACTCGCTCTGTCAGCTCCGAGTCTCAAGTCGAGAACCGAATTGGTTGGATCCTTCGTTCGCTCCGACCTAAAAAATCTTAGGGTTTGGAAGTCTCGACCTTCCCTACAATTTACCCCCGTTTTCGTCTACAGGTGTATTTCTCCATTAACAGTTTTACCACGCGAACTTTGTGATTTGAACCAACTCCTTTTAAAGGGTAAGTTTTCAAGCAAAAATTTTACACAATCCCCCTGAAAGGACCACCAGGTTACCAACCCTGAAGCGGAAGACTACGTGACCCGCATCCAAGTTAGGGACCGGTCCCCAATTCTAGGGTGTACGGTGTGTCGGTTTTTTGGTTTTGTATTTTACCCTCGTTATAACGTTTTTTTAAGTTATTTCCGAAATTTTTACCAGACGTAGTTTTTTTTAGAAAATTTTTATTTTTTATTTTATAAAAACCCCTTCCTTGAGTAGTATGTCTGAATAGACAAATCCTGTCTTTGTGATAAACACTCATCTTTGGTCCAGGTAACTAACAATGTGACTAAAAAGAAATTCTTAAATCTAATCCTGGTAGATTGTTGGTCTATTGTCTAAATGGGTGTTTACGTCCGAACATCTTTTTAAAATTATATCCTTTACTCATTTGAGTGAATAATTCACACACTAGAACCCGGTTACTGGTATAGAGAGTATTAGAACCAAAGGAGTAGACATGGTGTCTTTCTGCCCTGAAGTAATCCACTTCCTCAAACAAGTCTACCTATGTATTCCAAAAGGTGACTAAAGCGGACTATTTTGTAAAGGTTTACTACTGTTTAGAGACTGGTTTTAACAATAGGACCAAAGATGGGAATTGAAAGGTTGTGTCAGATCAATTAAGGACAAAAGAATAAGAAAAGGTGAACGACCAGGTTTGACAGACGTCAACCATGGGTGCCAAGGGTCTCGGACCTCTCAACTTTGACAAAGTAGATTTGTCCCTACTAGGACCGAGGTCCCTCACCTTCAGAAGAGATGGCGTTCAGACGCGTCATTCTTCTAAGAATGTAGTCCCGTCTCACACCTACTTCGTCCAAAATAGGAGAAATCTAACCACCTTTCTGGGTCTGAAACCTTAGTTGACCTGAACCAAACTTAGGATTGAGACGACATACACTGACCATTAGAGTTAATCAAGGAGTGGATTTCCACTACTATTGATTATGAGTAGAATGTCCCTAATAACCCACTCTTAATTTATTATACACGACACGAATCAACGAGTCAATACAGACTGAGAAACACTGGGGTACCTGACATCGGGTGGTCCAAGGAAACAGGTACCCCTAAGAGGTCCGTTCTTATGACCTCACCCAACGGTACGGGAGGAGTCCCCTAGAAGGGTTCGGTCCCTAGTTTGGTTCCAGAGGGTGTTGCACCCGTCTAAGAAATGGTAGACTCGGTGGTCCCTTTGGGTACTTATGACCTCACCCATCGGACAGGGAAGAGGTCCCCTAGAAGGACTGGGTCCTTATCTTGGTCCCAGAAGACGTAACATCCACCTAAGGAATGGTCGACTCGATGGTCCCTATCGATTTTATAACTCATACTACATCCAAAAGTTATTTACTATCGATGGTATCTGAATCGAGACTAGTTCCATCTTTCGTCTTCAAGGGTGGATGTAGAAATCCGTTTTACATCTACAAATTTCATCGGGACCTGAAAGGATTCTTAAATCCGATTTTATAGTAGGTTTCCGTAAAAATCAGTAACCATTTAACAGTGGTACAACGAAGACACTTGTAGGACGTTTGTTTACATTTTTCGTTGGAGTATTTTTGCAAATTTAAGATACTTGAATTCGTCTTTACAATGTAGACCATTTGTAAAATAAAAACTTTTAACTCTAATCTTATCGACTTGGACCATTCTTTAAATGGGTGTTTACAACTTATAGATATAATCCATATTTGCCTTTGGTCGACATCAAAAATTACGTCACTTACCTCGTTTCTTTACACGTTTGGTTAGGTTTACAAATATTTGGTTCCTAAGGAGATCCTGAGTCACGGGACTGAAATACAAAACAAAGAAAAATTTGTCTCTCAGTTCGAAACAAGTATGAACTTAATACATGAAACGTATTCAGTACGTTAAACTGAACTTGGGTGTCCTGACTTTTATTTTACTCGAGTCTGACATCTTCCTCCGACATTCGTTCGTTCCCGTAATTAGTCTCACTTTCTCCGTGGGGAATGACAATCGAGACAGGAAGAGGTCGGACGAGAACGGTCTAATAAGACCCAAGGAACACGAATTGAGTAGTTTCACCGTTTTTGTCCAATTTTAAAAGTAGTGTCTTTTCCGTAAACGGACTATTTGCTTGTAAACACGGATACGGGGCTCCTCCAACTGTTCGTTCGTTAAAAATTTTTAGTATTCACTCGCGTATGGGAACGGTGAACATTAGTGCTGTTTCGAATTCATTAAACCCGTACTCGTACACAAAAAAAAAAAATTCACGTTTTGTCCTAAATGACCAGCTCTTACAGACAGATTTGTTCGAGTAGGTATATCCACGAGAGTTGATGTCAAGTTTAAACAAATTATGTTTGTCCAAACCATTTGCTCGGTGTAAACAAGCAACTTACGAAACCTTGAAGTGTTTTATTTGGTTATGTACCGAAAATCTGAGCAAAACTGACTTCTCATCTGTCTCTTGGGGTGTCCCTCCAAACCTTTGACGGACGGGACCGTGGACCGAAGGTTCGTCATCAGTCCCTGGACGGGTAGAAGTGGTAGGGTGGGGATGTTTCGCCTATATTGTGACACGTGAGGAGAACACCCTGGACCATACCTAATGACAGGAACAGTGACAGTAAATAATAGAGTCTGTCTCCTCCGTCACTGAAGTAAAACACACAGGTCTCATCTAAGGTATAACACACATAAATCGAAGGTACTATTAAACACTCATAAAATTACACTTACAGACTTAATAACGACTCCTTATAGACCTGTCTGTGGTTCTCGTAGTCTACGGATCCAAAAGCGAAGTTGGAGGAGGTTGGGGTGAGGGTCCTGAGACGAAATATCTACTGGTATGTAATTTGACAATGGAACATTGACTCGCGATATCA
The DNA here is from genome assembly GCA_006410555.1 of Capra ibex. Classification (NCBI taxonomy): domain Eukaryota; kingdom Metazoa; phylum Chordata; class Mammalia; order Artiodactyla; family Bovidae; genus Capra; species Capra ibex. Next base: position 105,195,513 of record SJYO01020080.1, on the reverse strand, counting down.
GAGAGATTAAGAGTTGACGGTATCATTTCTTCCTTAATCGGATTCCTGTGAGGTAAGATTAAAAGACAGCGACAGTCACGATTGGTCTCGAGTATCTCGTTACGACACCCCCACCCCTTCTACCGAGGTGGTAACCATAATCTGGTCTTCGATGATAAAGGCAATTTCGGTGCAAATAAAGACCTTATCAACACCCTCTCTTACACGAGGTTTCTCTTCTCCTGAGTCACACCAAGTCCATACTGGCTGGTAGACCGGTCGGGCTGAGTCTCTGAAATTTAATCTCATGTCCAATCTCCATCCAACCCGTGAAAGGTATGTAACTCGATTTTTAGCGAACCCACGACACCTTTCTCTGTCTTACTCTCAATCTTTGTTTCCTAGGCTAACACTTTGGATCATGGATACAACTCTACAAGTTTATGTAAAAGAGGAAATTTTTTTAAGACCCCTTGACCTTACAAAACGACTAGACTAATAAACGTCAGTCAGGAATGTTTTTTATCTCCGTTAGGGTTTTTTCTCCCTAAGTAAAAACGTGTACAACTTTAATTACTTGCAATCGTATAAATCACTACGTTATCCGTTAATTTCTGAAAACCTCTTTATGTTCCTTCTTTTTGTATCATAATATATGAGTTTTAGTCAGAGTATCGTAAAATACTTTTACAACCGAATATAGGTCCTAGATTCCCACCCCCACCCATACCAAAGAAACATCGACTTCTTTCTCATCTTTTCTTAGACCAGATAAAGGAATTTTTATTTTCTGAAGTACTAAAAATGTCGCACTATTTACTTTACGAAAAGACTAAAAAATGGACGGCCGTCCTAGACCTCCTTTAAAAAGATCGTCCGATACGACAAAAGGACAGAAACCCTTGTACCACTGTGACCAAAACATCGTTTTGTCAGAAACGAATAATCCGTAAAGAAGTTTTAGGACTTATTCGTCGAGAAAGGTGTAAAAAACAAGGTGCACAATTTGTAAAGTGACGTTAAACTCGAAGTTAACACACACATACAACTATACTTTCTGACTTTCCCTTACGGATTCCTAAGAACTTCCAAAAAAGAAATTTTTAAATTAAGGATGCTAATACATAGTCTCGGAGATGCCTTCCACTAAGGCTAAATAATGTGTGTCGGTTTCATTTCGGGTAGTTAGAACTCGTCGCCCCAATCCCTCCCCTATAACTTCTTCTGTACTTTAAGCCACAAACTCATCTACTCTAAATTAAAAGCCTTTTGTAAAGTGAGTATTTTGCCTATCGTGGGGTCACAGTCGAGACTGGAGGTACTACAGTTACAGTAGCACCCTCGTATCGATTCTATTCGGAGTTTCATTTTGTTTCTTTGTAGCTTACAGTCGAGTTGTGGTAAAGAAGGGAATGTCAAACGTACTATATGTGTGTGTTTCGGAGAACCGTAAGGACACTTACCGAACAATGAACTGTTAAATCGAAAACCTCCCCCCTTTTCCTCTTTTTAGTAAAACGTAAAGGGTCTAAGACTCGTTCATGTCATACGACAACATTCTGAATTATAATAAATCCAGTCACAGGATTCCTGTCGAAAATAACAAGTACTACCAGTCGATCTGTAGGTTTCCTTGAGTCGTAATTAAATAGAAAGACATTGACGAAAATAAGACGAAGATTCAAATTCGTTTAAGTAAGTGTAAAAGTATGGTAAGACTACTCCTCCATAGACGACAAGACATGACGTCTATGTAAATCGTCTTATGTAAATGTGCTGAACACCAATCTCCAATATCGTGCCTATGTCTGTCGACTAGTACGTAAGAAGATGTTCGGACGGCCGTGGTCAATCCTAAGACTTTTTATCAGATCTTTACGATGCTGAGAAATTAAATGTTATCGAAATTTTCCAAACAAAAACAACAACGACAAACGATCGTTAAGATACTTTAGTTGTCAGATATTTTACGTAGGGCTCGGTCTATGTATGACATAACTTTCGAAAGAAGTTCTTCTTCTATACTGTCACAAGCAAGGTCGAATAAAAGAAGGAATCGTTTTTCCTGGCAAACTAAGAGTCTTCGTCTTCCTGGGTCAGTAACACGTCGTCGAGACGACTTGACATACTTTACGGAAGATGACGGACCAACGTCTTAAACCTCAAACGATTTGTCACAAATCACTAACCCGAGTAGAACGTAGTGGTCAACTACTGTAAAAAGAAACAAGGGAGGATGAGTCAACTTGGTTCTGAGACTCCGACTATACGTTACAGTGAATGTTGTAATTAGTCTATGGCGTAAATTCCACTCGACAGGGGACGGAGGAGGAAGGGGTCTCGAGCACACGACGTACGTCACGCAGAGACCGAAGACGCTCGGATTCTACCGTCCGTCCTAATCGGCACGAACACGACACACACGTACGACACATCTCTTAAGTAATGTGCAACGGATCATAAAGTCTACACTCATACATTTACGAGCCCTACGGTATAGTAGACCATCGCTTCTGAATAAAAACGGAGTAATGTCGGAATCGATAAAGTCGTAGTGGAAAGTCAAGGCTAAGTAAACGAAGACCTACAAACGAAAAGTAGTGTAAGTTTTATCTAAAAATGGAAAAAAAAAAAATTGTTTCGGTTTTTTTTTTTTTGGTTTGGGGATTTTTGTTTTTGTTGTTGATTTGAGACGATGGTCTACCACAGAGGGGAAAGAAGAACGTAAACGACAGAAAATTTATTACATACAACATAACAATTAATTACACTTATAGTTTAATTTGTGAACTTTGAATTGTACAAATAATACGTCCATCTTCCGTTCCACCTTAGATAAAAATTGAGACTACGTGAGGTGCCACACGTTCGTTGAACCAAGAACTTAAGCATAAAAGTCACGACCATAGTCACCAAACTAAAAGTCGTTTACACTGTCACCAGAAACGTCACCAGTCGAGGCCCGAAACTTGAGAGTCTCCTCCTTCCCCTTTTTTAAGTTGTGTGATGGAGGAACCAACGTCGGAGTCTCTTTGGAACCTACTCTTTGAACAAAAAAGTTTGGACAAAAGGACAACTATTTAAGTCAAGAGCACTAGTGTCATGTAAGTTCGACAAGACGCATACCAAAACACACACACACTGTTAACGTAGATTTTGAACTCTCGTTCTTCTGCCTCTTTAGTCAACCAGAGGTAGCGAAATGTATTTTTACCGACTCACAGAACAGTACGATCGTGACGTAATTCACTATGTTATGTCCATCCAACTTTAAACGTACAAAATATCTAAAAAAACCTCGGTACATCGTTCTTATAATCTAATTTTATACTGAAAATTTTGTTTTTAATTTATTCTGTCAACATTAACACTCCACCCCCATAAGTGAACCTACCGGAAAGGATAAGTCTAAGATATATTTATATATTGAAAATATTTGAAGATTCTACTGAGACGATATTTTCACTCTACTAAGGAAAATTTTTTAGTATATATACTATCCACACCGCGGTAGTCTGTTGTTTTCTTAAAAAACTTTTCAGACACCTAAGTCGAGGTACAATCAAACTTTGATTTTTATTTACCCAAAGACCTCTATTAAAGCTTGTCGCGTTTGTTCGAATTATTCTTTGTAAATTTTATGAATTTAAAATTCTTCGCCAGAAATTTGCACAAAATACTTTCTACTTTTATTTTTGAATCTACGAAGGTTTTAGTTAAAATTTACTATGTGTTCTTATTCAAGTAATAAATATATAGACAATAAACCTCTCTGTTCCTTAATATTAAAAATTTACCCCTTTATAATTTATATCTACTGAGACAATCTTCTTTCTCTCGAAGTGACTTATTTTCTCAGGGATCTTACCAAGTAACGTCTGGTATGTCGACACCAAGACATTCATGGTTTAAGACCGTGAAAAGTTTTAATAAAGTACCCAAGAAAGGAAACTCGAATTGAAGAGTTTATATAAAACCAAAGTTTAATTGAGACCCGGTCTTGAACAAAGGAATCATTGGTGTAGAATAAATTTTTACGTCATTGTCTATACGTTTTCTAACAGAATTCTTTTAGGTTTACAAAGTACTTTTAAAACGTCAAGAAAAGGAGAGAACCTCTCAGACTTGACCAAAATCTGCAAAAATTTACGCCAGAAGTTCGGAATTTTTAATTCGGTATTAAGACATGTATCTCTCTTTGGAACGTGTCATTCTCGAAAAAGAAAGGAGGAAACACGAGTCATGAAAGTTTTAATTCCAAAAAAGAAACATTGTACGAGGTCTTACGACCAGTTCCGAACACACGTTTCCACATCAAAGTAATAGTGCTCAAGTGGTCGCGGTGACTTTGTTTTCCTTAGAGTCTTTAAGAGTCTTAGTCTTTTACGAATACGAGAACAAGACGGACTAGGGAGGTAGCCATTGGAGACTCGATAGCCATCTCTGCCTGGGTTTGGACTCGGGTGGGGGTGTTATTCACGTATGACTCAGAGACACTCTTTCCAGAAACATCCACACAATCCTCCTTCTACGACGATTTGGGTTTTGGAGGGACTCGAAACGAGGTTGCACATCTTGCAACTCTACGTGTTGGTAGACACATTTATCAACGAAATAGGATCGTCAGACAGATTATAGGGTTTCGTGACAGACATTTTAGTTTGGAGATCACCTGATTTCTAAACAACAACAACAACAAACCTTCGGTTGAATTTATAGAACGAACCTCGAAAAGAGACCAAGTTAACATAATCTTGTACTAAGTCTAATGTCACTAAAGCAAGACACCCGAACGGTACTTTATAAGAAGGACATTGTGGAAAAAAAGGGGAGGAAAAAAAAAAAAAAAAACGACAAACCCTCGGTAAAAGGACGAACGGACACTGAATTTTACTGATTCATGTAAAACGTATATCGTAGTTAGTCTTCTAACATTTGACTTCCCTTTACAGTCTCGGGACTAAGGTATAACGGATAAATAAAATCGTAGTCATCGTAATTGTCAACGTCATCCTGATCCGATTAACAGTAAACGAGAACTCTGTTATTACTCGGACCGTAAACATTAATTTTGTGATAACGACAAGTCTTTCTAATGTTGAGTTACAGAAGATAAAACTATCCGACCATGTTTAATTAGTAAAACTTTGGTAAACTTAGAATTAGTGTTCTAATCTACCTAAGTTACCTTAACAAAATGGGAGGTTAACTTACGACCTCTCTAAGTTGTCACATGACGAAGAGACATTTTACAGCTAGGAAAACAAAAATTGAGTTCGTACCAACGCAGTAGAACATCTAAAAGTATGGAGTACTAAAAAAAAAAGACCGTAAAAAGTAATAAAACGAGAACCAGAGAGGATTTTCTTAAACTTTGTGTTCAGTTCCTCGAACTTTCGGTTGATTCTGACCACCCTTCATACAACATAGTAACAGTAACATTATTTATCTTGTCACTTACCTTCTTATTAATAATAAATAATGAAACACACAAAACGGAATTACGAAACGGAAGTATAAAGTGTCTTTACAAATGGTCTGTGTTTCGAAAAGATTTGAATGGGTAAATGTTAATAGTAACCTAAAAGATTTAATCGGTTTTTGTGAAGGACGGTTAACATCTCTTAGCGTGAATAAGGGCGAGTAACAACTTTTCCGCCACGAAGTGGGTAAATGTGAAAAACCGGTTCCACAAATGCGACCCGTCCGGTTCCGTCCACGCTGTCTTTCTTACACGTTTGTTGACGAACCGAGAATGGTTTTGCTTTACCTACTTAGACACTCAAAAATGGACTTACTAAACCTCAGATGTTAAGAGTTTAGAATACTATTATTGTTCTAAACTATTAATAATAATATTTTATTATATAGTAATAATAGTTTATTATTATTATATTAATAATAGTAAAATCTCTTATCCTAAAAAAAGGGTTCGGAATTGAACCACTCTTATGGTTCTAACGTAGAGAACGATGATCTCACTACAACTAAATCCAGTTACTAAAGGTACCTAAGGGGGGTATCTCCCAGACTCATGGTCTGGTGTAGAATCCCGACCAACTATACCCCTCTACTTAGAACTTTTACTAGATTGTGAAAAGAAAAACTATGTACTACGGAAACTCAAGAACCATGGTATACCAAGTGAGATCGTCGAGGGAAGGTACCCTTTACGATAGGAAGTGTCGAAAAAACCATTAATTTGTAAGTTGTGTGTATGACTCATGGATGATGGATGGTCAGTATAACGTCTCCGATCTTTGTCTCATTGCTTGTTCTCTCTAGTCCCGGACGGAGAGTGTCTGGGTGGGGATCACACCACCTCCCCACTCCCCGGTCCTCACGTTTTTATTTATACATTTGTTTATTAATATCTTCTGTTCACGTTCATTCTTTCTCTTCTATTTCAAAATTTTTCACTCCCATAGAAAAACCCTCCTCTTCTCGGTGAACTCTTCCCAACCGGTCCGTTTCGTAACATCCTCCACCATAAATCCACCTCTGGATCTACCATTCTACCTAGGTCTGTCCACTTCTATACTACCTCTCGTAATGGTCCGTCTCTCGACAAGTACGAGTCTGGTGTTTGAAAGGAAAGATTACTTTCCTCAGTCCAGACTCTGAAGTACCCAACTCGGACCGAATCCATTCGACGGGGACGTCACTCTGTCACCGGGTCTGAGGGTTTAAGGGTCTTGAACCACGGTAGTCTCCGTAACGGAAACTGGGTCGGAGTGGGGTCGTGACGAGGTTTCTACGTCACTTCGAGACTTGTAACGTCAGGATCCACCACCACTTTAAGTCCGTGTCCAAGTCAAATTGGGTTCTTTAGGTGTTTTCTTTCCTTAGGACCTCGTTCCTTTAAAGACCCTTCGGAGAACGAAACAAAAAGAATTCTTGAGGTCTTGAAACTGAGTACCGTTTTGTGATTCTCTCGGTGAAGGAAATTAAAAAAAAAAGTTTCCGTTCTTCACCTTCCCAGACAGGGTAGAACGGTCATTTAACGGAAACAGGAGATTGCGGAGTTTACGAAGTCAAAGACGTCTTGAGAAACGGACAAACAACCACCGAAAGATTTCTGAAACGACGAACCTGACTAGAAAGAGATAAACTTATTTATTACGATTCCTTTAAGAAGTCTTGGTCTTTAGAAAACACGGAAAATCCAAACAGACGATTTCTTCGAGGTTCTTGTTTCCCTATCCAAACGAGACGTTCAATCTTTGTTCCGAGAAGGTTCAGAAGACTTACAAGGTTTTCGGGGAAGATTTGAACTAAGTGTTAAATAACCCGAAACGAATAGTCTTCAATCTTCACCGGACTGAGTCAGGTGAAACAAACTTAAACTGGTCGGTACTTTGTAAGGTGACGTAACTTCTTACAAGATCGGAAAACCTCATCTGATAACAAGCAGTCACCCCCATCCCCATTCACCCTCCCCCGAAGTGGTTCAGTCAAGTAAAGAAGTTTACAAACAACTCGTAGAGGATACACTGTCTGGTGACGGTGGGTTTGTCTTACCTTTACACTGTATTTTGAGGGATGCTTCGAGTACAGGTCCAAACACGTGTTTCGATCCCGTAACATACCTGTCCATGTTAACATGCAGGAGAGACAAAGTCTTTCTTTGCTTACCGTACGATAAGAGAATCACCGGAAAATATGACAAAGGACCTCCAGTCGGAAGTGAAACCCCCGTAACGTTGACTACCGTTCCTACCAAGAAGGGGTCCTGAGACACAGAATAGGAGCCAGTGGAAGGGTTTTACAGAACCGAGGATTATTCGGTGGCATACAGACCGACGGGACTCGGTTCGACCAGACGGACGGAACGGTCCACTGGAGGTATTCCCGACGGTGAGAAAGCGTAAGTACTCGTCTACAATTCAACTCTTCGGGAATTTACGTTTTTTTAACTTAAACACTACGTCCGTTCTACGAAGACGAAAAAAAAAATGGAAGGGACTGTCCAGTACCCCCCAGAGGCACTTCGGGACAAGACGAAGACACCCTTCGTCCATTTAGTTTCTGGTCAACGGTTTCGGGAATAGAAACAATCCACTCGGGTCGTACTGTGACGGTACCGGGTTTGTAGAGTAACTGGTCTTTTACCGAGAAAACTAGAACACTAAACAAAACGTAGAAAAGGAAATTACCAAAAGAACGAAGACGTCGACGAGATCAAGTCCCAAGCTCTGATCGCAAACACAGATGTCAGTGATATAAACCGGATACCTCCTTCAAACAAAAGACCAAGTTAAAACAAAAAGTTTACGGTCGTATTTATAAAAAAAAAAGACACAAGTATTTTTCGACACTTCAGAAAGTACTAAAAGAAATATACTAATTTATTTGGAGAAGGAATGGGACACCAGTAACGACGGTTTATCTAAAAAACTTTAAGGAAAAAAAAAAAAAACGGACGACTTTAGAAGATGGGACAGACTCCGGAACGAGATTAATTCCGGAGTGCCAGGACGGGTAGAAGGGGTCACGGCTCGTACTGCACCACAGGGACGGGGCTCCCGGAATGTTCGGTCACTCTGCTCTTTTGTTTTCGGTGGTCGACTCTTACACCAATTTAGGGTCTTCCCGTCACGGGAACATTAAAAAAAGGGGGAAAAGAGAACAAAGAACTCGACACCTTCCCTTCATCCCCTGGACATCATCCCTTTGTCTCCCCAATGTGACTTTCTAATCTTTTACATTCCATAACCCCTTTACTACACTTTCGCTCACCCTACCGGTAGACACCCCGTTTCCCTCCTCTACCTTCCTGACGCCTGGCTCTCCCGTCGTTCCTCCACCCCTCCCCCACGTCCTTTAGTCCCTCTCCCTTGTTTCACTCGTCAGTCCTCCGTCCGACGACACGGCGTGGGACTTCGACCCCAACGGCCCGTGTCCTCTTTCTCATCCTCCCCAACGTTCCTCATTTTTCTCCGACCCTCTCGGGGACTCTACGTCCGACACATACCCGACCCACGAGGGTACAAGACAGACCGAAGTCAGTACTGCAACCGGAACCCCGAGGTGACAGGGTGACTCCGACACTGTTTCTCGGATGTCTAACCGGAACGATTCCCACTAAATAGGGTCCTAGATCCTTCAGAGACAGGGTTCCGAAGATAAAAGTACGACCCTGGTGGAGATGGGGACGGCGACAGTGAACTGACCTAGACCTGATTTAAGATTTACCCGTCTAAAAATGTAAACAACATTGGTTAACGAAAAGTAAAAGGTGTTTCGAGTCGGACCTCTATCTGGATATTATACACAAAATCCACCGAAGGGACCATCGAGTCTACCATTTCTTAGACGGACTTTACACCCTCTGAGTTGAAACTTGGAAACCCAGTCCTTCTAGGGGACCTCTTCCCTTTCCGATGGGTGAGGTCCTAAGAACGGACCTCTTAAGGTACCGGTATCTACGTACCTTTTAAAATCTTTGAGAAAACGGGTTTCAGTACAACGGGAGTCGTCCGTACGTCGAGTCGAAAACTTCGAGCGTTTCGGACAGAAAGGGACGAGAAGTGGGCGGATAGGTGCGGGACGAGACTCACGGGTAATTCGGTAGGCGTCACCTCTAAGACGAACAAACTCGAGGTACCAGAGGTCTTCGTGACGGGGACCGACCGTGTGGTCGCGTATCACGACGGTTGTGGGACATGAAGAACGAGTCGAGAATACCCTTGTGCTTGGGGTCTGAAATCAGTGACACCCTTACCATCCAAGTGAAATAAGCCAGCATAACTCTCTTGATACCGGGTCTCTTTAACACGGAAGAGATCCAGTGAGTCTCTCAATTCACCGGAGTGAATTGAGGATCAGGTCACGAGAAAGACGATTTAGTTCTGCGAAAATCCAGTGTACCCTTCGGGCGAAGATTTGGTCGCCAACCGTCTGAAAAAGACATTTCCCGGTCTATCATTCATAAAATCGAGACATTCACCTCCGTTTTGACTCCTACAATAGACGTATAAATATATTGCTGTTTCTTTTGTTACAAAGTGTTTGACAACTACTTTAATTTTTATATGATTATATATTATACTTAATATATATTACATACATGACAGTATCTATGTCTTTACTTACCGATACCGACACAGGGTTATTTTAAAGTGAATACCCGTTACTTTAAACTAAAAGTACATTGAAAAGTACAGTACTTTATAACAAAAAGAAAAAAAAAAAAAAAGTTAGTAAATTTCTACAACTTTGGTAGGAATCGAACATCTAATATGTGTTTGTCAACCGTCCACTTTAACCGGACATCCTATGTCAAAACACCTGAGTGAAAGATTCAGTTTTCGACGTTTGACCCCCGGGTGACCAGTCAGGTTGGATGTATACACGAAACAAACTGAAGATTGTTATCAAAATTAACTTAGGTAACGGTTGAAACAAAAGACAAAAAACTTGATATAATGAGAAAAAGGAAGAGTAATATTTGCATTATATATGAATGAAACTTCATTAAACCTTACAATGGTCAAACTGCACGTAAGAAAGTCGGGAAATAGATACGGGTGACTAAAAAAATTATCGACTCTATTATAAAAATATTCGTTAAAGTATAGAAAAATAAATGAATGATATGACTTTCGTAACGTATAGTGAAATTTCAGAAAGTAATTGTATTAGAAAATTTTGAAATAATACTTTTAAAATTTGTACACATGTTATACCTTTTTGATGAAGTTACTTTAGGACATATCAATACCAAGTCAAAGTTGTTAAGAGTTATTGACCGGTTAGAACAAAGTACATTTAGGAGTAGACACAATAAAATTTCGTTTAGGGTCTAGTGTAACGAAATAGAGATTTTGAAAATCAAGTCAAGTCAAGTCAGCGAGTCAGTACAGGCTGAGAAACGCTGGGGGTACTTAGCGTCGTGCGGTCCGGAGGGACAGATAGTGGTTGAGGCCCTCAAGTGAGTTTGAGTACAGGTAGCTCAACCACTACGGTAGGTCGGTGGAGTAGGAGACAGCAGGGAAAGAGGAGGACGAGGGTTAGGGAGGGTCGTAGTCCCAGAAAAGGTTACTCAGTTAAGAAGCGTACTCCATCGGTTTCAAAACCTCAAAGTCGAAATCGTAGTCAGGAAGGTTTCTTTAGGGTCTTGACTAGAGGAAATCCTACCTGACCAACCTAGAGGAATGTCAGGTTCCCTGAGAGTTCTCAGAAGAGGTTGTGGTGTCAAGTTTTCGTAGTTCAGAAGTCGCGAGTCGAAAGAAGTGTCAGGTTGAGAGTGTAGGTATGTACTGGTGATCTTTTTGATATCGGAACTGATCTGCCTGGAAACAACCGCTTCATTACAGAGACGAAAAGTTATACGATAGATCCAACCAGCATTGAAAGGAAGGTTCCTCATTCACAGAAAATTAAAGTACTGACGTTAGTGGTAGACGTCACTAAACCTCGGGGTTTTTAATTCAGACTGTGACAAAGCGGTAGATAGTCATACTCAGAGATTTTCTATTTCTATACTTCTCTCTTCTTAAAAAATTTCCTTTATTTACAATTTCATAAATCCATATCTTCTCTTATTATAAACGTTGAATGTTTACTTAGTTCTTTTTTTTATCTATTTTTCCATCTATATCCACACCATATATATCCCCAAAAACCATGACGAGATCATTCAGAAGGTATTGAAACTTTGTCAAGATCTATTTTTCCAAAATTTTACACCTTATGACTTTTTAATGTACTTTTTACAGTTGACCAATTTTTCTTTTTATTGGTGTCATAGTAATAGTATAGTTGTTTATTGTTATTAAGAAATAATTATAGTGTCAGTCGTAAGTTTAGACAGGTCAATCCAGTAAAAATTTTTTCACAAGTTTCGTGTTAAGGTTTATTCCAAGTATGACGTCAATTATAAAGGAATTTAAAATAAATTAGTTATCCAAAGGAAGGGAGAGAAGGACAGTAGGAACGATAGTAGTATTTTAAAAACAACTTCTTTGTTAAACAGACTGAGTATCAAAGGGTGTCAGTCTTTAAACTCTAACGTAAGGAAGTACGACAAAATGTACAAGGAGACAGAGTCTCCAAAAGACATTTAATCTCGATTTCCGAACTAGTCTATGTGTAAGTAAAAGAAAAAAATTGCACCAGTTGTAAAATATATAAAATATATTGGACTAAACCCGAGGTAACCTTTTGAGACGTCTAGACCGCAAGAGTAGACTGTTGTTACTCACACCCCGACCCCTCACTGTGAAGGTAAGGGGTGAATCCACCCTGTACTTACTGGGAGATCCGAGGTCAAGGATGATGAAGGACGGACCGAGGGTCCCCACCCTTCGACGGTGGGGTCAGATGTGGGGTGGAGACGTTCTTGAAACCATCTGAAGAGTTGTACTGTAGTGTTCTCCGGAAAGTCTTTACACCGCCCCTAATATCTTCTAAACCTGTCTCTGAAAGAATTTTACGAACTTCCCTTTCTCTATTCGTCAATATCTTCTCCTTTGGTTCACTGTCTTGTGCCACTCACGGGTCCTACTCCCCTTCTCTCTTTATTTTGTTATTTAATTGTCTCATGTCCTTCTTACCCTCCGCCTCACTGAGGATTACTAAGGATTGGGTACCACCTTTTGTTTCCTTCGTTCACCCAAATACTCTGTACGAAATCTGAAAAATATATACTACTCTTATACCTTTTGAATTTTTTCTCTCTCTTCTCCCCGCCATTTAACCGGTTCTTAGAATTTAGTCTTTCGAGTTTGTCCGTGAGCATCGTATTATCTTTAGTACGCCCCTAATTTTTTTTTCTCCATCTTTTGTTCCTTTTGAAGGATGTTTTCCGGTGATCTTTTCCTAGTCCTCGGTACGACCCCTCTACAACTTCTTGATGATTATCGTCTTTAAATTCTGAATTTTCAGAATCCTATAAAAAAAGAATAAACGATTACGTGACTTTACTTTTCATAATATTCCTATATTTTTATATAGTATCAACAAAACTTTCCTTATTTAGAAATATCTTTTCTTACTTATAAAATTGTTTAACCCTGTAAGAACCTTTAAAGGTCTATCAAGGGGTATGAGTCTTCTTACTAATTCTCTCTCTTATACATTGACCAATACTCCTTCCCACCTTTTAAAACTTCCTGTCCTACTAATACATTCAAAATCCGACGTCACAAATTTTGACAACGACACTATAAAATCAATAATTATTGTTAAACCCCCTTTAGATGAGTGAAGACCTCTTTGTAAACCGGGATTACTCTTTCTTTACGGTGACAAACACTTAAGCGTTCACCTACATTCCTCGGTAAGTGAACGATTCGGAGAATCCTTTCGGTCTCGACTAAAGTTGGAATTGTTCGACAACTGTTCCATGGTGTCCCTTGTACAATCGTCGTATCTTTCACCCGACATGTCAGTCTGGACATAAATTTAGGGAAATACAGTGAGTCGTACACTGGGACCCTCGAATGGGTATCTTTAAAAGATCCCGAATTTTCAACGAAATGGGTACCCTTGATCCTAAGAATGACGAACCTATCATCTTTGAATCTTAAGACTTATGAACTGAAGGTCGTGGTTGTTGGTATTACGTCTACGAAGTGTGTAAAATAGGGTAAATTGATATTTTTTCGGGACACTCCATTCACATTATAATTTTAGTCGGGATAAAATGTCTACTCGTTCGACTCCGAGTCCCTCCAATTCATCGAACGGACTTCAGTCACTCATCGGAACATTCACTGTTTCGATCCGAAATTTGGGTCCGTCCGTCTTAGGTTTCCCGTTTGACGGGACGACACGGTGGGAGGGTGGAAGGTCAGCGTCGTCCCGTCGTACCTCTCGTTATTATGGAGTATGACCGTGAAGGGTTGGACTCCAAGGATTAGGGGTACGGATCAAAAGGGTTTCCGAGTTACCTTTGTGTATTTCAACGCTAGTCTGGTCTCTAAAGAAATCAAACCTTAGGTACTAATTGTTACCCAAGCGAGTCCAAAACCAACTTCGAGCCTACCCGTTACTGTATGTGTTTTTGTACGGTCCCAACAACAAAAAAATTCACCCTTCTACTTAGCAATCAATTATTTACGTTAAATCACCTTATCGAGAAAAACTTGCACTGGGTGTCTCTTTATTATTTCCTGCGAACCGAAACTCCTTCAATCCTTAACGATCACATGTACACACACGTACAACGGGTTGGATAGCCGGAAGTTTTGGGACAGAAATAAAAATTTAATGTACTACGAAATTAAACTGAAATTCAGTCATATAAAGAGGAACTAATAATTTTACAAAATGGTTGAAACATATATTTTAACCTAAGATGAAATAAGGAGTCTTAGTAGTGTTAGAAAAAACAAAAATGTAACCCTCACTGAAAATTTTTTAAAATAACCTCATATCAACTAAATGTTACAACACAATCAAAGTCCCCATGTCGTTTCGTTAAATCAATATGTATATGTATATAAGTAAGAAAAAGGTTAAGAAAAGAGAATATCAATAGTGTCTTATAACTCAGAGACACGATATGTTCTCCAGGGAACAACGAATAGACAGAATGTCATTACACACATATAAGTAGGGTTCGAGGACTAAATAGGGACGGCGGGGGTGGGGGTGCAAACGGGAAACCATTGGTATCCAAACAAAAGGCATTCTTACAAGTGTTAGAATTTTGCACTAGTCCTTGATCCTACGTCTCGCGACATAAGGTTTGATTTTTGTCCTACAATTCAGTACTTTTCTTGTCTGAATAGAAAAATTTGACATTGGACCCTTACGTAGAAAAGTTTTCTTTTAAATTTTTTATTCTGAGTATGGTGGTTTTACGTCTCTTCCACCTACCAAAACATCTTTTGTTCGTTTGTTTTGGAGATGTTATATCGATTGATCCGACAATCGAGGAGGTATTCCGCTCAAACACCGTCCGGAGTCATTTATGAAAAAGTTACTCGTCAGGGACTTAGAAACCCACTTTCCAGATCGTATCGTCCGTCAGTCTCGCGAAATAAAGTCCTCCTCCGGACCCAGAAAACGCGCTTGATCAAAAGTGTCGTGCAACCCTTTTAGACAGATCTATAGAGGACAGTCAGTACCCTTTCGCGTCCACTGTGAGCTAAGGACTCTCAAATTTACTTTTGACGTCAACTGAATGAGACTTTGGACGGTGAGAATTTGCCCGTCCCCAACCTACGACAGACCCTAGACCTACGCCTTGGACCCCTGGGTAGACGTTTGGGTCCGGACCAAGACCATGCCTGATCCAAAACACCGGCATCTGGGGATTCACCAACGGGAACCCCGCCCAAGACCCTAGAGGGCTCTCCTCTCTCCGACTCCCGCGTCGGGGGAACCACCGTAGACCCCGGCAGCACCCGCGGGGGAGGAGAGGGGCAGCGCGGGTCCAACCCAAACCCCAAAACGCCCCGGCTCCACACACAGGGGGGCGGCGGGGAGGTGCAGGGCCGGGACGGGGACAGGAGGGCTCCGGACCAGGACCCGTGCGAGCAACCACGGGGCCTCAGGCCGGGCGCCGACTCCGGCTCCTCGGGAGAAGGGACGGCCCACCGCAGGGGTTGGGCCGCGGCCCCCGCCCGGCCCGGCCGGCTCGGCTCGGCGGCCGCAGGTAAAAGACCCGCCACGACGCTCTGCGGCGCCGGACTGAGCGCCCAGGCCTTCGCGGTACCTGGGGGCCCCTTGCGCGAGCGCCCCGTCGCCGGCTCGGGACATTCACGGTCGTGTCCCCGGCACACGCCCCGCCTGCCCGCTCCGCTCCGGCCGGGCTGGGGACGATAGGGCCCTTCCTCTGAGTTTTGGGCCGGCCCCCTGCGAGCGCGCCCCGACCCTCGAGGCGCCTGAGGCCTCTCGGCTCCACAACGCCCCTGGGCCGCGGGCGTCCACGGGCCTGCGGGCCCGGGCGCGGGACCCTCAGCCCCAGGTCGGTGCCTCAGCCCGTGCAACGCGGCGTCGGCACCGGGTAGACGTTCCGATACGACTTCCCGCCCCCAGGCCCCTGGTTGCGCGTGGGTTCCCGCCCCCTGCACTGCCCGAGGCCAGGTCGTCAGAGCCTTGCCGCGACTGTCAGCGTAGAGGGGAGGGAGCCTGGCGCTTAACCTGGGGGCAGGACTGGGTAGGCCTTGGACTCCTAAAGGAACCAACTTGTGGTTTCGGGGACCTTAACTTACCCTTCACGTTTCCGTCCCGGGACGGGGGTCCCGAAACGTTAGAGTCGGAGGATGAAGCCGTCATCAATCCAGAGGTGACAACCATGTTGTACTGGCGGGCGACAATCGGTGAAAAACGTCCTATATAATATTTAGTGGACTCCAAAATCAGACAGACGCCACGGTGAAATATTGAGGAGAGGATATCCATTCACTGATTAAGGTAAGACCTGAAACCGGGTTTAATTTATAGAGAAGATTCCTAGGTATTACCTACTATGCATAAAACCACGGAATCTGTATAAAATTTCCAATCTTTGAAAAGAGGATTAATACTTCGAGTTGCTGAGCCAGTCCAAGAGTACCAATTTTTCGTATCCTCCTAATCCAAGCGCCAAAGACTCTTTGAAGATCACTCCATGATAGAGACTCCCATCACAAAAAGATCGTTCTTAACTCTGGGTAATCTCCTAACACTTTAGTTAAATCACCCAACGATGGTCTAAAAAAAACCTTCTATATCTTATATATTACGTTATATTTTTTCTTATCTTTTATAGTCCCACGTAACATATATTATTCTCATTCGCAACAAAAGTCCGAAACCTGAAAGGCAAATACATTATACTAAAAAATTTTACCACCCAGTGACAGTTTTTTCAAAAATTTGGGACTAAATGTCCAATTATTGGGTCCTAAACCTTAGACCCCACTTGGACACAAATTCAGGGTCCAGATTGTAGCCGATCGAGACACTGGAACTTGTCTAAGACACTGGAAAGTCTCGGAGAAAACTGCATCGACATTTTACCCCCCTACAGAGGATACAAAACTCCTGACATACTTAGTGGATACAGTAAACGAAACGGGTCACGACTTGACTGTCATCCACAAGTCAGGTGTACGATTACCTTCAGTGAAAAGAAAGACTAAGCAAGCCAGGACCGTGGATCAGTACTCTGTAATAAGAAAAACAAAATGAAGAAAAATCTAGATCTACACCTCCTTTACCTCCTGAGTCTTGGTTCCTAAAGGTTCACTAAAGAAGGCTTCGAGTTCTGTGATTGAGACAATTTCGACCAGACAAGATTGACTCCATTAGCTTAAATGTAGAAAACAAGAGATGAACTTTATCCGTTACAAAAAAAAAGTCCCGGATTTGGCGAGGGTTCCTCGAATACGAAACACCGGTCGTTAGGTGGTCCAAACCCCTAATGTTTCACTGTTACTGTAAATCCGTTCGACAATAATTCCTCTGCACTACACACTCCACGGACCACTACTTCCCCCCTTACTTTCGGAAGATCAAGGTCAAGACGGTCACTGACAACACTCTCGAAGACACTCAGAACAGAAGACCGAAGAAGTCCGGCCTTCCTGGGTGTCTGCAGTGGTTCCGGGTCTCTCAAATTTACTGAGAAGTCCCTCTGGGTCACCCGACCCAACACCGTCCGGACCTCGCACGTAGCGTTAACGAGTAAGTACGTCAGTCGAAGACCCGGACGATGTCCCCCTTGTGACACGATCCGCGACTCCTATGTGTGCACTTCTCAGGTGGGGGTCCTGCGTGTGACGTGGCTGTCCACAACTGTCGGGTCGTGTGATTCGAGGTGGAAACTCCGGATCTGTCTCGGGGTCTACTGCCACTATTGTTGAGGGTAACTAGTTCGCGAAAACACACACTCACGTTCCGTCACACAATTTACGAAATTCACGACACAAAAATGAGGAGTGTGATGGAGACGCTTCATTCTTTCATATTTACACTTCCTAACTTTCCACTTTTACGTCCGTCCAGTACCTCCTGAAACGGAGAGTCTGGTGTAAATACTACGTGTAAGCCATACGTCTCGTGTCCCTATCCTGGTGCTTCAAGTTCCATCTCACGAACGGGAGGTCCTCGAACTTTGGAGTTGAGGTCTCTCCGGCTCAGTTCTCGTGTCACGGACGGTCATCGGGGGCAGAGGAGGCGGATGAAGACGTCGTCAGCCTCACCTGGGTCTTCTCTGGCCCCATCAACTACATAGTGTCAAGACCGGGAGTCACGTTCAAAAAAACAAAAACAAAAAAGTTTAAATTGCATGAAAAGGTAGGTAGACACCTTTGACTACGAAAGTTAAATATTTGTTATCATTCCGGTCGAGACTTAAGTAAATAAGTAAGTTGTTTACAAATAACTCGAGAATAAACCCATAAATTCCGTGAATAAACCCATAAATTCTGGTTTGTATAATGAGACAAAAATGTCAGTACTATTACCAGTACAAGTAAGAGAATCACTCCTTAATAACAAGTTGACAATCTTAAAAAGACAATGGTACGGTCTTATAGTCGAAGGTTCCTACAACCTCTAACTGAACATTTATCCTATGGTTGACCTACTTATCCTTTGTGCAAAAAATTTTTAGATGTCTTTCCTCAAAGCAAAGTTAAAACTAAAACGGCAGTGGTAGTGGAAATAGTCGTCTCTTTTTTCGTAAAACCGTTCCCGCGAGGGGGACTGAACTTTACGAGAAGAGAAAATCGAACATCCGGTGTGTTCTGTGACTTAGAAGTTTTCATTTCGTTAAATTCTCTACGAAATTAAATGTTCCAAGTTTCAATCTTCATCGAGGTCACTAACGGGATTCATTGTCTTTAGTCTAACATTCGGACCTTACGATGAACATTATTTGAATTCGAGGTTTACCTTGTTTACTCTACAACTCACACTCATACGAAACGTTTGAAGATCCTCAAGATATTTACAGTGTCGTTTATAAATAGCTCATGGATGAAACTTTAGTCTTCTTTTCCGTCCCGTCTTTGGTCTCTGTCCCTCTGGTTAATCTTCCCGTGGTGTTAGGTGGTTCCTTTTCCGTCCCACCCCCCTTGAACCCCTTCCGGCCTTTGCCTACTATCGTCGCTTTACCCTTTCCTTGCCTGCGTTTCCCTTTTTGACTGGGTTAGACTGTAGACTCATCTCTTTTTTGTCGATTTCGACTGTGACCCTAAAGGTCTCGTCACCATGGGTACTTCTGTTGAACCTCTTCCCACTCCCTGACGTAAAAGCTCCCCGACTCAAACTTCACAACTTCACACTGCACACTACAGGGGGTCTGTTAGTCACGAAAACGTGGGGTGTCCCTCCGATCCCGATCAAATCTTAGTGACTATATTTTTTTCAATTCTCTACTCTCTTGTTTAAAAGGTCACTTTTTGGCATCTCTCCGTTTCGAACTCCTACCTCGGAAGACTCTCCTGGATCGTTTTTCAGACTGTTCTCTCGTTCCTTCTTACTCTCTTGTCCCGAGACCTTCGGTCGTCATCTCCCAAAGGGTCTCCTCTCTCCCACGTCGCAATCCGAAGACGAATCAGCGAAGTCAGTGTTAAGGGTCCGTTCTCATGATCTCAGGCAACGGTACGGGAGGAGTTCCCCTAGAAGGGGTGAGTCCCTCACTAGGGCCCAGAGGACGTAACGTCCGTCTAAGAAATGGTGAACCGGTGGTCCCTTCGGGTCTACTTGGTCTGTCCCCTATACTCCGGATTCTGCCGGTAACCTAACTGTTCACGATTTAGGGATTAATCAACAAAAGGAAACATTGTACGATAGTGGACGTCTTACCTATAGTTCACCAAGGTAAAGGTTTTTTTTTTACACATCAAACGTGTTTATTTCTTAGTGACGTTTTTAAAATAGGATTGTTCGGGGTTTTGTGTGAAGACTAATGATTTTAAAGTTCTACAATTTACACCAAAACTGTCAACAGCAGGAGAAATAAGACAACAGCTGTCTCCTGGTTTCTTATAGGCAACTATCTTTCAAGAATTTTTGATGTAAAGACGACTACATTTCCAAAGATTGTCATTAGTCTAAACATAAAACGGACAACGGTATGCTGACAACATACTGTCCCCTCTCTCTCTCTCTCTCACCCACACACACACACACACGTACACGCGTGCGCGTGCACACACACACATACATAAAGTACCCGTATACTCGAATCATGTTACCTTACTCTACCGACCCCAGTCTATTTAGATCAAAGTGTTGGATCGACCCGGTAAAAGGTCCCAACACTGAAGTCTTTTCAATGAGAGATTCGGATTGAAAAAGGTAGGTATTGAGTTTATCCTAACAAAACCTCTAACTCATTATATATTGAACCAGTCCTAGGTACGGTATCATCCGTTAATTATTTACGATTAAGGTAAGGGGAATGTTAAAAAATCTATATACATAAAAACAGATTATAGACAGATATGGATTTCCGAATAAAAATACTGAATAAAATCGTACAAGTAAAACAGTACCGTGTACGTATGGAAGGTACTATCGATCAGATAGGACACTCTCAAGTTTACTGGACGTTAAATCATACCTATTCTTAGATGGACCCTTCCTCAAGGGACGACCAGGTCACCAATTCTGAAGTGGAAGGTCTCGTCCACCACACCCAAGCTAGTCACCATCCTCTCTATTCTAGGGTGTGTGGAGTACCGGTTTTGTGGTCTTGTGCTTTGTCTTCTTTATAATATTATTTATGTTATTTCTGAAATTTTTATCAGGTGCAATTTTTTTTTACAGAAAAACATTTTCTAATGTGGACTCCCTAATTGATTTTACATCTAAGAGCCCAGGAATCGTGTCTCTGAGTTTAAGTCATTTAAAGTCCGTCTGAGGACTCTTAGAAGTAAAATTTGTTCGTGACGTCACTACTGCTAATCGTTTACGGTCAAAAATCCTTCGTCTCTTTCCTCTATTTGGACTCTGAACTATCCAACTAAATTTTACGTATTTCTGCACGGACATGAGTTTTCAAAACACAATAAGTACAAATGCTTAATAAGACATTACTCTATCTTCTGTGTGCCTAGGGTCTATCACTTCCTTACCATCAGAATAGTGTGGGTGACAGCGGTAGACGCCACATCGGTGTCGTCACGACCCACTGTGTCGGGAGTATAGTTGAAGAAAAGGACACCTCATTCACCATTGTGGGACAAGGATACGGGTCTCAAACGTTTTGGTCACGTTGAAATTCACAACAATGGTTATTACATAAATTACCGTCATTGTCACGTGTTCGTGTGGTGATTTTATCAAACTACGTAGACAGACAGACTGAGACGGAAGACCAGCTGTTTGTAGGCACAGTAATATAAAGGAAAAAGAAGCGTAGAACATTAGTACATGAAAAATCCGATCAAGTGTAACAAAGGTTGGAGTAAAATATCCACTCTCTTATTAAATAGGAAAAAAGAGGAGGAGTAGGGTCGAGATAAATAAGTGTCCCCTCCTAACTCTGTATGTATGTACAAACCACAATTCGATAAATACCTCTTATATTTTGTATTAAAACTGAGCACAAATAATTTAACGTGAAATGTAAGGAGCATACACTAAATCTTTAGCCCACTGAGTTACCCCTATACAAATAATTTTAAGATGACTCAGTAAAATATTGACAACAACCGTAAGGTGACTGTCAAGTGAAAAAAACCTTGTCCTACGGTCACAGGACCTCGGAACGAATCTTAATCCCGAAGATACAGATTTGGGTATCCGGGATTCCCCTCTTCTGACTTGACTTAAAGTACCTCAGGTAGGACGGGGAATATACGTAATAGAGCCGGTAGAATGACCTTAGAGGTCTATTGACCACACCGTCTTTAACTCAGACTCTCCAAGCCAGACTACAACATTTGTACTCAAAAAGTGAGAGACCCGAGAATAGACCGAGGTTTCAGGTCGGAAGACAGAGGTGTGGGGTGCATCAAAGGGGTCGATGTATGACTCTCGTACTTTGTCGAGTAGCAAGGACCAACACCGAATCTCTGGGAACGGGGACGATAAGGTCATTAGAGTCTTGAAAACTGTTCTTCGCTTACCTGTCTCCATTACACGTTTGAACTTAAGTAAGTTGTTTATACTCGAACCACGATCCATAGTAGTCTAGTCCTGGGATGAGAGTCCCGGAGGGATAGAAAGAGTGGACAAGAATAGATGGTAGGTTCACGACGACGTCCGAACAGAAAATCTCGTTTCTGTGGTCACCTAACGACGTGACTATTCCAGTTTCTAAACACAGAACGATATCGACAGTAATCTGAAGGGACCACCGAGTCTGCCATTTCGTAGACGGACATTACGTCCTCTGGATCCAAGTTAGGGACCCAGTCCTTTTAGTAGACCTCTTCCTTTACCGTTGGGTGAGGTCATGAGAACGGACCTTTTAGGGTGCCTGCCTCCTCGGACCGTTTGATGTCAGGTACCCCAGCGTTTCTCAGTCTGTGCTCACTCGCTGAAGTGAAAGTGAAAGCAAAATATCGACAGTGACAGCACACCCCGAAATACAAGGGTCTCAACGAGACAGTGAAACTTTCAAATTTTGTCAAGGAATCCCCTAACGGAACCCCGGGATTCCTTCAGATGTCCTCTTTCTCGGGTCTCGGGATGTCACCCCCCAACTCCCCCTCCAGTTTCTCGTTGGACATTTTCTAGCCTGACCTCTGGATCCTGACCAAGGGCACTGGGCGACACGTCGGAACCTTTTCTTTCCGTGTCTTGACACGACCGAACTAAAGGAGTGGACATTGGCCTCTTTCAAACCAAGTCACTACCTTTTCCGAGGAAGGTCGGCATTAAGACGAAGGAGGGGCCGTCTTTTCGTCTACACGATTTTGTTCGTCTACCATTGAGGTGCAGACTCCAACCGGTCTCTAGGGTCAACGCTTCGAGGGAGGGTGACAGGAGGTTCCCCATGAACATGACCGGTCTGGAACTCAGGCCGGACATGGGGTATGTGAAAACTCCTTTCACGTACCCACATTCCCACCCTCTCTACCAGACGAAACCTCCTTTACTCCTAAAAAAAGATGACCGACCCCTTGGTTAGTTGTCCACTGTTTTATCCTCCATTCCTTAGTACCAAACTTTGAAATACCGACCTTTCTTGGACTCCTTCATTTGGTCGGGCCGGAGAAGTGTAAGGTCTATTCCCTTGCCTTTACGTCCCTTCAGCATCCTAAACGAGTCCCAGTGCGGTGAACACCGTCTGCCCCTTGTCTTCGATCACAGGGAACGGACAGGTCAAACGACTCCTTTGTCCATCCAGGACAGCATTCCGCCTAATAGTCCTCTCGTCCTTGCCCGTCAGTCGTTCGGTTCGGAGTCCTTCGTGACCGAGGGAGGTTGACAAGACAACTGTTCTCGTCGGGCGGTACGGACGACCCGAAGAGTCGTCTTTCTGTGGTGCCACGTTTGAAGGACAAGGTAGCTTCGAGAACCTAAGAACAGTCAATTCTCTCAGTTCTTTCAAAAGGAAGATTCGATTCTCTCCGTCCTCCGACAGAGGATAAAAAATTTCGTAAAAAAAGGAGAGAATAAATTCACTTTTAACGATTCCAGAGGTTATTAAATCAAAACTCTCCTTGCTTCGTAAAAGAGTTCCTCATATTTCTCCTTCTGGGTCGAGCGTATCGGGTACAACGACCAGTGTGGACACGTGCATCAGGAGTAGCGGGACACCAGGACTCCTTAGGTCGCCGACAAGTTCACGATCTCCTCGTAGGACCCCAAGAAGGCCGGTGGGGGACTTCCGACCGAAACACGGTCCACTCTATCTATGTTCGACGGTGAAGGACGAAACACGTACCCTGTAACAAAGATCCAGGACAAGACAAACACAATAAAAAGGACAAACACACAATCTTGTGAACACTAATAAACGTCTCAACTAATAGTGATCTATTATTCTGGTCGTTAAGTCATTTTTGTCTCGACTTAAATAATAGAGCGGTCCGTCTTCTGTCGCCGTAAGTCTTAGGCAGAGGGGTTTGTGTATTCGTAAAAGTGCGTCAGTACCTCTAAAGACTAATCGAGATTATCTTACGGCTAAGTGAAGATCTGGTTTCCCTTCTAAAAAAACCAGAGTCTTAGATGAGTCGTAAGACCAGACAGGGACACATCTGCCAGATAGGACCAGGATATCAGGAACTGGGCTTGAGCCTCTCGTCCCCACGGTTCCAGAGCCCACCAGGAACCATGAACATCCCCTCCGGCACCGGTCGGAATGACGTAGGGCCCAGGGACGACGTTTAAGGAAGACAACGGACAAGGTGGGAAAGGGAGTCTGATTACGTACAAGGTAGAAACGAAATTTTGCCCTTCCCCACCCTCCTGGTGAAACTCCTTCGGCTTCCGTGTCCCTATCTACCTTTTTCCCTACTGCACCGTCACTTTACTTCGGGGTTTACCCCAAAATGAGTCTGTAATCTCTTGACCGGGTGGGACCCACGACACGATTTAGCCCAAACTTTTTTTTTTCGGACTGGAAATTCTAAAAAAGGACAGTTCCAGATCGTTAAGACCTCAAAAGAAATCGATGAGATGGGACGTTCAACTGAAAAAAACGTGTCTTCGTAACATTTAATGGACCCTCTTGTAAAACAAAAAAAAGGACATTTACTTATATGTGACGCTTCACTCAAGACTGGAACAAACCAACAAATAAATTCAGACTTATAAGTAAAAACAAAAAACTGTTCAAAGTCCTTTAGTGAGTTCTCGAAACATGGTACAAACTTACTAGATAAAATTCTGAAAGAAAAGATAACTTGCTAACCGTACAGACTATTCTTCCGATGCGCAGGGATAAAATCCTTTATGAAAAGCTCCAGGAATTGAAGAGAAAAAGTACATACTTCGAATTTGTCCTTAGAATGGAGGTTAGGATCGTCGAGGGAATGTAATTTTTACTGGACAGGAGGGGCGGGAGGCGGGGGGGTACTCCAAGAGACCGAGTCCCTCTTTTTATTTTCAGCCCACTAATCAGTAACACCGCAAGTCGTTTGTTTGTGAAACCTCCGGTACTAAATACAGCGACCACCCCGTTTTTTTGGGTCCAATATAGACAGAGATCGTGACTGACAACACTTTCCATTCACGGGACACAAAGGTCTTCCAGGGGACTCACGGGGACCAACAACGCAAGTCCAAAGACTTTGGGCCACCGGTAAAAGACACTCAAACTTAGGGACACGATTTGGGGAGGGGGACTCCTCAGGTACTCGTAAACAAAAGATTTTACTTTCGTGTCCGTCTCTGAGCTCGACAAGATGTCTTGTCGGATAAAAATCTAAAAAAAAAAAGAATTAGTCACATAAATTTCGTATTAAAAAGATTTGTCAGATAACACCCGATTATAGATGTGACTCAAATCCAAACAGACCCCTTAAAATGAAAAAAAAAAAAAAAATTACGTCCGTTGTACGAATAACTGCATTAACAAGGGACAAGGAAAACGGGGGTCTAGTAAAGTGAGATTTTGTCCACTCGTCCCCCTTGACAAACCTATGGATGACGGTCTTTGGAAGTAAATCAAAACTAGTCTAAATAAAACTCCCATTTGAACCGTCTTCGTTTGTCCTTAAATCAAGGAAATTATGAGACGGGAGGGGGGCGGGGTGTCAAAAAGGGTCAGCCAAAGAAAACAGACTTGGTAACACGTAGGTACACACACAGACCGGTCTCAAAACCATTGTAAAGACGTCATGTCTTTTCGAAGACCCGGAGACCAGCACGCAGTCGGGTCGACCACCCGAACAAACTACCAGGGAGGTCAGTGGGCGTTGGAGGTCTTGGCGTCCCGCTCCACTGTCAAGGTGTTCCACACACAGTATGGACCGGAGAAAGGTCTCTAACGTCATAACGGTTACCATCGAAGTTTGACCCTTTTGCCCTCCACCTTCTCTTTACTACCTTTTGTGACCCCCCTCTCTAACACCTTTTGTCTCCTCTTCCTTACACACACGTTCCTTTCATAGACGTACCTGAGTTTATTTATCGACTATCGGGTCCCGGTATTTTTAGTAGGGGCATGTAACCGTAAAACCTACCTAGGTCCACCCCCTAGACGACCCTTGTGCCCCGACGGACAACTGCCACCCCTCCTTCATACCGTCTCGCCCCGTTCTCGTAGTCCTCGAGAAGAGGTACTCCAAGGGGGTGGGATCACACTGTCTACGAAGCTAACCAGAGGTCTGGTTCCCTAAACGAGACGTGGTCGTGGGGGTTTCAGAGATCTGGTCCAAGTCAACGAAGGAACTTCTCTAACGACAACAAGGTGACTCTTGAAGAGACTCTAAGGGGTTCCTGTGAACACCAGAACGACCAATCCGAAATAACACAACTGGGATAACAAACTGTAGGTCCGACACGAAGAGACTAGATCAAAGATCTCAACAATAACAGACCCATTACGTCACTTCCTCGTACTATAGTCAAGTTTTACGGGAATGGGTCATTCCTCGACATGTCGGAGACATCAACGAAGAAGGGTACAATGTAGAGGACGATTACTACTTATACCTTGGGAGAAAAGGATCTAAATAAAAAAATCAATTTTTTAAAAAAACCGGTACGACGTACCCTCCGTCCTAGAATCTCCTAGTTTGGACGTGGGGGACGTCACCTTCGCCGTAGAATTGGTGACCTGGAGGTCCCTTCGGGGACCTTGGGAGGGATTTTTACCTACGGAGATTCTCCGTTTAACACGCCTCTAGACTACTCCTCAATAGTAGGGAAAGAGTCTCGAACTCGTCTGGCATAGTAATTTTACTGAAATCCCTTACGGGACCACCAGGTCACCAATAATAAGGCACGAAAGTGACGACCCTGGGTCCAAGTTAGGGACCAGTCCCTTGATTCTCGGATATTCGAAACGTCATGTCGGTTTTTTGTTTATTTTTAAATTTTTATTTATTTTGTTAAACTCAGTTTCACCTCTTAAACTATAGATGGGAAAAACAGAGGGTCCTGAGTATGTCATCCTTCAAAAGGTGTACCCTCACTTGTGTGACCTCCCTTGGACTTCTTTATGATACACTGGATTTATATAAGACACAATCCCGAAGATTGGTGGAAAAGAAGTAATTTTACCTCATGAAGACATCAAAACTTTCGAACTTATAACCATAAAGTGGTAAATTTAAAATTCTCCGGACACTTAGTTGACATCCTTAGTGACTATGTAATGTCCGGATTCACTGGATGGAGGTACAGTAACATCTAATCCCAGATTTTACGACTATATATGTCCCTGTCCTCCCACTATACTTACAAGTCACATCCGACCTAATTTCTTCTATCTTACCAATCTAGTACCGTTTGACCTCCTGTACTTTTGAAAATTTTATGCGTCCCGGCTTACTCGGTCCAGACGTCCGGCTAAGTCGGAGACCTGACGGCGAGACGAGCCGTCAACATCTCGAAGCGGCAGACTGAGTTAGGTGGTCCGACCTAAAGGAGTCACCGTTGGACGGGTCAGAAAAGGACGTCTTGCAACCCGAACCTCGAGAGGTTCCGGGTCGGGTTCTTTTTAAGTACCGGTAGCTCGGAAGAGGTACAGTGTCGTTTTTTTCCTCGACGAAATCGACACTTCACACAGGTAGAGTATGCCCGTTTCACTAAGCAGCCCTCTTGTGTCGAAAACACAGGTTCCTGTAGACCTCTCCGTAGTCTGTTTCGTCCGAACTAATTCGCCGAGACACGAGTCTCACGGGTAAAGTCCTACGTTGTCCTTCTTGGGTGGTTTCCTTCGGGGTAGAATAGACCGGTGCAGTGAGGGTTCCGTCGATTTACGGTTCCGACTAGACCTACCAGAACCCGTTACCCCACTTTTGTCCCCTGTCGTCCGTATAGAACTATTTGGACCAGACACTATAACTGGAGGGACCGGGTTCCTACGAAAGACTTTATAGTCTGTCAATCGATGAAGGATTGAGTAGGATCCGACCCTGTTACACTCTTAACAGGAGGGAAAGAGACAACTGTGAGATAACTGGAAGGAAGGCTTGTAGGACCTTAAATATTACGGAAGGGAAAAAAGATTTGCAGAAAATTAGTGAGAGGAAAAGTAGTCGAGAGAACCACGATTCACTCAGTATTACAGACGTTTGTGAGTCGTGTCCCGGACCGTACATCTTTCACGAGTCATTTATAATCGAAAATAGCAGTAACCGTGGTAGTAGTAGTGGTACTATTGATACCAGCAAAGGGGTCGTCTATACCTTTGAACCAAAGGAATTTGGAATTTGAACCAACAAATGGAGGTGTCTCAGAGAAACCCTGTCAGAGACCCACCTCCGACGCCTCTCCACACGGAGAGTGTAATGTGACATCCGAACATACTACCCCACCAAAACTGGTGTGACTCTTATACTAGGACTTCCGAAACAGGGGACCGACGCTGAAATTGAAGTCGTTTCATGGCGTGAGGAATGAGTGTGTGGGGGTGGTGAACGGTAACTGGGAAACCGGTACGTTTGGGAGAACGCCTCGTCCCCTCAAAGAACAATCTCCTATCTGGTGAAAACACGTAGTCCCTCGGGTGTGTTCATCATTACTACATCTTGACACTACCATCTGGTACACATCTATGTTTTTACTCCCGTCAGGCACTTCTAAAACCCTGTGACCATCACTACTCTTCACCCCATATTGGCTTGGAAGAAGTCACAACCACTGACTTCTCATAGCGGACGAGGGACCTTTGTGAAAAAAAAAAAAATTTCCAAAAAAACTACACGTGACAAAAAATTTCAGAAATAATTCAAACAATGTAATAACGAAGACACCTAAAAAAAAATTACAAAAAACCCAAAAACCGGTGTTTCGAATACCCTAGAATCGAAGGGCTGGTTCCTAGTTTGGGTATGGGGGACTGACGGTCCCTTTAGGGAGGATCCTTTATAAAGTCTTTTACCTTTATTGACTACGGTACGAGGGTTCCACTGGATAACAAACCTGACCTTCAATGATTCCACCACTCCTCCTTTACCGGTGTCGTAGAATCTCTACTTTAGGATCGAAGCATAGTTTAAGTAAATCAAATCTTTCGTTTAATTTATTTTCGGAAAAGTCGTGAAGTTTCGCGAGTGGAGATAAAACTCCCATTACACCAGATCATAAAATAATTAACCATTAACACCACGAAAAAAGATAAAAGATTTCATGAAAGTGTACCTCAGGACCTATGAATCACTGGACCCTGGTGATCCCGACGTACTCTGAATCTTCACCTCGACATACGAAGCGTCTACTGAGAGAGAACCAACCAAAGAAAAAAAGGTGGAGAAGGACGGTGACAACCCCTTGAACCGAACCTCAAGACCTGAGGTCAGGGGAGGGGGTAGGTGGGTCAACTCAATAACAGTAACATTGCGGTTGGGCGGCCCCGGTACTACCCGGCGGGGAGGAGAGGGAGGACGGTCGCCCCCTTCAGGGATTGCCTTCCTCGGACGGTCTAGGGTCTAGGCCCCTGGTTACTGTCGTGTGAAGTGGTCGATTTCGGTGGGGTGGGGTCGGTGCATCTTCCTGGACAGTCGGGCGCTGCGGAGCCGGATCGCTGGATAGGCTTGGGGGCAGGTAGATCGGACTGGTAGGGAGCGTTCCTTGGATATTTTTGGTGGGGGTCGTCCCAGGCCCCCGCCTGAAGGAGCTGGACAAGCCCAGGCCCTTGGGGCGGCCCTTCGCGAATCGGTAATTTTTCGGATAATCTGTGAGAAAACCACAGGACCAGAAAATGGATTGTCAGTACCACAGACCATCGGGCGGTCTTCTACATAGATGTAGGGGTCTCGACACTTACACTGGAAAAACCCCCTTTTTTTCCCAGAAGTGTCTACATTTAAAAATTCCTAGAACTCTACTTAAGTAGGACCTAATAGTCCAACTGGGACTTAGGTTACTGTTCACAGGAATATTCTCTATGTGTCTTCTCTCTATGTCTTTCTCCCCTACCGGTACCCTTCTACGTCGGTGTCCGGTTCCTTGGTATCCTGGTAGTGTTCGACCCTCTCCGTCCTTCCTAAGAAGGGGCCTCCGAAGTCTCTCCCGTGTCGGGACGGACGTAGAACCAAAACCTGGAGATCGGAGGTAATTACCGTGGGGTGAGATCAGGAGAACGGACCTTTTAGGTACCCGCCTCCTCGGACCACCCGACGTCAGGTACCCCAGCGATTCTCAGCATGTGCTGACTCGCTGAAGCGAAAGAGAAAAGTGAAAATACGTAACCTCTTCCTTTACCGTTGGGTGAGGTCACAAGAACGGACCTCTTAGGGTTCCTGCCCCCTCGGACCACCCGACGGTAGATACCCCAACGTGTCTCAGCCTGTACTGACTTCACTGAATCGTCGTCGTCGTCGTCGTCGGAGGTAATCGACACTCTCTTATTTAGAGACAACAAAATTCAGTGGTTCAAACACCATCAAACAATACCGTCACAATCGTTTGACTATGTGACAGGTCGGATTGGAACTAAGTCTTCACGGACCCTTGAACCCTTTTTAGTCAAAGACCCCAGAATTGCGGGACCGACAAAACTAAGTCAGACCCCATCGTGGTTCTTTGATTTAAAAAGCATTCTTGGAGGTCCACTAAGACTATGTAGGTCAGTGGAGAGTTATAGCCACAACTAGTTCAAGGAAGAAGATGGGATAAAGAAAAAGTAGAAAAAGTGGGCGAAAGGAACCCGTAGTAGGTACGAGTACACACGTCGGTCGGACACACAACCACGCTACGTACCGACGTAGAAGTCGGGTCGAAGCAGAATCGTAGTTCCAGGTAGCACCTAGTTTCACGTGACACCTCCTGACGAACTCTCACGGTCGACGCAGAGGGTGTCCGAGGAGTCTCCCGTGTGACTGAATTAAGAAGAAGACGGTCTGGTCGCGAGACCAGACCAAGGGGGAAAGAGAGAGGAGTTCAAATGTTGATCAACTAAGAAGGTAAGTTTATCGAAAATGAATAAAAAGAGTCGACAGAGGAACGGAAGAAAGGTCGGGGGAGAGCTGTAGGAAGAGTAGTTTGACGAGGGTCTTACTGGACAGACGTATAAACAGATTTACTAAGGACGAAGTCTAGAAAATTTCCTGAGTGGTAACAGGACCCACGTGTAATCTTAGTGGACCTCTCAAAAAAAACAAAAATGGGTTCTGGTTTACTTAATCTTAGAGTTCTACCTCGGACTCACAAGTACAAAAGCTCAAGGGTATCCACTAAGGTCATATGTCCATTCCAAATGGGTTCCGGGACGACCACATAAGAAGTACTGGTCCAGGGACGGGTAGAGAGGTAGAGGTAGAGGGTAGGCCGGGACGGGTCACAGATACGTCGTGTGTAGGGTGGAGAAACACACAAATCAGTCATTCGGTACAGACTGAGAAACGTTGGGGTGTCTGACATCGGGTGGTCCAAGGAGACCGGTACCCTAAAGGGTCCGTTCTTACGACCTCACCCAACGGTACGGGAAGAGGTCCCCTAGAAAGGTCAGGTCCCTAGGTTGGGCACAGTGGACAGAGGACGTGACCTCTAAGTAATTGTGACTCGGTACACCCTTCGGGGTGGAGAAACGGTCCGAGGTCTACACAGAAACACAACGGACGAGGAAACGGACTGGAATAATCTTATCTTACGTTAAAAAGGAAGAACCTAGGGTCTCTTTAAGAGGGACGGAGAGTTCTGAGCCAAGGGTGAGTAGGAGGGACTGACAGGAAGGGGTTTGAGTCACATTCCGACGGAGGAAGTTTCGGGACCCGCACGAGTAATCTCGTGAAGGCAGTAGTGCCTCCTCGACAAACAGACGTACAGACACAGGAGGTAACCTGACACCCGAGGTCCTCGAAAGACTTTTCTTTATTTCCTAATTTATTTCGGTTCCCCTGCTTTAGTAAAAAGACGAAGAGACTTAGTACCATAGGTATGACGGAATATCATGTAGTCCGTGAAAAATCTTTTGTTTTCAGATGAATTCCCTAAAGGGACCACCAGGTCACCGAGTTTGAGGTGTGAGGGTTTCGTCCCCCGGGTTCAAACTAGGGACCATTCCTTTGATCTAGGGTGTAAGACGGTGACTCTCAAGCGTGCGACGTTGATTTTACTAGGGCACACGGTGTTATTTCTTACTTCTAGGGATCACGTGTCAGGACCACGTCGGTTTATTTATTTATAATTTTTTTTTTTTTGTGAGATGAACCAAAATCACTTACATTACTTCAACATCGTCATCTTCGTCATCATATATTATGGTAATTCACTTGTGGATCAATTTTCGATCAGTTGAGATCAGTTTCGATACCAAAAAGGTAATCAGTACATACCTAGACTCTGAACCTGGTATCTTTTCCTACTCGCGACTTTTTAACTACGAATACTTGACACCACGACCTTTTCTGAGAACCTGACGTTCCTCTAGTTTGGTTAGTTAGGATTTCCTTTAGTCAGGACTTATAAAAAACCTTCCTGACTACGACTTCGACTTTGACGTTATAAAACTGGTGGACTACACTTCTTGACTGAGTAACCTTTTCTGGGACTACAACCCTTTCCAACTTCCGTCCTCCTCTTCCCTTACGGTCTCCTATTCTACCAACCTACCGTAGTGGCTGAGTTATCTGTACTCAAACTCATTCGAGACCCTCAACCACTACCTGTCCCTTCGGACCGCACGACGTCGTGTACCCCATCGTTTCTCAGTCTGTGTTGACTCGCTGACTGGACTTGACTTCCCTTGTGGACGATCGACTCCAGAGACATTAGTAACGGAGTAAATTGATAGTACTATCAGTAGAGTCCGTAGTAAGGGTAAAATGTCTTACTTAATTTATTTCGTGACACACCAGTTTAGTACGTCTTACCGTCTCTTATACTTCATTTTACGTATTTACTAGTCGATCAGTCGTCATACACCATATATCCGACTTGTCCTTTTTGAGTAAAATAACCACTTTTATCGATTACTACACATCAAAAAACTCACCGTTCATGTGTAAACTGTGACTGAAACCGGCTGTTTCTATGTGTCGATGATTTGTATAGTTAGTCTTCTACTCTACCATCAAATATAAATGATTATAAATCTTAGTGTATTTATGTCAAAAGGAAAATTCATACGATCTTCCTTAAACTAGGTCTCAGTGTACTAGTCCCAACTTTTTGGGTTGGAACAGTTGAATATTCGGTACACCACAAACCTAAAACCAAATTAAAAATACTCGAAAGTGTAGAAGTAGAAACTTTACCTTTATAATAAGGTGTCAGGTGTCCCCACAACACTCTTTCCTCTAGTCTACAACACACGCCTTCACGAAACATCTACAGCGACAACAAATCAGTGATTCAGTACAGGCTGAGAAACGTTGGGATATCTGACATCGGGGCGGTCTGAGGAGACAAGTATCTTAAAGGATCCCTTCTCATGACCTCACCCAACGGGAAAGGAAGAGGTCCCCTAGAAGGACTGGGTTCCCATGTTGGGTACAGAGGACGAACCGTCCGTCTAAGAAATGGTAACTCGGTGGTCCCTTAGGACGAAATATTTACCATCTCCCGATTTGTCCGATTCCACTCCACAAGAAAGAAAAACAAGACACAAACAACTTGTTCTTTCAAAGGTCTTTCAACCGCAAACCTTTCTGCGTCCTACCCCTTCCGTCATAAAAAGACCCACTCGTCTATGTCCGTGACCTTACTAATATCCGACCGACATAAGAGGCCTCGTCGTCCTAGGCTCCTACGACCCTACCCTCGGGGACTTTTTGTTTCACCGGACTCGATCAATCAATCCTACTCCCTTACTCTTCTTACAAACCTTTTAATCAGAAGGACACGAACAACTATGTTACCTCGACGACGCGACGACGATTCAACGAAGTCAGCACAGGCTGAGAGACGTTGGGATATCTACCGTCGGGTGGTCCGAGGTGACAGGGACCCTAAGAGGTCCGTTCTTGTGACCTCATCCAACGGTAAAGGAAGAGGTTACGTACTTTCACTTTTCCCTTTCACTTCAGTGAGTCAGTACAGGTTGAGAAACGTTGGGGTACCTGACGTCGGATGGGCTGAGGAGGCAGGTACCCTAAAAGGTCCGTTCTCATGATCTCACCCAACGGTCACGGAAGAGGTCGTTACCTCGACCCTATTACGGATATTGGTTCCTGGTCGGGTCCTTGATGTCTAGTCGAGGTCCCGGAACGGTAGAACAAGAAATCGAGTATCAGATAAGGGTTGTTGAAATGGGCGTCGTTGAGACTTCAAAACTCCAGAGTCTCATTTTCGAGTGAATGGGACTCCAGGGTCACAGAAGTAGGTTTGTATAATCACATAATTGTGTGGTCTCGAAGAGAAACGTCTCAATCCCAACGAAGGACTATCGCACCGACATTGGAAGAAGGAGAAAGTCTACTTTGACTCGAAATAGAAAAAAATAAGATTGTTTAACTTCTTATAAAAGATTCAATAGTAGTCATAATGTCAGGACTACAATTTTATTTCAGACTCACCCATTTTTCTTACTAGTGTAAGACGGTCAGAAACCTCCTCTCGTCTCTGGCCGAAAACAGTGTCTGTAATGGAGGGATCTGAATGAACCTTTAAAGACTTCCTCCTCAGTCGTATAGTACAAGTTCCTTAGTCATCAATATAAAATTCTATCCTAACAAAAAGACTTTATAAGGTTGTCTGAGCTTTAATACCTGGTTTCCTTGTGTTGATATAAAGTGTTCTTACTCACTTAAAAATTTCTTTTCTTTCTTTCTATTGCGATTCAGCATAGGTTGAGAACACTGCGGTACTTGACATCGGACGGTCCGAGGAGACAGGTCCTCTAAGAGGTACGTTCTTATGATCTCACCCAACGGTAAAGGTAGAAGTCCCCTAGAAGGACTGGGTCCAGAGGACGGAACATGCATCTAAGAAATGGTCGACTCGATGTACCCTTCGGATGTACTTAAAAACTCCTAGTCAAATTTTTAAGTCGAAACCCTCAACCCTTCGGTTCCTTCTTCTTCTTGTGTTTCCGTCTTTCCCCTTGAGGTATGGTTTTTTTGTCAGATTATAATATGTATTTTAGGTTGTTAGTGTGTGAATGATAAACGATACATGAACGGGACCGACCCACGGGAACACACACACACACACACACATTTCAACGAAGTCAGTGCAGACTGAGAAACGTCGGGGTACCTGACATCGGGTGGTCCGAGGAGACAGGTACCCCAAGAGGTCCGCTCTTATGACCTCACACTACGGTAAAGGAAGAGGTCCCCTAGAAGGGTTGAGTCCCTAACTTGAGCGTAGAGAATGTAGAGGACGCAACCGTCCACCCGAGAAATGGTGATTGCGGTGGACCATGAGAGTAACTTAGGGGGGTCGTCGGGTGCTCCAGAAATACTAAACGAGGTTAACTATACACTTCTCTGGCTCCGAATCCCTTCAGTTCTTGTGAGAATTCAGGACACAGTCACTCGTCCAGACCACCGACGGTCAACTCCTCATACCACTATACGAATTCCACATACCTCGGTCTTTAGACCTTGGGACAAAATCACTATGGTACTCTGGAATTCGTTCAGTAAGATGAAGAGACACGGAGGTAAAAGAGTATAGATTTTACTCTCCAACCTGCTTTGATAGATTTCAAGGAACAGACATTTTAGGAGAAACGACCCCGGATCAACTTCCTTGACCTCTACAAATCGGGTCCCTTCCCTGTACGTCTGGAAGGTTCCCGACAGTGTACGTCTCCAGCGTTGACTCCCGAGACGCACTCCTGACGAGGAGATTCCTCCTTTAAGGGTGTGACCCACCTCACCAGGGGTGGGGACCAGACTTCTTAGAGCTCTTAGGTAGATGTCGTTTACTTCTTCATCAATCTTCCGTACGAGGTGATTCTTAGAACGAGGTACGAAAAACAATAGATTTTGTGGGTTCCAGATAAATAAAACTTTGCTTTAAGTAAGTAGACGGGTAAACTCGTTCCAAAACCCTTGACCTAGGGGTCACTGAGTCCTGGGTTCTCGTAGAGAAACACACCTGAGTCGTGGTAGAACACCTGCACCGTGACCCTTGACCCTTGCATGAGATCAGCAGTTCACCTTTTCTTGAAGTCCTGTGTTCGTACTTTCTCAACGACGGGACCCTTTCCGAGGAGTCCCTAGTACTCCCCGACTAGGGAATCTCCTTGACGGACGAGAGTTTCACTCCCAGACGGCACCCCTTAAATGAACAGACAGAGATTGGGACAATACTACGGGAACTGTGGACCCTCTCATCTCACCCGTCCAAGTCACTGTGTCATTCGGTCTGGAAGGTTCCTCAACACCATGTCGTGGGCCCCAGGATAAAGGATCGTCCCACCACCCGTAGTCATGTCTTCGGAGTCCTCCCTCGGGGCCCGGGGAAGGGAGACCGGAAGGAGAGGGTATAGGACATAGGTCGGGGTGGAGGGGACCAG
Source organism: Capra ibex (assembly GCA_006410555.1). Taxonomy (NCBI): domain Eukaryota; kingdom Metazoa; phylum Chordata; class Mammalia; order Artiodactyla; family Bovidae; genus Capra; species Capra ibex. The sequence goes on along the minus strand of SJYO01020080.1, from coordinate 105,159,113 downwards.
GTCCTGAGACGAAGCAGGCGAGAGGAAGAACGACCGTAACTAGCGGTGAGTCTCGTAGCGAACGGGACAACACGGAGTTCCGGGGGAAGAGGTGTTCCACTCCTACCTTGTCTACCTTCCGCATTTCCCTTGGTCTCGTGACCCCGACTTTTACGAAACGGAAGGGGTCGGGACTGAGGAGTATTACCACTCTGATCGGTAGACCCACAAGAACCGTAAAGACATACACTTCTTCGACTCGTTATTAGAATAAGTCTCGATTCTACTGCCAGTTCTCGTCATAACGAGTGGCGGAAATGGTCCGACTTTTCCAGCTCGGCACCGGTACTTCTCCGGTGATCTCCCCATCTGCGAGAGGGACCAACAACGCTTGGGTTGGAGAAAAAGAGACGAATAAGAAGTATCAACCCAACCATCTTTATACACATTATCCGTACGTCCCGAGGGGGTCTATTATCTTAGTGACTAAAACGTGGACAATTGTGTATCAATGACCGAAATAACTATGATATAATACTATGTATATGGACAAGAAACTTTTACAGGAAAATTAATGTAATGATATGGGTATAATTGTCTGAAGAGATTGTCCGAGTCTGCCATTTCTTAGACGGATATTACGTCCTCTGGGTCCAAGATAGGGATCCAGTCCTTCTAGGGGACCTCTTCCTTTACCGTTGGGTGAGGTCATAAGAACGGACCTTTTAAGGCACCTGTCTCCTCGGACCACCCGATGTCAGGTACTCCAGTGTTTCTCAGTCTGTGCTGACTCGTTGATTGTGTGTCACACAATGGGTGTCAGGGAATAAAACGACTCATAAATAAAAACATGAAGAAAAGTCGTTCATACAAAAAGATTGAAGGGAAGAAAACCCCAGTCGGACTGGACTCAGGGTATTAAGGACGGACAGGTCGGGTGGTCTCGATTCAACGGATCCGAGGGACCTTCGGGAACTTCGGCCCCTGAGAGGTCCGGTGAGTAACGAGGTGAAGTCGGGGTCCCTTTAGGGGTGAATGTTTTACTGGGGGACGAAGGTTGTGGGAAAGTTGGTTGTCCGCAATTTAACCAACGATAATAGTATTACTCTACTCGATTTCTTTTCTCAACGACCCTAACAAAACAAAAGACCTTAAAAGTACCTTTTAATAGTCGCACATTTTCTCGTTATCTGACTCTATGATACCAAATAGACCTAACAGGGAAGATTAGGATAATTCTTGATTCAACGTGATAATATAGGTAAAATATCTAATTTTTTTTTTTTCGGGTTCAGAACTCTACGATTAATTGAACAAATTTAAGTATGTCGATGATTCACCGTCCTGACCTCAAACTCGGGTCCTCACACAATCGTCCCCGGGATGAGACGGGAGACTCCTATTTCTACTGAGGTGTCCTCCTCTTTCCTATCGAGTCCCTGGCTCTTTTTCTTTCGAACCTTGTTGACCGAGGAAGACTGTCGACAGTTTTCAAAGTTAGTCCCTTAAGTTACCGTCGAACTTGGTTTTAGGTCTTAGTCGTATATTTACACGTTTTGGGGTCTGGTTTGGGTCTAAAAGTTTTTTTTAAAGTGACTTAGTCGATGTTGGATTACTTAGGTAATTTGACTCTGTATTTGATTTTTCTGAAAATGTACTTTTTAGGTCCTGTAGTTTTACAAGAGATTTTATTTAGTATTGGTCTGACGACAATAATCCAAGGATCAAATTTCATTCTCTCTCCTCCAGAATTCTGAAATGGGAACGTTTTTAGGGGAGCCACACTCCCGTCTCTTCGTTTACACCAGACGGTTCTCTGATTTCTCTATCCTCTCTACTACTTCGTCTTGTGTCCCTTCCGAAAGAATACTTTATTTTCTTAAAGTGGTATATTTTGTCCGTACACCCTGAAGGAGATGTCAGGTCACCCATTTTGAGGTACGAAGGTGACGTTCCCCCATACCCAAGTTAGGGACCAACCTCTTGAATCTAGGGTACACGGTTTACCGGTTTTTTATTTTTATTTTGTTCGTGTACTAGGTTATTTGCTGATCGTGGTCCGGAACAAAAATATCGGTTTTCAACTCACTGGAAGACTGAATTTTTCTGTTCACGTGTGTTTTCTTTATATATCTAATAAACAGAATTTGTGTAATAAAATCAAAGGAAGGACAGTTCGAAAATGATTAACGATTTTTTAACGATTATCGGTTAAACCTATTAAAAATAAATTCTAGAATTACGAAAGAAGGTATCCGAATCTTCTTCACGATTGTATACTACGTCCATTTCTTTTAGTAAAACTACTATGAACGTCGAGTTACGGGTGTATACCCGATTCCGAGTCTACATTATTGACGAGAACCGTAATCCTTCTACTAAACAACTACTCGGGGAGATCCCACCATTTGTGACACTCCCCCTGACTCCTTGAGGGCCGTGTGTCACTTTACCTCATAAACGGGGATGGTAACTCCTTAAAGTGTAAGGGACATAAACCCCGGACACCAGTTCTGAACCATTATAAACAAGGATGACTGTAAATGGTGATTATTATTAATTAACCATTATCAATATATAATTATCGATTACAAATAATTCGAACTGAAACACGGTCTATAATTCGGTTGGTGAAGTACCAACGACAGTAAATTAGAAGTAAAATTGGACTATTCTCCGATAATAATCGAGGTAAAACGTGTACTTCTTCGACTCTATGTCTCATTCTTCGAACGGGTTCCAGTATCGGTCTTGCACTACTCTCGGTCTGAACTGTGGTCTCAAGTCCGAGAATCGGTACCACGGTCTGACCTGTACCAGACGACATAGGGTGTAATAGGAAGTCCTTCTGGGACGAAGTACTCACCTGATTACGGTACAAGACCCCAGGGAGTCGAGAGAATCAAGTCATCGAAATTAGTGGGGGGATACGTCGGGTGAGGTCACAAGAACGGACCTCTTAGGGTCCCTGCCGCCTCGGACCACCCGACGGCAGATACCCCAGTGTGTCTCAGTCTGTGCTGACTTCGCTGAATCGTCGTCGTCGTCGTCATACGGGGAAGACACGGGTGAAGAACACCATGGGGGAACACAATATGAGTCATTGACCTCTCACCATCTGTAAACTATCTATGATGGAACTCTACCTTCACCTGGTTTTACTATTACAAATAAATTATCACAGTAGATAATGAAACTACTGAAAAAATTTTACTGTAATTTTTTTTTTAATGAGTAAATAAATCTACGGGGTCCAGAGTCAACGCTCTACGTCCCAGAAGGTAGAAGCACCGTCGTAAACTTGAGAATCAACGGAGTACACCCTAGATCAAGGGGTTTGTCCCTAGTTCGGACCCGGGGGACGTAACCCTCGTGCTCCAGACTCGGTAACCTGGTGGTCCCTTCGGGGACTTCAAATGTAAAAAATTTCTTTTATTTTCATCTTTAAAAAAATCATATTTAAATAAAGAAAATTAACCTCCAATTAATGAAATGTTATAACATAACCAAAACGGTATGTAGTTGTACTTAGGTGGTGTCCATATGTACACAAGGGGTAGGACTTGGGGGGAGTGTGGAGGGAGGGACATGGTAGGGAGACCCAGCAGGGTCACGTGGTCGGGGTTCGTAGGTCATAGTACGTAGTTTGGACCTGACCGCTAAACAAAGTATATACTATAATATGTACAAAGTTACAGTAAGAGGGTTTAGTAGGGTGGGAGAGGGAGAGGTCGTCTCAGGTTTTCTGACAAGATATGTAGACACAGAGAAAACTACAGAGCGTATATCCCAATAGCAATGGTAGAAAACCTTTTAAGACTTAATGCACTTCACAAATGAGATCCTGGTAGACTACTAGGCATATCTTAGCAACACGTATACCCCCTATGTCGGGAGTCGTCCCATGGACGGACCCCGGTTCGTTTGACACCCGCCCGATACTCGGGGGGTTCTGGGGGTGGGGTGTCGTATGGTATCCCGTATTGGACAGGGAAACATCCACCACGGGACGAGTTTAGGTCCGATGGCTAACGATTTGAGGGTGTGTGACTAACCATCCGACCCCAGTATTCGTATCCTCGAAAACTATGGTCATTTCTTGAAAACTATGGTCCTTTTCGATTCACCAAACAAAAAACCACGAGGTTTGCATATTACCTCTCACATCAAAAACTCAGTAGGACGAGTCCAAAATCAGGGTCGAAACGACGAGTGACTGATTTACTGGAACCAGTTTAATTTGTCGGAGAGGTTCAGAGTCAAAAGAGTAAAAGTTTTATTCCAACGACACTCCGAAGTAGTCCTGCCACATATACCTCACACGTCTCGTGACGACCCGTGTCCCGACACGAACACACCGCAACCCCCGTATCACGCGCCGACCGAAATCCACTCGAAGGAGGACAGGGTACTTACTCACCCCCTGTGACTGTGTGCACACCACCTTACAGTTACAGTGAAATTTCGTCGAGAGTCCCTCCGACGGGTCTCCCCGAGGTTGTGGGTGTCCTCTGTGTCACTGGACCAAGAAGTTTCCCATCAATCTTCAGCACCCGATCGAACACACGTGTCGTCTGGACCCAATGAAAGTCGTCCTACGTTGTGTCGGTAGATGGGTCTAGGACAAGGGTTTTGCCTAAGTCATAGTCGTCACAGTGGACCGAAGACAAGAAAAACTCTAAGTTGTCCACTCAGGCTACATCAAGAAGTCTCTTGGTGGTAACATTCGAGTGTAATACTACGGAGAAGGCAGAACGACGACCAACGGACTACCCGTCTCTCCCGAACACATACGGAAACCCCCACCCAGTGGTTAGTCACATGGTCCTTTGCGTTCGTAGGTCTCATATCCTGGGCCTTAGTCCGGTGTCTGGGTCGACACGAAGTGAATAGGGTCTGGGAAGACGACTAGTCGTAAAGTACTCTCCCCCGACTCGCTCCCTTTGCTGGAACCTTCCTTGACTTTCACCAATGCCTTTCGTCTGCAGGGACTCCCACGAACGTCCCTCGTGTCCATGCCTTTACCTCGGAACAATTTGTGGGTTGTGATCCTGGAAAACGACATGGGGGCACAACTATTGAAATTTAAAAATCGCAAAAAAAAATTCAATTGAAAATTTTCAAACAACGATCAAGTCAGGCTCGTGAGTCCTCTGTTTCCAGTTTACGAATCCCGAATTTCTGTTTTCCTGTTTTAAGTTGACTCATGTAAAATTTCTAGAAGTCAAGTCAAGTCAGCGAGTCTACACAGACTGAGAAACGCTGGGGCACTTAGCGTCGTGTAGTCCGGAGGGACAGGTAGTGGTAGAGGACCTCAAGTGAGTTTGAGTACAGGTAGCTCTCAGTCACTACGGTAGGTCGGTAGAGTGGGAGACAGTAGGGGAAGAGGAGGACGGGGGTTAGGGAGGGTCGTAGTCTCAGAAAAGGTTACTCAGTTGAGAAACGTACTCCACCGGTTTCATGACCTCAAAGTCGAAATCGTAGTAAGGAAGGTTTCTTTAAGGTCCCGACTAGAGGAAGTGTTACCTGACCAACCTAGAGGAACGTCAGGTTCCCTGAGAGTCCTCAGAAGAGGTTGTGGTGTCAAGTTTTCGTAGTTCAGAAGCCGCGAGTCGGAAGAAGTGTTAGGTTGAGAGTGTAGGTATGTACTGGTGACCTTTTTGGTGTCGGAACTGATCTGCCTGGAAACAACCGTTTCATTACAGAGACGAAAAGTTATACGATAGATCCAACCAGTATTGAAAAGAAGGTTCCTCATTCGTAGAAAATTAGAGTACCGACGTTAGTGGTAGACGTCACTAAAACCTAGGGGTTTTATATTTCAGACTGTGACAAAGGGGACAAAGGGATAGATAAAGGGTACTTCACTACCCTGGTCTACGGTACTAGAAGCAAAAGACTTACGACTCGATTTCTGTTTTCCTGTTTTAAGTTGACTCATGTAAAATTTCTAGAATGACCAAAATAAATCACTAAGGACTCAGTCCGTTGTAGGTTAGATCGTCTGTCTTACCTCGAGGTTTCTCGATGTGTTCCACTCTCCAAAATAACCGTCTTCCCTTGTCTTGTTCCTTTAATATGATCCGTCTTTCCACCCAACCAATAACGTTCCAAGGAAAGGAATATCCCCCCACTGTCCCTAACAGTCCGTCTGATGGATTGATTACGAATAGTCAGATAAGGACTAAATTCGACATAGATCCTAACGTAACGTCTCTCTCGGTTTTGAGAATTCATTCAAGGTCAAACTACTGTACTCCGTATCGTATTCGTCGAGGTAAAACCCGGACACCAAAACAGAAATTGTCTTGTTTCGTGCAGTAATCTCGAACTTCTTTATGAGAAAAGGAAAGAAACTCGGTTTCGTTATTGTCATTCGTCAAAAAACCACGAAGTCTCGACACAAAGTAACAAAATTGAACACACTCGTCATTATTGAAACACCGTCACCTGTCGGGAGCGAACAGAATAGGTCGAGGTCAAAATCCGGTCGTCTCAACTAAAACACACACACATACACACACACACACACACAAAACAAAAAGGAAAATATCACAGTCTGAAAAACTAAAAAATTACAAGTTGGAAAATCGTAGTCACTGTTCATCATCCCGTCAAGCACAACTGGATTGAGACCTAGGTCTTTCGGACCAATTGTCACGGTCCACACCACCCGAGATCTCTCGAATAACAGACCCACAAAAAACAAAAACGTAAATGAAGTACTTTCACATAGTCGCACAATATACGGTTCTCACCACGACTCTCGATCCCCTTTGACACCATTTATCAAAGTCGGAAGTGTCTTAAGTATGCGAACACCATTTCGTGTGTAAATAGTTTATTATGAATTGATGTTGGTGTCACGCACACACGTACGATTCAACGAAGTCAGTACAGACTGAGAACCACTCGGATACCTGACATCGGGAGGTCCGAGGAGACAGGTACCCTAAGAGGTCCGTTCTCATGCCCTCACCCAACAGTACGGGAGGAGGTCCCCTAGAAGGGATGGCTCCCTAGTTCTTGCACAGAGGACGTAACGTCCGCTCAAGAAATGGTGATCGGGGTGGACCCTTCGGATATTGGTATCATATATGATACTTTCTTCTCAGACGACTCCCCAAATCCTGTCCATTTGGACTAACTCCCCATTGTCTAACAACCTATCTCTGGTCCTATCCGACGACGGACCCCACCGAAGTCTTCGACGTACACGTCTCCGGGACTCCACCCTTCTAGGAGCCGTACAAGTTCCTTGTCTTCCTCCCGACCACACCTAATCTCACCGTCCTTTACTCCAGTTTAGTGTCTCTGGAAGATTCGGAACCATTTCTATGACCTTAAACCCAAGTCCCAAGATTCCTCGGAGTGATTGGCACAGAGTCTAGGTACAACCGGTCCTCTAAGAAAAGTGACAGTACCTTTCCGAGGGAGGGTTTCCGCCGGGGTGGGGTGTCGAAGAGAAGGGGATTGGGAGGGGACTACGAAGTAGCGGTGAGCAGAGTACGAAATAGGGCTGACTGTCCAGGGGTCGGTCTCAGAGTACTAGGGACTCTAACATAGTAGGTGTCCGGACATTACTTTCCTGTTCAGATTTATGAGTTCACCCCCTACCCCCCTCCGTGTAAGTCAGGTGTAGGAACCTGACTCAACCGTTGTTTGAAAATTTTTAGTTGAAAAAAAAAAAATTATGATTTGTAGAATTCAGTCGGTGTACACTCACATCACATTTTCGGAGACGACAAATCATTTAAGACCCCCGTCTGCGACTGACTGACACAAGTCGACCGTGGAACTTTAACGGAGCACAGGGTAATGCCATGTGGACCCCTTCGGCACTATCCAGGGTCCGGACTCCGAGTAGGAGACCGTTCCGTGTCCAACGGGACCATTGATGGTGGGTACCAGTGTCCAACCGAACGGACTCGAGGTTAGGGGTCGACCAAAAAGTCCCCTGGGGAGACCGTGTGAGACGAAGTACAGTCCGTCGTAAAAAGTCACTGAAGACCCACACCCCGGGTCCGTCCGATGGGAGGGGTGGTCGGGATAGAGAACCTCAGGTGGGCCCAGACAAGGGACGGAGCCCGAAGAGTCCCCACTCGGATGTGGTGGGCGGACGTCGAACCCGAACCACGTCTCGGTAGAACACGAGCCTCTACCGTTCAGTCGACGAGGCTGAAGGGAGGACGAGACACGGGTACGCACTGCGCCATCGGACGTCCCCCGACCCGCGACGCGCGTAGTCGTCAATGGTGAGACGACACTCGCTCCGTCACGGGACCCAAGGTAAAGGTGGAGACATGGCACCCGGACTCTAATCGTCGAAGGCACACCACTCGTGACTGAGACAATTACGTAAATTGGGGCTCAACCATCATCACAGAGGTAAAATACACAGACGGAGTGGCCTAATACTTCCCCTAATCTATCTAATTATACATTCACGAAATGTTGGACTTTACATAGTCTACTTTCGTCAAAATAAGTTTTAACCAACCCCTTTAAGTGTATCTACTTGGAGCATTAAGCTTCATATATGTCACGGATAGGTATGTATTACGACTAAATCCTGGCACATAGACAAATATCATGTCTAGTAAGTACATCATGTACTTATAAAACTCCCGGACGCTACATAGTCCGTGACAAGATCCACGGATTCGATGTAGGCACGTCGTTTAGTCTCTAAAGACAGGAGCACTAGGAATTTAAAGATCGTCCGTCTACCTGTCAGTTATTACTCATTTAAGACGTCACATACCCCTACGACACTCACGACACCTTTTCTTTTTCGTCTCGTCTATTCACCCCGGTCCTCACACCCACCGAGAAAAGTAGCCCCACTCAGAGACGAAAGTTTGTCAAGGGTTCACGGACAACACGGGAAACCGGACCTCTGTGTCGGCACTTGCCTGCCTATTCCAGGAAAGGGAGGACCTCAACTGAAAGACCGTCTGTGTCACCTGTCACTTGTTCGTCCGTTTATGAAGACTATTAACGTCTAACTTCATACATCGTACGTCCATTACACTCCCGTTCATCTCCGCCCTCGTTTATCTCTCTACCCCACCCGGGAACCTCACCTGTAAACTCGACCCGGAATCGTCCCCACTCGGTCGGGGGACTCGTCCTGACCTTAACCCGGCCCTCTCTGACCGTCGTTTCCCTCCTGACTCACACTCGTGTCTCACACCCCGTCTCCCCCACCCTCAGACCCTTATCACCGACCCTGGGTACCTGTCACGTCCCGGAGTGTCCGGTGTCGCTCCCCGGAAGTAAGGTGGGATTGTAGACCCCTATCGGTGACTTCCCGAGATCCGTCCCGGACTGAACTAGAGGAAGCACGTCAATTTTCTGTTGGGATGCGTAACGTACGGACTCACCAAGACAAGTCAGTGGTCGCTCGTCCTGTGTCTTGACCCTCAGTCAAGAGTTCGACTAAGAGTGGACATAAGAAACTTGGAGACGACACACGACTCGTGACACGAACGACGAAAAGTGTACGTAATGGACCAAGTAGGTCTTTCTCAGGTACGTTTGACACTAAGTAACAGAACGTCCTCAGGGATCTTTCGACCCCACGTCCCTCGATCCCCATCTCTTGTTCCCACGTTACCGTCCACCTAAATCTATCAAAATTGTGGTGCGTCGTCAACCAGAGACAGGAAAAAAATCCTATTGGGTAGAACGTTACTCGTCCTTTCAAGTAAAAACGAGTCTTCGATCTTACATATTATCAAGAAGGGAGGTAGGAGGGACTGTCCAGTGTCAGTTGACTCTCCTTACCCCGATTAGTTAGTCCATCCGGAAATTCTTTTTCCATAAACCGAAAACTTTGGTTGAGATCTAGTATGCGAGTCGGCATTTTACTCTTCAAGGTCCCCTACCCTGGGGACAGGACCAGTAAGACCATTGAGTCAAGGGTGTCGTAAGTCTGAAAATTTTAGGGAAAAGTGTAATCGTTGGAGATTTACAGTCACCTTAAACCATCCTGTTCTTTGCCTACGTCGTGAAGTCCCGAAATCTCTATACTCAGAGGTTCGTGTAAGCGGTCGAAAGAATTCGTTCGTCCACAGACCCGTTCGAGTTAGCACTCTACTTGGGTTCCCGATGGAGGAGATTTGTGACGACACAAAGTTTTTCCTATTTTTTTTTTTCTCTCTCTCTCTTTCTTTGTTTCCTGGAAAAGGGGGAAAGTAGAAAGGTTTGTTCGTTGGACTTTATAAATTGGCCCGTGCAACGCAGTGAACACTTAGACTATTATGAGCAAGAATGTTAGATATACGTGCGTTGATGTTCAGACCTCTGGTCTACAAATGGAAAAGTCTTGTTATATAAGTTCTTTCCACCGAGTTCGGTTCGACGGAGGGACAACTCACCTGAGGTCGTCAAGGAACTACAATGGAAAAGGTCGGTGGACTTAAAGTCTACTTTTTGTCTGGAGGGAACAGTACGATGTGGGTTTTTAGACTATTTACGTCGAGAAGAGACGAGGAAAACCCGACGTAAATCTTCCGTTGCACTCTCCTAAAAGGAAAAGAATCTGCATCGACTTGAGGTATTTCCCGAAGACAAAACATTAGACAAAGGCTCTAGACTACGTACACAAAGATTCTGGGGTAGTGCACTCCTCCAGACTGCATCAGTGGGTTGCACTGACACTCTTTTCCGTGACGTTTCTACACACACCCTACACCTGGACCTAGTGGCTTCACCACAGGAAACAGTCTTGTGAAAGGCGTCTCTTATCGTCCAGGTGCGTCATCTAAGACGAAGTTATACCCAGAGCGTGACCGGGGTTTATCTAACACTCAAACTGAACACGCACTAAGGTCCAGTCATAGATTACGTCACACAAGAAAAAAATCAACCCAAAATAAAGGTTCACAGAAAAATATCTTCGTACCGTCATCTTTCTCCCCTTTCACCGAGACAACTAAGTCAAAGTAATGGTACATACAACCCTTAACTTACCGGTTCCACGACCGCTCTCCCGTGGACCGTAAAAGGAGACTAGTCTTCTATGTCTTTTACCCTAAGTCAGACCGGGACCTCCCACCGGAACTCATTCACTGCAGTTCAAGAGTCATTCTTACGTCTGACCTGTCCTAATAAAGTGAGAGGTAGACGTTACAGAATTTCTGAACGATTATTTTCATGTGGTCTAAAATAATTGTTCGAGATATTTCAATGTATTATCAATGTGACCAATTTATTAAAATTCTCCAAAAAGTTTTAAACCCCCCCCAAATGTAACCCTCTCAATTTTTAAAATACCATTGATAGTAAAATTCAAAAATTGAAGAGACACGAAATCATTTTAACGGAACAGATGAACCCCTTCCCTTCTAAATTAATCCGACCTTTATGATCCTTAATCAACGAGTCTAGTAACGGCTCTTAACAAAAGTTCAAGTTTGGGTCTTATCCATAGGTCCTATATTACCCCTCCCCCACGATTAGATCATCTACTTACCTATCTGAGATTTCCGTTTGTCTTACGACGCTGGTTCGGTCGGAAACTCTGAACTTCCGTTTCTAAGTTCGTTACTCTCCAACTTACTTGTTATGTCCGTCGTTTAGCTCCTCGCCAAAAATGGACTCACATCACACTTCCCCGACAACCAGGTGGACCAAAATGTCGGCACGAGTGTGAGTTCACTATCCATCGTCAGTGAAGGTCGAACCTTTTAATTTCCGTCGATGTCTCACACACATACGTAGACACACCGGCACCGCACAGATAGACACAAAGAGACACGGAACCAAAGAGGACTGCGGACCCGTAAAGACGAAACATAAAATCGTGTGAAAGAGTAAGTAAAACAGAATGTACACTAAGTAAAATAACTCATTTTATTAAAGACTCAGTAAATAAATTTATACTAAAACTTATAAAAGAATGACAAATTTAGTCACCAAAAGTTTGAAAAATAAGGGTCCTGGGGGCATGTAAGAATATTTAAAAATTCCTGGGTTTCTCGAAAACAAATAGACTCAATGTAAGTTTTAAAATTTCCTCTTAAATTTTTGATAAACAATTGAACGTTTTTGACTGATGCTATTTGGGTTAATGTACCATTTTACTATGTCAAAATAAAAATTTTACTGATAAAAGATTTCGTTTTTAATCACTCTTCTCACCACAATAAAAAACGTTTATACCAACTGGGAACTTGTTGTGTCCACAATCTATGTCGTGTCTGAGAGGTGACCCAGTTTTTAGGTGTTTTAGAGGGGAGGAGGTATAGCGAAGGAGGTCAAGACGTAGACACCCAAGTCGGTAGGCACCTAGTACATCGTGACATCATGTATAAATCACCTTTTTTGGACACATGTTCACCTAGATTCGTCAAGTTTGGACATGACAAGTTTCCATATGATATAGAAATGATAGACTGAATTATCTTTCTATCGACCTAAAAGTTTAGACGAAGACCTAAGTCGACGTTACACAACAAAATAAACTTGATATACTTTTTTAGGTCGGAGTGTGTCGATCCATCAACCTTTTCCCTTCAAACCACAAAAAAAAAAAAAAATTATTGGAAAAATCAATCAACACCTATAAGAAACTACGATGTGGTCATAGATGGTCATCCTGAAAGAATTTCCAATTAACGTTGTACCTTAGGCATAGTCACTTGAAAGACGTCAAATATACCGAGAGACAATGTGGAAAATCGAGTACGTACTAAAAAAAACCATTATACGTAACCAGTAAACCTTTTATAACCAAGTGACTCGGTACATATAGAAGGTTTAAGTAATGAGTCATAGGTTTTTAGTGAAGGTAATTGCAGTGGTGGTTGTAGTAGTCTTTTCAGTAATACATAACTCCCCACAACTCGAGTAACACCATCTATGTTCAAAAGGTTTTAAGACAAAAAACGAGGTCAGACTAAAATAATGACCGTTGTTTTACCGACGAAAGAACTTTACTGTCTGAGTTAATAAAGTAAAAGTTCTTTTACAAACGGGTTCATTGGAATAGACTTATCGGTACCAAATAGAATAGTCATTAAAAAAAGTTCATTTTTACTACAAGGTACTTTTTTTTTAACCATTCAAACTGAGTCTCGAGATCCTTTGTGGTTTACGAAAAAGAGTTCCGTCAGTAGCAAAAAGTAATACGTCGTCTTCACAAAATACACAGGAAGGCTAAAATGTGTGTTATTATCTACATATAAGTTCGCAGGTCTAAATTCTTTTACTATTAATGAGGAATTAGGTTCACAGTGACCGAACTATAGACGATTCCAACATCTTCAAAAGGGGTAGAAACCAAAACATGGTAATCACGTGTACAAGTGTGTCATTTTTTCTGTGTACTGTAGAATCACACCAATCCTTTTATCAAAACTGGAGTTCTTGAACGACTTTCCCAGAACCCTCTGGGTCTCTAGGCACTTTGTATAAAACTCTTGGGAGGTCCAATGTTACTTTGATCCTTTCTCTTCTTCCTTGCCCTTAAATAAAAATAAAAGGATCATTAAACCGAAAGAGAGCTCATCTTAAACCCAAGTGGGTCCAGACTAAAAATTTCGAAATTTAGTTCATCGAAAGATTCATGTCATACAATAAATTCGGGAAACGACGAGCCCCGGACTCCTCGGTTACAGAGGGACGAGTGAATAACAGTCTTAGTTGTTACATAACCATGGTTCTGACAGGGATTTGAGTTCCTCGTTTATCCTTCCTATCTTTACACATGTTTACGTGTTATAACGTACGCTGTTATTTCCAACCTTGGGGTCTGACCTTTAAGTACTCCTCCCTCCGACTGTGGTTTCCTCTACAGTGGACTCTACTCATTTAATGTCCTTAACGGTCCGTCTCCTCGATCCCCACTCCTGCCTTCTCGGAGTCTCCTTTACGTCAAAAAGAAGATTTCGAAGTATGTCCGTCTTACATCTTTAGAAAGACTCAATACTCTTCTCCTGAGCACATCCCTCACGCACTCAACACGCACGACACGCATATGACCTCACCTCAACTCCTCGGACCGCCGCCCCCTCCCCGGAAGACGAAACAGGGAATTAGGCGAAGACATGACAAGCGTATAAAATGGTAGTCGTATCTAAAAAAAAAAAATTGAAAAATTTATGATCAATTGAGATAGTCATTCACTTCAGTAAAATCCACCCCCACCCTACTTAACCCTCTAATCTTAATTATATAAATGTGATAACTGTAATACATATACATTGTATATCTATTGACTATTCTTGGATGACATGTCGGGTCTCTTGAGTTAAGTCACGAGACACCACTGGATTTCTCCTTCCTTTAGGTTGTTTCTCCCCTATTTACATTTGTATGTCGACTAAGTGAAACGACTCATCATCTTTGATTGTGTTGTAGCATTTCGTTGATGTGCGGTTATTTTTAATTAAACTTTTTTCTTTTCAGTAAAATTAGTAGTTTTCGTAGAATTCACGGGTAGGAATGTATTATACTTACATAATATATTCCAACCTTATTACGTCCGCTGTTTCCGTCGTCGTCTAAGATGTATACGATTAATTCATCTTAAAGGATTACCGGGACCGTACTTCATATTAATATTTCATACAAATAATATATAAATATTTTAAGAATTTTTGTAAAATTTATGAATATTTCATATAAATAGAGTTATATGTGTACATTAATATTATATTACATCATAAAATATAAATCAAATATATCTATACATATAAAAATATATATATATTTATGTCCTACTGGGAAGTAGGAGTAAAGGGTCCTATATCAGGGTTACATATGGACAAATAGACCGTGTCAATAATCAACATAGGGGAAAAGAGAGAGTTCCTAGAACAACAAAATCTACGACTTAATATGCAAGTACTATAAATAACACGAACATTTTAGACAAAGATGGTCGCGTACAAGTATATAAATATATTAGTATCTAGATAACCATAGACGTACACCTATATATGCATGCACATAAACACACAAATCTTCCACATACAATTTTCGAAATGTCTATTTAGTCTACTAGTGTCAATAGATTAATGTCTAACTAAATAACAAAATTTTATAACCGAGTCGTTTTTAAAACATTGTTATTGTAAAAGTACGAATAAATAAGGTAGAACCACTATGATGACTTTTATTATCTATATAATATGTTTTGAATGAAAAATCATGTACAAAGTCTTATAATATATATTTGAATTAGAGTAGACGAAAGGTCGAAGATAAAGAAAAAGACTTCAGACAACACCCGAAAGGTAACCGTTCTTGACGATTCTGAAGACAAAAGTGAATGAGAGTTACTTCTTTATATCGTCTCCTCTAGTGAAAAAAAAAAAAAATTCAGTTTCTTATGATAAAAACCACCCTTACTGACGGAGGGGGGATTTGAGTAAATTCAGACTTAAGATTGAAATCCCTATAGGAATTTCATTCCTACTGACAAGTTTTGAGACCCAGGTTACACTAAAATGAAGTACAAGAGTAGTCAACGTGTTTAGTTTGACCGATGGCCCCGGTCCGACCCGAACCACGACTCTCTTCGGCAGCCCGTCACTCGCGACCCTTTCCGTCGCGCACGGACGTCCACCGTCACTGCGCCCCTGTGTCGACGAGCCAACGGTCGGTCCGTCGTCGGGGCAACAACAGCTCAGAAGGACAAAGAGTTCTTTTCTGTGTAACTAAAAATGCAATTTAGAATGACAAGAAACTGTAGTTGAAAAGACAAAAAAAAAAAAAAGAAAGTTTTTGTACCAGGTTTACGATGGACATAGTTTGTGGTGTCACCCAGGGGAGACCAGAAGTCTGAAGTTTGAGCCAACGTGTAGCCTCTTATACTGAACTTTAACGTAGAAGCTGTTGACAGTGACGGAAAAGTGGAACGTAAATACCTAAACCTACGAAAGAAGGTTTGACACTGTACCCGAGGAACTAATGTTCGAAGAACTCCCGTACTTTGAGTTGACACGGAGCAAGACTGACTTGAAGTACAAGGAGTCGAAACAGGTGAAGTCGTCCGTCTCGACTTCAGTCACAGTGGAGAGGGGCTTTCCCCCAAACCGCTCCGAGAGAACGGAAGGGAGTGGGGGTAGGGCCCCGGTGACGGGGGATGAGAAACAGGGTCGTGAGGACTAGAACGTGGAAGTGACCCTTAGAACCGAAATGTCGTAGAACACTTGGGCAGAATGGAAGGGACGATATGACGTCTGGAAACCCCCGTCTTAAAAACAAAGACATTGCCACGACCTAAAATCACAGTCAGGCGTCTGGACCAAGACCGACCACTTATTTTTGGTGTACTTATAGGAGACTCTGTTCTAAAAAGTCACAAATGAGTACAGGGAAAGTTTAAACAATAGTGCCCCTGTTTATCTTACAAGGAATAAGCGATTTTTTCCATGTTATATATATATATCCAAGGTCCCAGAGTGGAGTCGACAAGGTTTGTTCTCAGAGCCGTCCCCCTGAGACATTTACGACTGGTATAATATCGAAGGGTCCACTAAGTCTACGTATCGGTCCAAGTTCTTGAAGACAGGATGTCGTATTTCATCCATAAGTCATTTAGAGACAAGGTTCCTCTTTACTTGAGAACAGAAGGATATTGTGAGTCGGTTATAAGTTCTTTATTACCAGTTCTCTTAATTTAAGACTTAAGTGTATGATTGAAGGGGTAGAGTGGAAAAATCCACCCCGACTCCGGTAGACGAGGAAGGGTCCGAGAGTGTGACAGACCCCACCTACCTAATTAAGAATGGACCCGATCTCCTACCGGACTGATCGACCAAACGTTGGTCGACCGGAGGGAGATTAGAAGAGGTACACGACTTCGGAGTCACTAGGACTCACTAAATTGAGTTTAGATTACTATTGAAAATTACTATTGATCATGAACGTTATATTTTGAACGACACCCCTCAGGTGATCTCGGACAATACTAGACCAGACTGGCAAAGTTCGAAGGGTCCACCACGATCACCATTTCTTAGGTGGACGGTTCCGTCCTCTGTGCCCCAAGCTCAGGACCCAACCTTTCTAGGGGACCTCCTCCTTTACCGTTGGGTGAGGTCATAAGAACGGACTTTTTAGGTTACCTGTCTCTTCCGATCGTCAGGTGTTAGGTATCCCGACTTTTCTCAGTCTGTACTGGCTCGCCGACTCGTGTGTACTGGGAAGGTTTGTCCTCTTCTTCTATACTCTTCCCTCTCTTTCATCTAGGGGGTCCCCGGGTTTCGTCTCTGGAGTGCCTTCTGGTTTCTCCGTGGACGGTTCATCCATCCAGTCGCTAGACACATTCGGTCACTTCCTATCTGAGACCGCTAGGCAAGTCCCACTGGGAAAGAGAGAAGTCCCCATGTCTCCCCCGGTATTTCTAAGGAAAAATAAATTAAAATAAATTTCTATATCAGGGGGTGTAGGGACCTTTCCTAAGTACCTTCCAATGTCCATTTCCGTCCATTTTGTTCTCATCTTCTCGATAGTGATTTATTTCACTCTGTCACCAGTGTGGTCTTTCGGTCCGAGTGCCACCGATGTTGACAGCTGCCATTTGCAATCAAGATTCGAAGGAGTAAAGTTCTTAATTTTTTTCTTTGTACCACTCACGTAACAAGAGTAATAGACCAATTACTTCTTAAACAATCATCTTTACGTGAAAAAGGTCACCGACTTACTCTATTTTCTTCCATAGTTTACCTAAGAATATATTTCCTGTGATTTATTGTATTACCCGTGTCGAGTATTAACGAAATGTTTTTCCATTTTTCTCTCCGAAATTACACCGGTAGACCAGAAAGGTTGACTTACTTACGGTACTCGATTTGCAAAATGAGGTCACGATCCTTCTGTGCCGGTGACCCTCAATTTCTCGCCGTTCGACATACCCGAAAGACCTGAAGCGAACTAGTCTCTCTCTCCGAACTACTTGTCGTCGACCCATCATACAGAAAATCTGGTCTCGTCCATAAAACCGGTCCCATGATGTCAAATTCACGTCCGCACTAGAGAATCATATATCACTTTAATCAAACCACTCAACGACAACCGTAAAAAATTCACTTTCTATTATCTTGTCCTGTCTGTCGTAGTGTGGAGAATTCCCATTCAAAATCAAAGTGAAAAGAGATACGTGGCACATAAAAAATGACATCCATTGGTACTTTCGACCACGAAACCTGACAGAGAGTGATCTTGTCATCACCCATCCGAGGCCGGTTGGTCCGAGTAATATCTTGTATCTCTTATTATTCCGGACTCCTGTTGTCCTCCTCCTAGGAGTCTGGTCTCGTTCTCGGTGGCACGGAAATTTAACACGATTAAATTCTTGGACACTGATCTGTCATAATATTTGAGTCTTTGTATGAAGAGACCAAAACACAATACAAAGGTAAAACCAACGGAAATCATGGAGCGTCTCAATAAAAACTTGTGGGGTCAGATGATACCGATACTATTTTCCCTTTAGTCTCCCTACTCTACCCAGGGGTATGCCCGGTCATCACGTCTCCCGTCCCCCGGGGACCACCAGTCTGAGTCAGTGTGTCTGGTTCTGAAAGATGATTCTCTGGGAAGTCTCGGTGTTTACTCCTTACTAAGGAGGTCAAGAACGAAGAAGGGACTCGTCGGTTATGGAAATCAATGTCTATGACCAACGAAGTCGAAGGGGTCATCGAGTCGTCATTTCGGAGGTGGACGTTACGTCCTCTGGGACCCACCCCTTCTAGGAGACCTCGTCTTTTCCCGTTGGGTGAGGTCATAAGAACGCACCCTTTAGGGTACCTGTCTCCTTGTACCGCCCGACGTCAGGAACCCCAGTGTTTCTCAGTCTGTGCTGACTCCCGTACGTGTGCGTGCATACGTGTGCGTGTGTGTGTGTGTGTATGTGTGTGTGACGAATCAATTCCTTTTGAATTTTTTTTAATAAAAGAACGAAGTACTTCATTCCACTTTCACTTTCAGTGAGTCAGCACAGGCTAAGAAACGCTGGGGTACCTGACATGTCAGGTACCTTAAGAGGTCCGGTCTTATGACCTCACCCATCGGAAAGGGAAGAGGTCCCCTAGAAGGGTTGTGTCCCCATCTTGGGTCCAGAGAGAGTAACGTCCGTCTAAGATATGGTCAATTCGGTGTTCCCTTCGGGTTCTTATGACCTCACCCATCGGATAGGAAAGAGGTTACCTAGAAGGGTTGGGTCCTTAGTTTGGTTCCAGAGGACGTAACGTTCGATACAAACCTAGTTTAGTAATCCCACCTAGTAGTCTTTGTCTGTCCTCGGAACACTACCCTGGTACTGTAACGGACTAAGATTCTTAAGTTGTGTCGTCGGGACTCACTACTACTCTGGGAATTGTAATAGTCCCTTGGGTGGGGGTGGGGGCGGTTTAAACCTGTACATATACATCGGATGTTGAAACCTCTTTCAGTCTCTTTTTCAAGACCCTCCTAAAGGTTGATATTGTTGACACTCGTTACCATACTCTTTGTCCGACCCCGTTCTATTTCTAATTCGAAGATTCCAACTGAGGTTCAGAAACCTCGTTGTTGTTTTACTCTAAAAATTTTTTTGTTTCTGATGTTTTGGTACATAAAAGTATGTTTTTCATTCAAAAAGTTTCTTTAGTTTTTATCGCATATTTGGTTTCTCGAGGAACACCTTCCTGGAAATAGAGACTGGTGAAGAGAGGAGAAGAAAATCTACTGTCAGTACAGGGAAAGGTCCCTGGAGTTCCTGTTGAATGTGTCGCTGTGTCACGAGAGGTAGAATTTGCTCGTCGCGTAAGCCCCGTAAAACACACTACAGTGATAGTAACACCTTCTGTGGTTCAAATTTCGGGTGTCGTTACAAGACCGACGAAGTTCGGAAATAAAGTTTTTGTAGAAAACCTCGGTATGGTAGACATAAAGGTCGGTGCAGGACCTTGACCTACTAGAGTTTCGACTTCACAAATGTCTTTAAGAGTTAATATAGATGTCGAGGTGTCAGCAACAGTTCTCTGTCCTTTGACAGTGACTAGAACGTCGACGACCCTTTTTCGACCCTTATAGGAAGAACCTTCTAGAATGACTAGCGTTGAAGAGGTTAAGAGGCCCAGGGATACATAAGACGTAATGGCTCTTCCCTCACCAATTCCTTCTTTTTTTACTTTTTTCTGTACTTCTTGGTCGGTAGTGATTGCCCGGTTCCTAGTGTTTACGTAAAAGGTAGTAGCTTTGTCTTTTGTCATTATTGTACAAGAGAGGTGACCTGAACTCTCGTTCAAAGTTTTTCCAGAGGCTGAGGTACTCTTTGTGGTCGGAGACGGACCTCTCCTGACTGCAGACGGTGCTCCACCTCGGGCACGCGTGGGACCGACTCGTGAGGATGCGGCACAGACGGCACAGAAGGCACCGACTCCGAATGTCTTCAGTCGGACGGGCCCTTGTCCTGTCGTCAAGTGGACGCTTTTGTCCCTTCCTCTTGCGACTTCGACAACGTCGTTTTGGCTTTTGTACGGCTTTCGGTTTCTGTGAGAGGCATGGGGTCCTTAGTCTAAGGTGAGGTCTTTTATATGGTGGGGGAGGTTGTTCGTTGAACCTCCACGCAGTTCTTCTTTCAGGTGTCGGTCGTCGTCAAGAAAGGGAAAGTTTTAGAGGGTCGGTGTTGCTTCCTCTCCAGGTTAAAGGGTCCCGCCTCCTTTTATTTAGGAGACTACAGGGACCCGGTGGTCGGCGGCTCCACGGCGGAGAGCAAATGTTGACGTCGACAACAAGGTTTAGAAAGCTCTCGTCGTGAAACGAGTCGCGGGTGTACGTCGAAGTGTTCGGCTGGGTCCTCGGGGACCACACGTCCGTGACGTTGTTCGTCAAGTCGTGGCAGTTGTCCGACCTAGCCGTACTCGTCTAGACGTACTCCAGTTCGGTGTACGGGCGACGACCTCCCTTAGTCGCGAAGAATCTTTTGATAGGGTGGTAGCCCGTCTTGCCTTCAAGTAAGTGTCCGGGTCTTGGAAATAATCGACTCTTATCCTAACCACTGAAAAGGTCAGGGCCCTCATGCGACGGTCTTTGTCTTGTGTACCAATTCAAACAATTACCCGTTTACGAGATGTCGACGCATCACACGTTTGCGTCAATACACTGAAATAGGTCGGAGGCTTCTGTACGTTTACAAGTGAGGACCTCCTCTTGTATAGGAACGGTAATGACGTTGTTTCACAAACGGAACCGACTCATGTCCTGTTCTGTGCTCTAAACCGTGTGTCCCCTTTCCGCCATAGTCACGTAAAAGACGGACCTCTGTAAATACTGGATGATATATGAGTTTTTGGTGGTCTTCAGAAAGGTACGGTAACTAGTATCTGAAAGGTAGTCATTTTTTTGTCGTTTACCTCCGAACTTCGGATCACAGATAGGTATATTTGAAATGTCCGAGGACGGGTACTTTACGTTCTCCCGAGGAATGTTCTCGATGGCTGTAAGAAGGATACTTTTACGAGCTCTTTTGTCAGTCGACTTACTCGGACGTGGACCAGGGATACAATAAGTCTTAGGTGTGTCGAGACTTAATGGATGGGACTTAAAAGTCCTGTCACATTTGTGGAACTGGTTGTCAGGTCGGTAGGGTAACCTTTGTGGTCGTGCAGTCCTGCACGGGTGAAGCCGGTCATATGTTTTGCGTCTCCCATGGTTTACCCCGCTCTCCCCTCTCAATTTTCACCTATACCTGTTATTGAAAATAAGGTGTCTCCACAGCCAAAGAAGGTGACTTTTACGACAGTCAAGTCTGGGGGCCAGTCCCCTACACGGGCAAGACCGACACTCATTGCCGTCACTCTTGAGGTGGAGACACTAGTCGATGTCACCGAGTCGGGGGAGCCAGTAACACGTGTCGTCGGTCAAAAGTAGCCACTATTACGTGTCGTTACGGTAACGACGGTACTGGTCGGCGTTGGGATCTCCTCGGGGAAGTCTGGTCTGACAGTCAGTCTGGGGTTTTCTCCTACCGTTCGGGTGGCTCGGTCTGTTTCAACCCTCCCGGTAGTCGTCTGGGTTCTCGTACTTCCTCTTTTTCTTTCGGCCGGGTACATCGTCCCCTCTTTATGGTCTCCTCAGGTTTAAGTGACGACTGGGACCTCCGAGTGACCCGTTTTGATGTTTATGGTAGTTTCTTTGCTCATTTTAACTTTGGATGTAGCGTTTCGGGCGAGAGGGCCCTTGGAGGTGTTTGTCGTTGCAGCGTGGGGAAACAGTTTATTGCCACTTTTAGCCCTTGCTTCGGTAACACTTCTCCGTGTAGGAGCCGAGATTTGACAAGATATTCTCTCCCGCCTCTGGGTTCATAGTTTGCGGCCTCCTCTGCGACGGGGTCCTCTCGCTGGTCCTTCGGTTACCTCTGTTGGGAGAGCCCGAGACGGTCAGGCTCACGTACCTCTACTTGCTCTACAAACTGCTACGGTCACTGGTCCTAAGGTGCCTGTTTGGCACCGCGGGAATGATGTTGATGTTTGGGTTCTTCTTTAGGTCTGTCAACTCTTTTTACTCCTTCCGGTTGACCTCCTTCCTCGTGCTTTTGTCCTCGGGCTCGCCATTCACATCTATGGGCCGGCTGGACCTGACACGCCACCCGTTCCGAGGCGTCCTCTTCCGGAAGCTCCTTCTCCTTTTGTTTCTCTACGGATTCGACGTCACACTTGAGACGCTGCTGCCTCTGTTTCGGAGTCCCCGGCCCTCGGTTCCATCCGGGGTGGCCGTAGAGTGTCGGGCCGGAATGCGCACGCTCGAGACGCGGTTCGTCAAAGTCTCGGGGAGGTGGGAGTTCTACGTGTACGCCACGGTGTGCCCTCTCTTCGGCATGGTCACGTTCTGGACGCCGGCCACGAAGAGGCACGTGCCGTTGGAGGTCTTCGTGCTCGCGTAGGTGGACCCGCACTTCCTCAAGCAGACAGTTATGACGTTGTTCCGGAAGTGCAACTTGCTCTGGGAGTTTTAGGTGCTCTCCTAGGTGTGCCCTCTTTTTGCTATGGTGACAGTCAAGACGAAAGTCTCAAAAAACATAGACAGGTGCTTTTCCTTAGTGCTCGTCTCCGTATAGTCCCTCGTATTGCCCTTCCCGATACGGACGAAGGTCACGGGGTTTTAAACGTTTTGTCGACGACGGGACCCTTACGTGGTCTTCTTTGTGAACAAGTTTTCGGGGTCAGTCGTCCTCTTTCACCTTCCACTGTGTCCGGTCCTTTTGAGGTTAGGGGACCTCTTAGGTGTAAAGTAACTAAGCCTTCCGTGACTGGTTTTCCTATTACATGTTTGGCAACAACTATTACAGGAAACTTACCGCTAGGAATCCCCTTTTTTTTTGGGGAAACTCTTATGTTCAACCACCCAAACAAAACAAACAAAAAAACAAAAAAAAAAAAATCAATCGACAAAGAAAACAAAGACAAATCAAAACAAGTGAATTGTCAATACTTCCTCACTTTACATTGTTTCTTTTAGAGTAAACAAGTTTAAGGTCTTCTTCCTAGGATTATAGGAGAGACCCAAAACCGTAATTGAAGTACGTTTCATGTGTTTTTGTTTTATCGGCTTAGAAGGTCATAGGGTTCACAGAACACTTTCAAATACTTCAAGAGTCAACACTATAAAAACGGTCACCCTCCTCTTTTCTCAAATTAAAATCGCATTAAATTTTGAAAGACCACTCACGAGTCTCCTCGACCGACGACTTGACAGAAATCATTGACCTCTATATTCCCAAGTCTATAGTACTCTTACAGTGGAAGTATTTATACAATTTTCCATTTACTCGATACTGTCAGTAATAAGAGTAGGTCGAAGACGTGATAATTTTTAACAAATTTAATTACCCATGTATACTTTATTATCATATCGACTTTTATGCACACTTTACTCATTGGGTTCATCCTGTAAGTATGCAAAAGATCTTGATGAAAAGACGTTGTGTTTGGAACATTTTATGTCTATATTTCGTGATATTGAAAATTGACAGGTACAGGGGACATCACTTAATATTACTACTCGTTATCTAGACGTTTATTACTCTTGACTACATTTTTAGTCATCCTTCGTAACACTCATACTGAAGTCTCGTACACATACGAAAATCTACCTTACGACAAGAGAACTGCAATACCGACTCGACAATGATCTTGGCCAGAAGAGTTCAGGGTTTTTTGTATCCAGTACGGAATAGGTGCCCCCTCTTGGAAGGGTCTTCAATGAACACTAATGGACACGACACGATACATAATGAAAGATCTCCGGAGTGAAGTCTTGTACTTTTTTCCAGTTTAAGAAGACTTTGAGGGACTTCAGAAGGTAGGTAGTGCTCCGGTACCTGCACCTCCAGAAAGGTCTATCTAAATTGGTAAGAGTTCCCAAGTTCATTTTGGACCGTAGAGGACATAGCGACTTCCTCACAGAACCTTTAATTCACGTTCCGTGTACACACCACCACTTAAGGGTCCGTGAACTTTCACTGTCTTTCGGATTAGGGATGTTAACAGTCGGAAGAACCTTTAATACGTCGGGTGTTCGTATATGATAAATTTTTTATTTATTTCCTGTTGTCTTTGTGTGTGTGGGGACGGGGTGGGTTATTACTGAACTCACCCATCCTTCACTACTGGAAGGAACGGAGTTCACCTCGAAACAGAAACCTCCTACCCTTCTATCTTACACTTCACTGCTCCAAGGTACTGACTGACTGTACGAAGTTTTTATATATCTTATATAAGTGTTCAGTCTACGGAACAGAAGTACAAACGTCTGTTGACTCTGGGACCAAGTTAAGGACCCAGCCCTTCTAAACGACCTCTTCCCTATCCGATGGGTGAGGTCATAAGAACCCGAAGGGAACACCGAGTCGACCATTTCTTAGGTGGACGTTACGTCCTCTGAACCTAAGTCAGGGACCCAACCCTTCTAGGGGACCTCTTCCCTTTCCGATGGGTGAGGTCATAAGACCGGACTTCTTAAGGTACCTGATATATCAGGTACCTCAACGTCTCAGCCTGTACTGACTCGGTGAAAGTCGGGGGAACGATTTTTGGGTGAATGCACAAATTACAAGAAAAAGAAACTGGGCGTGGTAATTGTGACGGGAGTTTTAGATTGGGGGGATATCCTATAAGGCAGTGTACCTGATCCAAGGACCCTTCGACCTTTAGTACCAAGAAATTGAAAAATTTGACGGTCTTATCCTCCCTCCCTCTTTTGTAAGAATGGGTAAACTATGGTCTTGTGGTCATACTTGTCTTAGACCTTGGGTCAAGTTCCTACTGGACGTCGGTAAGCACAAGTGTCCTAAACTGTCGACCTTTAGGTTCCAATGGGTTCCAACGTTCCAATGGTAACACTTCTTTACCGAACTTCCTGAGACCCAAGAGAGAAGTTCACAACACCACAGAGGTGTTTCTTCTGAAGTATACCTAACCCCACCTGGTCTTTCGTAGATTTGTGGGTCTTTTCCTGTATTAGTTTCGACTAGAAAAATATGACATCATGAAACAACAATTTATTGGGGTTATAACATAAACGTAAATAGAAAACAAGTAGATGAAAGTGAATGTTTGTCATAATACATTGTCTCCTTTTACCTTTTACGTTTACTCAAGTTGAAATAAAATATGTAACATATATACATGTGGACTTGGTAAGTAGACCCAAAACAATTTCTCTATCAGTGTTTCCCGAATACGTTTAGTAAAACTTAACTATTAATCTTTTGCCTTATTCGTTAGGACACTAGATGGTTAAACAAAATAGAGTCAGTCCTAATACTTAGTTCTTAATGACACATAAAGTCAGTAAAACTAAACTTCATTGAGATTTATATTTTACTAATGTACATTACTACAGAGGGTCGGGAAGGTACACCTATAAAAAATTCACCTGAACATACGATTATTAAGATCTGGTTTCATTTATACCGTCTTATAAATATGTACTTTTTTATTAAAACGTTTATAAAAGATATTAACATAATAAGCAAATTTTACAACTATCGAACACAATCAAAGTCCCTCCCCACATATAAAACTATTTTTTATGAACTGAAACATTAAGACATATAAGATATGTTAAATATCGTCTCGGCAAAATTCTGTCGGAACAGTGTAAAAAACAATTAACACTTTTAAAATAAGCTTCACTACAAATACGTAACCCATGTATTGCTGGTTGATCTCAATTTCATTCACACTTGTCACTTTGTATGACATACGACATGTTCTATATAACATTAAACGACAAAATCGTAGACATAAAACCAATCTTCTATAATAATTTACGTCTACAATTCCCAACCTTTTCAGATTAAAATAAAAATCTTGATTGCCTATATTTAAACAAAAACGAACTAATTTTATCGAATAAGAATACAACAGAGAAAAATTTGTAAAATCACAATTAAGAAAACACATCGGTTCGACGTCAAAGTAAACATACTCAGTGTCGCAACAAAGTGTATACTAAGTAAGTCATATAAAGACAAGGAGTGAACAAATGTAAGGTACCATGGACGAATGTACGAATCCTGAGTTTACCTTATACTGTAATTTTTTTTCGTCTTATTTTCTCTGACTTTAGAACAATAGTAAATCACGAAACCTATCCGGACTATAATACTATTTGGACTCACAACCTTTATAAGACGAGGTCAGTAGGTGTCTTTTGTCTAAAGTGCATAATTGATGGTCCATAAACCGTTGCAAGAACGGTGCCAGATAGAGTAAGTCAGGAAAGGGTTGCTGGGATCCTTTATCTGAAGAAATAGACGTAAAATATTCACTGAAACTCTTCTAGGGTGTCGGTCGGTCGATCCTAGGGTTGGGAACCGACGGACTGAGGTTTCGGGTGTGAAAACAAGGAAGAGACGTAGAATCTCCCTTTACGAATTACATTTGACTCGTCCCTCACTCCTTCTCTGGACTGGCTCATCACGTCGAACACTACCATCGACAGTGTAGGAGTCGACATCCCTCCGGTATCATCCCAGTCGAGGGGCCTGAGTTGAGACTAAAAGAATGACTCCGGAGTTATGAAACCCGTAAACCAGCGAGTATACAAATTCCTATAACGAGACACTTCGGTCAAACATTTTCAAACATTTGTAAAAAATTACACCTCACTTTAATACTAAATTACGATAACATTTGATCGGTAAAAAGTGTATTTCTTTTTTTTAGACAGGACAGTAGCGTCTAGTATGAGGGTTTGAATCGACGACGACGACGACGGTTCAGTGAAGTCAACACAGGCTGCGACAAGCTGGGGTCCGAGGGGGCAGGGACCCTAAGAGACCCGTTCTTGTGTCCTCACCCAACGGTAAAGGAAGAGGTTACGTACTTTCACTTTTCCCTTTCACTTCAGCGAGTCAGTACAGGCTGAGGATCACTGGGGTACCTGACGTCGGGTGCTCCAAGGAGGTAGGTACCCTAAAAGGTCCGTTCTCATGCCCTCGCCCAACGGGAATAGAAGAGGCAGTTGGAATCGATGAATAGACGTTTATGTCCGTTAATCAGTGTTACCCATTACACTGTCCTCTCGGTCTCCGAGTCCGTTATGCTGGGTAGTCGTCGTGTCCCCTTTGTCGAGTTCACAGGTCGGGACTAACGACCAGGTGTCGTAGTTAAAACATAAACTTCCCGTTGGGTTTGGTTTAGGAGGTTTTTAAGATATTGATGATAGACGATTTTCCTTGAATAGATAGTTTTGTCGTCTTAATTATAACTTTCATAAACATTGTCAACTCTTTGACCTAATTTTGGTATTTTTGTTTAGTGTGTTTCGTCAGGACAAACATGTATAAGAAAGATTCTAAAAAGAACTACACATAGTAAATTTTTTTTAGAAATAACTTAAACAATGTCATAACGAAGACAAAATACAAAACCCATCAAAACAAACAAACAAACAAAAACGTGACTCTGTACACTCTAGAATCGAGGGGTTGGTCCCTAACTTGAGTGTACGGGACGAAACTTCACTTCAGAATGGTGACCTGACGATTCCTTCGGGGACATGTATAGGAAAGTTACTGAAGTCCAGAAAAATAGGAATAACGAGTGAAAGGAGAAAGAATGGGGACTGACTAACTAAAACAAGGTGAGGGACAAAGGTAGATAAGGAGAAACACTCCTGTTGTCAAGAAGGGTAAAGTTCAAGAAACATAGACTCTTGAGGAGTTGAGTGTGGACGTAACACCGGAGACAATTAGATTGGAGGGAATTTGGGAGGAAAAGAAGAAGGGAGGGGTAAAACGTGGGAAACTGGGACTTATAAGTTCGTTCACTCGTCCGCTCAACTCAACCACACGTTAAAAATTTTGATTTGTGAGGTTTAAATCTAAATTTTTTTGACAAATATCGTCTTTACTCTAATGCAAAAATAATAAAGGAAGAACTGTAGACTCTATGGTTGATTAAGATAAATCATACAAAATGACTCGTCAGTTCGCGTAGAAAAAGTTATCAAAAATTCCACTACTGAAAGACACATTAATATACAAGTCAGTACAGGTTGACACCGGGGTACTTGACATCGGGTGGTCCGAGGAGACAGGTACCTTAAAAGGTCCGTTCTTATAACTTCACTTAACGGTAAAGGAAGAGGTCCCATAGAAGGGTTCGGTCCCTAGTTTGGATGTAGAGGTCGTAACCGTTCTAAGAAATGGTGATCGTGGTGGACCGTTAGTATCCTCATAAAATAAGGTCAATGGTCTGTGAAACAATATAAATTTTCGACATTTCTTAAAATACTTTTAAAAATAAAGTAAATAAGTTTTATACAAATTAAAAGTCATAGGCCGTAAAACAGTTCCAATACCGATGTCTCTATTTTCTCCATTGAACACTGAAGTTCCTTAAACTCAGGTCCTTTCTTCCGTTATCTACTAATGTTTTATTCGGGACTCGAGGATCCCTGAGTCTTGATTTCGTCCCTCGTAACCGTGACTCGACCCCGAATGTCTCGGACCCGAAGGATCACACCCGTCCAGGTTCATCTTAACTAATTTTTCTCGATCCTCACTTACATAAAACGGGGGTTTCGGACCCCAAACACCACCACTCAGTTCTCTCCACACGATTCCCGTGTAGTGATTCCCGGAGTACCCAGACCGGTTTCTCACCAAACAACACAAAAAAAAGGATAGACTTTCGTCTTCCCGGTACCACCCCCAACCTCCTCGGGTACTCCCCGACTCACGATCCTCTACTCCAGTCTCTCTACTTAGTGTCCAGGTTCGTTCGACTCTTCGGTAACGTCCCGAATCCGTCTCTCCTTTGGTAGACTACACAAATTTCCGAGTGGGAGGGACGTCATGTCACTTGTCTGGTGTCCTGCCCCACCCCCACCCCTTTAGTCTACTCTTCGACTCTGTTGTATGTCCTCTCTACTGTCAGCCGACCTGTTTTTACCCTCGCTACTTTTGTCTGTTCTAGTGTAAGACCTATCCGTCAAAATTAGAAATTTTTTAAAGTTTGTACGTCTTCATCTTATCACACCACCTGAGGTCACATAGATGGGTAGTAGGTCGAGGTTGTTAGATGGTCAGTATCGGTTAAAACAAGATGGATATGGGAGTGGATGAAGGGGAGACATGACATAACAAAACTTCGTATAGAGTCTGTAGTATGATAAAACAGATATTTATAAAGTCTTATGTAGAACAAAAAATTTTTATTCGTAAAGATTATATTGGTATGGTAATAGTGTGGAAGTTTTTATTATAAGGAATTATAATAGTTTAAGTGAGTAATTTTACAACCTAATAAAGCATTAACAGTATTAGCAAAAGTGTTAAACTTAGTCGTAGGTTTATTCCAGGGTGTGATGTTAACCAACTATATCGATTCATAGAAGATTAGAAACCAAGGGGGTAGGGAAAAAGGGGGAAACGTTAAATAAATAAAAATTATAAATAAACCGACGTGACCCAGAATCAACACCATGAGCCCGAATCAACGAGACGTCGTACACCCTAGGATCAAGGGGTTGGTCCCTAGTTTGGACTCAACGGACGTAACGTTCCACTTAAGAGTTGGTGAAAGTCCTTTCAGGGACTTTAAACAAAAACTCCTTTAATCTAGGATTTCTCAAAGAGTGATGGACACTTCGTCGTTCGGTTGAAGGATCCCACACAATGTAAGAAGGTAGTCCTCCAAACACACCAGGTCGACTCGAATCCCTACATGACTTCTATCCTAAACGTCCTCTAAATTCAGGATCATTGAATTTACCTACTCCTTTTGTCTCGTCAGTTCTTACTGAGACTCGAAGCCCGGACTCGTTAACCTTCCGACCTCAACGGCTATCTGTTGATCTATGTGTCTAGTCTTCAAGTATTGTCTCCTGTCAGAAGTCCATACGTAGACGTTCAATACAAAGTAAGTAAGTTTTGTATAAACTCGGTTCATTACCCTTAGGTTCTCACCCACTTTGGTTACCAGGGACCTCAAACACTAGGTCACTTTTTGTATTATGCGATTTATTAACGTTGACGTCATTCACGATACTTCTTATCTATATCACAATACCCCTATAAATTACCCCCCTGGATTGGTTCATACCCTCAAGTTCTCTTCTGTAGGAACTCCTTCATTAAAGACTCGACTCCGGTTTCCCTACTTACGTTCAACTTTACCCTCTCTCAAAGGTCCACCTTATGTTATGTTTTCAGACGAAGATCTCGCTTGTCCCACGGGACCTCGGTCACCACCGGTCTTCTGTTCTCGCTACCTAGACTCTACTCTGACCTCCTGGATTCGGTACGGTACACCTGGAGGGTCCAGTGTGATTCCTGAAACGAGAATATGAGTCTAGTCGCCCTTTGGTGACAAGATAAAGGTCGTCTAACCCTGTTTTCCTCCATAACAGTAGTCAAAACATAACACTTTTTCAGTGACAGTGACTTTACATCTCGTGTTTGACTTCTTCCCATCCTTCGTCCTTATCTCGTCAATCCTTCGATAACGACACCAGGTTCGACCTCTACTACCGTACCCAATGTATATCTCTCATTTCTATCTTTTCCCCTCCTAAACTCTCGATAACTCCCCGAAGGGAGTACCGAGTCCACCATTTCTTAGACGGACGTTACGTCCTTTGGGTCCAAGCTAGGGACCCAACCCTGCTAGGACTCCTCTTCTCTCACCGATGGGTGAGGTCATAAGAACGGACCCTTTAGGGTACCGGACTCCTCGGACCGTCCGATGTCAGGTACCCCAACGTTTCTTAACCTGTGTTTACTCGTTGATTGTGAACGTAAATCCACTGTCTTAGTCGTCCTGAACAACCTGACCAGACCCTTCCTCCTGATTCTTCCCCATTCCGATTGGAAAACTTAAGTATTAACATCTTTGATACCCTTATATTCTGCAGGAGATATTTCGAAGGTACCCTTTTCTGTCTTAGAGTCTTTTGTGGTTATAAACTTTCTACTCAATTCATTCTCGGATAATATTCTCCGACTCCGTTTCTACCACAGTCTCTTCAGTCTCCTTTTGACTCCCTCACCGTCGATCCTTCGGTCTACTTCTTGGAGATTCTTTCCTCTCGTACCAGTCAACACAGCTTACTTATATTTCGGTTCATTCCTTTCAGATCCTTCACGGGAAAGTGGGAGTCGTTGTCCTTCCACTGACCGTCCCTACACGACCATTTACCAATTGGGGCCGAGAAATTACCCCTTTCACTTTCACTTTAGCGAGTCAGTATAGGCTGAGAAACGCTGGGGTACCTACCATCGGATGCTCCGAAGAGACAGATACCCTAAAAGGACCGTTCTTATGACCTCACCCAACGGTAAAGGAAGAGGTCCTCTAGAAGGGTTGGGTCCCTAACTTGGGCCCAGAGGGAGTAACATCCGTCTACGAAATGGCAGACTCGATGGTCCTAAATATTATACACAGTTAAAGACACCACATTTAGGTAGGTGTCACCTACTAAAATTCGGTGGTTATGCTACAGTGACCACCGTCCATACTCGGACGAGACAGTGACCATTAGAACTGTACTCATTGAGGTCACACCACCAGGTCCGTCCTTACTCCCCACCTACGTCCTTACCCCCACGTCTGTCACTCGCTCCGAGAAGACAGTTCTACGAATTGAGACTTCCCCTCTTCTGTCTGTCCGTTTCCGTCGAGTCTACACTTCCAACTCTAAGGTGGACTCAGCTTGTCCTACTCCTCCGTTCCCTCGACTTCTCTGACCACTCTCTGACCAATATCGGTTCTTCGTACGACCGCCCACAATAAATTAACTACAGCACAAACTGAGAAAACCCTGGGGTACCTACTGTCGTACGATACCCTAAAGGGTCCGTTCTTATGGCCTTACCGTTCTTACTGTAAAGGAAGAGGTCCCGGAGAAGGGTTGGGTCCCTAGTTTGGTCGTTAAGGACGTAATCGCCCACCTAAGAAATTGTGACTCGGTGGTCCCTTCGGATTCTTGACACCTCGGCCCTAAATTAAATTTCTTTATGTCTGGAGTCACAGACTATGTGTGTTTACCTCCCAGTCTGTACTCCACAGAGTCCTTTCCAATTTCTTAGATACGAGATGAATCGCTCACGAATCTGAACATCCAAAGGTCCAAGATTATAAAAAGGTCCACAAAAGAGACAAAAAAAGTGACGACACAGAGGTCACGAAGCCTGTACCAGATTCTCTCATCCAGAAAAAAAAAAATTTCGTTAAAAAACTACAATAAAATTCAGAAATAACTTAAACAATGTTGTGACAAAGACGAAATACAAAACCAAAAAACTGACACTCCGTACACTCTAGAATCGAGGGGTTGTCCCTGACTTTGAAGGGGAGAGACGTTACTTTCCATTTCAGAATTGGTGACCTGATGGTGTTTCTTGAGGGTTCTCATCTAGAATTTGCAAGAGTAGTACTCTTTTTTTTTAATTGACGCATACCACTACTTACCATCGATCTACATAACACTACTAGTCAAACGTCATACGTGACGACCCGCGTCCTGTCCGGTAGGGTTTTATTCGGTGTTACCGTACAACTGATAAGACTGAATTTCAATGCATTCTTTGTCGGTTTCGTTCACCCTGTACGACTGGGAGAGGAGACAGAGGGACTTTCGTCCTTGATTTAGAGAGTTCACTCTCCACGTGGGGGACACAGACCTCCATTTTTCTGTTGGAATAACGACCTCTGTCCCTTGAGGTAGGAACTTCGGACACATATTCGTTTGGAACAGTGACGAATTTAAGGGAAGAGGTTCGAGCTTGAGGTAAATCTAAGAAGTGATTGACTCTTGGGTTTCGGGTTCAAAGAAACAGGACATACATTTTTCATATTTTCGACGGGTAAAACCGGTGAAGAAGTCAGGATAAAGATACTCCGGAGGCGCGGGTACTTAGCTTTAGACAAAGAAAAAGAGGATAATTAGAAAGAATCCAGTTAAAATAATAGTCAGGGCGGTGGTCTTGAGTTCTCTCCACCATCCCCGCGCCGCCCCTCCCTCCCCTAAAAGGGGAAGGATTATTATATTTATAGATTAGCAATTCAACATGTGGACTTTAATCATGTTACAACATGGAGTCAAATTTTATCTTCCACTGTCACAATCAGTGAGTCAGTACAGACTGAGAAACACTGGGGCACTTGACATCGGGAAGTCCGAGGAGACAGGTACCTTAAGAGGTCCCTTCTTATGACCTCACCCAACGGTAAAGGAGGAGGTCCCCTAAAAGGGCTGGGCCCCTACCTTGAGCCCAGAGGACGTAATGTACGTTTAACAAATGGTAGACTTGGTGGTCCCTTCGGGATTTAATTCCTTCGGTACCCTTGGCGATCGACTTCTACTATTTTATTCAATTAAAAATTTTTCTTGTCTGCACTTCACTTCACATCAGCGAGTCAGCACAGGCTGAGAAACGCTAGGGTACCTGACATCAGATGGTCCGAGGAGACAGGTACCCTAAAAGGTCCGTTCTCATGACCTCACCCAACGGTAAAGGAAGAGGTCCCCTAGAAGGACTGGGTCCCTAGTGTGGGTCCAGAGGACGTAACGTCCGTCTACGAAATGGAAGACTCGGTGGTCCCAAACATCGTTTATCGGTACAAATTATTTATAAACAGCTTGTTGTCGTTTTTTAGATACAAGAAGTTTTGAGAAAGTGTTGGTACAAGTATAGACAGGAGCATAGTCAGGATGACACCATCGACACTAGTGACAGAAGTAAATTTTCGACACCGGCACCTCCGTATCCCTTTCGGTCGCTAAACAAGTCCGAGTCCTACTGTCCTGTTTGTGACTCCAAAATTCTATGACAAATGTGGTAGTTGTCTGAAATGTGACTGATTCCATAAAAAACCTTCTGGTTCCTGACCTTACCATTGATAACACGAAAGGAGTTTTTCCCACAAATAATCGTACTCTGATATTATGTAAAGAAGTCCCAGGATACAGTAAGTGAAAAAGTAAGTCATACAAGAATATACCGTTAATCACAACGGTCCGTGATAAGACTCGGAGATTGTATAATTGAGTAGATTAGGATTATAGGGCCTCTTCCGCTACCGTGGGGTGAGGTCATGAGAACGGACCTTTTAGGGTACCTGTCTCCTCGGACCATCCGACGACAGGTACCCCAGCACTTCTCAGCCTGTGCTCACTCGTTGAAGGGAAAGTGAAAAGTAAAAGTACGTAACCTCTTCCTTTACCGTTGGGTGAAGTCACAAGAACGGACCTCTTAGGGTCCCTGCCCCCTCGGACCACCCGACGGCAGATACCCCAGTGTGTCTCAGTCTGTGCTGACTTCGCTGAATCGTCGTCGTCGTTAGGATTATAGGTAGGACACTCCATCTGTGTTTAACAGTAATAGAGGTAATTACAAATCACATCAGTTCAAAGCGACGTGTCACGGTGGTTTGAATCACCGAATTTTGTTGGTAAGTGATATCAGTTACCTTTGTTGGGTTTACGGGTAGTTGTCTACTTGTTTAATTCTTGTACACCATGTATATGTTACCACATAATGAGTCGGTATTTTTTCCTACTTTATACCGGTAAACGTCGTGGTACCTACCTGGATCTCTAATAGTAGGATTCACTTCATCCAGTCTGTTTCTTTCTGTTTATAATATACTATAGTGAGTGTACACCTGAGATTTTTTATCATTTGTTTTGATATATGTTTTATCTTTGTCTAAGTGTGTCTTTTGTTTGGACACCAAGGGTTTCCCCTTTCTTTCCCTATCTAATCCTCATGTCCTAATTATCTATGTTTGATGATATGTATTCCTCAAAGGTTCCACCGTGATCACCATTTCTTGGACGGACGTCTACGTCCTCTGTGCTCTGCGTCCAAAATAGAGACGCAGTCCTTCTAGAGGAGTTCCTCCCGTACCGTTGGGAGAGGTCATAAGGACGACCTCTTACCGTACCTCTCTCCTCGGACCTCCCGATGTCAGGTTTTCCAGTGTCTCAGTCTGCTCTGAATCGTGCGCGTGTGTGTGACATATATTTTATCTATTCGTTGTTCCTAAATAATATATTGTGTCCCTTATTATAAGTCATAGAACGTTATTGGATATCACCTTTCATTAGACTTCTTTATATTGACTTAGTGAAACGATATATGGACTTTGATTGTGTTATAACATTTAGTTGAGATGAAGTAAAATTTTTTGTTGGCGAATAATTATAAATTGTACAAGACATCAAACTGACCCCAGTCGACTTGTCCGGAGGGTACGTCAACATTAGTCTACCACCATCCCACCTCAGTCGATTCCCGAACTGGAGTGACCCGTAGTTTCCTCAGTGTCGCGTCGGGTCTAGTTTCTCCCACCTCCTGACCTGAGGTGCAGAGCTATCCCCTCACCGTCAGTGTATGTCCCTCCCTTCCCTAACTACCGTCCACAGAAATCTCTGTTCGACGACATTCCCTAGTAAGGGTCACCCTTTTGGTTCCGCGTCTCTTCAATCCAGTGAATGAGTTCCAGCATGGCGAATGGTTGACACCTCTCTGTCTCAATTAGGATCCGTCGACTTAAGGTCTCGGGCGATCTTCTCCGTTTTTCCCGGGCTCTCGTGTCGTGTTGGAGAGAGTTTTTTTCGACACCACCAGTTCTCGTGTCTCAATAGGTACCATCTTGGTCTCTCAAGGACCCCAAGAGAGAGTCCTTAAACCCTCTCTTCTTTAAGATTTCTATGATACTTACCTTTCTTTACTCCTTTCATTTTTAGCCCAGTTTAAAGTTCCGAGAGAAATACAACCCCCACTTTTATGCCAGAACACACCGGGTTCCGTTTACCTTCTAAGCATGAAGACGAACAGAGGGAGGTTAGTCCTTTACCTTTACACACACACACGCACACACACACACACACACACACACACACCACAAAAAAGAATATTCATCAACTTTAGATTTTTACAATCTATAGTTAGGTTTTCTTAGTCTGTGTTTCCCTCGGATGTCGACCCTGGTCTCTCAACCTTAGCTCTACATCTTGCCGGTTACGTCCTCCGTGCTCTCTGGGTCCAAGTTAGGACCCAGCCCTTCTAGGGGACCTCCTCCCTTACCGTGGGGTGAGGTCATAAGAACGGACCCTTCAGGGTACCTGTCTCCTCGGACCACCCGATGTCAGGTGCCCCAGTGTTTCTCAGTCTGTGCTGACTTGTATATGTGTCTCGTCTCGTCGGAGTCCTTCCAAAGGGTTCGAGGAAGTCGCGGGGGACGACATGTTACAGTATCGGGACTTTTAGACGTAGTAGTGAAAGAAATCCATCCAGGACCGGGGAGATACCTTCCTGTTCCTTCACTGTAGAGATGAAGTTTTTCGAATGAGTAAAGTGACCTCGCTACCCTACAACGGTCTCTCTTCGACTAAGTAAGGGTTCATCAGGCAGAGGGGTTGAGACTGTTGGACTCTCTTACATAACAAATCCAGGTAGGATAATTAAAAATCGGAGAGTCAAAATGAGTCTACCTCTTCCTTTACCGTTGAGTGAGGTTATAAGAACGGACCTCTTAGGGTACCTACCTCTTCGGACCGTCTTCGGACCGTCCGATGTCAGGTACCCCAGTGTTTCTCAGTCTGTGTTGACTTCGTTGAAGTGAAAGTCAAAATGAACCAGTATTCCGATTCAGACTCTGAAGGGACCGGTAGGTCACCAATTTGGAGGTACTAAAGTTACGTCCCAAGTTAGGGGCCAACCCCTTGATTCTAGGGTGTACGACGCGTCGTGTCTGTTTTTAATTTTTTTATTTTTTTTTTTCCGGTCCAACATGTGTAACTGACCCTGTGCGGGTCAAGGACATATGTACACCACTCACCCTTTTCGTCACCCGGTAAGAGTCCGCAAAAGACTATAAAAAAGGAGGGTTTCTGGTTCCCACTCACAAGGCCCAGTGTCAAAGACAGCAGAGAGTAGTGTCACCCTTGGTCGTGTCGAGGAAGAGACGACAACGAGTCCGACTATCCTATTGTAAGGTCGGTGACCTTTCACGAGTGGTGGGTGAGTCGTAACAAGAAAATGGTCCGTTCTCCGGGGGAGGGGAACCCCGTTTCTCAGACTTCCCGGTCGTCTCTACCCGGTCGGGTCTCAGACTCGGTAGAGGGTGTGGTGTGAGACTTGTGCGTCCTGGATTCCAAGAGACAGGGGAAGGTCCTGGACGAGTCCGGACAAAAGACGGTCATAGTCAGGGGGTCTGGGGTCCCTGGTCATTCCCCGTCGACAAACGTCCCGTACACCTGTCTCAACCCTACATCAAAGTCCCAGGTGCACTCCAGGGGTAGGAACACCATTCCTCGTCTTGACTCCCATCCTTCGTTGCCCTCCTTCTGGTCCCGGGTCAGGAAGAACACGACAGAACAAGGTCGGACTTCGTTATTTCTTTGTCCTTGACGTTTAAGTTTGGCCTGGAAAGTCCAACAATCGTCTCACACAAACGGCTCCCTTCTCTTATCTCGTATAAATTAATTCACGAACAATCCGACTAAATATTGAAAATTCATAAGACTATATATCTGGAGGTAGATACAAGAATGGGAGTTGGAACGTTGACAAACCCCACCCCCTCCACATCGACAGTGAAAGGAATTTTACAGACGGAAAGGTAGTGTTACAGACACATGTTCGAGACCCTACATAACTTTACAGGTATGGGTGGAAATGGGGTGGGAATAGGTGTCCGTATTAGTAAAGAGTTATATAGATCCAGTTCCCGGGGAAATGACGTCGTTACACCTACCTGGATCTCCAACAGTATGACTCACTTCATTCAGTCTGTGTCTTTCTCTTTATAGTATATCATAGTGAATATACATATATATAAATTTATATAAGTACATAAATTTTATAAATTTATATAATATATAAATTTATATAGAATGTATGAATTTATATTTTATATGTTTACTTGAATAATTGTCTTGTCTTTGTCTCAACACCTACAATCTTTGTTTGCATACCAATGGTCCCCTATTCCGCTTCCTCCCTATGTAACCCTCTAACCCTGACTGTATATGTGTAATGAGACATATTTTATCTATTGATTATTCTTGGACGACATATCGTGGCCCTCGAGTGAGTCCTGAGACATTACCGGATGTATTCCTTTCTTAGATTTTAGCGCACCGATATACATGTGTATATTTGATTAAATGAAACGACATACAGACTTCGATTGTGTAATATTTAGTCGGTATGAGGTTATTTTAAAAATTTATTATTATTTATTGATTTTCGGGGAAATTTTCCCAGAACAAATATCGTGACCTCCTCTGTTGGGGAGTGTGGAGACAACCGGGTAAATATAAGGTTGGGACGATAGTCTGTTGGTCGGGGAGGTCCGACTCGGGTCTTGACCGAATAAATCGAGGTACATCTGTCGTAGCCGCCTCTTCCGTTACCATGGGGTGAGGTCATGAGAACGAACCTTTTAGGGTACCTACCTCCTCGGACCATCCGAGGTCAGGTACCCCAGTGATTCTCAGCCCGTGCTCACTCGCTGAAGTCAAAGTGAAAAGTGAAAGTACGTCACCTCTTCCTTTACCGTTGGGTGAGGTCATAAGAACGGACCTCTTAGGGTCCCTGTCTCCTCGGATCACCCGACGGCAGATACCCCAGCGTGTCTCAGCCTGTGCTGACTTCGTTGAATCGTCGTCGTCTGTCGTAGTCTTGTCGTGAGAGTTTGTGCGCAGTGGATAATTCTCGAGGTAAGATCCTACTGGTCGGTAGGGACCATGTAGGTCCTTCCTACCAAAAGAGTTCTACGTCCAGAACGTCACGATTTGGTTCTATCCGAACTCTTCTGGTCCTACTACCCAGTGGAAGTACCCCCTCTTCAGGTCTTTCTTTGTCCTGCAGTCGTCGGTCCTGTGTACTTGTTGCTTCACCGGTTACAGGTACACTTTGTTGATTGTCCTGACAACTGAAAGGTGGTGGGTGGGGACTCGGTACTCCTTTAAAGGTCTCGTGTGTCTGTAGAATCGGTCCGACGCGTACAGACCCGATCGTCTTACCTCCGCGTTGATACCAATGTCTACGGGAGTAGAAATAAGAAACCTTCTTGGACCTCTCTTTTATGATAAAAAGTGGTCAATTATTAATAAGTAAATTAAAATTCTTAATTTCCTAAAAATTATCACCGTTGAGGATGATTTTAGGAAATTAATAAAGTGTTTCTGGGGGAACTCAGAGACCAAAGAGACTTCCTGGAAGACCCCTTTGGTCGAGTAGTACGTCGAAGGTCTACGGAAGTGTTCCGTAAAGTATCTCAGGTGAGATTCCTCGGCACTATCAGACTGACTCAGAAGGGTCGGGAGAGGGGAGGGGGTTGGGGGTAGGGTGTAGACAGGAAGTTCACACCACCTACCCGAAAGGACGACTCAAGAAAAGACAAAAATCCCAATTTCGTAGACTCAAAGGAAATCTTTGGTGGGGAATTAGGGAGTAAGGAGTTAGGACGGAAGTCTGGTACCCTCACCCTACCCCGGCCTCTTCCCCCGTCCCGGACCTACCCACCCTTTGTGTTCTAAACCAAAGACCGTGTGACATAAAGACCTGAAAGGTCCACCATGACCACCATTTCTTGGACGGACGGTTACGTCCTCTACTTTCTCTACACGTGAGCTAGTGACCCAGTCCTTCTAGGGGACCTCTTCCCGTACCGTTGGGTGAGGTCATAAGAACGGACCTCTTCGGATACCTCTCTCCTCGGACCGTTTGATGTCATCAGATATCCCAGAGTTTCTCAATCTGTACTGACTCGTTGAACCGTGTGTGTGTGTGATATAAAGATGTAGAATTGTACTCTTGTTCTTTTGACTCAGTTGACGGTATAGGTCAACAGTCAACCTAGAAGAGTTAACGGTATCTGTCTTATGAACCGAAATTCGTTTTGACCTAGGTTCCCGGGTTCGATTTACTATAAGAAAGCGAAGGTGAGGAGAGAAAGGAGACAGAGTGGGAAAAGAGAGACGAGACGAAAGGGGACCGAAATCAGAGTCGCACCAAGAGGCACTAATTACCGTTTCTACAGGTACGACTTACCTTATTCCAAAAGGAGGGGAGTTTTTTCAGAAGTTTTTCTCGTTTCCGTGACTCCCCTCTCCCTTCCCCGTCCCCAACAAAACTCATGGTCGTTCGACTATAGGTAGCCTCGAGGTCCTTGACGGTCGTTAGACCCAAGAATACAAGACACGCCTAAGAGTAGTTAGTCTCTCCACTGTCGAAACCTGAACCTGTAAAACGTAGATAATTTGCTACCTTTGTTATGGAAGAAAAGTCCAAGAAGACTCCTTATCTCTACTTTCGTATACCGTGTCAGTGGTCGAGTCAGCATCGACTTACGACACACAAAGTACCAGGAAAAGTGACTGAGAAGATGTCATACAGGATCTTCCTCCACTCGTCAGAGACGATCATCTCTAACTCACAGTCGGTACTACGACCTTCAAGGACGAAACTTTGGTTCTTTTCGATGGTGTTACTTGTGACTATGTGGCGTTGGTCTCTCATCGGGGGTGAACGGTGTTAGTTTCTTTTCCGACGTGTCGTTCTTTTTGGGTCCTGTCGGTATTCATTTATTTATTTATTTTAATGATTTTTTTTTTAATTTTTTTTATTATATAGTACCTCTTTGAAGGTACCACCCTGTATGCCCAGACAGAATAAGAAAATTCCGGACGTACCATGAGAAGGGGACGCACTTAGAGATTGGTCAGAGGACTATCTGTAATTCAACAAAGGTTAGAAAAGAAATGTGTTCGTAAAATCCGTCTAAAAACATTGTTTCAAACCTCTGTGTGTCTTTTTCTCAAAAGACGAATGGAGAGTAAATGGACCTTTTAGGTTGATTATTCTCTGGAGTAAGGTAGGATTCACAAGGACCATCAAACTTAGTTGTATTAAGTTTAAGGCTCGAGAGTTCGTTTTCAAGAGTCTTAATAAAGCGAGACTTAACTAACGTTTGATTTGTCTTCACGTGCACAGAATGTCCAGAAAACAACAAATTCGTTTTACCTTACACCCTCCTTCTATTTCCATATTCTGTCTTAACTTCCCTCCTACCTACTTTTGACCTTAGTCCTTCATCTTCGGAAGAGAGAGAGAGAGAGAGGAACAGTGGGATATAGAAACGGACGAAGTTCAGTGGAAATAATTCAGGAGAGACGCGACTGGCCAGAAGAGACGGAGAGGGACGGACGTCGCCTTCCACGACCGGTAGAGACGTCCTGTCCGTCTCAGAGGTAGTCTCTGACAGACGACACGAACACAAGATTAACGGTTAAAGACCTTTTCCTTTAGACCAAGGGTGGGAGGGGATGAGGGGTGACTTCCCGAACCAAGGGGAGGAGTCAAATGGGAACTACCTTACTTGAGACCAATTTCCCTACCTCAAGGTAATCTTCCACCGACGTCTCCGGGTTGGGACTCTCGTTTGGTACTAGGTGTCAGTCTCTTTCGCCCAACTGACCCTCCCCGGGAGTTCACGGGTCGTACAGGGTACCCCTGTTCTCGACGAATCAGGTAGTGACGTAGTCACATAGAGTGTTTTGGATAGTACCCCTGGAGGGACCACCAGGTCTCCGATTCTGAGACTCCAGAGTCACATTCACCGGACCCAAGTTAGTAACCAGTCCCTTGACCTGGGACGTACGACGTTGGTTCTGGGTCACGTCGGTTTATTTATTTAATTATTATTACAAAAATTTTTTGACAGTACTAACGAAGCTGAAACGACGGGTCGAAAG
Source organism: Capra ibex (assembly GCA_006410555.1). Lineage (NCBI taxonomy): Eukaryota > Metazoa > Chordata > Mammalia > Artiodactyla > Bovidae > Capra > Capra ibex. The sequence continues at coordinate 105,116,912 of SJYO01020080.1, read as the reverse complement.
AAGAAAAAATGATTGTTAAGAAACAACTCTATATTAACGATACATTCTAACATATACGAATTCCATATGTTGCACAATCAAACTATGTAAATATACAACGTTATGCTAGTAGTGGTATCGTTATCGATTGTGGAGATAATATAATAATATAAAGAAAAAACACCACTCTTGTTGATTCTAGATGAGAGAACCGTTGAAACTCCAAAGATTAAGTCTTAACAACTATGACACGTAATTTAGAGGTCTTGAATAAATAATCAACTTTCAAACATGAGATTTGTTGTAGAGGGGTGAATGAGGGTAACGTTAGGGACCGCTAGGGTAAGATGAGACAAAAAATACAAATAAATACTCCGACGTATCCCAGAATCGTACACCGTGTGTCCGAGCAATAACGAAACCTAGAAGACGACACCGCGCCTAAGAGATCAACACCTCGTGCCCGAGACCTCGAGCTCCCGAGGCCTCTCGAGTCATCAAAATTGTACGTCCGAATCAACGAGGCGTCGTACACTCTAAAATCAAGGGACTGGTCTCTAGTTTGGACGCAGGGGACGTAGCGTTCCGTATAAGAATTGGGGACCCGGTGGTCGCTTCAGGAAGATGAGAGTCCATCCTGAAGAATACTCAAACGACGGGTCGAGAGATGAGGTCAGAGGTTTATGTCTATATGTCAATAATTTTACAGTCGGACCGATCTCCATTCGAGTCCGGAGTAGGTCGTCATCGTAAAGTGTCCAGAAACACCCACTCTACTGTGTACCGTTCCACTTCACACCCTAAACTACCTCCACAAACATTTTTTGTGGAGTAAGAAATGGATTTTTTTCACTTGAATAAAACTTTCTCACAAAAGTGGAGTGAAACAGTTTACGTTTGTACAATAAGAATTCTGTAAAATATGCAAAAATTTACACTTTGGACACAAAAGTTATTCAAGAAAAACCCCTTTCATAAAAAAAAATTGTGAATCAAGTCAAGTCAAGTAAACGAGTCAGTACAGGTTGAGAAACGTTGGGTACTTGGTGTCGTGCAGTCTGAGGGGACAGGTAGTGGTTGAGGCCTCAAGTGGGTTTGGGTACAAGTAGCTCAGTCACTACGATAGGTTGGTGGAGTAGGAGGCAACAGGGGAAGAGGAGGACGGGAGTTAGAAAGGGTCGTAGTCCCAGAAAAGTTTACTCAGTCAAGAAACGTAGTCTACCGGTTTCATAACCTCAAAGTCGAAGTTTTAGTCAGGATGGTTGCTTGTTAGTCCTGACTAGAGGAAATCCTACCTGACCAACCTAGAGGAACGTCCGGTTCCCTGAGAGTTCTCAGAAGAGGTTGTGGTGTCAAGTTTTCGTAGTTAAGAAACCGCGAGTCGAAAGAAATATCAGGTTACGAGTGTAGGTATATACTGGTGACCTTTATGGTATCGGAACTGATCTGTCTGGAAACAACTGTTTCATTACAGAGACGAAAACTTATACGACAGATCCAACCAGTATTGAAAGGAAGGTGCCTCGTTCGCAGAAAATTAAAGTACCGACGTTAGTGGTAGACGTCACTAAAACCTCGAGTCTTCTTATTGCAGTCGGTGACAAAGGGGTAGATAAAGGGTACTTCACTGCCCTGGTCTACGGTACTAGAATCAAAAGACTTACAACTCGAAATTCGGTTGAAAAAATGAGAGGAGAAAGTGAGAGTAGTTCTCCGAGAAATCGAGAAGAAGTGAAAGACGGTATTCCCACCACAGTAGACGTATAGACTCCAATAACTATAAAGAGGGTCGTTAGAACTAAGGTCGAACACGAAGGAGGTCGGGTCGTAAAGAGTACTACATGAGACGTATATTTAATTTATTCGTCCCACTGTTATATGTCGGAACTTCATGAGGAAAAGGATAAACCTTGGTCAGACAACAAGGTACAGGTCAAGATTGACAACGAAGGACTGGACGTATGTCCAAAGAGTTCTCCGTCCAGTCCACCAGACCATAAGGGTAGAGAAAGTCTTAAAAGGTGTCAAATAACACTAGGTGTGTCAGTTTCCGAAACCGTATCAGTTATTTCGTCTTTATCTACAAAAAGACCTTGAGAGAACGAAAAAGGTACTAGGTCGCCTACAACCGTTAAACTAGATAACAAGGAGACGGAAAAGATTTTGGTCGAACATGTAGACCTTCAAGTGCCAAGTGCATAACGACTTCGGACCGTACCTCTTAAAACTCGTAATGAAATGATCGTACACTTGTGTAGAAAATAAACAGTTAGTTATTTATACGTACGACGTGGTTTTATAAATCTGTTAGCTCTGACGTAATCATTACGTACACATACCACTTACTTTGACGTGGTTGAACTTACAAAACGTTTATCGTATTAGTAACTTATTATGTGGAACTTACATGTCGACAGGTAGTAATATGTACCCCCAGACCAAGGTTCTAAAGGGGGCGAGATGGGGATCCTATGGTTTTAGACGTCTACGAGTTCAGGGAATATATTTTACCATACCAAAATGTATATTGGATACGTGTAGGAGGGTATATGAAATTTAGAGATCTAATGAATATTATGGACACATACGTAAGAGTCAGTGTAAACTGAGAAACACTGGGACACCTGACATCGGACGGTCGGAGGTGACAGGTACTCTAAGAGATCTTTTCTTAAGACCTCACCCAACGGAAAAGGAAGAGGTCCCCTTTTCATAAAAATTTTTCCTTTCTTTTGTACGAATATAGACCTTATACTCAAAACATTTATTCGACAGTAGTCTATTTCAACTACCTCCATCCTTATCCTAGACACAAATTTAAGGATGACACAGTGGAGACTGGGGGATCATTTTCAAAATCGTACTTTTGGGTCAGATGGGATGGGTGCGACTCTACAGAACGTCGTAGAGAAACTTGTGACTTGGTCTGTGTTTCTGGACTTCCTCTACGATTGTGGTACTCCTGGTCTCTCCTTTTAGGATGGTCGTCTCCAGTGACTACGAGGTCGACGCTGAGCCGTCCGATCGTGTGAGGTTATTACGACACGAACGGGGAAGATGTCGGGAACAGGCAATTGGACGAGGAACGAATCAGATAACTTCCCTTATTTACAGCGACCACATGAGGTTCACACACGTACGATTGTCGTTGAAAAGGATCGTCATGAAGGGAACTATAGGACTTGGAGTCTCAAAAAGTCAAGTCAAGTCAAGTCAGCGAGTCAGCGTTGGGGTACTTAGCGTCGTACGGTCCGGAGGGGCAGGTAGTGGTTGAGGGCCTCAAATGAGTTTGAGTGCAGGTAACTCAACCACTACGGTAGGTCGGTAGAGTAGGAGCCAGCAGGGGAAGAAGAGGACGGGGGTTAGGGAGGGTCGTAGTCCCAGAAAAGGTAACTCAGTTGAGAAGTGTACTCCACCGGTTTCATAACCTCAAAGTCAAAGTCGTAGTCAGGGAGGTTACTTGTGGGTCCTGACGAGAGGAAATCCTACCTCTCAAAAATCTAATTGTAACTATGTCAGACGAAGGGTCCACCACGTCACCATTTCTTAAGTGGACGGTTACGTCTTCTGCGTTCTCTACGCCCAATCTATAGTCTCAGTCCTTCTAGGGGACCTCTTCCTTTACCGTTGGGCGAGGTCATGAAAACGGACCTCTTAGGGTATCTGTCTCCTCGGACCGTCTTACTCTGTTTGTTATTTTCCTGTAATCCAAGGTGAAGTTGGAACCCAACATGAACTGGTTCACAAAGGGTAAGATCTTTGTTCAATATGAACGAAGAATGGACCTTCCTACCCTCCACTGGGGTGGCGTGTGTACGTGTGTGTGTGTGTGTGTGTGTGTGTGTGTGTGTGTGTGTGTGTGTGTGTGTCCCACTTCAATGTACGTTTTTGGGGACCTCGTTCCGATCTGTGGTACCATACCATACCGTACTATGAGGGTCTTCCCATTTTTCTCCACAAACAAGAAACGTCCAAGAAACGGACGTTTCTCACTCTTCACAGGTACTCGGTACACACCCGGTTTTCGATCGGTACCTTTTAGCGATGTCTGGTACCTGGTCGAACGGGCGTAAGAGTTCACCGGTGGTTATCTTGTGTCTCTAAGATGGTGTCCGGTAAATGGGTATTTCCCACTTTTCCTTCTTCGACGTAAACGTCCTAGCCCCTCCTTCCTTATCTCGTGGACTTTTGGTGACTTAACGACTTGTCATCGTGGATGGAAGCCTCTTCCGCTACCGTGGGGTGAGGTCATGAGAACGGACCTTTTAGGGTACCTGCCTCCTCGGACCACCCGACGTCAGGTACCCCAGCGATTCTCGGCCTGTGTTGACTCACTGAAGGGAAGTGAAAAGTGAAAGTACGTAACCTCTTCCTTTTCCGTTGGGTGAGGTCACAAGAACGGACCTCTTAGGGTCCCTACCCCCTCGGACCACCCGACGACAGATACCCCAGCGTGTCTCAGCCTGTGCTGACTTCGCTGAATCGTCGTCGTCGTGGATAGAACGTATGACCCGAAGGGTCCACCGTGATCTCCATTTCTTGTGGTGGACGGTTACGTCCTCTGCATTCTCTACGTTCAAGCTAGGGACCCAGTCCTTCTATGGGATCTTATCTCGTATCGTTGGGTGAGGTCATAAGAACGGACCTCTTAGGTTACCTGTCTCCTCGGACCGGAGGATACCAGGTATCCCAGTGCTTCTTAGTCTGTGCGTGCAACGTATGACCGGTTCCGATTCTACGACGGTCGGAGAATCCGGTTCACTCTTGTGGTTGAAACATTCGGTAATCCTATACACCAGACAAAGGATACGTCCGTCAGCCTATTAACGTGGAATGTCAGTGACCCGTTAGCTACACACTACCAGGGTACTTCGGTCTTCCTTTATGTGTCCATGGACACCGTCGTCCTTCGGAATTCCCTTACCCTCCTTCGACAGGTAAACCTTTCTCAAGTTTCCTTCTTCGTACACTCGATCCGGATGTGTTCAGTTACGTAACGTAAAATTACCAGTGTCACTGACCTAGTCGTTACACGTGCACTGGGTGAGTCTCAGTTACCCTGAATCACTGAGGACCTTTACGACACTTACTCTTCTCCACTAAGAGAGGACTGACCTGAACGTCGACTCCTCTATGCGTTATCTTTACGACCATAGAACCTCAACTAGAATCTCGAGTTTAAGTATGGAACTTCAACAACCGAGGGTGAGACCCCAGTCAGACCTCTATGACGGAGGAGGACCGGACCTCGACTCGGACCGGTGGAACTCGAGGACTCTAGCACTGACAAAGTTACCTTCTTGGAGTTCTACCTTCTTCAACTCAGGACTACTGTAACAAACTCGGGACTCAGGTCGGTGTAGACTTCAGTCACGATGAGGACCCAAAGGTCGCTCCGTTACTCGAGGGGAACATGGGTAATCCCGTCGTAAGGACAAAGAGGACCACACCCTTTCTCCTCTTCCCACAAGAGACTCGCTCAAGACTGTAGATTCCTAAGGACTATACGTCCACCTTGGCTCTATTTAGGTCCGTCGACTCCGTTCGAGGAGTCCGAGCTTTCCAGTGGTCTTCAACAAGACAATGTTTGTAGGTACGGTAAGAGTTAGAACTCGTTGTAAGGACTGGGGTCTCACCCTCGGTTGTTGAAGTTCCATACTTAAACTCGAGATTCTAGTTGTGGTTCTATGGTCGTAAAGATAACGCATAGAGGGTGTCTTTTGTCGTATATAAATCTTCGTAGAGCGACTTTTACTTTAACTTTGAAGTTGAGTTCTAAATCTTCTCGAAGGTCGACCTCTGTTTACTATTTAATTAACCTAGTGAGGGCACTAATGATTAAATTTACACATTTCAGAGTGTGTAAAAAATTTACACACTCCCTCTCAGAGACTAAAAGGGAAATAAGTTTTAAGACGGAAATAGGGAAAGAAACTCACCACCAATTTTTTTATGTATACCTCCCAGTAAAAAAAGAAGACAAGAAAAAACGAAAAAAAAAAGAAAATTTTTTTTGTATGTGTTTGATTTCACGTTTAAAGTTCACATGTCATCGAACTACCTACATTGTACATTCTGTTCGTTGAGAAGGAGAGACCCACACACAGGAGAAGATGGTTCTTTCACTCCCTCGTAAAGGATTCAGAGAGGAGTCTCTGGAGAAGGTTCGGTCACTGTGGGCAAGACGTACAAAATTACGTTGTCGTGGAGATAGAACTACCGTCATATAGAAAGTGGGGTGTGGACTACGTCCCCGGGACACACTAACCGGGACCTATTTAGGGACAATCCCACTCGAGGGGGGTTGTCGGTGGAACTGTGACGGAGGTCTTCTCGGGTCGAAACCCTCGTCCTCGGACAACTGGTTTTTCGGGTGCCGGGTATCCTGACGGTGTGAACAGTATCACGTGTGTCGTGGACCGATTCCCCTCGGTCCGTGGGTGCAGTGTCGGTACGATCGTTTACGAGTGTGTGTTTAAATTATGAATTAATCCACCTACCTACTTAGAGGCAAGGTCTAGGAAGTCCCTCTCCTTTTCCTGATTTGTTTCTTCTTTCTGCTAAGACTCCATTCGTCCGACAACAGAACTGACCTTTCCCTAAGGGATCGGTAGAGTGGACTACAAATAAAAGTTTAGTTAAAGGTCAAGGAGACGTCACATTGACACGTCAGTTTGAGGGACCTTTAAGAGACGTCAGGTCGTAGAACGAAATTCGGTATTACTTTGGTCTCACAAATATTTAATAAACGACTTCCCAAATGAAATACGGATTATTACAATCTAGGGAAGGGTCCCAACCCCCTATATACAGTCAATTCTCCGAAACCTCTCGATAGATGTCTTTTTGGTTGAATTGTTCTTTAAGACTTTGAACCAACACAGTTGTTCCTGAATCCGGAACTAAGTGTGGACAGTCGTGACTTCGCACATGGGAGTTTCTCTCTTCTACCGGTTTCGGCCACGTTCGTAGCCCGTAAATGTGGTTCTCGGTCTTCTTTCCCGTCGTACCGTTCCGGAAAGAGGGAAGAAGGTTCAGAGGGTCATCAGGTGGTCAATTTGATTAGGAGCCATTTCTCCTTTGTCTACCAACAAAATTCACAATAGGACGTTCGACCCGAGTATCAGTGGTTTTCCGACGTCCTTCGGACCTGAGAAACTCGTGTCCTCTTCTTTACTCAATACTCACTCGTTGGTTGGTCAAACGGTGTCGTGTCGGTGTACCCGTCAATAACCGTTAGTAGGTCCAGTTCGGTTTAACTTGATTTATTTAATAAAAAATTGAAATTTATTAGGTAAAGGTATCATTTTAACCTACTGTCGGTTACCTGGTCCGCCGGTTCCCGAGACACGTTTTTCGGGACCACCGAAGACCTCCGGAAGTCACTGTTACTCCCGGAAGAACGAGACAAATGGTGTCTAGCAGAGGTCGTTTACGTCTCTGAGTTATTCACGCGAACCGGAGAAGGACCCATTTCCAGTGTCGAGACTCTCTTTCGGCGAGTAACATACCGGGGTGTCTTGTCAGTAGTAAACAAGGAAGAGTCACTTTGAGTCGTCGGACCCTTGTCTCGACTCGCGGGAAGTTGAAGGGACCACTCGAGACGGAGTTCTCGTGTGGGTGTCCTCGGCCCTATTTACCGGGGCACTTCCTCCGCACCCCCACCCCACCCGTTACTGGGACCCTCCCGGTCTCCAACTCCCGTTCCCCACTAAAGGACCCTTCATGGTTTTTACAGTGGATTCTCCGAGTACATGATTGTTAAGCGGAAAATAAAGGTGGCAAAGAGACGTCAATACCTCCGTCCTGGTTCCGATGGGACTAACGTCACGCACACACACACACACACACACACACACACACAGAATCTCTAGTCCTCGACCCATACACACACACTCACCCTCCCTCCACTCGTCCTGGTCTCCCGGTCTCTCGTTCACCGTGGACAACATTAATTGGGTGGGGTGGGGGACCTTAGTGGGACCCACGTGTCCCATGGTGTGAAATAGGAGGAAGGGTCCCAACCCTCCTCGGGTACTCTAGTACCGTCTTCTTATCCACATACGACCTAGTCACTAGTAACAGTACACGAGAGACCCGGAGAAAAATTTAAAGTAGGTGAAGGACGAAGAGGAGAGTAGGAAAGAGGAACAAAGATCTGTACCGACGTCTTCAGTCCTCGGGTGAAGGAGGTTCTTGTCCTATATTGGTGATCTCCGTGGGTTCTAATAAAGTCCTATTTACTTGTAAAACACCAAATTATCTGTACGTAAATTTTTTCAAAAAAGTCAGTCAAGTCAGTGAGTAAGTAGTCAAGTCAGTGAGTAAGCACAGACTAAGAAGTACTACGGTCCGAAGGGACAGGTAGTGGTTGAGGATCTCGAACGAGTTTGAGTACAGGTAGCTCAGCCACTACGATAGGTTGGTAAAGTAGAAGACAGTAGTGGAAGAGGAGGACGGAAGTTAGAAAGGGTCGTAGTCCCAGAAAAGGTTCCTCAGTCAAGAAACGTAGTCCACCGGTTACATAACCTCGAAGTCGAAGTCGTAGTCAGGAAGGTTACTTATAAGTCCTGACTAAAAGAAATCCTAACTGACCAAGTCAGAGGAACGTCAGGTTCCCTGAGAGATTTCAGAAGAGGTTGTGGAGTCAAGTTTTCGTAGTTAAGAAATCGTGAGTCGAAAGAAATACCAGGTTGAGAGTGTAGGTATGTACTGATGACCTTTTTTGTATCGAAACTTATCTACTTGGAGACGGTCGTTTCATTTTTGGTTTTGAAAAATGATGTTTTTTTTTTAACACTCAACATACCACCAGTACTCTTAAGGAAACCAAGAACTTAGTAAAGAAGTCCTTTTCTTGCAACTTGAGGGGTATCACGATCTCCTTTTACTCTGGGCCTACCTCCCTTAAACTTACCTACCGTAGAACCTTTATTTTCATCACTAAAGTCATAATTTTTAGTTCTGAAGCCCGAGGAGATGTAGTATAAGGACAATGTATATACAGAGTCCACCTCGTGAAAGAGAAACGTGTAATTGTTTTTAGAAGGACATTTAATGAGTTACCTTTATCGACGAAAAATCCCTTGTTATATCCCTCAACTATTAAAAAACTAACATGGGACTAAAGATTAAGATGAAAGTAGATTCAGAAAATTATTTGGAGATTTATAGAAAGAAAAATAAAGAAGTAGGTCCTTTGACATCTTGTAAAGACTACAAAGTTACTCAAAAATCAATTCTCAAAATTTCCATTATTGCTATCAGAAAGTTCCCGAAGAGACCACCGAGTTTTTTCTTATACGGACAGTTCGTCCTCTGTACTCAAGTTAGGAATCCAACCCTTCTAGGGGACCTCTTCCTTTACCGTCGGGTGAGATCATAAGAACGGACCCTTTACGGTACCTGTCTCCTCGGACCTCACGATGGTAGATACCCCCAGTGTTCTCAACCTGTACTGAATCGTTGATTTGTTGTCGTTACATCAGAAAGTTTCTTTCAAATTGACTTTATTTAAAGTCATGGGATCTCCGAAGGGACCACCAGGTCACCAATGACGAAGTGTGAAGGTAACGACTCCCGTACCCAAGTTAGGGACCAGTACCCTTGATTCTAGGGTGTACTGTACACCGGTTTTTGTTTTAAAATCATGGGGTTTATTCTTCAATGAAGTATATGTTCTAATGTATCGAGTGTAAAGATACGGTAAGAAAATTTAATTAAGAAGAAAAGAACAATGTCTGAGTTACATTGACTCTGTAGATGACAGGTTAGGATTCTTTTTTGTTTAAAGTTGACTAAACCCCAAATTTCTTAAGTGGATCAGTCAAAATATGGACACTCATTTTGACAAAAGGGGGATGGGAACGGGGTTAGAACCTTTTGGAGAAGTACCACGAAGGACCTGAAATATGAAAGGGTCTACTTTTTATAAAAGAATAGTGTCGTCGAGTTCTTTGTAAAGGGTGTAAATCACAAGAACAAGATTACTCATAACGGTAGAGGAGTCAGGGTGAAGTAGGAGGAGGGTGAAAATCTTGTTTACAGCGTCAATCTTTTACGGAGAGCCCACAAGGGACCGTCAGGTCATTCCTGAGAAAGTGACAACGCCCGAACCCCGGACCCAAGTTAGGGACCAGTCCCTTTATTCTAGGGTATTCGGAGCACCGAGTCGGAATTTTTTTTTTTTTTTTTGTTCTTTCTCTCTTTCCTCTCTTTTACGGAGAGAAGAAGTCACCTTAAACTTGGATCCCAGTGTAGAACAAAAGACCTGGAGGTCAGTGATTCTTATATGTATGGTCGAATTCCATAAATTTAATGACATGTGTGTGTATGTGTTGATTGTAGATAAAAGTATAGTACTATTGAAAAATTTTACTTGATATAGAATTTATACTCTCGTTTTCGTTGTTTCCTTTTTTTATCTATTTAACCTGTAATAGTTTTACTTTTTGAAAAACGAAGTTTCCTGTAGTAAACTTTTACTTTATGTGGGGAGTTTTACTATCTTTTGTAAACTTTTAGTAAATAGACTATTGTCTGTATAGGTCTTATATATTTTATGTCACTATTGAGTTATAATTTTTCTATTTATTGGGTTAAATTTTTAACCTTTTACTGAATTTATATGTAAAAGAGTTTCTTTCGTGTGTTTACCGACCGTTCATGTACTTTTATACGAGTTATGGTAATTAGTAGCCCCTTTACGTTTAGTTTTGGTGTTATGTCATGGTGAAGTGTGGGTCATCTCATGGATATTATTTCTTTCTATTGTCGTTCACAATCCTTCTTCCGACTCTTTGACCTTGGGGGTATGTGTCAAACACTGTCACACTTTATAACGTCGGAGAAACTTTCGTTAGACCGTTAAGGAGTTTTCTGATTTGTATCCTAATGGTATATTGGGTCATTAAGGTGAGAATCCATACATGGGTTTCTTTACTTTCATATACAGATGTATCTGAACATGTACTCACAAGTATCGTCGTAGACCGGTAAGTATTACAGGCGTTCCATATTTATTGGATTTATGGGTAGTTGACTACTTTCCTATTTATTTTACACCATATAGGTGTGACACCTTATAATAAACCGGTATTCCTCCTTACTTCATGATTATGTATGATGTTACACCTACTTGGAATTTTTGTATGATTATTCAATTTTTTTTAGGTCTGACTCTTCTAGGGTACAATGTACTGAGGTAAATATATTTTAAAGGTCTTATCCGTTTAGATATTTCTATATCTTATAGGTATTAGTGGCTCCCGACCGACCTCCCTTCACCTCTCACTAAGGAGTATCCGAACCTCGAAGAAAACCCCCACTCCTTTTATACCATTTTAATTAACACTACTACCAACATACTCAGACACTTATATAATTTTTGGCAACTCCACATGTGAAAGTTACTCACTTACCATACTACACACTTAAAGTGACAATGATTTTTCATTTAATATTCATCATTGTGCAAAATTTATTAGTCACTTTTTTAAAGGGGGGAGAAATGTCGACGGAATTAACAGAACACAAGTTCATAAGACTTTCTGGAACTACTTATTATACTTTCCTCTATGGGAAATTTTATAAATTTAGTAGAATGTTTATATTCTTTCATGTGAGTTACAACTTCGGTAACAATAAACCAGTCACACATAGTCAAGGAAGTATAGTTACGAGTTATTTATGAACAACTTATCCTACCTTTCCCCACTTAGTTTCAAGATTTCAACATAAACCCTTTTCTCGTTCTAGTAAACTTAGCAAGTAAACCTTGTCTTTTGTTCTTATCCATTAGTGTTAAGGTTTCCCTTATCATCATTTCTTCTAAATCTACAACTTTCAATGATCAATGACCTCAATTTATACACACCATAACTATATTATTAACTGTTTGACGAACTTCTTTGTCTTTATTCAGCGGTTGACTAAAAATGGATATTCTAATAACTCAAATATTATTTTCTTCCTTGTCTTTGGTTACTTTTCTTTAACCGGACAATTTGTTTACCACAGCTCTAATGACGGATAAACCTTCTTTATACACTTTGAACCGAGTTCGCTATGTGAGTTACAGTTTACTTAATTCCTCACGTCACCTTTTATATTTTAGTCTTTTTTGTCCCGTAGGGACCACCGAGTCACCATTTCTTAGACGGACGACTACGTCCTCGGTGCCCAAGCTAGGAACCAGGTCCTTCTGGGGCATACGGCACCTCGTTAATTCGGGCACACGGTGTCGACGACTCCAGACGTACGGAACTCGGACACGAGGTGCTCTTCTCTTCGGTGACGTTGGTCTTCGGGTGTGTGGCGTTGATCGTTCATCGGGGACGAGCGACGTTGGTCTCTTTTGGACGCGTGTCGTTGCTGTTGGGTCGTGTCAGTTTTTATTTATTTATCTTACAAATTTTTTCTTTATTTTAGGTTTTTATTTTTGATTCACGTGTATATGGGTCAGAGGCCAGTCTTTTCTATAAGACTCGTGTTTTCACCACTATTTTTAATAGTGTTTCCTTTTCTAACTTAAACCTAGGTGTTTTTGACTGTTAAAGATACTTTTATCATGTCTCTTCCGATGTGTGTGTGTGTGTGTGTGTCTGATCCTCTTTTATCGTCATGCAGTGTATATGTACATTTACCAAGCGTAGCACCGTCAGGTTCGTAACCAACCTTTTCTTGAAGGTCTGTGTCTCATAAAGTCTTTCCCCACTCAAATAATTCTCGTCCCTCGTCTCTATTACTCCCGTGACGTTTACGTCGCCTGACTGGAGGACTATCTGGCACCTCTCGGTTGGTAATTTTGTCGTCCGACCGAATTCCCGCTCGGCCGGGGAAAACACACAAACATCGGTTAAAAATATCGGAGGTCTGTTTCTTTTAATGACGACCTTCCTACCGTAGTCCACTAGTCAATCCCACGACACACCACTTATGGACCCATCCGCAAAAACGGATTAAATCCCAGTCCTTTGACCGACCATTCCTAACTCCACGAAAACCGGTGTCAATGTTACCCCGAGTTAGTCAAAGTCTCCACTGACCCGAGACGTAGACACCGGAACCATGTTTCCGAGTGTGGACACTGGGACCCTAGCCTGAGATGTCAAGACAACATATGTGTCAAGTCTAGACAACATATATTGATAAAGGATCCTTAGTCATTTTTCTTTTGTACGAAGAGGAGGGTGGAGGGGTTTATTTTCTTAGTATTTCTCCAAGGTGAAGACTATACCTTGGACCTTAGTCCTTTCGTTTATTTTCTATTGTACAACAACAATTCAACGAATCAGTACAGACTGAGAAACGCTGGGGTGTCTGACGTCGTACGGTTCGAAGAGACAGGAAGTGGTTGAGGGTCTCGAACGAGTTTGAGTACAGGTAACTCAACCACTACGGTAGGTTGGTAGAGTAGGAGACAGCAGTGGAAGAGGAGGACGGAAGTTAGAAAGGGTCGTAGTCCCTAGAAAAGGTTACTCAGTCGAGAAGTGTAGTCTCCCGGTGTCATAACCTCAAAGTCGAAGTCAGATCACTTATAAGTCCCAACTAAAAGAAATCTTAACTGACTAAACTAGAGGAACCTCTGGTTCCATGAGAGTTGTCAGAAGAGGTCGTGGTCAAGCTTCCGTAGTTAAGAAGCCACGAGTCGGAGAAAATAACAGGTCAAGAGTGTAGGTATATGTTGGTGACCTTTTTGGTATCGAAACTGATCTGTCTGAAAACATCCGTTTCAGAGACGAAAAATTATGTGACAGATCCAAATTATGTGATTATGTTACAGATAATGTAACGAAAAGAAGGTTCCTCGTTCGTAGAAAATTAAAGTACCGAAGTCAGTAGTAGGTGTCACTAAAACCTCGGGGGGTTTTATTTCAGACAGTGACAAAGGTAACAAAGGGGTAGATAAACGGTACTTCACTACCCTGGTCTGCAGTACTAGAAACAAAAAACTTACAACTCCAAATTCGGTCGAAAAAGTGAGAGGAGAAAGTGGAAGTAGTTCTCCGAGAAATTAAGGAGAAATGAAAGACGGTATTCCTACTACAGCAGACGTATGGACTCCAATAACTATAAAGAGGGCTGTTCGAACTAAGGTCAAACACGAACCAGGTACCCTCTTCCCTTACCGTTTTGTAAAGTCGTAAGAAGGGAACTCTTGGGGTACTTTTCATACTTTTCCGTTTTCTTTTTCTATTTTATAGTTTATGGTTTTGTAACCTGAAATTTTCTCTCAATCCGTTAGACAGGTCAGACCGTTCACTCGTAAAGGAGAAGTTGTGACTGTACTATTTTGATGACTGTCCTCTGGGACCCTTGAGTCGTAGTAAATTCAGTATGTAAAGAGGATTTTGCCTGTTTATCCGGTTCTACACGTGTATACAAACTGTATGTTACAAACTTTTATATACACAGGGATTTTTCATATTAATCATCGTAGAAACAAACCTTAAGGTAATTGATAATACAAACACGAAAAGGTCAAATTATTGTCCATAAATATTATTACTGGTTCTGTGACGTACAAGAACTTCCAAGGAAAGTTATTAGGAAGTAGTTGTTTTCACGACAGTGTGTAGCAAGATCTTACATAACGATAGTGTCTATAGACACAGAATTTCAGTGATTACGTATGTGACAAAAAAGATGATATGTGAGGAATACACATTACCTTTAAAATGATAAATGACATCTTCTAACGAAAGAGACTTTACACCACCTACCTTAATTTGTTTCGATGATAAATTATCTCTTTCTCAATTTTTACCGTTCAAAACGACTCCTTTACTTCGGTTTAAAAAAATTACAGATTCTTTTTTTACATTTACTGTCCCTTCTAGGAGTTAGTCGTTTTGAATCTACCCTGAATTCGTACAAATAAAATTTCTTTATTTTACTAACTCGTTTTTTGATCTGAAAAACAAAAGAGGTTGTCCACCGTGATGAGATCGTCGGACGGCGTACTTGCGTCCGACCCCTTTCCGGTGGTCTTTGGTGGTTCGGGTAAAGGACATCGTCACTAGTACCCTAGACAATAAATGCAAACTGACACCGGGAGTTCTTGGAGGAAGACAGTATTTCGTATTGGATCGTGTCCGGGTGTGTATCTTTTCGTGAAGTATTCACATAGACACATAAACACCTCCTACTAAGGTTAGTAAGAAGGATTTAAGTGAGTAAACAAGTAAGTAGATGTATCAGTTATTTATAAATAACACACGGAGAGTTTATAGTCCACCCGGGGTACGAATCCCGATCTCCATATTAATACTTCTTTTATGTACCTGGGATAAGGATACCAAAGCACCTCCTGTGTCTGTAATGACTTTACGAGTGAAATTACTTTAGTAGTATTTAATACTATTCACTAGGTTTCCTTTTCATGTTCAGTACATTGTCATGTCTGTGGTCCTATTCTACTTGATTCTGTCTTTCCGACGTGTTTATACCTACCTTAAGACGTGTCTTACTTTGTCCTTAACAGATTTTACAAGTCTAGATGGGGCACTCCTAGATAAATCAATAATCCTCCTATTTATCGTGAGAAGTCTTAGTAGGTGGTGGGAACGGTACCATTGGTCATCTGTGTTATTGGTTGTCCGTGTCTTTTGACAGGGCAAGTAGAGGGTGATTTCTGACGTGAAGTCGGTTTCAGACCCTATTAAAGTGTACAAGAGAGGATTCACCGAAAGGAAGAAGATCGAAGAGAGGGAAATTTATATCATTAAGGTAGTCTCCGATGTGTATTGGATGTTGAATTTGAAGGGGTTGTACCAAAAGAATTATAACCAAGAGGAGAGTGCTTTCTCAGTTTTCGAGACTGAGGGAATTTCGACTGTAAGGTCAAAGAGTAATGAAGAGTTTTCCTAGAGGTACTGTGCGAGATTGAAGGAAAGTCAGACGAAGGGTGACCCGGGAGATGTCTAGAACATCCGTAAAGAATCATATGGATGGTAGAACCTTATCTGTAACGGATAGAGACAGGGGGTGGAGACAAGGTACGGAAACGAGGTATGGTAAGGTCCGTAAACACATCAAAAGAAAGAATAGCTATTTACTACAGAAGGAATTTTCTTTTGGAGGCCGAAAAATCCACAACTTTCAGGAAAAATTTTTCTTTATTTATGTATAACCTCATCTTTTACCGTTGGATGAGGTCATAAGAACGGACCTTTTACTGTACATGGTTTCTTGGACCATCCGATGTCAGGTACCCCAGTGTTTCTCAGTCTGTGTTGAATCGTACGTGTGTTACATATTATATATTAAAAATGACAACACATTTCGTTTCTTGTTAGAAAGAGTTTTATAATATTGAATTATATTTTAGAACTTGTTTTTTTTCTTTCTTCCTTTGTACTACTTTCCTTATCCCCCAAACAAAATTTGTGTGAACGAACCGTTTCATTTTCAACTATTGAGTGTACACCTTAGATTTATACTGTGTTTGTTTGGATAGACACTTTGTCTTTGTCTGGATGTCTATATTTCTTGTCTGAACACCAACGGTTTCCCCTCCGTTTATCCTCTCCCTACCTAACGTTCAGACCCCACTCGTCTACATTTGAAAATATATGTCCTACCTATTTGTCGTTCCAGGATGTCATATTGTGTCCCTTGATATAAGTTATAGGACACTATTTGGTATTACTTTTTCTCGAACTTTTTCTTACACATATATACATATTGACTCAGTGAAACGATATGTCATCTTTAATTGGGTTGTATTATTTAGTTGATATAAAGTTGTTTATATAAAAAATTTAGCCATTGAGATACGATCAGGAGAGTAATTTTTATAAAATAATGTGACTAGAAAACTTAACATCTCAGACCCTTCGTGTCGGGATGTTTCTTTAGAGGGAACCGTCCGAGACCGGACTAAAGTAAACCCTCTCTTTTAATGGGGTGTGTACCCTCTTGACAGGATCAGGACTCCGGGACACTAAGGTCCGGTTCTCTTGAATTACCTACCATTTGTCTAAAGGAAAGACAAGTCCAAACGGGAGTCTCGAGACCAAAGGACAGACTCCTGGATGTAGAAGAAGGCCGGTAAGTGACCTGTCTGCGCCAGATGGGTGTCCGACGCCAGAACCGGAACGTCCGGAGATACCTTGTTGGTGTAATCTTGTACTGTACACTATCCTTTTTACTAGTTCAAGTATTGCCACTATTAAAGTAAAACCTTATAGGTTTATACGACTAAAAAAATTTTTAAAGGAATGTGACGGGAAGGGGGACGAAGTATAAAGATCGCCAAAGATGAACGGAGTCCTTCCAAATCCCAACAATGTCTTCCCTTGTTTCTCTTTCTCCTTTTTTTTTTTTTTCAATTCATAGTCGAAGGTTTATCCTAAAATCCTAAAAAGGCAGTCTATTAGAACTTTCGATCCAAAGTATTCTCTTCATTTTATACAAGATCTAAGGAACTAAAGAGAACAACCGTATCGAACGTTCCGGAGGAGACAGACACGTCCGGGACCTCAGGACTCTCGGTGGATAGGGTTTCGGAAGAACCCTTAGTCGGGACCCGGGGCCGGGCGGACTCTTCCCTTAAACGGTCACGACCACCTCCGACTCGCGACTTCGAGAGTCCACTTCTCTTGTCTAGTCACGACCGCGTCTGGCTCACGATTTCGAGAGTCCAACGCTCGTCTAGACTCCTTTACTGGTGACAACCGACAAGTCTATCGTGTCTCCTCTGTCCTCACTCCCCGAGGTACCGGTCCTTATGGGGATCTCCTTCGCACCAGACGGATCCTTTACTCCACGGGCACGACTCACTGTGCGTTCCCCATCCCGGTGGTGGAGGGGATGTGTGGTCTGGGACGGACTCATCCGAGACCTTCCCCTGAGGGTGGTCTCGTTCGTTCGGGGTCAAACGACGTTGACGGACGCCTAGAGACGGCGGTGTCTACGAAACACGCATCGGGTCACACCGGTGGCATGGGAAGGGACCGGACTCACTTGTTCATACAGGGTTAGTCGGTGAAGAAAATGAGGGAAAGTAGACCCGTCTCTTGTCTACGGACTCCCACCGTGTGTGTGTCTTCACCCCGACTTTGGTTTCGACTCGGGGTCCCCGTCACGTTGATTCCTTCTCCTTACCTTTCGAGAGACACGTCGACGTGTTCAGTACCTAATTTAGGGGCGCTAATCGTACCATTTAGGACACAGACCTTATAGACTTATCTGTCGTTCGTAAGGGTCTTGACTCTTACCGGACTGAAGTCTTCCTCACCTGAAACACTCGTCCATGTGTGAGACCTGGTCGAGTCGGGGTATCACGGATGTAGTCCAGGTCTATGGACGTGACACATCCGAGAACTAAGGGGTCGGTCTTTCTCCAGTCCGGACCCGGTGACCTCCCCCTCACGGTTCAGGTCCTATAACCTGACGGTCTCTTAAGGACCTAGGTCCCTTATAATTGACTGTACGTGTAACGACCTCTATAAGCAGAGTTGTGGTTCTTGACCGAGGAGGGTTGACTAATGTCCAAGGTCACGACCTGTGGAGTATGGTTTGTTGATCGTTCTATCCTTATGTCGGGGTGAGTAGTCGTATTTCCGACGGATTTCAGTATGATTCGAGTGTCTACGGGGGTTTTATGGGGTAGACTGTGTCGGGACGGGTAGTCTTCCTTCTGAGTCGAGATGGGTGGTCTCGTGTCCGTGGTCAGGGAGAGGGGTCTTTCAGATGTTTCGGGGACCTGGTTTAAGTGAGTGGTCCCCTATCTGCTGTTTTCGTTCTCCTTGGTATCAAGGACGTCGGACCCCTTTCTGGTATTCGTGTCATTTAATCCGTTTTACTCTACTATCTTATACGACGTCTACTTCCTCGTTCCACTTTTTTTGTTTTGTGTGTTCTGGTTTACTTCTCCTTTATCCGTTTGATGGACTTTTATTAAGTGTCACCACAATCATTTCTACTAGGTTCTACTACAATCTACCACAATCATTTCCACTAGATTCTACTACACTCTACCACAATCATTTCTACTAGGTCGTACTACAATCTACCACAATCATTTCCACTAGAACCTTTGTCTTACTTCCGTATCTAACTCTTCTATGTTCTTTACAAATTGTTCCTGTACCTTCTTGATTTCTTGTTTTTCCTCACTACTTGTTGTGTGATTGACTTGACTTTTTGTGGGATCTTCTTTGGTTGTCGTCTTATTGACTCCGTCTTCTTACCTATTCACTCGATCTTCTATCTTACCACCTGTATTTACGACACTTCGTCTTATTTCTTTTTTCTTAAAAAAATTTTTTACTTCTGTTGGGGTCTCTGGAGACCCTGTTGTAATTCACATGGTTACGAGTTTAATATCTCCAGGGTCTTTGTCTTCTTCTTCTCGTTCTCCTTCCCCAGACTCTTGTTTTGAGCTGCTCTAATATCAGTTTGTAAAGGGATTACACCCTTTCCTTTGTCAGTTGGTTTAGGTCCTTCACGTCTCAGGGTATGTCCTATGTGTGTTCCTCTTCGTACGGTTCTGTGTACAATTAGTTTGATTGTTTTTAACTTATGTTTCTTTTTATAAATTTTTGTGTTTCCTTTTCGTTGTTTATTATATGTTCCCTTAGGGGTATTCCAATAGACGACTAAAAAGTCGTCTTTGAGACGTACGGTCTTTCCTCCCCGTCCTATATAAATTTCACTACTTTCCCCTTTTGGATGTTGGTTCTACTGAGAACGTTCCTAGAGTAAGTCTAAACTGTCTATTTAGTTTTCGAAATGTCTTTTCGTTTCGACTCTCTTAAGTAGTGGCGGTTTAGTCGAAATGTTGTTTACGTTTCCCTTAAAAAGATCCGTCCTTCGTGTTCTCTTCTTTTTCTTCATGTTTTTGTTTGAGTTTTGTCAATTTGACCATTATCCTGTATGTATAGTTATCAATGGAGTTTACATTTACCTAACTTACGAGGTTGGTTTTCTGTATCTGACTGCCTTACCTATGTTTTTGTTATTGAATATTTACGACGGACGTATCCTGTGTATGTCTGACTTTTACTCCCCTACCTTTTTCTATGAGGTACGTCTACATTTAGTTTTCTTTCGACCTCGTCGTCATTAATATAGTCTGTTTTATCTGAATTTTATTGGTTCTCTATTTCTTCCTGTATTGTATTACTAGTTCCCTCGTTAGGTTTTTCTTCTATGTTGTTAACATTTATAAATATATGGGTTGTATCCTCGTGGACTTCTACATTCCATTTACGATTGTCGACATTTTCCCCTTTAACTATCATTGTGTTATTGTGAGGTGAATATGGTTACATATTTATTAGTTTTCTCTTTTAATTATTCCTTTGTGTTCGGAATTTACTGTGTAACTTGGTCTCTCTGAATTAACTATAAATATCCTATAAGGTAGACTTTCGTTGTCTATGGGAAAGAAGAGTTCACATGTATCTTGTAAGAGGTCCCATCTAGCGTAGAAACCAGTGTTTAGTTTGGGACTATTTAAATTCTTTTAATTTTATTATAGTTTGTAGAAAAGACTGGTGTTACGATTCTCTAATCCGTAGTTAATTTCCCCCCTTTTTTTGACATTTTTTTGTTTTTGTTTTTTTGGGTTTGTGCACCTCCGATTTGTTATACGACAATTTATTGGTTGACTAGTGACTTCTTTAGTTGTTCCTTTAATTTTTTATTTGGATCTCTGTTTACTGTTACTTTTGTGTTACTGGTTTTTGGATACCCTACGTCGTTTTCGTCAAGATTTTCCCTTGACGTTATCTTGGGATGAAATTCTTTGTTCTTTTTAGAGTTTGTTTATTGGATTAGAATGTGGATTTCGTTTATCTCTTTCTTGTTTCTTTTGGGGTTTCAATCATCCTTCTTTCTTTAGTATTTGTAGTCTCGTCTTTATTTACTTTATCTTTGTTTCTTTTGTTATCGTTTCTAGTTACTTTGATTTTCGACCAAAAGGTTCTTTTATTTTAACTATCTGAAAATCGGTCTAAGTAGTTCCTTTCTTCCTTCTCCTAAGTTTAGTTATTTTAATTTTTAATTTTTCTTCAATGTTGTCTGTAGTGTCTTTATGTTTCCTAGTACTCTTTGACGATGTTTGTTGATATACGGTTATTTTACTTTTTGGACCTTCTTCATGTCTGAGAATCTTTTCGTGTTTGAAGGTTATGGTTTGGTTCTACTTTGTCTTTTGTACTTCTCTGACTAGTTTCATTACTTTGACTTTGACACTAAATGTTTTGGGGGTAGTTTGTTTTCAGGACTTGGTTTACCGAAGGGTCCACTTCAGATAGCTTGTAAATCACTTCTCGATTGTGGACAGGAAGAGTTCGAGAAGGTTTTTGGACGTCTTCTTCCTTGTGAGGGTTCGAATAAAATTCTCCGATGGTAGTGGAACTATGGTTTTGGTTTGTTTCTATGGTATTTTTTTCTTTTAATGTCCGGTTATAGTGACTACTTTTATCTGTGTTTATAGGAGTTTTTTTTTGGTCGTTTGGCTTAGGTCGTTATGGAATTTTCCTAATATTAGTTCACCCTAAATAGGGTCCCTACGGTCCTAAGAAGTTGTGTACGTTTAGTCAGTTACACTATATGGTGTAATTGTTTAACTTCTTATTTTTGGTATACAGAAGGGACCACCAAGGTACCATCTCTTAGGTTGACGGTTACGTCCCCTGTACCCAAGCTAGTGACCAGGTCCTTCTAGGGTGTACGGTACTTCGTCGATTCGGGTACATGGTGTCGATGACGCGGACACGAGACTTCGGGTCTTCTGTGTTGGTGACTTCGGGCACACATCTCGGGTACGAGACGTTTTTTCTCCGGTGGCTTTACTCTTCGGGTGTACGGGGTCAATCTCTCATCGGAGGTGACTGGCGTTGATCTCTTTTGGGACGTGTCGTCGATTCTGGGTTGTAGTGGTTTTTGTATTCCATTTAGCAAAAAAATTCACATAGACAAATTTTTTGGTATACTAGTAGAGTCATCTACGTCTTTTCGAAAACTGTTTCAAGTTGTGGGTAAGTACTAAATTTTTTTTTTTTTAGGTTTTTTACCCGTGTGCCATATTATTTCCAGTATATACTGTTTAGATGTCGTTTATAGTAAAAGTTACCACTTTTTGACTTTCGTAAATGAGATACTAGTCCTCGTTCTGTTCTCACAGGAGAGAACGGTGATAATAAGTAATATCAAAACCTTAAGGAACGGTACTATTAGTCTCTTCTTTTTCTTTATTTTCCTTAGGTTTAACCTTTTCTTCATTTCGACAGTGACAAAAGTCTACTGTACTATGATATGGAACTTTTAGGATTTCTCCGGTGGTCTTTTGAAACCCCGATTAGTTAATTAAATCATTTCAAAGTCCTATGTTTTAATTATATGTCCTTAGAGAACGTGAGGATACGTGATTGTTGTTTTCTAGTCTTTCTCTTTAATTCCTTTGTTAGTGTAAATGGTAACGTTGTTTTCTTATTTTATGGATCCTTATTTAGACGGATTCCTTCTTTTTCTGGACATACGTCTTTTGGTATTCGACGACTACTTTCTTTTATTTCTGTTGTGTTTGTCCACCTCTCTATGTGGTGCAAGAACCTAACCTTCTTAGTTATAACAATTTTACTGACATAATGGTTTTCGTTAGATGTCTGAGTTACGTTAGGGATAGTTTAATGGTTACCGTAAAAAGTGTTTCAATCCTGTTTTTAATATGCTAAACATACTTTTGTGTTTTCTGGGACTTATCGGTTTCGTTAGAACTCTTTTTTTACCTCGACCTCCTTTGTTCAAGGGACCGAAGGTTTATATGATGTTTCGATGTCATTAGTCCTGTCATACCATGACCGTGTTTTTATCTTTATATCTAGTCACCTCGTCCTATCTTATTATCTTAAGACTCTATTTGGGTGAGTGGATACCAGTGGATCAGATACTGTTTCCTCCGCTCTTATATGTTACCTCTTTTCTGTCGGAAAAGTAATTCTCCGTAACCCTTTTGACCTGTCGATATGCATTTTCTTACTTTAATCTTGTGAGGTATTGTGGTATGTGTTTTTATTTGAACTTTACCTAATTTCTGGATTTACATTCCGGTCTGTGATATTTTGGGAATTTCCTTTTGTATCCGTCTTGTGAGAAATTGTATGTAACGTCGTTCTAGGGAAAAATGGGTGAAAGATCTGATTACTTATATTTTCGTTTTTATTTGTTTACCCTGGATTAATTAGAATTTTTGAAAACGTTTCGTTTTCTTTGGTATTTGTTATATTCTGTTAAGAGCTTACCCCCTTTTATAAACGTTTGTTTTAGTGACTGTTTTCCAGTCAGAGGTTTTATATATTATTCAAGTACGTCGAGTTATAGTTTCTTTGTTTATTGGATTAGTTTTTACCCATCTTCTGGATTTATCTGTAAACAGGTTTCTTAAATATGTCTACCGGTTGTTTGTATACTTTTCTACGATTTGTAGTGATCGATGGTTTCTTTACGTTTAGTTTTGATATTACTCCATAATGGAGTGGGATCAGTCTTACCGGTAATAGTTTTTTTAGATGTTTGTTATTTATGACCTCTCCCACACCTCTTTTCTCTTGGGAGAATGTGACAACTACCCTTACATTTAACTATGTCAGTGATACCTCTTGTCATACCTCCAAGGAATTTTTTGATTTTTATCTTGATGGTTTACTGGGTTGTTAAGGTGATGACCTATATGCGGGTCACTTTGACTTTCAGCGAGTCAGTACAGGCTGAGAAACGTTGGGGTACCTGACTTATCAGGTACCTTAAGAGACCCGGTCTTATGACCTCACCTATCGGAAAGGGAAAAGATCCCCTAGAAGGTTTAGGACCCTAACTTGGGTCCAGAGGCGTAACGTCCACCTAAGAAATGGTTGACTCGATACTCCCTTCGGGTCTCATTTGATATTAAGTTTTTCTATGTACGTGGGGTTACAAATAACGTCGTGGTAAATGTCGTCGGTCCTGTATCTTCGTTGGTTTTACGGGTAATTGTTTCCTTACCCATTTCTTCTACACCACGCATATATGTCACCTTGTAATGATCGGTATTTTTCCTTGTTTTACGACAGTAAACGTCTCTTTGTCTACCTGGATCTCTGACAGTATGTCTCACTTCATTCAGTCTTTCTCTTTTTGTTTATTAGTATATAATCGAGTCAACCATTTCTTAGAGGGACGTTACGTCCTCTGGGGTCAAGCTAAGGACCAAGCTCTTCTAGACGACCTCTTCCCTAGTCGATGGGTGAAGTCATAAGAACCCGAAGGGAACACCGAGTCGACCATTTCTTAGGTGGACGTTACACCCTCTGGACCCAAGCTAGGGACCCAACCCTTATAGAGGACCTCTTCCCTTTCCGATGGGTAAGGTTATAAGACCGGACCTCTTTAGATACCTGACATATCAGGTACCTCAGTACTTCTCAGTCTGTGTTGACTCGTTGAAAGTGAAAGTGAAGGTGAAAAGTTACGTACTGATTACATAATTGGATCTTTAGATCTTTTTACACCTTAGATCTTTTTACCATTTCTACTAGAATAAACGTTTCGTCTTTATCTCTGTGTCTCCATCTCTTGTTTGCATACCTATGGTTCACCCTTTCACACCCCCCTTACTTAACCCTCTAACCCTAACTGTACATATATGATGAGACCCCTAAGGGTCCACCACCTCACCATTTCTTAGACGGACGGTTACGTCCTTTACGTCTTCTGTGTCCAAACTAGGGACCCAGTGTTTTTAAGGGATCTCACCGTTTGCCGTTAGGTCATAAGAACAGACCTTTTAAGGTACCTGTCTCCTCGGACCACCTGATGTCAGACCACCCGACGTACCCCAGCTTTTCTTAGTCTGTGTTGTGCATATATCTTGTCTGTTGATCACTCTTGGATGACGTATCGTGTCCCTTGAGATGAACCACGAGACACCACCGGATTTACCCTTCCTTCATGTTTTTTTCCACTATATACGTATACGCATCGACTAAGTGAAACGACATGTCGTCTTTGACTGCGTTGTCACATTTCGTCGATATGAAGCTAATAATTTTTTTCTTTCTTTTCATTTCCCCTGTACGGAGTAAGGGATATTCTAGTATATTTTAGCTTAACCAGTTTATTTATCCTTATCCGTGTCTTTTTTTACAGGAGACTACGAAGTATTGTTCGGGTTGATAAAACATGAAACGTATAAAGGAAATCACTGTACCACCGAATAAGGAAATCGTGTAAAAAGAGAACGTCAAAACTTAGACACACACTAACTATGGTATTTCTATACACAAACAGATGACCGATTTTTTTTTTTTTCTGAACACCAACGGTTCCCCCTCCCTCTACCCCCTCCCTATCTATCCCTGTCTAATCCTCGACCCTTAATCGTCTACGTTTGATAATGTATGTCTTACCTATTTGTTCCAGGGTATCCTTGATATAAGTTATGGGACACTATTTGACATTACCTTTTCTTATACTTTTTCCTTTTTATATATATACATTTTGACTCAGTGAAACGACGTATTGTCTTTGATTGTGTTGTAACATTTAGTTGAATATGCAGTTATTTTATTTAATTTATTTTGTTTTGCTTTCAGTTGAACTAGTATCTCGAAATGTGCCCCTTCATCTCTTCCTTTTCTTTCTCCTTGGGGGTGGAGAGGTGGGGGGTGGAGTAGTTATGATCCAACAGTCTCTACTGGGATTAGAGGAAAAGGGACTAAGGTGGGTTTCACCCGTCCAAACAATTCATCCACCCCCTTTCCGACCCCCGTAGACTTCAGAAGGAGAAACCCCGAGACCCTCCCCGAGTGGAACGTCCAACCGACCGTAGTGGGACCCTCACCGATGTAGGGTTTACTTGAGTCATCGTACCGCACTAAGACGTCCCTCTCTCCGTCTTAGATTAAAGGATCCGACCGGGGTCCTTATTCAACCCACTTCCTCGAAGGTAGACCAGACCTCTTCTCCGGACCCCTCATTGACTCAACTCTCGGTTACTGGTGTGGAGTTGGGAGTACTTCCCTTCCACTCAGTTGTCGTTCTGGGTCGCACCTGTAAGAGTCGTTCTCGGTCCACCTCCTACTCCCCGGACGTCGTCGTCGTCAGTTTCGTCTCTGTCTCCGTAGTCACTCGAAGGTTCGGTCCTCCTAAGTCTGGTGTTAATGATATTTGTGTCGGAGTCGTCGTTCAGGAGTGACTTGAGGGTCCCTACCCAATCTATGTTGGATCCTTTCAGGTCTGGGGATGGGGGGGTGTTACCTTTGGTTGTTCCTTCGTCTTCTACGATGTACCCATACTCCAAAGGTATAAGAAGAGAGACAGGGAGGTCCCAACAGTCGGTATTAAGGTGGTTTGTGGGTCTGTGGTAGAGTTTTTCTCTTTTTCCTCCTACGTCAACGGATTCTCTATATCGTAAAAAAATTATGGATTTTTCTACTATTATGGATTTCCATTTATGGTACATGGATTTTACAGCTAAATTTAACACGGTCTTATAAAGAGGATAAATCACCAACCTTCGTACATTCTTTCTACTCTTGTTAAAACCTCTTTACTTTACGATGTAGAAGAAATGTGTAAACACTCATCCCACTTTTTGAGTCGTTGAGAAGTGTGTACACGCACGACGGTCTAGAGGGACAGGAGGAGGACCGACGATTTAAACCATGTCGGACTCGGCAAGTCAGGGAGGGTAGGTGGGTGTAGGTTGACACCTCTTCTCGACCCTTCCAGGTCCAATCTAGTAACCTCTTAGTCCCTTTTCCGTCTCCCTATCTCATGTTCAGTGTCCCCATCTAAGATTCCCCCTTACCTCTCACCCCCATACTGACAAATAGTCTCCGTTGTTCACCTTAACCCACCCCCGGCGTCTACCTGCATCTCTCTCTTACCCACCCACTCTCGACGATTAGACCCCTGTCTCTCATTCCTCACCTCCCAACCTATAATCTCTTTTTCTTTCTATAAAACTATTTTTGACGAGATCTAAGGTATGACCCCGGAGTAAATATAAGGAACACTATCTCCGGAGGAACCACCCTGTCACCTATTCGTAGATGGACGGTTACGTCCTCTGTGTCCAAACTAGGGACTAGTCCCTTCTAGGGCGTACCACGTCCCTTTGATTCGGGTACACGGTGTTCATGACTCGGGTGTGAGATCTCGGGTCCCCGACGTTGATGTCTCGAATGTGTGACGTTGATGACCTCGGGTCCACGGGATCTCGGGTACGACCCGTTGTTCTATTCGGTGACGTTACCCTTTCGACGTGCGGTGTTAATCTCCTTTTCCAGCGTGTCATTGTTTCTGGAGTATCGGTATTTATCCCCATACACATATAACACATATAATATATAATATATATATATATATTATATATATATATTACGAATTAGTGAGTCAACAGAGGCTGAGAAACACTGGGGTACCTGACGTCGGACGGTCCTAGGAGATATGTGCCCCTAAAAGGTCCGTTCATATGACCTCACCCAACGGTACGGGAGGAGGTCCCTTAGAAGGGTTGAGTCCTTAGTTTGGGTCCAGAGGACGTGACGTTCGCCTAAGAAATGACAGACTCGGTGGTCCCGAATATATATATATATGAGGAACTCTACTTTACACATTTAGGATAGGTCTGAAACGAAGAACCTTAGGGTAGATGAATCCCGGATCTGGTACACCTAGAGTCAAAACTGTCCAGAGACTGAATTGTGTGTGTCACTGGGACGATGATATATCTTTCTTTTCTTTCACTGCAGCGAGTCAGCACAGGCTGAGAAACGTTGGGGTACCTGTGGTCCGAGGAGGCAGGTACCCTACAAGATCCGTTCTCATGACCTCACCCAACGGTAAAGGAAGAGGTCCCTTGAAGAGCTGGGTCCCTAGTTTGGGTCCAGAGGACGTAACATCTGTCTGCGAAATAGTAGACTCGGTGGTCCCTTACGTAATTGTGTCTCGTCTCCTACTAAAGCGGAGGGTTTACTGTAAACCACTCAGACTTCTGTATACACTGCCAGTGTTGACTCTTCCACGATCACCGTAGATCGGTCTGTACTGTGATTTGTAGGACGTTACACGTCCTGTCACGGTGGGGGGTGGGGGTCGCTTTTCAAGAGAGTCGGTTTTACAGTTATCTCGGTGTCGACTTTTTTGGGTTATGTCTTTCTACCTCCTTTCCCCGGTGACAAAGGAAAGGAGAAGAGAAGGGTTTCTGGTTCACTTTCTGTCGAAAAGAAGAAGTAAAATTTGTAAAACACTATAATTAAGAATTTTACGTGATGAATGAGTGCCAACATAGTCGGTTTAGTATCTTAAGTCTAAAGACCTTGTGAATCCTACCCTCTCCCAGGTGACTTCTTAAAGTGTGAGATACCTTTTTATCTCAACTTATACTTCCAAAGATCTTTCAAGTACTTTTCAGGAATATGTAAAAAATAAGAAATATATTTTAATATTTCGATCGTGTGGTCTAATTTATTGATAGTGTGAAATCTACACTAGTTATACTCATCAGTACCAATGAGAGGTAGAAAACGAATGATGATCACTTAGGATCCCTCTTCCGTTACCGTGGGGTGAGGTCATGAGAACGGACCTTTTAGGGTACCTGTCTCCTCGGACCTTC
This sequence comes from Capra ibex, assembly GCA_006410555.1. Classification (NCBI taxonomy): domain Eukaryota; kingdom Metazoa; phylum Chordata; class Mammalia; order Artiodactyla; family Bovidae; genus Capra; species Capra ibex. The sequence goes on along the minus strand of SJYO01020080.1, from coordinate 105,088,321 downwards.
CGACGTCAAGTACCCTAGTGACTCCCAGTCTGTACTGACTCGCTGAAGTGAAAGTGAAAAGTGAAAGTACGTAACCTCTTCCTTTACCGTTGGGTAACGTCACAAGAACGGACCTCTTAGGGTCCCCACCCCCTCGGACCATCCGACGGCAGATACCCCAGCGTGTCTCAACCTGTACTGACTTCGTTGAATCGTCGTCGTCGTCGTCACTTAGGATTTCCTTTAGTTGGGACTTATAAGTGACTTTCCTGATAACGACTTCGACTTTGAGGTTATGAAACCGGTGGACTGCCCTTCTCGACTGAGTAACCTTTTCTGGGACTACGACCCTCCCTGACTTTCGTTTTCCTCTTCCCCCACCGTCTCCTACTCTACCAATCTATCGTAATGATAAGTTACCTGGACTTAAACTCGTGAGGTCCTCTATCACCTGTCTCCTCGGACCGTACGATATCAGGTACCCCAGTGTTTCTCAGTGTGTACTGAATCACTGACTTGTTGTCATTTTGACTTAAGAGTCTTAGATCGAGAAGAGGGTAGGGAGGAAAGTCCTGTGAAAGTGACTCTAGGATTATTGAAAAAAACACAGTAACGTCTATTCTGTAGATAATTTTACCTAATAACCCCTATTCCTCCATCGGTGGTCGACTATTTCGGAGATCTCTAGACTTGTATCATTGGTTCATACTTTTGTTGGACTTTGAAACTTTAATTAAAAGGTCGAAGATGTTGTTGGGTGTTTTTTATGTTCTACCAATCTAGATCGGGTCAAGCTCTGTTGTCAAGTACTGGGTACTCGAAGACGAGAGGAGACGATGGAGACGGTTTTTACTTTTTTTTAATCGACGAACACTTTATGTGTCGGAGTCGAGTCCCCTTCCTAACGTTTGGGATCTGGGATGGAGAAAGGGAAGGCGGAAGAAGTAGACTGAAGACTCTACAACGGAAAAGAAATGTAGATTCGAAAGACGTTTCGACAAGTCGGGTCGTACCAATACACCAGAATAACCAAAGGAAACGCCCGAAATTTAAGTCTTAAAATTCGAGTAAACAATTGTCGAAGAGACTTGTCTGATAGAGTAAGTAAACGAGTAAGTAAGTAGTGAGTCGTCAGTAACTTATTGACGGAAGCCACAAGAGGGTACAAAAGATACGTATTCTCTCCGTTTCTGTTTATTTTATAGCAGGTCAACATTATCCTTTTTTGTTTAGACTGAGTTATAACCTAGTTAAAGAAATTGAAATTGGAAAAATAAGACAACGAAAAAGATGTTCAGTTCTCACAACGGATCTCAGACTTTATATGTCCTATCGAATAACAGTTCCGAGACTGGAAATTGACACATTGTAGAAAGGTAATCATATCTCTATTTTCCAACGTCTTGTCTCTTATTGGAAACACAACAACGTCCAAATGTCCTTGTAGTATCGGATTGGAGACAAACTGTCGACGACTTCTTTCCTATGACTGTGGTTTTTCAGACGTTGTTGGTTGATGTGGAGGAGGGGAGAATCATACTTTCTTCGGACTTAAGTTTGAGATCATTATACTAAGAACCCTGTGGTCAGGTGGTAGAAGAGACAGACGACCGAAAGACTTATTTCAACGATAAGGAATGGGGTTGTTGAACAGATGTCTTGTTTGAATCTACACCATTGTGTCAGAAACTCTTAGAATGTATCTCCACTTGTTTATCCTTTCCATTTACACAAAACCCGTAATGTCACTTACATGCATGTCGCATGATGTCACCTTGATTCTTCCTTCTCCGGTCAAGATGTCGCGTTCGGTCTACTTAGGGTCCACGGGTACACAATGTCTTTATAAAAGTCAACTTGGATAATAACTTTCTATTTATCCATACAACCACACTACGTGTCTTGACCGACGGACAAGTCTCCCATAAAGAGAAGGAAAAAAACCAGTGTTGTAATTAAAACAAATCCAGAGCCCAGAGTCCGTCTTTACGTGAAACCCTTCCTCTCAGGTAGAGGTCTAAGTCCCCATAATTACAACTGATCTGATCCTGTCAATATGCAAGTAGTACTCTACAATTCCCCTTCTTTGGACCAGTCCCAAACTTCCTCATACCACCCCTACTGAACGTTTTTTTTTTTTTTAGACCCTTCCCAAAAGAGGAGATTATTTTTGACTTTTAATGTGAAATCCTCTTTTACGAGTAAGGACATTAACCAATACCCTATAGACCTCGACGTCGTCAGTAGAACACGGGTACTCGAGTTTCATTCTTTTTCCGTTTCTTCTATTGAGTCTTGGAACTGTAACAACACAACTATTAAATTAGTAGGACCCCGACACATGGACTGATATGGGGTGGGGTTAAAAATGACATTATTTTATGTGTATTGTATTTTAAATGGTATCTAAACTGACATGTTAAGTCGTGAAATTCATAGCAGTGTGACTACACGTTGGCAGTGGAGATAAGTAGAGGGCTTGAGGAGAGTAGAACGTTTTGACTTTGAGACATGGGTAGTTTGTTACTGAGAGGTACAGAGAGAGGGGAGTCAGGAACCGTTGATGGTAAGATGAAATACAGACATCCTAAAACTGATGAGATTCAAGGTGTATTTTCAGGTTAGTACGTTAAATACATAAGAATACTGGTCGAATAAAGTGCAGTGCATTGTCGGAGTTCCAAGTCGGTACAACATTGTACAGTCTAAATGGAAGGAAAAATTCTAACTTATCCTAAGGTAATAGACATATACGGTGTAAAACGAATCAGTAAGTGGTTTACAGGTAAGTAGTCACCTGTAAATCTAACGAAGGTGGAAAAGTGATAACACTGACTACGACGGTACTCTCACCCGTGTGTTTCGAAAAACTCTGAGACGAAAGTCAAGAAACCTCATATATGGGTCTTCACCTTAACGACCTAGTACATCGTTAAGATAAATTTTTAAAAACTCCTGGGTATCCTGAGGAAAAATACCTGTTTTATTAGACATTAACAAATTCGGTAAAAGACTGTCAAAAAGACAAGTCAAGTCAAGTGAAGTCAGCGAGTCAGTACAGGCTGAGGTACTGGGGTACTTGACGTCTTACAGTCCGGAGGGACAGGTAGTGGTTGAGGGCCTCAAGTGAGTCTGAGTGCAGGTAACTCAGCTACTACGGTAGGTCGGTAACGTAGGAGACAGCAGGGGAAGAGGAGGACGGAGGTTAGGGAGGGTCGTAGTCTCAGAAAATGTTACTCAGTGGAGAAACGTACTCCACCGGTTTCATGACCTCAAAGTCGAAATCGTAGTAAGGAAGGTTTCTTATGGGTCCCAACTAGAGGAAGTCTTACCTGACCAACCTAGAGGAACGTCAGGTTCCCTGAGAGTTCTCAGAAGAGGTTGTGGTGTCAAGTTTTGGTAGTTAAGAAGTCACGAGTCGAAAGAAGTGTCAGGTTGAGAGTGTAGGTATGTACTGATGACCTTTTTAGTATCGGAACCGATCTACCTGGAAACAACCATCTCATTACAGAGACGAAAACTTATACGATAGATCCAATCAGTTTTGAAAGGAAGGTTCCTCATTCGTAGAAAAGTAAAGTACCGACGTCAGTGGTAGACGTCACTAAAACCTCGGGTTCTTTTATTTCTCAGACTGTGACAAAGGTGACAAAGGGGTAGATAAAGGGTACTTCACTACCCTGGTCTACGGTACTAGAAACAAAAGACTTACAACTCGAAATTCGGTTGAAAAAGTGAGAGGTGAAAGTGAAAGTAGTTCTCCGAAAAATTGGAGAAGTGAAAGACGGTATTCCCACTACAGTAGACGTATAGACTCCAATAACTATAAAGAGGGCCGTTAGAACTAAGGTCGAACACGAAGAAGGTCGGGTCACAAAGAGTACTACATGAGACGTATCTTCAATTTAGTCGTCTCCCTGTTATATATCGGAAATACATGAGGAAAGGGCTAAACCTTGGTCAGACAACAAGGTACAGGTCAAGATTGACAACGAAGGACTGGACGTATGTCTAAAGAGTTCTCCGTCCAGTCCACCAGACCATAAGGGTAGAGAGAGTCTTAGAAGATGTCAAATAAAACTAGGTGTGTCAGTTTCCGAAACAGTATCAGTTATTTCGTCTTTATCTACAAAAAGACCTTGAGAGAACGAAAAAGTTACTAGGTCACCTACAACTGTTAAACTAGAGACCAAGGAGACGGAAAAGATTTCGGTCGAACTTGTAGACCTTCAAGTGCCAAGTACATAACGACTTCGGACCGAACCTCTTAAAACTCGTAATGAAAGGACCGCACACTCTACTCACGTTAACACGCCATCAAACTGGTAAGAAACCGTAACGGAAAGAAACTCTAACCGTACTTTTGTTCTCAAAAAGACAATGAACGTCGGTTTGCGGAGGATGGATCATACTACCTTCCTCCCTCCCTTATAACCTGTTTCTCACATAAACTCATGTCATCTAGACGTGTCTTGGTGGACCGTGTAAATCCTTTACCGTTTCTCAAACTGTATAGTCGTGTACTTCACTTCCTTACGTAGTCAAAATAAACAACATCTTTTTTGTCTCGGGTGGAATCGATGAAATTCGACCTTTGTTTACGTAACTTCATCGACCATTGATTCTTAGAGGACCTCCCAGTTTCTCAGTTCAACTTGTCAAAAAAGTGGACTAGTGAGTTATGGGTCGATTAGTGTTAGGGGTTCAGTGTGTAGACCATTTGTGTGTGTCTGTGACACCAAACGTGTCCTATGTCATTGGGTCCGAAGATGGATATGACGGACTCCAGAAAGGCTATACAAAACGGTGGAAGTAGTCGTTATCGGAGAAGAAGGAGTATAAAGAGAGGAGACTTAATTTAAAAGAGTGTCGATTTCGAACCTCTTCCTTTACCGTTTGGTGAGGTCATAAGGACGGACCTCTTAAGGTACCTGTCTCCTCGGACCGTCCGCTGTCAGGTACCCCAGTGTTTCTCAAATCAAGTCAAATCAGCGAGTCAGTACAGGCTGAGAAACGCTGGGGTACTTGGTGCCATGTGGTCAGGAGGGACAGGTAGTGGTTGAGGGCCTCATGTGGGTTTGGGTACGGGTAACACAGTCACTACGGTAGGTTGGTAGAGTAGGAGACAGCAGGGGAAGAGGAGGACGGTAGTTAGAAAGGGTCGTAGTCCCAGAAAAGTTTACTCAGTCGAAAAGCGTAGTCTCTCTACCTCGACCGCAAAGTCTAAGTTGTAGTCAGGAAGGTTACTTGTGGGTCCTGACTAGAGGAAATCTTACCTGACCAACCTAGAGGAACGTCAGGTTCCCTGAGAGTTCTCAGAAGAGGTTGTGGTGTCGAGTTTTTGTAGTTAAGAAGACACGAGTCGAAAGAAATATCAGGTTGAGAGTGTAGGTATGTACTGATGACCTTTTTAGTATCGGAACTGATCAGTCTGGAAACAACCGTTTCATTACAAAGACGAAAACTTATACGATAGATCCAACCAGTATTGATAGGAAGGTTCCTCGTTCGCAGAAGATTAAAGTACCGATGTTAGTGGTAGAAGTCACTAAAACCTCGGTCTTTTTATTTCAGTCGGTGACGAAGGTGACAAAGGGGTAGATAAACGGTACTCCACTACCCTGGTCTACGGTACTAGAATCAAAAGACTTACAACTCGAAATTCGGTTGAAAAAGTGAGAGGTGAAAGTAAAAGGTCTCCGAGAAATCAAGAAGAAGTGAAAGACAGTATTCCAACCACAGTAGACGTATAGACTCCAACAACTATAAAGAGGGCCGTTAGAACTAAGGTCGAACACGAAGTAGGTCGGGTCACAAAGAGTACTACATGAGACGTATCTTCAATTTATTCGTCCCACTGTTATATATCGGAACTGCATGAGGAAAAGGATAAACCTTGGTCAGATAACAAGGTACAGGTCAAGATTGACAACGAAGGACTGGACGTATGTCTAAAGAGTTCTCCGTCCAGTCCACCAGACCATAAGGGTAGAGAAAGTCTTAAAAGGAGTCAACCTGTTCTGATTTACTGATTGTGTGTACAGATTTCGAGGGACCCCCTTTGACGTAGGGTCAAACTTTCCTCTGAAACTGGAAAGTTCCTCTTCCACCCTGTGTTACAAGACTCTGAGTGAGTTTACGTCATCCTTTCTCCCTAAAGGGACCACCAGGTCACCAATTCTGAGGTGTGAAGATGGAGTCCCTCGTGTCCAAACTGGGGACCACCCCCTTAATGTTAGGGTGTCCAGGGTGTCCCGTCGGTTTTATTGGGAGTTGGTTGATTTGTTTTGTTTTTTTGGTTTTGTGGTTTAAGATATCCTTTCTTACGAGATTGACTCATACGGTACCCATACTCTTTCCCTTTATACCCTCGAATAATATCTGACTCTCAAAGGGTCCACCGTGTCACCATTTCTTAGAGGGACAGTTAAGTCCTCTACATTCTCTACGTCTAAGCTAGGGACCCAGTCTTTCTAGGGGATCTCGTCCTTTACCGTTGGGTGAGGTTATAAAAACGAACCTTTTAGGGTACCTGTCTCCTCGGACCACCCGATGTCAGGTGCCCCGACGTTTCTCAGTCTGTGTTAACTAGTGTGTGTACGTGTATACCTGTCTTGTAGACACAGAGGGACTTTAAGTATAACTTCGGGATTGTATATATACTACCTCACACCGATACAAACCTCTACCCCGGAAATTCCTTCATTAATTCCAGTTTACTCCAGCATTCTCTCCCCGGGACTAGGTTATCTTAAACACTGAAGATTGACGTCCACCACTGACGTCAGTACTTTAATTTTCTGTGAATCAGGAACCTTCTTTTCAATACTGGTTGGATCTATCGTATAAGATTTCGTCTCTGTAATGAAACGGTTGTTTCCAGGTAGATCAGTTCCGATACTAAAAAGATCACCAGTACATACCTACACTCTCAACCTGACACTTCTTTCGACTCGTGGTTTCTTAACTACAAAAACTCGACACCACAACCTCTTCTGAGAACTCTCAGGGAACCTGACGTTCCTCTCGGTTTGTCAGGTAACACTTCCTCTAGTCGGGACCCTAAAGAAACCTTCCTTACTACGATTTCGACTTTGAGGTCATGAGACCGGTGGAGTACCCTTCTCAACTGAGTAACCTTTTCTGAGACTACGACCCTCCCTAACCCCCGTCCTCCTCTTCCCCTGCTGTCTCCTACGTTACCGACCTACCGTAGTGGCTGAGCTGCCTACACTCAGACTCACTTGAGACCCTCAACCACTACCTGTCCCTCCGGACCGCACGACGCTAAGTACCCCAGCGTTCCTCAGCCTGTGCTGACTCGCTGACTTGACTTGACTTGACTTGTTCTTCCCTGTGGTCTTTCGAGTAAGAGAAAGAGGTACACATTCGTAGTTTCTTTCCGATACACTCCTGTCTCATTCTTCCGTGGTAGACTTTCGGTCCTACTCACGAGAACTGTCTTTATCTCAACTGGTGTTAGAACTAGAACTTGAAGACCGGAGGTCTTGACACTCTTTTACTTAAACACGATAAATTCGGCGGGTCAGACATCAGAAAACAATACCATGTCTCAACGTCCCGCAGGGTACCAAGGGTAGTTGCGGACTTTTGGAGGTCAAACGTTGATGAAGTAATTCCTAAAAATCCATCCTTTTACGTTTAACCGTGTAAACTTTCTGTCGAGACCACCATTTCGTCCATCCCACCCTCTCCCTATCCTTCATTTCTGGGATGAATCCCCACAGAGTCATTGACTTCCCTTTCTACTACTCTTCGACTCGATTCGTCGACGTCATCTTTGTCTCTCCTGGTTAAACTTTCCTTAATTTCCCCGTCGTAGATGTCTTAGACCAATGACTTATGTTTTCTGCTCCTTCTTCTTTCACTACTGACAGATCAAAGATCGAACCCGTCAACCGGTTCACTTCTACATTAAGTAGGTTCGTCTTTTACATTCCTCCTTGTGTACACCCCTCTTTTTCTTTAAGTGAAAATATTTCAGAGTTCATAGTTGTGTGTTCTATGAATAAGTACTGTACCTTTGTCTCACAGAGTGTCTCCTGTTTGGTCCGTCTGTGGTGGAATTGGTTCGCTAGTTTTTCAATTACAGTGGTCATCACCCTACCCATCAGTGGTCCTCGAAGGGTTTTTCTACATGACTCTTCTTGAGTCGTAACGAATACATCATAAGGACGGTTTTTGTGTATTGTGTTTGGCCCCCTTATCAGACATTTCATTGACTGACCGGATATAATTATTTTTTACAGTTCCACACTTTCTGTTCCATTTTAGTTTCTTGGAAGGGTCTAATTTCTGTACATTGTCAACTTACGTTGAGCACTAGGTCCTAAAAGAAAAAGATATTTCTAGTAGTAACCCTGTCAACCTCTTTAAACTTACGCAATCAGTGAGTCAGCACAGGTTGAGAAACGCTGGGGTACCTGACACATCGGGTGGTCTGAGGATACAGGAACCTTAAGAGGTTCTTTCTTATGACCTCACCCAACGGTAAAGGAAGAGGTTATTTAATATATATATATATCATAACAATTAAAGGACTGAAACTAGTAACGTGATTGAGTATATTCTCTTGGGACCACAAAATCCCATATATGTACGTTTATAAATGCCAATCTCCGTGATGTGCATAAGGTTTTCCCAACGTTCTCTACCCCTTCTCCCTCTCTCCCTATCTTCTCTCCACCCCTCTCTCTCTAAGTCTCTCTTACCGTTTCGGTATTTCGTTTATAAAAATTTACTGACCGGACATAATTATAATTGACATAATTGTAAACCTACATATAGGTCCACCGAGTTCATCATTTCTTAGGACAACGGTTACTTCCTCTCCGTCCGTCCTCTGTATCCAAGTTAGGGACCCAGCCCTTCCAGGGGACCTCTTCCCTTACTGATGGGCGAGGTCATAAGGACGGACCTCTTAAGGTACCTGTCTCCTCGGACCACCCGGTGTCAGGTACGCCAGTGTTTCTCAGCCTGTACTAACTTATTGAAAGTGGGAGTGAAAGTAGATACTCGGATTTTACTATAGATTTCTGTTTCACAAAATTTTCTTATACAAACAACTGAGTTGTTTAATCTACATCCACGAACGTCAATAGTCTCAAAACACGTAAAAAATAACTCATTCGTAGGAGATAAGGATCTCTCACTCGGGAATCGTTTGAGTGGAGGACCCAAGTACAGTAGATAGGAAAGGTGGGGTACGGGGAAACGTCAGAGGGACTTTCTATGTGTGAGAGTCCGGAAGTGAGACGAAAGGGGTCCTTGTCGGTCAGTAAGTCTAAGACTCTGAGGTACACGGGAACCCGACTCTCAGGGGACCTGGCTGTCGGAGAACCTCCCTCGTAGGAAGTGGACGACAGGAGGACCCAGTCGGAGTCTCAAGGTCGGAGTAATTTGAGTAGTAGGGACACAGGGTAGGAAAGTCTGATAGGAGGAGTATTCTTCAGTCTCTCTCAGAGACCTGGTGAGGGAGGGTTCTTGACCCTCTGGAAGGGGTCGGTCAGAGGAATCTCCGGGTAGTGAAAGAAAACCTCAGACCCCAACTACTCACCGTACTAACCAGAGGGAACAGAGTGAAAGAACCACACTGTCCTGTCGTGATACCCACGGAGGAGTGAAGGAATATACTCTCCGGTCTAGACACGTCCTAGGTGTTCTCAGACCTCTGGGTAAAACACCCGTCCGAAACCGGTAGAGGTGTAAGACCGGATTATATCGTTCTCCGACCTTTTCAGATGGTCCTTCTCAACATGGACCGGATACCGTAAAGAGGTACGGGAAGAACCTCCGTTTCTATTCCTCCCGTAAAGAATAATTCTGTTCACTTTCACTGGAGGTTCACTACGAAGTAACGTGGACCCCCTACGTTACACTGTCTCGACTTTTCAGATTTCCGTCCTCCGACTCCGATGACGGGATTCCAACGTCTCGCTCCCTCTTCCTCCCTTGACCCTACTCCACGTCACCTTCCCTCGAAGACAGATGACTTTCCCGTGTACTAAGGGTCCTCCCTAACTAGTCTCTGTAGAGAAAATTCCCTAAGTAGGTTTCAACCCCCACACCCCTAACTGGGTCGTCTCTTCCCCCGACTCCTTTAGATCCCCGGTTTACAAACCACAACAGTCGACAACCGACCTCCTCTGTACCGGTCTCAACTCTAAGTCTTGTCTTAGAGGTTCTTTCAGTGGACTCACCAGGTGCTTTCTTTCTCCGACGAAACTCGTAGTAGTCTAAGCCTCTCGGTGTCACGGTGTAGTGCGGTCCTGTCCAGTAGATTCTGGCCCAGTAAGAGGTATGGGGAAGGGGACCTGGGGCGGATAGGGATTCCTCAGTCGTTGGTGTGACTCACGTTTTCCTCGAGTCCTTTTTCCATTCTTCAATTTGAGTAGGTGGGAGGAGAGCTGTTGGAAGGTCGGACAACAGTAAGTCAGTGATTCGGTTGAGAAACGGTGAGACATCTGACATCGTGTGGTCCGAGAAAACAGGAGGTGGTAGAGGGTCTCAAACGAGTTTAAGTACAGGTGACTTCAGACACTACAATGGATTAGTCGAGTAGGAGACAACGGGGGAAGAGGAAAACGGAAGTTAGAAAGGGTCGTAGCCCTAGAAAAGGTCACTCAGGTGAGAAGTGTAGGTCGGACCCCGTCCAGATTTAGTCCCGTCTTCTTCTTCCGAACTATGATTTCACTCTTCAAAACTAATAATCAAACTTGATCTGTGAATCTAATGACAGTACTCTGTAAAACCCAGTGATTTTCACTGATCTGTTCGTCGTCTTGGACATACTGTGAAGTGGGTCCCAACTTTCTCTTCCTCTGGGTCTCATCCCTCTTTTCGTGAACCTTAGTCTTTATTTTGACAAAACATGTGTGTCCTAAGTCGAATACGTTATTTTACCGGTCACGTCCGTCCTTAATGATCGAGGATAAGGAGGTTGACCCGAAGGGTCCACCGCGATGACCATTTCTTGAACGGATGACCACGTTCTCTATCTTCTTTGCGTCCAAGAAAGGGACCCAACCCTTCTAGGGGACCTTCTCCCGTACCGTTGGGTGAGGTCATAAGAAAGGACCTCTTAGGGTACCTGTCCCCTCGGACAACTCGATACTAGGTATCCCAGTGTGTCTCAACCTGTGTTGATTTCGTTGAATCGTACGTGCGTGAGGAGGTCAGTCCAGGAAAGAAAGACCTCAGTAAAAACAGAGGACAAGGGAAGAAACAAGTCTATTCTAAGAGAATTCCCAAGAAAAGACCTCGACCACAACGACAAAACCCTAATTTACGGGTTTGTCGAAAAAGTGGAGGTTTTGTGGCACGTCTCGACGAGTCTTCAATAAGAGTGGTAGTCCTCACTGACTGACGGAAAGTCTTGGTCCCAGAGGGTTTGAAAGTGGTGACTCTCTTGACGGGTCACCCTCTACATAGAAGGAGCCTACCGGGACCTCACCACACTGACCCTCGCACGTGACACCGGTCTCGACGTAGTCAAGGACGGGGTGCCATAGGATAAATGATCGACAGACTGGACGCCCCGAAAAATTTGGTAGGACACGATTCTCTACGTCTTATTGATGTTGGTGTTTTCGTTGCTATTCGTTGTTCGTATAGTTGGACACACCCAGAATGCTTCTCTGACCGAGTTATGTCCCGTAATAATCAAGGCACAAAACGGTCTTCTATCTCTGTAAAAAGTCTTCTCAAGGAAACAATAACTTAGAGAGATGGTGGCTCGAAACGAGGTCTCCTTCGAAACCCGGTCAAGATATCGGTCTAGGAAAGACACGCGAGTTAGCGAGGTCAGTGCGGACTGAAACACTAGGGTGCTTGAGATCGGGTGGTCCGAGGAGACAGGTACCCCTAAGAGGTCCGTTCTTATGACCTCACCCAACGGTCGAGAAGAGGTGCCGAGGAAAGATGACGATGGGTTCAGAGGAAAAGAGGAAAGAATCCCAAACCTTCTTGAGTTCCCATAGTACATGGCTTCGGGGTGACGTAATAAGAGGGTGTCGAGGGTCGTCCACTGTGCAGCTAGAAATTGGACGGTACTCATCTCGGACGACCCAGAGGTCGGGGTAGGAAAAAGAAAGAAAAAAAAAGAAAACTCAAATTTAGGTAAAATAAAAATTTATTGGATGTACTATACTAAAAAAGGGGAGTTTTTGTTACGGAGACGAGGTTTGTTTAGTTGCAAGTTTTGTTTACTTCTTGAATTCTACTGTAGTCAGAGGAAACAGATTCAGGACCACAACGCACCTACTTTTCGTCGTCGGTCTGTCAATACTAGTACCACTCTCTAGGTTTCAGTCGCAGTTTAAACGATTGTAAAACGTAAAGATTCGGTAGGAATTTCTTTTAGTAGATACCACAGCGTAGTAGGAGTCCCATCAGGTAGTCTCGTTGGGACGGTAGACCTAGAAAAAGTGACCATTTCTTGACTATCACAAACTTTAGTCGTTCCTACATGAACTAAAAAAGACGTCAGGAACAGTATTTTCCAAAATGAGGAAGGAAGATCAGAGACAAAAAGTTTAAAGGGAAACTAACTGAAGTACATTAGAAACTACCGGAAGAACATCCGAAGAAAACACTTCGACCAAAGGATCTTCACTACCAAGTACTGTTAGTAGCTGTGGTTACTAATGAATGATATGAAAACCAAGGAAACGGGAGACCCGGAAGTCGCCTCCGTAAAGACGGTTACTCGGACAGTAGTTACAATGGGAGGCAGGATGACTGGTAGAAGGGGTGGGGAGGTCTGTATTGGACAGACGCTGAGAGATCTAGAACGGCTACAGACTTTTTGTAGAGTAGTACCGACTACTCCAGGGCCATCTAACAGTACCATCGTTGACCTCCCTGTGGAACCACCACGATCAAATCATCCTCGTGTCTCGAGTCTCGATCACGTGGCGACGGCCTCTTTGTGACCTCACTCTACCCCCCGTCACCGTCTCCCCCACCTTTTCAGGATAGAAAGAAACTACTGGCGACCTCCATGTTTGAGTTTACACATGGTGCGTCCGTTCACTGTTTCAAGAACCGGAGTCTTCTGGAACTTTTAGTCGACCCAGGACGAGACCCAGAACGGTTGACCTATCTCGTACGAAGATCACAAGTCCCACTTACCTGTTTATATGGGTCTGTTTATATCTTTAAAGAACTCATGTCTCATCCTCTACTCTGTTCACGTCCTAACAAGTTGAAAGGTTAAAAGAAAAGTCTGGGTAACAACATAGTCAGATTTTACTGTCCTTCCCTGAAGGGACCGTCAGGGTACAAATTCTGAACCGGAAGGTTACGACCCCTGAGTCCAAGCTAGGAACAACCCTTTCATTCTAGGGTGTACGGAGGACCGGTGTTTTGGGTTTTGTAATTTTCTTCTTCTTCTTCTTCTTCTATTACATTTTTTAAGTCATTTCTGAAACATTTTTTATTTTACTGTTCTTTTCAGTGACAGGCGTCACCTCTGCCTCACCTATATGGTAGTGTCAAATTTTCCTTCCTCCGATTCTTTACTGACCTCAGTCCGTCCGAATTCCCGTATCTGACACGGTACGAGGTTGTAAGACCGGAAGTTCAAGGACAAGACCTTCGACCCGTTTGTGCTCTTATAAAAATTATCTCCTCGATCTCCAAAACCCTATTTTTAACCGTACACAAAAAAATTGTGTAGGGACAATACCGGGACAAACTAGAAATCCATTTGACAATTTTCATGCAAGACTTATAAGACGTTTTATAAGACTTACAATTTCCATAATGAAGTGGAAAGTGGTGACATTGAATAGTTTTTCTTTTTCCGGTCAACGTAAATCTCCGTTCAACATGTTACATTGGTCACGTATTATGAACTCTATGTTCACTCTACTTATCCTTTCGTTCAGTAGTTACTGGTTTCCTTAAACGGAGAGGTGATTAAGACGGATTACCCACATGTCGGGATACCTTTACTTGATGTAAAGTTATAATTTTTGTTCGTGTCAAGAAAAGGGGTACTGAGTGGTCTTTCTTACGTTTATTGATTGAGTCCCGGTCCTCCATCGGAAATATAACGACCCAACGGGAATATATAACGGGAATATAATACCCAACCACCCACGACTGAGTTTTGTGAGGAGATAAACCCCTAATCAAGGATCGACGTCCTGTATAAGAATTACTCAAGGGGATGAAATCGGTGGTACTACGGTCGGTTGAATACCGCTTTACTGACTTACCCAATTTTTGAACACTTCTTTATCCTTTCCCGTCTCATCACTTACCTCCCCCATCTCTATCCTCACTCCCGGAAATTTGTGTAAGTAATTATTAAACTCCTTCCTTCACTTCCCGTTCAAACACATACTACGTTATAACAAGGTCAATGATTTGTAGTACTTCTTTACTCTCCTTGACATCAACTTAAATTTTGTGTTACGTTCCCGGTAATTCCCTCCCCCTATGTTGTCCGAAGAACCGTATCACTCATTTAGAAAACTCAGAACTGTCTTTGAATAAAGGGTTTATAAAATGTAATTCCTTTGCGACTGAGACGATTTTTAGAGACGTTTCGTCTGGTCATGATCGTTTTCTTATAATTACAGGAATTTACAAACTTTATCTCATTAAATCCTGATGAAAGTCTACCTCTTTTTTTACCTCAAAGACTCAAAATCACTTTATCATACTATTAAGACTTTAGACGTTGTCCTTCAGACGGACCCTCCCTTTCTCCCTTAAAATGTGAAGACATTTTAACAAAAGTTTGTCAAATCACTATCTCGATACGTGAACCCCAATTTGAACCCTTTCTGTCTTTTAATTCTCTTAGACATGTCTGTTATAAAATTTCTTTCCTTCTTTGGAACCTTTTGATCGGAACTTAAATTTTAATGTCTAACAATAATTCCACAGGGTAAGAATAGAATTGATAAACCTACCCATACTTTTCCTTATTATTTATGTTTAGTCTTAAAGGGTTTGTCCTTGTAAAGTTCAAACGTCTCACCTCCTTATTGACTCGATTATACTAAGTTCAGTAAGTAAGTTTTCTATAAATAACCCTCTCAATTTTTTTTTACTTGGATCTTCTTCTCTATTTATTCATGTGTCCATTGTTTAGTGGTCCATCTTTTACTAGTTACGGTGTTTGTCCATGTTTAGTCTTTGAGACAGGTGCTCTTGGAGAAAGACTCTCTTGTTTTTCTCTACCTACCCCGTCGTAAGCCAGTCCCTCCTCCTTCTTGACATGATTTTCACAGTCCGACCAACCTTTTCACCGAGTCACGCCACTCTCTACGTCCATCCGGTCCAGGTCCTGGTTGGGACTTCTGAGCGAGTTCCTTAAACTTGAAATGGGAAGTAGTAAAGATCATGAGAAATACTGGACATCACATCGAACGACGTCCGACTTCCCTACTTACTTCGGTAACTTTACGAAAAAACTCGTCTGTTCACTGTTTGAGGTTAAAAACAAAATTTTTCTAATTCACCACACATCCTTCCTCCTCCTACCCTATAGATAAGATTTTCGAATGACTCAATTCGGATGAAACACGGGTCGTAAGGTAATCTACGAAGTGTGTGTGTAAGAGTTACTACTAAATTAGGACTCTTAGTGGGAAACTTCTTCCTTCTTATTCATGTCTTTAAAGGTAAAATAACAATTTTTTTGTCCAAGTCTTTCCAACGTATTGAAAGGTTTGCAGTGTGTACATTTTCACTATCTTAATCAGAGGTTGGGTTCAAACAGAGTATTCGAGGAAGAAAAACTTTTGTGTGTGTTTGTGACATTGTACAACTGTGATGAGTTTACTCCTGTCCTACCAAAATTATTCCTGTTACTGCCCCTTACCTTTCCTTCCTTCTCTCTCTTCTCTAAAGTCGTCTCAGTCTTCATACTCCGATTACTTTGGACATACCCCTATTCCCTAAGTTTTTTCTCAGACAAAGGTCAGGTCTATTGTGTTATACCGACACTTGAGTCTAGACGTTTACTTCTATCCCTTAATTCAAATCCCAAATAACAAACTTTACTGTCGTTTTGTAAGTATGTTCTCCTTCGTCCAAGTAAAAGAGATTGTACACATTTTTAGTGTATCTCCAGTGACCGTTGGGTGCGTCTTAAATTTCACAGTGAGGATCCGGTGTCTGTGTATGGTTCCGGTAAGAGAGACCGACAGGTCGGAAACGTGTCCACCGAAGACGAGGAACCGTGGAAAGACGGAGAGGGACAGAAGTCAAGTAGGGAGTCGAGTAAAGGGTCCTGTCGGAAGGGACTGAGAGGTCAAATTAGTAGAATTAAGAAAAGAGGGTCACGGAGACAGGAAAAGACGCAGAGGAGGGTCTGACTCGTCGACCTCCCGACCCCGACAGAAGTGGGACTGTAACACGTCAGAGACTTCCATAGATAACAATTTTAGACTGGGAGTTTTTTATAAACAACCGTCGGACTGACTAACGATAACAACGGGATCTTTTGTTGGGATGGGACGGGACAATTCAGTGTCAAAGAAGGAAGAATCCTGTCACGTCAATTGGAGTTCTGATCCTTTAGTAGAAGGAGGAGTGTATGGTCCGATAATAAGTACGTCAAATGAGTGACGTTTTTTCAAGGGAACTTTTTTTCGATTGTTGATCAGTTTCTAAATGCTCGAAGGATCACAGTTAGTTGAAAAGTTTGTCTAGTGAAGACCCGACCCCACACCCCTTACCTTGGGAAGAAACGAGAAACAAAAGTTTTATGGGTTCACCACCATCTCCGAGAAGTTTTAAGGAGAAGCCCTCCCAGAGTCCGCGACGTGAGTCCAACACTACCCTTCATACCTGGAAAAAAACTTGGTCGAAAGCGTCTCATTTGTCACAAGAATGAATTTTCATTCTTAAAGAGAGACACACCAGGTCGAACTCTCACTCCCGTACACCGATAGTGATCCCTTCACCCCCTCAGAGATTCCGTGGAGCCGAGGAAAACTTTTTCCATCGCAACTCCAGGCGACCGTTGACAGTTTAAGGTAAGATTCAAGAAAGGCGTCCATAAAGGGAACTCGCAATCTACATATTTAGGCGACTACCCCGCCCCCGCCCCCCGCCCCATCAACGCCTTTGGTTAAGGGTCTTCCCAGACCGCTTAGAGCTCTCCCGACCCCAAAAGAGTAACCCCAAAATTCCGGCGAGTGTCGGTGCTGAACCTCGGTGTGAACCGATCTCACATCCGAAAATGTTTCGGTTCGGCTCCTTTGCGTGCTCCACCCAAGGGCGGCCCGACAGGCCCAAGCCGCCTCGCCCCCGCCACTGACACCCCGGCGCCCACCCCGCGACCGCCCCGCCCCGCCCCGATCGGTCCGGCTTCAGGGCCCCGCCTCGGTCCGCGCGGCGAGCGCGAGCGCCTCCGGCGCCCGACCCGAGGCGGAGCGGCCCGATGCGTCCGCCGCCTCGACGCCGTGTCCGGCCCGCCGTGGTACCGCCGCCGCCGCGGACTACGAGAACGCCCAAAAAGGCTCCGCGGCCGAGGCTGACGCTGCCGTCTCGGTCGCCGGCCCCCGCTCCTGTCAGCACTCCAGGCTCACGACGTCTCGGACGCCCCGTTCTAGACATTCGCCCCCGTCCCCACTCCCTTGGGTGGGCCGACGCTGCCGCCGGCGCCCCGACTCCCCCGCCGCCCGCGCGCCCCCACCGCCGCGGCCCTGGCGCCCCGGCTCTCCCCGGACCGGCTCCCGGCCCTCCTCCCGGCCGTGCTCTCCGACCTTCACCCCCACACAACCCCCTCCGCAGCGAGTCTGCCCCGCCGCACCCGACTCCGACGGGGACAGGCCCCTTAAACGGTCCCTGCCCCTACCCCCCCCCCCNCCCGCCACGACCCCCGTCGCGGGCGCGCTCCCCGAACCGAAACCCTGCGCCGGACCTTCTCCCCTGCGGGGCCGGGCCCCACGCCGGCCCCCGCGCCCGGCCCCCGCACTCCTCGAAGGCCGACAGGAGGCTGCGTCCGGAGGTCCGCCGGCTCCCGCAGCCCTCGCCGTGGCACCACCCTCGGCCCGCCATTAATGGCCCCCCGCGCCGGCCTCCTCCTTCCGCACCTTCACCCCGACCGGCCTCCCCTCCCCCGACGGACAAAAAGACCCAAGAGCTCCAACCTCTTCCGCGGGTCTCGACCTCCTTCTCTATGCGGGGCCCTGAGCTCGCCGTCGTGCCCACGAGCTCTCACTCGCACGGCCCTCCCCGTCCCCGGCCTGTGGACATGAGCGGGGTGGAGCGACGCCGCCCCTGAACTTAGCTCTCTGTCGCACTGACTGTCCAAGAACTCCGTCCTACATCACCGAAGGACACTCGTCCAGAGTTTTGTGTCAGTAGGTCGGGAGTGAATTGGGTGAATTAAGGAAAGAAAGAGTACGTAAATTAACAAACACTCATTCGGTTGGATGAACGGAAGTGTAAAAATGAATCTCCGGGGCTCATAAAGATATCTGTCTGATAAACTCAAGTTAGTAAACCTGAAAAAAAAAATTACTGGCAAACCGAAAGCTAACAGTCAAAAAAAAGTATCATCAAATAAGTCTTCTTTGCGAAAAACCACCCCCCGATAAACATTAAATATAGTTTATGTCGTATAAAAACGAAACCAGCTATTAATCGAAACGAAGGAACTAAGACATAGGAGTCTAACCTTTGTACGAAGTATAAAGTAAATTTATCGGGAATCAGTACTCATAAAAAACGGAACTTCTTTTAGTTTAACGATATTATACCAATTGTTGCGAGAAAGAACTTGTCCCACATTTTAAAAGGAGAAAGGAATATCACTATGATAATTAACTCGAATTTAAGGGGGTGAAATAAAAAAGTTCAACGAGGGGGAAAGTTCTTAAATCCTAAAACAATTTGGAGTCTTCGTCTGTAGAATTTAAGAGAGTGGAAAAATAAAGGTGTTTATCAGGACGCCAAGAATTCTCTCATGTCAAGAATTTTGGACCTCTTTTACTGTCGTCTCTTCTAGAACAGTCACAGACTCAAGGGTTGTATTGGAAGATCCTATATTTTACAAAAGTCATAAGTTTAATTCGTAATACGAATTATAAAGTATTTAGATTATAAACCCTTTTGACATTTACTTACCCAACCTCTTCCGTTACCACTGGGTGAGGTCATGAGGACGGACCTTTTAGGGTACCTGTCTCTTCGGACCATCCGACGTCAGGTACCCCAACGATTCTCAGTCTGTACTGACTCACTGAAGTGAAACTGAAAAGTGAAAGGACGTAACCTCTTCCTTTACCGTTGGGTGAGGTCACAAGAACGGACCTCTTAGGGTCCCTACCTCATCGGACCACCCGACGGCAGATACCCCAACGTCTCAACCTGTGTTGACTTCGCTGAATCGTCGTCGTCGTATTTACATACCTATCTCGTGGAGAGAACTACATCAAAAAGTGTAAAAGTGATGAAATATAAAAAATCACCGTGAGCTACAATCCGTTGTAGATAACCTCGGAACGACTAAATATATCGACGTCTAATATGGTACCTTGATGTATATGTGTACAGAACCTCAACTCTCAACCCGGCAAAAGGTCCTCAATCGACGGGCCGTAGGGTAAGAGTGGAGGAGGTACCGTTTCCATCGTGTCATTTACTATTGTAACACTCACTTTGAGATCGGATGTTTATTTTTTTGGTGTTGAAACAAAGATACCCTCTCTCGTCGAGATGAGGGGTCTGAACCTCTAACTTGTAGAATAACGGGTCTTACGATAATGGAGAAATCGGTATCAATTCCATAATGTAGACAATAGAGTTCAGTCAAAGCACGAAAAACTTAACGAGTCGGATATCGAGTCCAGTACCGTACAGACAACGTATCTTTTTTCCATAATCCTATGAATAAATACTTCCAAGAGAGGTAAAGGGAGAAAAAAAGAAACGGGGGGAAAATCGACCAACCAACTGGAAGTCTTGGACACTTCTCCACGTCAAAAGACAAAGGGACTTTGACTGTACACCCAAAACGTCCAACCCCCGACCCCCCGACCTTCTCAGTAATAATCGTCCACGATTTCAGTGTCTTTACCCTACTATCACCAAGACTGTTACGTCTATAATTCGTCGAACCCCCACCCCCACTCGAACAGTCGAGAGAAGTGTCACGATCCTCTGGAACCTCGGTGACCGGACCTCTATACGACCGTCTAACGTCTGACGACTAACTCTCAGAGACTGAACCCCTTAACCTCTAAGTATCCAGACTTTCACGCGGACTTTCTTTTACAGGAAAAAGGACCTGAACCTGGGAAGTTGAGGTTTAACCCGGTCGTATTTCACTCCTCCTTACCCAAACATATATATGTATGTGTGTATGTGTGTGTGTGTATATATGTATACATACATATATAAATACCCCGAAAGGGTCACCGAGTCGTTAAGGGTGCTTAACGAGGACGTTAAATCCTCAACGACCAAGGTAGAGACCCAGTCCTTCTAGGGGACCTCCTCCCGTACTATTGGATGAGGTAAAAAGAACGGACCTGTTAAGGTACCTAGAAATCTGTAAAGTAAGGTCATAAATAATTAAAAGGGTATAGGGTAAATTAAAAGTGTGTGTAAAGGGTGTATGAGGAGTTCCACTTTACTGTAAAACACCAGTGAGAGGTTGTCAGTTGAATGTAAACGTTTAGGTCCCACGATATCATAAACTCGAATATACGACTAGGGGTCAACGGACTCCAGTATAATCACGTCATCCTTTGGTACCGTCGAGGTTTATAATTATTAGTCGCACGTCCAAACCAACAACCTACAGGATCTCATCAACATACTTGGAAACTATGTCCTTTCAATTCCAACATGAGGTCTGAGGTAGGAAAGTAGACTTGAGGACACATCACTCACTGACCATACAATCTGAAGATCTTCGTGAAACCGGGGTCGGGAGATTTTTGTCGTATGTATTCACTTTCTACCCCTAATCCCGAAAGAGGAAATATGAGAGTCCGAAGTACAAGAATAACACACTACAGGAGGAAAAACCAATCATGAAAAACAATTCAAACGAGAGTAGGCAATTTAGTACAACGTTTTTACAACGAGTTTCTTGGGTGTGACGGAATACGTACCTAGATGGACGAGCTCCCTCTGGTCCAACTATTCCCTCGGTCACTCCTAGACACACTTATAACTCTACACACCATGTCGTACTCTAGACACCCTGACACTACACAGGGTCTTGAATGTACAAGAGGGACCATAGAAGTCTACTTCGTACTGGATCCTTACAAACTGTCTCATCCTACACACCCCAGACCAATTCACGAACTTAAATCTACGAACCAGTTCACTCAGCGGATCCAAACTAAGACGTGAATTAAAGACTGAAAACAATTGGAGACACATAGAGACATAAGAACACACATTTCACCCCCATTATTTTTGTGGAGATAGAGTGTCCTAACTAAACTCCTAATTTATTTTGGGGAAGAGACTAGTAAAGAGAAAGAGGAGGGTTCCTCCACTTAGTCTGAACCTGGTAGAGAATCCTTCCTCATTTCATTATTTATTGTTGATTACAAATAAAATACAAAACCATGTTATACACGACCGTAAAGGACTACATGTTTCGACTAATTTTAGTTCTCAGGACTTAAGACAAAGTATGTAACAATCAACAATAAGTACACTGAAATCCGTCGAGTGAATGGAAACAGTAGAAATTTTACCTTTATTTAAGGAGTAGTGATCCGTAAAAATGAACAACAAGGGAGACGAGCCCTCACGGAAGGGAAAGGAGGTGGGGTATAAATACAGTTCCTTGGGGACAAGTAGGATGTCTTCGAAAGAGGTACACTAGAGGATCGGTCTCGGAAAACCCCCTCGTAACGATGGAAGTAAGGACCTCTCTGACACAATCCGGAAACATGACAACCCCCTAGTGTCAAACAACAACTAAAGGAATAATGTCGTGTAAAATGTCTTTAGTAAATAAAGGAGGTAATCTGACACTTAAGAAGGTTCCATCTTAAGTAAGAACAAGTACAAGAGAAAAAAAAAATTTGATAGGTCCACAGTCGTACCACGGATCTTGTTTTAACCGGAAATCTTTTACGGAATGAAGAGATATAATAGGACTCCCTCTAAAATCTATGTACGATCTGTACTTTCACAAGACATTTAAAATGTCGATTCGTTTGATCTTTCAATAATTTTCTTTTGATGTACCCGGATACCGTCCTTCAAGTAGGGAAAGTTTTAGTGTCACGGTCCACTGGAATCCAAACTTGACAACGGTTTCAATGGAGTAATCCTTTTCATAATTTAAAAAGATTTACGAGTCTAACGAACAATAATCCCCTAACTTATAACAATGGACTGACATAAGGTACTTATAACAATGATTAACCAGGACTGGGACATTGTCTTTTTAGAGTATTAGGGTGAAATGTGTAATCTACAAAAATGTACCGTCCAAATTAAAAAAACCATTATTTTATGTTTGGATTCTTAAATAACTGGTACGTTATCTTAACTCCTCTCTAATTTTTCTCAAATAAGTACGACTCTTAAATAATAGTCTATAAACTTTACGCTACTCAATAAATTATTCAATCATCTTTCTCCAATTTTTCCCAAACAAGTACGGTTCTTGAGTAATAACAGTCTTTAAATTTTACTCTACTACTCAATAAATGCTACCTCCTTCTTAGGTAGAAAGTCTACCTATCTTTACTCTCTTTTCCCAAGAAACATTTTCAAGTGTCTCGTCAGACGATTAGTAAACGAGACTCCTTCTGTCCTCCATTTGGAGTTACTCAAGTATCTTAAAAAGAAAAAATTGAATCCTGAGAAACTTATCTGAGAATTCTCAGACACCTTGATTACATCGATTTTATTTTGATAACGAAATAGGAAATTAGCATCTACGATTAGGATAAAGAACAATTACACGAAATACTTTAATAAACTGATATTATCGTCTAATACAAAATGGACGATATGATTACTTTAAGAAACAACGAAAACTCTCGACGATTGTCAAAACAACATTAGTTAATTATATTTAGTTCTTTGAATACATATAATTCTTTAAAGACACTATGAGAAATCTAAACATACAGTAACAGTAGTTTTTAGGGATCGATTTTATTAATGTGAAATATTCCAATATGATCATGTTGAGTACGTTTGTAGTCCCATGTCATGAACCATTTAAACAGTGACACTTGAATCAAGATTCTTATAGTAATTACTACCTTACTCAAACCCGTTTAAGAAGTTGAAACGATTCGAAGACAAAAGAATGAACGTTTACTCTCCCGACCTACACCAGAAAGTGCAGGGAAGGTCGTGACTCAGAAACTAACAACGCAGAATTGAACTTGGTAAATCAAATTCTATCGTGTAGTCCACGAAAATAAAATCACGAATTTACATAAATCATATGAATGACACATACTATAAATCATAAAAATTTTTGAATAAATTCTAAATGATCTATTCTAACAAACTTAGGATTGTTAAAAAAAAAAAGACACTGACAATGAAATAAGTCGTCATGAGTTACGTATAGACTCAAAGAAACTCCTGGGATCGGATGATCTGATACTTTACCCGGATTCGGGTACTCTACTCTTTTCCAAGAATGATCAAATAGGATTTCACTATCAAAGAAAATCTGTGGACATAAGAATCTCTTAATATCTTCCAATCCACCCCCTTCATCTCTTGTATAGAACAAGTCAGGAAAGTGAAATGTTTACTTCTTCAACTGTGAGTTTTTGAGGTAATTACCTGACGACCCACAATCAGGTGACGGTAGTCAAAAACGATTTTACGATGTATCCTACTTGAGTAATCATACTTACAACGTTTTCATGACACAAATCACCTACTTCTACTGTGAAGGACAGACTACTATTATAGGTCTTCATCATGTCTAAAAGTGACTTGGTAGATGTGTAAGAGTAGACAAGGAAAAATTCTTGGCACACTTCACCAATCCCAATTGTCACTTTGACACAAACATTAAATTCATCTCAACTCGGACCTACAAATGGACAAACACAGTACGAGACTTGAGTCAACAAAAGTCTACACTGACAGGTAGTCACAGTGGACACTTGAATTTTTTTAAGACTACGCGTCCGAAATGAGGTCTGGATGATTGAGTCTTAGAGACCCACCACGAACCTGTAGACATCCAAATTTTGTAAGACGTCTCCACCCGTCGATCTTACCACTGGGAGACGAAAATGGGTAACTTGTCTGATCGGTGGGTGATAGACTTACTATCGTTGGACGACACACACTGGCAAATTTTCTATGGTCATCTTTACAGTCACACTCGTGTCCCTCCAAAAGTCAACTAACAAAAATTTACAGAAGGAAAATAAACTAATCTATCATGTTTATGAACCATGGCATAAGTTTTCCATTCATTACCATATGTAATTTTTCAATTGAGAAAAGTGAAAATAGGAGATCGGTAAGGGAAGGGCCTTCGTTCACAATGGTCAAAGAACACCTAGGTATGTCTCAAATAAATCCGTGAATGTGAATTTACATACTCATAATCATAGAGAGAGAGTGGTTACATGTGTAGTGTCTTTTTATATGTGTACCAAACGTAGAACGAAAAAATATGAATTACCATTAGACTTCTAAAAAATGTTTATTTACACACACACATATATATATACACACATACATATATACTAAACGAAACGGACACGCAAGTCAGGACGGGGTGAGACACTGGGTACCTGACATCGGGCGGTACGAGGAGACTTGAACTCTAAAGGGTCTGTTCTTATGACATTCTTAAAAACGAGATCGCCTAGAAGGGTTGGGTCCTTACCTTGGTCGCAGAGCATACAGAAGATGTAATCGTTCGGTTCAAGAAATGGTGACTCAGTGGACCCTTCGGGGTGTATATACACTCTATATATATATATAGAGAGTGTGTATGTGTGTGTGCCCTCTTCCCCACCTCTACTCCCTTTGATGGAGCAAAAAAATTGTCGACGTATTTTCAAGTAGTAGAGTTATGTGGTGTCAATTATATCGGTCAGGGGATAACTACCTGTAAATCTAAAAAAGACTAGAAACGATAATGTTTGAAATGACTTATTTATTAATACAATAAAATTTATAAAAAAATTTTATATACAAATAATTATTTATCTATACAATAAAAATTATACTAAAGTACACAGATATCCTATTTAAGGATCTATAATTCAACCACTTAACTCACCATACACGCAAAAATAAAACTTTTCTGTCACGGTTTAACGAAAAGTATCTTTGATTGTTATAAACGAGGGCAGTCGTTACATCCTTACGGATAAAGAAATATGGGGGTATCACACATAAAATTTTGACGAACTAGAAATGAACAGACAATGTACTCTTCCTTGCGACTAAAAATCAAAATTAAACGTGAAGATTTTGTTTCAACTCTTAGAGAAGTATAAAAATTCTCAGTAAAAATAAAGGTGAAAAACCACAACTAAACCAAACGGAAAAAAGGACGACTTAATAGGCAGAAGGATGATTAAACACCCTTAATACGATGATTCCTTCAATTAAAAAAAATCACCTTTCTAAAAATTTTTAAATCTACAGAACCGACTACAGACGAACATAAGAACTCCTCTTCAACCAACACTGTATGTTATTCCCCCCAGAACAACCAAAGCAGATGAATTTATTAAAGACTATAATCTTATCTCTACCTTTTTCTTGACAAACTCCTTTTCATTCACTTCTGAATGATATTTGTCCTTGATTTTGCATTTGTTATCTAACCCTCATCTATAAACGTTGTTTAAGATGTCTGTTTCTCTTTTGAGAATATATTGTGAATTGGACACACGGTTCGTGACAAAATAAATAAATAAAAAGAAAGAAATATATAAAAAAAGAAAAATGTTTCGGAGGATTCCGGACGGTACAACAGTGTGGTGTAAGACAACCAGTTTCATTCAATGTCCCTGTAGAGTCTAAGTCCCCACCTCTTTACCTTAGGTGGAGGACTACTCTCCTCACCGTTTCATACATTTAAACTTTATCTACCTATCAACTACTGTAAAAAAAACACTTTATTAGATGGTACTATGGGTTCACTACATAGTTTAACCTTTAAAAGAAACCAAAACAGAAACCAAAATAAAAAAAAATAATTAAAAAAAAAAAATGAAATAAAATGAAATGACATAACCAAAACGGTATGTAATTGTACTTAGGTGGTGTCCACATGTACGCAAGGGTTTGTACTTGGGGGGAGGGTGGAGGGAGGGGTGTTGTAGGGAGATCCAGTCGGTGATGTATTACTGGTTCGTGACAAAATTTCGTGAAATTCATAAAGTTGATTGAATTGGGAGTACTACTGACATTCATGTCAATAATAGGGGTAAAAATGTCTACTCCTTTGACTCCGTACCTTATCGATTTGAATTTATTGAACGGTTCTAGACAGTCGATCACTCGGGACCCGCCTGACCGAGACAAGGAGAATTGGATGATAGATATGAGGGATAAACAAGTATAGGTCTTATATATTTTTCAAGTAGGTTTAAAAATTTTCCTTTTCCGGTAATCTTTTTATTTCCTATATTTATCCGTAAGGTGTCTTTTCTATGTTTTCCGGTATTTGTGTTCTTTTATGACCTTTCCAAATTGTTTTTAATTAGTCCCTTTATTTTAAAATTTTTCAGTAGTCAAACACTTTTTTTTGTTTTCGAGTAATTAAAGTCATAAACCACTTTCAAATTCTTTTGTCCATGAAAGAAGTGACAACGAACTCAAATTTAACCTTTCGTTACAACCTCTCGTAAAAAGGTTATGGCCAATTTTTAAATTTATACATAACCCGAAGGGACCATCGAGTCGACCATTTCTTAGACGGACGTTACGTCCTCTGGGACCAACTAAGGACCCAGTCCTTATAGGTGACCTCTTCCCTATCCGATGGGTGAGGTTATAAGAACCCGAAGGGACCACCGAATCTACCATTTCTTAGGTGGACGTTACGTCCTCTGGACCCAAGCTAGGAGGAGGGTGGGAGACCTCCTCCCGTACGTTGGGTGTGGTCATAATAACGGACCTCTTAGGGGTACCTGTCTCCTTGTGCCTCCCGATGTCAGACACCTAAGTGTTTCTCAATCTGTACTGACTCACTGATTCATATGTGTCGTGTCGTGTGGGATATACAAAGATGAAGACGTATAGACGGGATGTCTTTGTGTAAACGTCTTCTCCACATATGTTTCTACAAATAACAATGGAACAACCATTTTGTTTTGTCTCCGTTGAATTCACAGGTAGTCATCTTTTTACTGATTTATCATATAAGTATATGTATAAAATATTGTCGATTTTTCTTACTCTACATAGATATCACACTTTCCTTTCTTGAAGTTCTTCATAATAACACCCTTTTTCTTCGGCCAGTAATCCCACTATACATATCAATATACATAGAATAGAAGAAATATACATATACCATTTTTCCTGTCTTTCTACAAACTTTTCTACTTGTGGTAACCAACAATCATCACCTGTTTCCCTTAACCGGAATATTACTAAATGAAAAGATCCTTCATATAAATACATATTCGATACAATAGTTTTTTACTGACAAACATATTTACTTAAACTAAATCATAGTTAGAATACGACATTCTCGGAGAGAAAGAAATTGACCACGTCTCATAAGACAGACGTTTTGTCATTGGTTTCCAAGTCAGTCAAGTCAAGTCAGCGAGTCAGTACAGGCTGAGAAACGTTGGGGTACCTGGCGTCGTGCGGTCCGGAGGGACAGGTAGTGGTTGAGGACCTCAAGTGAGTCTGAGTACAGGTAGCTCAGTCACTACGGTAGGTCGGTAGAGTAAGAGACAGCAGGGGAAGAAGAGGACGGGGGTTAGGGAGGGTCGCAGTCTCAGTAAAGGTTACTCAGTTGAGAAGGGTACTCCACCGGTCTCATGACCTCAAAGTCGAAATCGTAGTAAGGAAGGTCTCTTGTGGGTCCCGACTAGAGGAAGTCTTACCTGACCACATAGAGGAACGTCATGTTCCCTGAGAGTTCTCAATCCAACCTACTATAAAACTCACGTGTATTTCTGTTAAAAAGAGACTTCAAAAAACCATTGACTATGTTGAAGTGTGGGTGTTTTGACATTCTTATTATATCACTTAAGGATAAACGAGACGAACAAAAGTTGTCAACAAACGTAAGTCTTTCAACTGAAAATTTTTTAAGTCACAAAGTCTCCTTACATCATTTTTGTTATTAAGGTTAGGGAATTTTATGAAATTGTACACACACTCACAATGTCTTGGAAAAGTAAAACTTAAACCTGTCAAAATGAAATATTTTTTTAAAAGAATCACCTACCCCCTTTACCTGATTATAAATAATAAATGAGAAAAGGTCCGTGAAAGGTCCTATAAAACATTTAACAAAGTAATTAAGTTAAAGTACTTCTTTAAACACGAATTAAGGTCAAAATCGTTTCCTCGTGTGTCTTTCCAATAAACGAGTCCCGAGTCACCCCGTCTCGGTCCATAAGTCTTCCATAAATTCTGTAGTTTCAGGTACAGAAAAAGAGACAGTCCAACGGACAGTACCGTATAACCCTTCTCGACTACTCATGTAAAGAAAACAGTTCTTCAACTATTAATAGGGATCCAACCAAAGACAGATTTCATTACCTATCAGTTATTTTAATTTTACAACTTTACGATATTTTTAAATATAAATCAAGAAAAAACTCCTAGTGTTTTTTTACAATGAGAAGGTAACCGAACTGACACGAGTACACTCAAAGACGTACAATTAACAAGAGAATCTTGTGTCGTGAATGTATGTACGTGGACACACCACGTTGAAGAAATATAGAAAAAAAAAATTTAGTGATCCAGTGTTGACTTAGGGTAAAATCGAAGGACCTACGACAATGATCTTTATCATCGGAATAGGGTACATGCATACTGAACAGGTTCATCGGGAATCAAGACGGTGGTGGACCAATACCGGAAATGAAATGAACGGTATCCTCCGAGAGAACCAGTCGAGTTTTCGAAGATTTCTAAGTACAGCGGTATCCCTGGTGACCAGATAGGATCCTCTCGAAAGATGGTATACACGAAGTCTCAAACCCGACGACGAGCTCTTCCTCCGACACTCTTCGAAACCCTAGTCGTGTGCAAGTGTTGACTTTGGTCTTCACCCGTTCCGTTTGGTGTCCTTCTAGGACGGACGTTGAACCACTGCAGAGAGATATTGGGTACCTGTAAAGGACCGTCATGGAACGCTTTGAACAGAAAAGTACATGTCATCAAACAAGATTTGACTCGAAGTCAGTCTCCACTAATTATACTATCGTCATATCTATTGACATACTATTAATAATACGTGTACTGAACACATTTTGTGAGATTAATGTAAGACATCTAAAAGTGTGACTTCTCGACGTAGAACGGATGATCCTGTAAAACTCCTCAACGGTACCTTAAGTACGAAATTGGAACCGAAAGACGGAACAGTTCTTAACAAGTCCATAATTTTGGTGGTTCGTCAAGAACCGAGTGGTGGACTTGATACGACCTAAGACCCTCAGAAAACGGGTGAGTTCACGAACGAGTCACGACAATGGAACAAACATAAAAGGATCATTAACGTGTCATGGAATAAAGGTACTACCTCGTCCTCACGTCACAAGCACTGTGAAATAATAAGAGATAAATAAATTGAAGGTCCAGGGTCCAATTATAGTATTACCGGTAAGAATCCAGCTTAGTCTAAAGACTACTATTAATACATTACACAACTAAAAAATTCCAACGGTCAACTTATCCTAATATCTTAGAGTCTACTGAAAAAAAAAAAATTCATTAAAAAGTAAATGACTCTCACTCTTTTCGACGAACTGTTAGGTCAAGAGACTAGTACAATTAAAATATGTGACCTTTCGGGACGAGTGATCTATAAGGTCGTCAGAGGTATACGGATAAACACTGAGTAAGAGACGCACTTATTATAGTGTTCATATTTACAGATAGAGAAGTCAGCATGAAAATTTCACTGTTGATTTCTACTCCCTTCATTATCGATACATTATAAACAGAGAGAAGTCATCAAGAATCCACTCGAAGGTTCCACCGAGTCAGCATTTTTTAGGTGGACGGTTACGTCCTCTG
Source organism: Capra ibex (assembly GCA_006410555.1). Lineage (NCBI taxonomy): Eukaryota > Metazoa > Chordata > Mammalia > Artiodactyla > Bovidae > Capra > Capra ibex. Next base: position 105,058,153 of record SJYO01020080.1, on the reverse strand, counting down.
AACCCAAGTTAGGGTTCCAGCCCTTATAGGGGACCTCTTCCTTTACCGTTAGGTAGGTCACAAGAACGGATCTCTTAGGGTACCTGTCTCCCCGGACCGTCCGATGTCAGGTACCCCAACGTTCTCAACCTGCACCGAATCGTTGCTTTGTTCTCGTTGTCAAGAACCCGTGGGGTGGAGGAACAACCAATGACATGTGGACCCCGTCAGACTGTATGAGACTTCTCCCACTGACACTTTGGTAAGTAAGCTTTCCAGAAAAAACCGTCAAAAAGAGAAGACAAGAGGAACCTTTCGACATTTCTCTTTACTTACTCTCTCGAGAACAGAGTCTAAAGAAATAAGACATCTTTTATAAATAGTCTAATCCATGTATCTTTAACCAACTTACCATTTACTTTTACATCGTACAACTTTCGTACTTAAAAGACGACGAAAAGATCATTAGTGGATTGGAGAGACTCGAAGTCGAAGGAAAACATCATCATCCATCATCAAAAAGACTAGAATGTCTCACCAATACTTTTCTAACCTACTGAACCGTATGACGGACCGTGTAAAACGAGTCAATTCACGACCGACATTGCACTCATCTTCATTATTAACCATTTCAAATACAAGTATCAAAAGAACTACTTGTTAATTATATTTACATATAGATCAAGAACATCACAAATAGTCCGATTTGACCAGTTCCCATCGTTATAGATTTTTGTAAACTTTAGTCACAACGGTACACGAGAAAAATGTTGAAAAGTCCTAGAATTTCAATCCCCTTGAATCTTCTAATTGATCAATTCCTCAACATTTGAGGTCAGACGTCTCTGGTGGTCCGTATCACTTCCTTTCGGTCCACCCCTAACAATCCTAAAGTTCTCATAGACAGATGTCAAAGGTAAGTCTTGGAGTAACGGTCCTGAGACTAACAATTTCTCTTTGGTCTTTACACCTAAATAAATAATAATTGAGAAGGTCAAGATCTACAACCGATGTAAAAAGGATTGTGACACGTTCGGTTTGTTTAGAGACCGACCGACTGGGGGTTAAAAACGGGAGGGGGAGGTAGACTTTCTCAAGTCCGTAGAGTAAAATCTCTAAACCTCGGACTCTACGTCTTTCCGGTCCACAAAAACGTAGTCAAAGAAGGTCATCTTTACATAATAAAGACTTTATTTTCAAAGTAATTTTTTTACTCGAGGAGACCACACAGGTCAACAATTTAATGTCCATTAGAAACCAGTCTGGATTATCGAACTCACTTCCCTTAACACATGTCTACGATAAAGAATCCTTAGACATTGGTCCCTTCCCGTGACGATCAATGACAAATGACTCACAAATAAAACAAGATCCGTAATACCATTCACGAAGTGGACTCGACCCGAAGGGGCCACCGAATCGACCATTTCTTAGGTGGACGTCACGTCCTCCGGACCCTAGTTAGGGACCCAACCCTTCTAGGGGACCTCTTTCCTTACCGAAGGGTAAAGTCATAAGACCGGACCTCTTAAGGTACCTGACATATCAGGTACCCCAGTGTTCCTCAACCTGTGCTGAATCGCTGAAAGTGAAGTGAAGTGAAGGGAGACGACTACCGGTGTCATCGGGAACTTCGCAATATTACTGAAGAAAAATGTGTCCTCCAACTCTGATCCTGTACGTCTCATAATTCATGTTTTGATTGTGACTTTGAGGACAGAGGTTTTACTTAAATTAGACGACATGATACGGTCATGACATCTACAAAAGTCTTAATAAAAGTTGAAAACAGAATGACCATTTCAATTTTAATTTGAAATATACTTTTAACTTTCTGGAACATACAATTGTAATGTATCCTAACAGAACTCTGTAGGGACGTCAGGTTACTAATCCTGAGACACGAAGGTGACGTCCTCCGTGTCCAAATTAAGGACCAACCCCTTGATTCTAGAGTATAGGACGTACCACACCGGTTTTTCTTTTTTTTAACATAGAGATTGATCCACCATATTATCACAAAATAAGATTCGAACACATGTGGCTTTGAATACAAAAATTCACATGTAAACTAAGGAAGTGAGGTAAAAAACCAACTCATGTATTTACTACAAACGTATAAAAATATAGAAGGGGGGTAGATTTCAAGATTAGGAGACAAATCCAACTATGAGGTCAATAATCTTGTAGTATAGGACTTAGACCCGTTTAAGACCTAAAAGGGAGACATCATAGAGAAGGTATAAAGAAAAAGGAGGTAACGGGGAAACAATGGAATTAAATCCGGGACATTGACAGTCACTAAAAGGACTTCGTACCTAAACTAGCGTGTCTTTGAACGTCACTGCGACAACGAACGACTTACTCTAATCTTGAGGAACCGAACTGTAATGTCCGAGACACGTCACGGTGGAAGGAAAATGTCGACGCAGGAAAGATGAGGGGAAAGTAGAGAGACGAACTCAGTCAAACATGACAATTGACGAAAGAAGAACTTCCACGAGGAGGACAAAGGTGGAGGACTCGAACAAGGACAATGCGGAATGGGGAGGTCACAATAGGAAGACAGGGGTTAAAGAGATAATTTTTTTTTAATGAACCTTCTGCAATAATACTTCTAATTCACTGCATGTACACTTCAGGGATTTTTTGTAGTAGACACACACACACATTACATTCATAAACTATTTACCTTTGATAATAATACTAAGTCGAAAGGAGGGTGACGTCTATTCCGGGAAACGTCAAAGAGAACCCTCAATAAGCGTAAGACTTGGAGAAAATAAAGACACGAATTCCATAAGAAACGTTATCTAACCTCTAGGATGTCCTAGAGAATCCTATCAAAGTCTTTCCTAATCGACAGACAAGGAGATCCGTGAAGAAACAAGTCTTTCTGTACTTATCGTTACCTTTCTGATCCGAAACCTTAAACTAAAAACAGTTAAGTGACATGACAGTCACATTGATACTAAAAAAAAAAGGTTAAATTCTCATTACGAATACAGTTTCCAACAACATGGTTGGTTTACCCTATAAAATCTTTTACAAATCATAACAGAGCCTCGTACGTTGACGAACTCTTTATAAACAGAAGATAAGAAAGAATAGGGTCATTACAGAGGGAGATCCTGTGTCTTTGTGTGTATGTCTGGATATCTATATTTACCACGTGTATCAGGGACGTTTTGTATGTGTATTTGTGTATACACGTATGAACGTAAGTACGGGTCTTCGTATATGTGACCTTAGAGAGGGTCATGGAACTATGAACCTTAAGATCAAGATCCATTTTAATATACCATCCTAGACATAAATATGGGAAACTGGAAACATATCTTAGTGACTAGAACATGTGTATCTCAACCGGTAGAAAGATAAAGACAATTAGATCCAATAGTCAAAACTAAAGGTCATCACAAATAGAAGAACCAAATTTAACAAATGAAAAACGGTTACTGATTTTCGACACAAGATATTTTACGAATGAACCGAAGGGAAAAAGAAGTCTATAAATACGTCTTCAATGGAACACCCACCTCGGAAGGAACCGTGGGAAGGGAGACGGTAAAGTACACCATGGACAAGGAAGAATTATGATTGTATGGTAAAATAAATAAAAAATAGACAGGTAGAATAATCGAGTCACACCTGTGCCAAAAACACACAAAAAGCGTGAGTACATAGGAATGATAGAATCATCCGTGAGTCATTTACTTACACACATAGAGTCCTCACAAAACAAATAAAAGTTATACTACAGAGAGAAAATCGTGACACCTCTAAAACTTTAAATCACGAAAGCCATTGATATGTCCTCTGTAAAAGAAAAATTTGGAAACCTCGTTGACTGTACCTAGTCGAATATCGTTTGTATTTTTTTCAAATAAACGTGAAAATATTAAACACTACACCACAATCTTGGAGAAGAAACGAGTACGATTTCAATGTTTGTATGTGTCATCTACAAAGTAATAGACAATATTCGATTCGTACCACGATTTTTAACCAAACCAGTCAAATATAAGTCGTTTCTCTGTATGTCGTCAGAGTAAACGACCAAGGAAGAACTGAGATGATTGCGTTTTACTACCTCTAGAGACTCCGAGTCAGCAGTTTAGAGAAGAGAAAAAAGGTATAAATGACAAGAATATTAGCACCTATCAGAATACCAAACTCTTTATGATACACGAACGATTACTAAGAGTCCAAGATAGAGATCGGTCGTGAAGGAACGGACGATGTGTAGACGTGAACCTATAAATTTCCGTAGAGTCTGAATCATAGGAGAGAAAGGGTTGTTCCTCGAGAAACGAGACCTTCACCGTAGAGAGAAGTAGGTCGACGAGACCGACTTTGAGAGATTCTTCACTAGGAACTGGGGGAAAGGAGAATGTGGGTGGGTGTAGGGTTTATAGTCATTAGGACACCCGAAATAGAAGTTTAAGATACTGGTCGACCGGTGAAGAAACGTACGGTTCTGACGGACAGACCAGATTCAATTGACATTAGCTTTAATAATGTCATCGGAGGACAGGTCGAAGGCCGAAGGTGGGAAAAGATTGTTTCAATCTAGTACGGTAAGAAGACGGGTATTAGGAAGTTATTGAAGGGTAGAGTAAGTTCTTTCGGATTCTGAAAGGTAACCGGTGTTCTGGGATAAATTGGACGAAGGAAGGGGTGAGGATAGAGTAGAGAATGACAAAGGAGGAAGGATGGAACAAATAACAAAATGTCGATATGACCGGAGGAACGACAAGGAAGTAATACGGTTTAATAGGAGACAGTCCCGGAAACGTATAAAATAACAAAGACGAACACAGAAAGGGATCCATAGACGTACTGAGTAAGGGAGTAACTGGAGAAAGTCTATAGAGCTCATAGAGGTATATTTCCGCAAGGAGCTAAGGGACATATTTTATCGTAACGACAGGAGGGAGAGAGAGGGGAGACCCGCACCGTGAGGGATTCAGAGAAGTGGAATAAAAGAAGGTACCGTTATTTATAATATATGAACCAATTCTCAAATACTACAAATAAAGGTGACAGATCTAACATGTCACCAAGGAACACCCGTTTCTGGATATAAAAAATAAGTAACAATATAAGGGTCATAAATCTTTCCACGGACCGTAGGACATCCCTGAATTATTTATAAACAATTTACTTTGTCTTGACCACGTTATGTTATACTAGGAATATCAGCTTCATGTCTATGTAACGTCATCCTTTCTCTCCTTTTCCACTGTACTGATGCATCCTCAACTCCCTTCTAACATGTCTCTACGGAATTCGTCTCAAAACACCCCTTTTTCTAGTCCACTCTCGTAGGGTACGTCACTTTTATCGTAACATTTGCAAGTCTCCGTACTCTCTTATGTCACAAAAGTTCCTTGATTTTCACGTCATGACGACCTCGTATTGAACATCCCGATACTAATTTATCATTCATCTACCACGGTCTAGTACTTCGTAAAAATACGGTCTAATTCCTTAAAATCTAAAATAGGACGTTCCGCCCGTCACCATCCATCACACCTTGGTGACTTCCGAACTCGTCCTCACCATACATTGTATAAATTTTTTTCCTTGATCGTTCTCAGACTTCCTACCCCTAGGTTCGATTTATATGGTAAAATAATATATGAGACATAAACTACAATATTCTAAAGTCACTACGTCCCTTTGTTAATGATAGTGTACTTACCTGTCCGCCGATAAAGTAAAATACCAACCTGTTTTGGTCCCTACACAGACAGTGCACTTCCACAAGAACCGTATGAACGTCGGGTAGACACTCCCTCTTCTTCAAAATTTACGGGCCACCTCTTAATCAAGTAGAGATTTTGGGAACGAAATTCTCTCTTCCAAACCAAAAAACAAAATTAAACCAATTGTCAATGCAACATTCCGTACATCTGATCTTTTCGAGAATTTCTCGATAACAAATCAACGATTCGTACAGGATGAGAAAACACTGGGGTACCTGACTTACATCGGGTGTTTTGAGGAAGACAGGTACCTTAAAGGGTTCGTTCTTATGACCTCACCCATTGGTAAAAAAAGAGGTCCCTTAGACGGACTGGTCCCTAGTTTGACAGCAGAGGACGTAATCGTCTGGTCAAGAAATGGTGACTCGGTGGTCCCTTCGGGAGAATTTCTCATGGTCAATACTTAAGTTGTTCTTTACCAGAACAATGTCTCATTTTCTACAACACGAACTTCCGGTCCGAGGAAAGAAGTATCTCCTTGTCAACAAACAGTCATTATCCGGAGGACAATTAACTAAGGAACAACTTCCTTTATCGCTGTGAAGATTTACATTAGTCTAGATATGACAAACGACACCCCGGTTATTATGTAGACGGAAATATCCTGTTCAAGGATGGAAACATATACGTGTTTTAAAAATTTTACTTCTGATTCGATTTTTGTAGAGGATGAAAGTAAGTTTACGTCCATTTTTAATAAAGGTAATGAAGTCGATAGAACGAGTTCACAACATAGAATCGTTAAATAACTTACAGAACTTGTGAAATGAGAATTATCTCAATTTTATCCTACACATCTAAATTCCTATTCTACCTCCATGTGTTTTATCACGTGTACCAAGTCTATAACTCTTGACCTCTCAAGGTTTAAGTACCTCTGTACTATAACATAATAGTTCATACAAAATTTTTAGTGTAAACAGAAGTTTCAAAAATAAAACATAATCCTATATCGACTAATTGTTACAACACCATCAAAATCCACTTGTCGTTTCCCCGAGTCTGTATGTATATGTACATAGGTAAGATGGGACTTGGGGGGGAGGGTAGGTACGACCGTGTATTATAACTCATATCGAGGTACACGATATTTTATCCAGGAACAACCAAGGGGTAAAACTTGTATCGTCACACATGTACTGGAAGAGTTTGGAGGGTCGATAGGGAAGAGGGGTCCGTTGGTATTCAAGTAAAAGATTCAGACACTCAGAGAAAGACAAAACATTTATTCAAGTAAACATAGTAAAGAAAAATATAAGGTTTATATTCCCTACAGTATGCTATAAAAGGGAAAAGAAAGACTGACTGAAGTGAGTCATACTGTGACAGAGCCAGGTAGGTACAACCACGTCTACCGTGAAAAGTAAGAAAAATTACCGACTCATTATAAGGTGACATATACACGTGGTGTAGAAGAAATAGGTCAGGAGACAACTACCTGTAAATCCAACGAAGGTACAGAACTGACAACATTTGTCACTACCTTACTTGTAACCCTACGTACATAGGAAAGCCTAGTACGAAAACAGACCTATATACGGGTCCTCACCCTAACGCATACCAGTATACCATCGAGATAAAAACAAAAAAAATTCCTTGGAGAGTATGACAAGAGGTGTCACCGACATCAGTAAATGTGAGGGTGGTTGTCACATCCTCCCAAAGGCAGAGAGGTGTGGGAGAGGTCGTAAATAACAAACACCTAAAAAACGACTATCGGTAAGACTGACCACACTCCATTATGGAGTGTGGTTAAACGTGTTTAGTTTACGTTTATAAACTAAACGTAAAGAGATTATTGATCGTTATAACTCGTCGAAAAGTACACGGATAACAGGTAAACATACAGGAGAAACCTCTTTACACAGAAGTCCAAAAAACGGGCAAAAATTCACCCGACAAACAAAACTATGACAATTCGTAGTATTCGATAAACATTCAAAACCTCTGATTAAGGAATAGTTAGTGTAGAAAACGTGTATAAAGAGGGTCAGACACCCTACAGAAAAGCGAAACAAATAACAACGGAAACGACACGTTTTCGAAAACTCGAATTCATCCAGGGTAAACAAATAAAAACAAAAATAAAGGTAATTAGACCCTCTACCTAACTTTTTCTATAACGACACTTAATACAGTCTCTCACAAGACGGACACAAAAAGAGTTCCTCAAAATATCACAGACACATCCAGAAATTAGGTAAAACTCGAATAAAAACAAGATCAGGGTAGTGAAGTACCCTTTATCTATCCCTTTGTCACCTTTGACAGTCTGAAATAAAAACCCCCGAGGTCTTAGTGACGTCTACCACTGACGTCGGTACTTTAATTTTCTGCGAATGAGGAACCTTCCTTTCAATACTGGTTGGATCTATCGTATAACTTTTCGTCTCTGTAATGAAACGGTTGTTTCCAGGCAGATCAGTCCCGATACCAAAAAGGTCATCAACACATACCTACACTCTCAACCTGACACTTCTTCCGACTCGCGACTTCTTAACTACGAAAACTTGACACCACAGTCTCTGCTGACAACTCTCAGGGAACCTGACGTTTCTTTAGGTTGATCAGGTAAGATTTCCTCTAGTCGGGACCACAAGAAACCTTCCTTACTACGATTTCGACTTTGAGATCATGAAACCGGTGGAGTACGCTTCTTAACTGAGTAACCTTTTCTGAGACTACGACCCTCCCTAACCCCCGTCCTCTTCCCCTACTGGCTCCTACTCTACCGACCTACCGTAGTGACTAAACTACCTACACTNCCTCTAGTCGGGACCACAAGAATCCTTCCTTACTACGATTTCGACTTTGAGATCATGAAACCGGTGGAGTACGCTTCTTAACTGAGTAACCTTTTCTGAGACTACGACCCTCCCTAACCCCCGTCCTCCTCTTCCCCTACTGGCTCCTACTCTACCGACCTACCGTAGTGACTAAACTACCTACACTCGAACTCACTTGAGGCCCTCAACCACTACCAGTCCCTCCCGACCGCACGACGCTAAGTACCCCAGTGTTCCTCAACCTGTGCTGACTCGGTGACTTGACACATCTCTATTCCTTACTAAATTAAAATGAAAAAATGTAAACCGACAGGTCAAAAGGGTCGTGGTAAATACTTCTCTGACAGAAAGGTTGTAACCCATCAGAACGGAGGAAACAGTCTCCAATTAACCGCCACCCACGTACCCGAATAAAGACCCAAAAGACAGGACAAGGTGACTATATATAAAGATAAAAACACAATCATGTATGACAAATTTTTGGTGTAGATTTACGATGTTATCCTTTACGTCTTCACAGGAGACTTTCGTCTATCATTGTTGGTACGTCTCTCAGTCCTAGATAGGAAGAGGGAAAAGTTCAACTGTGAAAAAGTGGAAAACCCACACGACACGACAAGTTGAGTGACAGATTACCTTGTGTTTTCAGCAACAGTCACTCTATAATGAAATATTAAAGACTCAGGTACAAACTAGGTCTATCAGTGTAGATAATTATCGACTTTCTAAATGGTTCGAGACTACTGGTCATTATACTTTACCCGAAAAAACTAAACAATCCTTTCCATCTTTCCTATTCTTTTCTTCGATCAGTCCTAATCCAATGTCTTAGTTGAGATCGATCACATTCGTCTTTCTCTAAATTATTTTCTAAAATTCACTGAATGTATCTTAACAACCTTTCTGACTTCCTTGTCTGAAATCATTTTGAAAATTCACGAGTCAGTGAAATCAACACAGGACTGAGAAACGCTGGGATTCCTGACATCGGGGGGTCCGAGGAGACAGGTACCCTGAGAGGTCGTTTTTATCACCTCACCCAACGGTAAAGGAAGAGGTCCCCTAGAAGGATTGGGTCCCTAACTTGGGTATAGAGAATGCAGAGGACGTAACCGTTCGTCCAAGAAATGGTACCCGTGGTAGACCCTTCGGGAATTTGAAAGTTTTTGTTATAAGTTTTCGGTGTAACGTAACCCCGGTACTTCCCCCAATGGTGGAGAAAATCCTAGTCTTTCCACGGACTTTTTAATCCTTTAACATTGAAAATCGACGATCAGAAATCTTGGAACAGTGGACACGGTACTAGTCTTTAGACGGTGACAATCCTTTGTCGGCCGCTGTTCATTTGCCAACAGTGACGACGACCGAGCACGACGACGACAGTGCGTGTGCTGGACACACTGTCTTACCTATGACACACAGGAAGGACTATAGACACTTTGGACACTGACCTATGGTCCTGACGTCGTTCACGACGATATCTTTTGGACCCGTAGAGGTACTGTCACGAATGATCATCTTCGTTGGATTTACGGTGGAGGTAAGAGAAAACAGGAGGTCTAAAGGTCTCACGTACATTAACTACCTTAAATTTAGTGTCGGTGTTGGGATTGACGTGCTCTCCGACCCTTTACATCAAAAATCGAAAGATCAGAGACGTCATGTCCTTCAGTATGACTGGGTGGTATAGATGGTGTCTATGTCTGGGACTAAAAGGACTTCCGGTCGGTAGTGGTTCATCCGACGTCTATTTAACTCTTTCTAACGTTCATTATGGTACTTTATTACAACTCTTCGAATATTCACAAACATAAAATCATATAAAAATAACAAAATATTACTTTGTAATTTTTTATCGACTTTAACCAAGAGGTGGACATACTACTTAAATTACCAGACACATACGGGTCTCAAAGGACTGTAATAATGGCGTCTCCACCGAGGCACCATTCCTTAGACGGACGGTCACACCTTCAACACCCACAACACCCAAGCTAGGGACCCAGTTCTTCTAGGGGACCCCTTCCTTTACCGTGGGGTGAGATCATACGAACGGACCCTTGAAGGTACCTGTCTCCTCGGACCGTCCGATGTCAGGTACCCCAGCGTTTCTCAACCTGGGTTGACTCGCTGACTTGTGTGTGTAGGTGTGTGTGTCATAATAATTATCTCGAAGGGTCCACCGAGTCACCGTTTCTCAACCTGGACTAAATCACTGATTTGTTGTTGTTTATAATAATCACAAGAATCCTCAATATCATTTCTTTATCCAAGTCTTCGGTTTAACGTCTAAGTCCGACACTCATCCTCCCCTTCTTAACCTCGTCTCTAATATCTTATTCAAAAGGTCTGTGAACGGAAAATTCCTCGTCATCAAAAAACAAACAAACAAAAAACTGGTTACGTGAATAAATATATGTTATTAAATGATCTTGGTCACTCTGAGATACTTTTATAGTATACGTCCTGTTCATATTCGAAGAGTTCAAGGAGTAAAGAAACACACATCGAATTATATTTCTCACACGACAATTTTATTAGAAAAACAAATCTTTATATACCTCACGTTGTAATAAAAACACTTAAGAGATTGGTAATCAATGATGTGAAAGCTAAAACATTTTATTAAACCGTTAATTAATAAAACTAATTACGGTCAATGACGACATCAAACCTCCATGTCAAATTTCTGAGCTTTCAACTGAATTGTATAATCACACCAACTAACCACTAGATCGTAACTAATCTACTAAAATGAAATAAAACTTGTCGTCCCTGTCTATAAGTTTCTAATACTGTTGAAAAGATACTTCACTACAACTCGCGTAAAATATAAAATATATAAGACATCTTAAACTTAAAAATGAATAAGACTCATTTATAGATTATGACAGTGAAAGTAACCTAAGACGTCTCTTTTATTAGGGCAAAGGGAGAATTTTTCTACCCATCGCCTTATACACATGTAAATATGTCACATCAAAGAGTTCAACGCGGCCACACTTACTTTATCGTTGTACAAGTTCCCGTTACTAAATCATAAGACGTAAGGGAGTAATCTATACCTCGTACAAATAATACTAAAATTAAGGTTTAAACAAATGTAACGTTCGGGAAATACCACTGGATCCACCTAAAAGACGATTTTTTTTTTTTTGGGAGTTTGGGAGACCTAACATGTCTCCCTCCGTTTTTTCTTTTCTGAATTTCCTCTTCCAGCTTTTATTACTTTTACTTTAACAACCCGTCACACGATCTCACTCTCCCTCCTTTGCCCCTACTCTCTTGTGTCAGCTCCCTACTCGACACCTATTATCCCTGCCTGCACATTAGTAAACTCCTTCTCCTCTTACCTACCTATGTTTAAGTCCATATGTAATAAAAACAGAAAATCCTTCGATCACTTAAACATTTCCGGTTGGGTATAACCCGTTAAATCCCAGAAAATTTTCTAATCTAAGGAAATAAAACTGAACTTTACTTATACAAATAAGACACTGTACCATTGAACTAAAAAAAAGATTAGAGAGTCACTACTTGATTTATTGTCATAGAATGACCACGAGAAGGTCACTAAAAAGATTAAAATGAATTAAAATGAAAATTAAAAACTCTTCATACAAAATAAGTCACCTGAATGAGTCCTCAATTCGTCCTCTCTGTTGGAGGGTCTACCGAGACTCCCTGAAAAGGGACTAAAAAGATTAAAATTAATTTTTAGTAAACACATAACTCAAAAAGTGTCCATGAATTCAAAGACTATCTGAAGAAATTTTATTTAACCAAGTTTACCGGAAACCAAAATTTCAACCATTCGTCTTTCTCTGGACTCAAATAGGTCGGGTCTGAAAACAGTCCTTTTGAACAAGAAGGGTCCAAACAGACTTCGGTAAACCGGTGAATCATGGTTTCCATTATGCCTTTCGAATCAAAGTACTAAGAGTCCCTTTACGAGAAAGGGATTACGGATGGTGGAAAAAAGGATTATGTCACCACAGACTAAAGTCGTGGGCGAAGAGTGTTCTTGAAGTTTTGATCAGAATGAACTAAGAAATTATAAGTAAGTCGTGTATAAAGAGTTATCAACTGTCAGTGATAAACTCTAGGACTTTACTCCATCGATTCTTGAGGGATTCTTACTCCCTTAGTCTATATTTTTACTTCTCAAAGTCTATCAACATTTACGATAGTTCTTTTGTCTCTTTATCTTATGTTATCGTCCTTTTAGGGTACCTGCCTCCTTGGACCATCCGACGTCAGGTACCCCAGCGATTCTCAGCCTCTGTCGACTCGCTGAAGTGAAAGTGAAAAGTGAAAAGTACGTAACCTCTTCCTTTAGCGAGGTCACAAGAACGGACCTCTTAGGGTCCCTACCACCTCGGACTACCCGACGGTAGATTCCCTAGCGTGTCTCAGTCTGTGCTGACTTCGTTGAATCGTCGTCGTCGTCCTAATAAATAACATCTATCTTATCATGCCTACCCAAAGAGACTCCTTCACCGTAAACGCGACTCTGGACTTACTCTCCTTCTCTCTGTCGGTATACTTCTACCCAACCTCCTGAGGTCTGTCTCCAGGATTCGAACTTGTTCAAACTGTACCAACTACTTACCTTTCTCCCACTTGTGACCCCTCTCACCTTCCTCTTCTCCAGTTTCTCTCCTGTCAACTCACCCCGACCTATCTGGTTCTCTTAAATCTTTACCTAACTGAAGACAGGAGACAAATCAACGAGTCCTTCTTAGACTCAGACTAAGAAACACTGGGACAGGTGTTCTAAAAAGTCCGTTCTTATGACCACACCCAACGACAAAAGAGGAGGTCCCCTAGAAGGGTTGAGTCCCTCGTTTGGACGCAGAGGACTTAAGGACCACCTAAGAAATGGGAGACTCGGTGACCCTTTGGGGCCACTTCAGTCTACCATAACCTCATCCCCTCACTAACTAGACTTATAACACAAATTTTCTAGTGTGAGGAACGACTTCTCACTTAACATCCTAATATGACTACTTCCGTTCCTCTTCACCAAAGTAAACCCTAAATAATACCTCAAGACGACCTAAATGACTACCTGACCTACACCCTCACTCTTCATACCCCTCGTCCACTCTCTTTCTCTCCTTCTACCACCATCTGACCCCTTTTGACCCAAAATCCCCTCCTTCAGTCTACCAAACAGACCCTGAATATTTTAAACTCTTGAGATGACCTTCTCCGTCAACTTATAAGTGGAGACCACAACTCCTCCTCTTTAGTCCGGACCTTTACTGGAGTCCGGAGACTCTCCGTGCCCGTAATTGTGGTATATGACTTCCTTAAACGAATCCCTTTCTTCTGTTCCACCGGGTCTTGACTCGGGACTCCGTGACGTTGTAAATCTCCCCTCCGCCCTTTCTTCAGTGGTCCCCCGGTCACTACATCCTTCTCTCGATCTTTATGACACAACAGCTTCGGTTCTTTTTTTACTCAAAATTCCTCTCTACAATCGGAAGTGAATGTAATTTGTCACAACGGTCTAGTCCATACTACTCCTGTCTCGTTACAGGAACGCAAACCGTTATACTTTTCGTAACCACTGGGAGGGATCTCGTCGAAGTAACAGCAGTACCTCAATTTTCGACTAACCTACCTTCTTACTTACCTTCCACACCTTAATCTTTGTCACTGACATCTACAAACGAAAACTCTTCAAAACGACACTTTCCCTCAGATCTTTACCTCACTACAGTACTCCTCCTCCACTTTAGTTTCCTCTAAAAAAAGAAAAAACACGACAAAAATGTGAACCCTTTATGGTCTCAAATAAATACTGGACTACCATTACTAGGTCATCTCTCCTGTTAATTACTATGTCCTTTCTCCCTAATCAACACCTCTGTTCAGGAACCCCAGCACGGTCACCCTACCCTACTCTCGTGTTCAGCCCCCGTAACGAGAAAGGACCCTGGTCCCTAGGTCACCATATTGTACTAGAGTGTACGGAGAAATGTGTGTCGAGGAGGGGAGACAGAGTGGTCTGATAAAATGTCGTTCAAATAATAGAAAGACATTAGTGATTATGATAAAAGACACGATATAGAATATACAAGAAAAAGTAAATTACGTAGGGTATATTTCAAATCGTACTTCGTCGACCACTATAAATTGTGGTCAAAATTAAAAACACGGTTGTCCACTTCGCTTTTTAAATAACGGTATAGAACCTGGGTTGTTCTACTCTCTAACAAAGACGTGGTATTTAAACCTGGTCCTTCTTCAAATAGCATGGGTTCAACAACTTTTTAGAAATTCCAAACATTTTTTAATCATTTAATAGTGATTATACTATATATAACTTACTATTGAAAATATACAAAAGGACTGACAATAGTAGTTCTTCAGAAAGAAGTAGACTTTGAAAATAAAAGGAAAATCAAAGACTTAATGTCTTAGAGTCTCAAACTTCCTCGGAATTACAAGTAACTCGACCTGATTTAGGTAATACGAATCAAGGAGGACTGTTAATAAAAACTGTTCAGCAGTAGACCGTAAACGAATTACAAGGTCCAGAATTTTGATAAGACTGAGAACCTTTCGAGAATCTAAATCAGCCAATTACAGATAGTTTTCCTTTTGGATGACATACGGTTCTTGAACGACCCGCGATAAATAAGTATGTAGGTGCTTTTGTTCTACCTGCGTCATGAACGAAAGTACACCGAAAAGTAACGGAGTCTTTACATAGAAGGAAAATTAACAAGGATTAAGACAGTAACCTATATACCCTTTGTTCAAATTAGGTAGAAAGTGTACTATCAGAAACTTCAAAAACTTTTGTTGGTGGTTATGGAGTCAAAAAAAGAGATCCGATTTAAAACGGGTGAATAAACTTTAAAAGAGTTTATGTAGTATTAAAATAAAAAGAACTTTTATTTAATAGGGAATTGCAAATATGTTCAGTGAATTGATTCATCTCGTGACATGCCCTTGCTCGAGAATCCATCTAAAGAGTAAAAAACCTTCACATCATCGTGACGTTCTCATAGTATCATTTAAGATTAAGTATTTTAACTTTACACGGTGGAGAAGGGAAATTATCACAAACACCTATATTAAGATCACGTCTCGACACGACCTCCCTATGTCAGAACAGGTCTCTATTTTCAATTTTATTCCCTTAGTCCTCAACAACCTTACTTGTATACTACCTACTTTATAAATCATCGGGTTCTTCTAAACTTATATGAAGTGTAGAAATTAGTATTTAGTGGACGGTACAAAATAATCTTAAGACATTAAATGTATTTACTACTTTGACTCAGTGGTTTTCTGACTTATTGAACGTGTAAGTTATTTCCTTCAATCTTCGTTTTGACTCTAACCTTGGACTTTGACAAACAAAGAATTACATACAACTAATGCATAGTGTATTTTTAGTCACTATATATTTTGATCATTAAAAGTTATTCAACTTATGAACAAATCAAAGATGATGTATCGGAGCATTTACTCTTTGATTTTAATCGAATGAAAAACAAAATTTGGGAACGGAACGGCCCATAAACACAACCCCTTTTACTATTTTGGTCAACAACAATGACGACGACGACGAGTCAGCGAGTCAGTACGGGTTGAGAAACGGTGAGGTACCTGACACCGGGTGGTCCGAGGAGACAGGTACCCCTAAGAGGTTCCGTTCTTATGACCTCACCCAACGGTACGGGAGGAGGTCCCGTAGAAGGGGTGGGTCCCTAACTTGGGTCCAGAGGGCGTAACGTCCACCTCAGAAATGACTGACTCGGTGGTCCCTTCGAGTTCTTATGATCTCACCCACCGGACAGGGAAGAGGTCCCCTAGAAGGGCTGGGTCTTTAGTTTGGCCCCAGAGGTCGTGACGTCCGCCTCAGAAATGGTCGACTCGATGGACAGGTGGAATTCAATAAAAAGATCTAAGTATCGGTGAACCTTCGATAAAATTCCGACAGTTACCAATGGAATCCAGTAAGGTTATGTTAATCTGATCTACAAAAAACCTAAGATCCACGGAGGATCGTAAGAACGCTTTGTCCCACTTTCTTAGACATCATACTTGGGAACGAGTGGAACGAAAGCAAAGTCACAAAGATGAGAAGACTTACAACACTATTCGACAATTCAGTTTTCTGTCATCTATAGTAAATCTAGACAATGCCCAAGACTTATAATGTCAAGAATGTCCATCAGACCAATATTTTAAAGTATCGTCCATTCATCCTCAGTGTATACTTTGGGTATTGAGGATTTAGAGACAGAGTTAGGAAAACTCTTCATCCTCTAGATATTTGTGTGGCTCATCGTTATGAAAAGCATGGAACACGAAGAGAAGGGGGTGGTCCTTAAAGGAACCCTCACTATGCGTATTAGTATCCAGTCACCGTTGTCATCTCACATTCAGAACAGTACCGAGGAGTGGTTGGAACAACTTTTGAAAAGAGTTTACCTAACTAATCAATTGAATGAATAAAAATTTTATTTCTGCACCCGTGGGTCTACACCCCTAATCCAACAACTCTAACACTACTATGTCACTATGTCCACTGAATCACTTATTAAAAGCAGAACAAGAATAAACCGAAATCTTACACAAAATTTTTATCATAAACTCTCACCTATGTACTATATATTTCCTTTAATATTTAAAATATTAAAAAAATATTTCACTGTTTTTCCTCTTTTTATGGATGTGCAGAAACGGATTGTCAACAAAATATAATTGAAGATACAACTCTGATTAATTTTTCTAATAAAACTGTCTGTTTAAAAATTTTCAAATAAAACCAATGTTAAACTTCACATCAACATCACTTCTTAAACTTCACTTTTTATATAACTGTCTTCAACTGGTCCAAAACACTATTGACTCTTCGACTCAGTTGACAAAGGACCTATCCCAGTCTTTACTGAAGAAATTCTCAGTAAACCCGAAGGGACCATCGAGTCGATCATTTCTTAGGAGGACGTTACGGTCTCCGAGGCCAAATTAAGGACCCAACCCTTCTAGGGGACCCCCTCCCGTACCGTTGGGTGAGGTCATAAGAATAGACCTCTTAGGGGTACCTGTCTCCTCGGACCTCCCGATGTCAGGTACCCCACCGTTTCTCAGCGTGTGTTGACTCGCTGATTCGTGTCGTGTCGTGTTCTCTGTAAATCAAACGTAAAGTAGAAGAAAAATTCAACACTGTAGGACTTCGCTAACATTAAATACCACTGTAAAATTTTTATGGAAAAATTAAGAAATTTGTAATGGTCCTTTCTCCATGAGAACTATTTCCTACAACTGATCACAAAGTCTCTAAGTACAGAATCATCCTCTTAAATTTATAGTTTTATCGTAAAAATGTCACTCGAATCTTTTCGACAAAGCATCCTCTTTTAGAATCGTTAAACCCCCTTCCGTTTCTAAAGAAATGAATCCACGGTTTTCGTAGTTAGTATTTTCTCCTCTTTATTATTTAACCTAAAACAGTTTTAGTCTCGGAAGACGGGAAATTGTCTATGACAGTTCTTTTACTTTACCGTCCGGTGTGGACCATATTTTACAAGACTGTTTCCTGAACACAGGTCTTAAATAATTTTTTTTTTTTTTGGGCTACTCTTTCGTCTGTTTAGAAAATTTTGTACACCACCTCTGAGGTTGTCAAGGATATATGTTTACCCGTTGTTCGTGTACTTTTCTATAAGTTGTAGGAATAAGTATTTCCTTTATATCAAACATATAAAGACAGAGATACGTAGAACTTGTATTACACAGTACTATCTTTAGCCTAGTGACCAAGGGTACTGTCATACCTCCCTTACTCATGCGTACCCTTGAAAGATCCCTCTACCTTACAAGAAATAGAACTAATCCCATCTCTAATGTATCCATATTCGTAAATAGTACAGTAAGTGACCTTATCGATTAAAAAAAAGTTTTACTGAAAATTAACTACATATCAACTCAATATTACAACATCTCATCGATTAAATTTTTTTGAATGGCATCGTTTTCAACTTATACTACACCTTGTCGACCTCGACAGTATGTAACGACCATCCTCACATTTTATCATATCGGTGTAACCTTTGTCAGACTGTCAAAGAGTATTTAATTTTTTAAGTGGATGGAAAATTGAGTCGTTAAGATAAAAATCAATGGAGAGGTTTTCTTGACTTTCGTAATTTCTCGAAATATTTTTACAAGTATCGGCGGAATAAAAACTATCGGACTTGACCTTTGTTGAGTCTACTGTAATGATCCTCTTATCTGACACCTTATAAGTTGTCAGTCATAAGTTGTTAAGTTATAAGACAACAGGGTTGTTAATCTTCTTTACTTGATTTCTATATACGTCGTTTTACCTTTTATTAGAGTATCCATAATTTGACTCACTTTCTTCGACCTACGTTCACATGTATAATAAAATAAAGTAAATATCCTTTAGAATGTTATCTAGAAATTACTGCCTTTAGTCTAGTGACCAACGGACACCGTCCATACTACCTCATTGACGTCTCTTTGTTCTCCCTTGAAAAACCCCTCAATCTTACAAGGATATAAAACTAACCCTACCTACGATGTGTCCAAACCTTTAAATAGTGTTCAGTCATTGGAGACATGAAATTCAATGTACAATATACCAAACATGGAGTTATTTCGACTAATTTTTATTGGATTAAATCAAAAATTTTAATACAAAATTTCTTGTAAAATGTATTGGTATAAGTCAAATCCATAATATATAATAACACTAAACGTATAAAAACTCTATTATCACACTTACTGTGACAGGAGTCGAGAGTTGACACAGGTGAAATTCCACTCGTACTGGAGTCCGTTAATGACCTAGAAGACGGGTGTCCTGAGGTCTTTTAGACAAACAAGGCTCGGGTTGGGCCGTCAGTTCCAGGAAAGTCTTTAAGTCGAATCAAACATGTCCCGAATGAACTTTGAATCATATCTCTTAATAAAACCTTAAGAACTATAAAAAGAAATACCAAATTAAACAATTTGGTATACTCCTGTGACAACTCAAATTTAAATTACTCGAAAGGGAGAAAAGAGAGATCGGGTAAAAAGTCACTTCTTAAAATAAAACTCTAAGGTTCTTGAAAGGTCATAAACAGAAAGATACAAATACTATTCTTACAAAATGTTTCTCTGGAAGCATATCCATACATGGTAAGTATTAATAGAAAATTAGTGTTGTAACCACAAGTATAAGTAAGAAAAAGATTCATATTTCATAACTTTTGTTGTCTTATTATATGAGAGTTTGAAGACTAGGAAGGGAGATCTGAAGTACATGTAAACGTCTAGACTGAAAATTAAACATACGAGTCGAACCCGCTGTGAAACAGTCCCTTAACTGTACTGGTAAAAGGGAGATCAGTACCACGGTATATAAGGATATTACAGACTACCCAGGGAAAAGACATCCTAAGTAATATGAACAAGTAGTCAAACAACAAATTGTAGATCTACGCGACCAACTTATATATATAAATACTTCCGTCTCTGACAGTGAGGGTCTCACGGAATTTAAACCACTTACTAGTCATGTTCTTAGTAACTTACTAAGTTTCTTACAAAAATATGTTTCTAGTATCATAAACTAGGAATGGTGTCTTGTCGACAAAAACTTCACAAGGATTATCTTCATTATTATTAAGTGAAATTAGACTAGTGTACAAAAGAGAGACCGACATAACCACTGGTCATTGAGACAAAGAACTTATTAAAGGACTCCATGTTAGGCACTCGTAGTTGAGCCTGTCTTGATTGACCGGTGTATACACAGTGTAAACACCGGAAACGTGGTGACAGAGACTTATTGTCCATCTCCAGAAAGTAAATGTGCGTAATGAAAGAGAGAAATCACAGGAGTTAAAGTAGTAGAGGTAGAGAGGAAAGGTCAAAGTTTATACGAGTAGTGGACGTCAAATTTACTAATTCGAAATAAATTGAAACTGGAGAACTGATGGTAGATTAAACAAAGACGAAAATGACAACTTGAGGACTTGTTCACTAAATATAGAAAGACGAATGATGAATAAAAGAAAAATCTAGTGACATTAGACTGAAGTAAAAACTTCAAATGGTTTTAGTAAATTTTCATGGAAAAATTTTTGTCATTATAAAAAAGAATTAAGATTTTAATAATGTACAAAATTCCATGACCATTACTAAGACGGATTCTTATCGATGTCAATTACTAAACACAGAATAAGAAATGAAGTAGGAAAATTAATAATATGACATAACAAATAAGTAAAAAAAAAGGGAGAAACTGAATTAAATGTAAGGGAGTTTGTACTGTACCCGTATTAGTAAAGTGACATGGAACCTTTAATAGTGACTTTTAAACAACAAGAACCTATAATAACTTTTAAAAAAAAGACTGAACTAGTCACTTTCATTATGAACTAAAAAATTTTGGACATAAAAGACTAATGATCACTTAAACTCCTTACAAAATATACAAATAACCAGAAAATGTAAAAAGAAGACACTTAATCAAGAAAACGAATAAAAAGAAAACCCACCTTAAAATAAATAAGAATACGGAGGTATAAACTATTTATGCAATTGAAAACAGTTGATATACGTATCGTTTATGAAAAGAAGACAGCGTCTTCCGTAAAGTATCAAAAGTCTGGAGTAGACGGAGACACAGTGTAATCTGAGAAACCTAACGAATAAGTTGAACAACTTTCGGTTCCTTTTCCGTCATATTATTATAACATAAAAGGATTAATAGAAGGAAGACTGAAGAAGAAATGAATATACATCTGAAAAGAGACAGGTCGTTTGGGAATTAATATCTAGTAGGGTTCCGAGGTAGGAATTTGTGAACAGATACCATATGTTTTCCACCCTTATAATTCCACTTATTTAAAGTTCAACGAGGGTCCAATAGACCGACTAATTGTGATTATATAAATTATTCCAGACACGACCTCCATCCTTGTTTCATGAACCCTCGTATCTCCTTTCTTCTCAATTAACAAACCACTTCTTAATTGTCTCTGATGGATCCTTCCTTTTCTTTCTTCAAAGTTCTATTATCCCTAATCGTCTTCGTCTCTTCTTTTCCACTCAGCATAAACACCACATAGACGACTATATACATTTAATGAATGCGGTTCCAACCATCTTGCACTTAGACCCTTACATTTAACCTGGTTCAACACTACCTGTGAATTTCGGCACGATTCCTTAAACCTGAAATGAGACATCTGTTAAATTGGAAAATTCTTAGTCCTTGGAAAATTTTTAATGCACATTGACATATATGTTTATATGAACACATAAAATTGTTGAAGGACACCAGACTTGTTATTATTTGAGTCACAGGTATCTAATGTATAAATTTTACACATATGTATATATAGTCTCTTCCGCTACCGTGGGGTGAGGTCATGAGAACGGACCTTTTAGGGTACCTACCTCCTCGGACCACCCGACGTCAGGAACCCCAGCACTTCTCAGCCTGTGCTGACTCACTGAAGGGAAAATGAAAAGTGAAAGTACGAAACCTCTTCCTTTACCGTTGGGTGAGGTCACAAAAACGGACCTCTTAGGGTCCCTGACCCCTCGGACCACCCGACGGCAGATACCCCAGTGTGTCTCATCCTGTGCTGACTTCGCTGAATCGTATGTATATATATTGATATATATGTGTATAAAAATTTCATACTTTTTACACGAAATTTATATAGTACATACTAAATACAAAATCTTATCTCTAATCTCCGTCCCTCCGGTAGTTTCTCCGACAATAGTCTACTCTACTTATCCCGTTACCGTCATCTTTACGTCTACTCCCTTACAGGAAGTTTCCTTATCGAAGTGTACCCTAAATCCCTGACTCCTCTATTTCCCCCCTATATTCTTTCCTTTCTCAATTTTTATTAGAACAAAATTATCGACAGTAATTGACTCTATTTCTCGTAAGTCCTACTCTTTCCCTCTCCTACTGAAACCAATGTTTGCCCAATTTGAACGTAATGGACCCCTCGTAGAACCACCTGTACAAACAACTAACAACCTTTGTGTCTAGACTTCGAGTGTCTTTTCTAGACTTAAACTACAAACCTCTACACTATAACTCTTAGTAATCGTAATACACTTTGAACTTCGGAGACAGCCTTACTTACTTTAACGGGATCCTCGTGAAGACCTCCGAATGTCCCCTTTACTCCGGAATCACTTCTAACTATTCACATAGTCCTTCTAACCTTCTCTCTCTCCTCCCTTTCGTTCTTCTAGAGAATTGCCTTTCTGTTCTAAACTATCTCCGAAAACCACTAATAATTGTTGTGAACTCTCTCACACATAGAAACTAACTGACGACACTGAAAAATTCTTTTACAAAACATTAAAAGTAATAGACAAATGAGTATCAGTAGTATATCATAAAGAACTTTTCCGGAAATCAACTCCAAATATTAATAAAGGTTTTTAACGAAAAAAAAAATTTAAATAAAAAATTTCATTTTTAGTCAGAAAACACCTCACCATAGTCTTCCAGTATTGAACGACATCCTTGACATTTTTTTTTAGAAGTGATTTACATCTTTAAAAACAAAAAAGAAAATAATTTCATTTGTTTCCTGTATACATCGGAAATTTTAACCTTCCATTAGAACTATAAAAGTGAATAAAATATTCAGAAACGGGTCAACATCGGATTTATCATGGTATCGTAAAAGACCCTTAATTTAAACTCGATCTCAACTCTCTTGGTAGAAAAATTGAAGTCTCCTAGATTCTTACACATGACCAACCTATCGAAATTCTCGAATAAACAAAAAATAAAAATTAACAAGCTACTATATACCTCTTGAAAAGACCACCAGGTCCCAAATTCTTGGACGGACGGTCACGTCCCCTGTACCCAAACTAGGGACCAGGACCTTCTAGGGTACACGGAGTCTCGTCGATTCGTGTACACGGTGTTGACGACTCGGGTGTCTGAGATCTCGGACTCAAGGTCGAGGTGTTGTCTTCGGTTACGTGACTCTTCGGACACGAGGCATCGATCTCTCATCGGGGACGAACGACGTTGATTTCACTTCCTTTCGGACACACGTCGTTTTCTAGGTCACGTCGGTTTTTATTTATTTAGTCAATTGATTAAAATTTTTTCTTTGACCGTAGATTTGGGACTAATCTACAATAAAACTCTACGATCAGACGGTAGAAGAATCAAACGGCGGAAAGGCTTATTTCAACAATAAGGAAATTTTTTTTTTCTTATAAAAAGAAAAACATTTTAAAAATCAATGTTATAATGTCTGTTAATTAAAACCAGTGACTGACGGGTGGGGTGGGGGCCAGGGGAAGGACCTTCATTGTTGACAATAATTATACCCCGTATTAAAAAACAATCTTTGGAAATATACGGTCTTGTCAATCCTACTTTTGACTAATATCTAATTAACTTTTGAACTCTGGATCCTTGGTACAATGTTTTTCTATCCTTTAACATTTTCATTCCGAAACTTTCAGAAAATAACACACTACACAACAGGATACTATATCACAGAAGAAGGGAATTTTTCCCTCTTCTTCTCTTCTCTTTTTGAAAAACAATTCTTTTTTAAGGTAAAGGTCATTCCTAGGATCATTATAATTTGTATATGTAAAATGGAGGATTACATATAAAAGATTAATAAAATCAAAAGTCTCCCTAGATCCGAGTTTGTTAACTTGGTACCATCTTACCATCTGACCAATTGAACATAAAGAATGGAGAACTAAGTCTTACAACATTCTCTTAAAGTGATCCTATAGTCTCTGGACTTAAGGTAAATACTAAGAATGGTGAGTGACCGAAACACTGGAATTCGTTCAGTGACCTGGAAGAATCCGGAGCAAGTGGACATTTTACTCCAACCCAAATTCTGTCGATTACACAAAAAGTTGTAATCTTAACAGTAAAGACGACCGTGAATGAATCGAGAATCCAGTTTGGATGACAAATTTATCGAATTCCGATGTGAAAACACAGACAAACGTATCCTTGACATAGTCAATAGATAACGATGTATTGTTTAGTGGGATTATAAATCTCCGAATTAAATCGTTAGGACATAAACGAGTACTAGGACGTCCAGTAGTCAAACCCGGTTCGAGTCACCCCACCGAGAAGACGACCAGAATGGACCTCAGTGATTGTACGTCAATGAATTAACTGACCCGACTTACTAGACTAGGTACACAGACTGCCGACCACGACCGTACACGACGGGGAGGTGTACTAAACTCCCGTTCAGGGTGACGTCTACGCATAATTCTGATGACCGCAATGTAAACGTAGGTAATGTAAACATACCTGTAAACATGTAAACATGATGACCGTAATATAAACATAGGTAACCGTTTTCATTCACCGTATCGGTGTGAGTCTCAGTCACGACCTCCTCTGTTGTGTTACCGTGTCTGGTCCCTTCATACTAAAAAACTTTCGGTAATTATATGGTCAGACGGTGCCTCTGGTTTTCCTTAGTAAGATTTGGGACATGTGATTCCATGGATTCACAACGGACAATGACAATGCCGGTCTTAAACAAGTCAGGAGACCAAAAAGAAGTAGAATATATCCTTCAGTGTGAATAGGGATGTAAATAGATGGGAAAGTAGTAAAGATGATCGTTAGTTCATCCTTGTTCCGGTAGTCCTACAACGGTCAATCACTAGACATAGTCCTACTTTAAAGATTCTTATACAATATAGATTTTTGCCCCGGGATCATCTTGTGTCAAAAATACCTACCATTCTTTTACGACGGATCTTCACCATGACCTTTCGATTCTTATATATATATATAAATGAATCTCTGGTTGTTTCTACCAAAGACACCAAAGACACAGGTGTCAAGGAAGTAAAGAAAAACACAAAAGAGAGGAACAGACTAAAATTCTTTGACTATATCGTAGACCATATATTTACACACATATAGACCAGATTTGAAAAAGACAGATGCTCAAACAGTCATATCACCCCTTTACTTTATCATGGAAATTTAATACACAAAACATAAACCAAGGACCCAACTGACCAATTAATAAATGAACAAATAAAATTAAAATAAAAAAACTCAAAATCTCGGTTCGTTTACAAATCAGTTTTCAAGATAAGGATTCTCTAAAAAGGGTCAAATTCGTTTGACAACTTTACTGATGAGGTATTTAATATGTACTAAAATGGTATATGAAGGAATTCATTTGTCACAAAGGGTTTCTGTATTTAATCGACAGTCTATCTCTTATCCTGACCTACTTTCAATAAAAGTTTTCTCGGGTCCAGGAGTTTCAACACAGTTCTTTGTACCAAAGGTCTGTATGGATCACACTTCGTGACCCCCAATAAACAAATAAAAACTACAACGACTAGAGTATCGATCACTTTATTACTCAATGGAAACAAATTTTATCATTTGTAATTTTGTGACAACCTCTGGTATTCCTACGTGTCTTATTCAAAAATTCTAGTAACCTTGACTTACAACAATGTCTCCTCCATTTACTCTACATCTCAAATTTATTTAGGGGGTTCTAGTGTCTCGATTATTCATTGTTAACTGTCAGTCGACTCTTAATCACAGACAACCTTCTTGGACTTGTCCTCGTGGAACCAAAACTTTAGCCCGAGATCGTGAGCAATCACACGTCCAAAATCATAGTAAGTCGAAAGGAGTAGACATGATATGGTAGATGGGGGGTTCTAACAATGCTTCTAATTTGTTGTACACATTCTTACAAATGAGGGGGCATCTATAAGTTATTTAAAACCGAAAAGAAAAGTCAAGCCACGAGTAAGGTGATATTAGTCCGACGAATGTAAAACATAAATTATCGACGACAGATTGAACAAATTGATTCCTATCGAGTGTTGTTCTTACTCCTTGCTAAAAAATCCAGAATGAACATAAAGTCTTTGAACAAGGAGGAGAGGGACAAGGAAAGAAGGAAGAGACTTAAGGGAAGAGGAAATGGGAGGTTGGAAAGAGTAAGTAAGTAAATAAATAAATGGAAGGGAGGAAGGGAAGCATTGAGGAGAGACAGGACAAACTAAGAGATCCCGACTACTGTAAAGAAAAAGTTCACAATATAACGGGTTACTTTACGACTTACACAACCGACCATAGGATTATGGATTACTGAAGTTTATAAAAAGAAACAAAAAGACAGTACGAAACAGTCAAAGAAACTGAAGAACTCTAGGATACGAGAAGAGACGAAGAAACCTGACTAATCAGAGTACGTTGGTTTAGAAATGTTTAACTATAGAATTTTCCTTGAACTATTCTCATTCTCGACCCTTATTTTAACGTCCAAAAAGAGTTGAATTGTTGTTTACCGAATAAATATGTCGATCAGTCTTTTCCCAAAAAGAGGGTCTCCTATGCTTGGCAAGTTAAGAAAACACTGTCACTCATGGTACCTGTGTACTCTGCACTTCATTCTCTTCTCCTAGGAACGAAGGCCCGAAAAAAAAAAAAAATTGGAAACTTGATTGAAAACCAATCCGTGAACATTGTTTCTACACAAAGGTGACTAGACACAACACTCAGTATTTATCTTGTCCATAAAGAATTTAAAGATGAGATCAAAAATCTTCGTAATAACCAATTCATCATGAGAACGGACCTTTTAGGGTACCTGCCTCCTCGGACCACCCGACGTCAGGTACCCTAGCGTTTCTCAACCTGTGCTGACTCGCTGAAGTGAAAGTGAAAAGTGAAAGTACGTAACCTGATCCTTTACCGTCGGGTGAGGTCACAAGAACGGACCTCTTAGGGTCCCTGCCCCCTCGGCCCACCCGACGACAGATACCCCAGCGTGTCTCAACCTGTGCTGACTTCGTTGAATCGTCGTCGTCGTCGTCGTCGTCTGAAACCAACTTCTTAAGACCTTTAGTCGAACGGTAAATTTTATATCACAGTAACACTAATAAACAAGTTACTCATTTACTTAGGTAGTTTGGTCATGTAAAGGGTTTTTTGAAAAAAAAAATTACCCGCACCCAACGGCACGGGAGGAGGTCCCCAAGAAGGGTTGGATCCCTAGTTTGGACACAGAAGGACGCCGAGGACGCAACGTCCACCTAAGAAATGACGACTCGGTGGTCCCTTCGGGGATTTTTCGGAAAAAAAATTCAACTCCCGAACGAAATCACTACAAACCTACATAACATGTACGTGTGTATACATGTGAATGTATGTATAAGTATTTAATACATATTTTGATTTTTAGGGCCTTTAACAGTTTATCCCAGATATACCAATGAAAAATTAATTATCGAAATATCTACACAATATATGTACGGTATCTTGAATGGGAAGATTTCGTACATCACGGTACCAAAATGTATATAAGTGTCTCAACACATTGGTAATGATGATTAGATTAAGGTCTTATTTTAAAATTTCTGTTAAAAAGACGCAAACGAAAGAACAATACAGAAAAGAAAGGTGAACTATGTGATTTTAACTATATAGAACTGTCTTTTGTAAAAAAAAAAAAAAAATGACAAAAGGTATTCAAAAGTTTACAACTTGACTTTCTGGTTCGATCCAGTATTCACTTTCCTATACTTCATATTAAACCCGTGAATTTACTTTTAAAAATAAACCATTTTAGTTTCTTTCACTCGATAAAAAATGAAATTGCATATAGGAAACAACTTCAAAAACACAACTTACAACCTTATTTAACAGTCAGTATACGTTTTGGTAGATGAAGAATTTTGAACTTAACTCCTTCCTTTACGAAACATTGGTTGTACCGTTTATGAGGTAATATTATTCTTGCAAAGACAAAGAAGGAGAGTATGATGAAACAAGAAACGAGACACAGACAAAGACTCTGTATCTTTGAGAAATCCCTTGACGAAACTAAAAAAAAAAAAATTTACGTAACTTCGTTGTATTCCGTCACAAACGTTACAAAACTATTTTAGTTTAAAAGTCATTTTAATAAAATGAGTATTAAAGTTCAGTCAAAAGTTTTAATAATTACTGGTATACTATAACAATAAAAGACAAGAGAATAACCTCGAATATTTGAGAATAATTCACGTCTATACAGATACATCTGTTTTGTGTCAAATAAGTATCACAATTTCTTAACCCTCCTAATCAAACGTGATAGTAACATGTTAGTAACATGTAACGAACAATATGACTTACATGAGACCCATTTTTTCACTTAGACTTATTCATGACTTTTCACGTTAACATATATTTATGCTGACCCAAAACCAGATTAGGGGATTAAGTCTTACCGAGTCTCTTCCCAGTCAGTTCACCATCTCCTTTTACTCCGTGGAAAAGTAAGAAATTTTATGTCTTTGACGAAATATTTTTACCTAAAACCATAGTCGTCTATTTTTAATAAATTTTTAAAAAAATTTACATAATATACATTACCACGACTACTAATATCTTTTATACAAAGGAGTAACAAAATGAATAAATAATATCCTTTTCATCGGTAGTTTTTTCTTCTGAACACATTGGTGTCACCGTTTCTTTGAACCAAAAGCGATGTCGGACAACTAAGGTTAAGTCTCCAAGTCCATTTATAATTCCTTATTCACTACCTTCTCTAACAGTGAGTGTCTTTTCTTCACTTTTTACTTGACTAATATGAGCAAGCATGTCTCTCTCGAAGAGTATGAATAAAATTTAAGACCGTGGTACGTCATATGTAGAGACCATTGTATATTGACCTTCTTTTACGGAACGGTGTACTTTAGTCCTTATTACATACACATACACAAACCTCCCACACATAATCCTCCTGTAAACAAAGGGACGGAATCAAGAAAACAAACTCAGTGTCATCGTTTAGTCATTAAAAAAATCTACTCCTTCTTCAAAATTACTCTTTCTATACAAAATAATTGAGTCTCCTCTTAGGAATCTTGACACACTAAAGCAGACAAGACTAGTCCTACGAGAGAAATGAGACCTTATTTGATCTAAACCCGGTCACAATAAGTAAGTTTGGCACGGATTCGGGTGGTACCTCTCGGAAGCATGGGTGACACAAAGGACAACAAGTGGAAAGAAAAATAAACTTTCCTATAGTAATGAGAAAAGTTTCGACAACGAAATTTATTCTCTAGAAAGGAGAACGGTTTTACTCTCTAGCATTTCTAAGACACACACTCAATTTCTTTATACAAGTCGACACATCGAATTGAAACATAAACAAAGACTTTTCACACTCGACGAGAAGCTTTAACAATAAAGATAGATTTCCCTTAGGAAAAAGAAAAAAAGACCATTGGAACAAATAAATATTTTTATACCATTCCTAACACTTTAACAAAGGGTTCCCGTATTGACGTTCGTCTTAAGAAGGAGAGACTTTTCTTCAATATTAAACGGTGACACTGAGTTTGACTTCAAATTCCGTTCTTTTTTTCATGACGTGCGTGTGGGTGTCTACAAACGTTTATTTCACGGGCACAGAGACAAAGGAGTATTGGAGAGTTCGTAAGACAAACTAATTTAAGAGTTTTTTAATTCATAAAAAAACGATTTTACGGAAGAATTCATATTTTATATTAACTTTGAAAAAAGGAAAGGAGTCAGATAGGGTAAAATTACAAGAAAAGAAATGTAAACTGTTATCGAGAATAAGAATAGGGTCAATATGATAAACCATTTACTAGGTCCACCCTCCGTTACACTACTATACCTTTCCCAAAATTTGAACTTCACATTTTTACATCCAGGATTAAAAGTATACACCAATAAAATGACTGGAACTTAAAATAAAGACATTTTACCCTTACTTTCAATGGTACAACTGAGTTTACTAATACTCTTAATTCACTTTGTGGAAATTCTCATGAAGTTTTCGACAATTATCGATATGTTTACATTTTACAGACAAATGGTGATCAGTCAGTCCACAAGTAAAGGGACTATACGGAAATGGTCTTCCATCTGTGCTTGCAAAACTTCACGAATAGAAAGAGAAATTATCCACATTGTTTTTTTCTTTCTATACCTTTTCTGAAACTCTTAACCAGATTTTCCTTCAAACTCCTAATAAAATTTTACATCGAATAATTTCAGGTCACAATAAGAATACTGATTACACTAGACAATTTCCTAAATTCCCTCGGTCGAGAGGTTTCAATCAATAAAGACATCTTATGAGAAATATATTAATAACCTCTACCATAATCTCTAGTCATGACCCTTTGTCTGAAAAATAAACTACCACATATAAATTACCATACAGGTTTTGTACTTTTAGACGTTTATCGTAAATTGACAATCTATAACAATATACAAAATAAACGACACTTAATAAAAGTACTGGTACTCAATAATTGGAAATGTCAAGAAAACAGAATTTACTATCAATGAAACATTCTAGGTGAGTGATAAATTTTATTTAAAATCTTCCTTCTCATAAAGTCACCAACCCTCCCTACGTATTGTGACCAGTGTAATTACACATATAACTTTTATAACAAACCGGGGTTTTGTCTAGAGCCTTATAATTTAATTGAAACACTCAGACTCTTTCTATCTTTTCGTCGAACTAAGTATGTTTAAGATAAAACAATTAAACAAAGAACGAATTTAAAATGTCTTAAAGTATTTTTACAGTACCTTTATTCTCGTTAACCACTTCGGAATCCTCTTTCGTTACTCTGTCCAACTCAAGTCGTCCTTAAATTCGATTATTAACGGTAATCATTAATTGTCGTATATGGTACGTGTCATGATTCCTGAATTATATATAATAAATTGAATTAGAAGTCTAATCGTAACACTCAACATCTATCGTAATACAGGTAAAATGTCTACACCTTTTACCTGAGTATCTCCAATTTACTACAGACGTTTCAATATTTTGATAATTCACCACCTCGGTACTAAAGATATTTCTCGAATAGACTAAGAATTTAAGGATTGGTGTGAAAAATGACGGAAAGTGAAAAGACATGACAACCAGTCTTTTTCTAAGGTTGTCTAATAATCCTCTTAGTGAATCCTTTTAGACTCATATTCCGTGACTTCACATGGTTTAATCGAGTTTCTTTTTCCCTTTCTACTATCAAGGATCCCTCGAGGAACCTCATACTAATATCCTTGAAATTATACTGGTTACTCTCGATCTTGTAACAGTCCGTCAATGTCTCCTCGACGTCCAAGAATGATATTGTCTGGTCTATATCAAGTGTATCAGTTTCACCAAAAACTCTAAAGAGTATTTCATGTGATTTTATAACAAAAATTAAAGAGTGTTTCATGTGATTTTATAACCCACCAAATAAAAAAAACCAACTGACCACGTATTTTATCGACCGAACGTAAGCCGTGGTACCGTTTATTTATATATGACGTATCTGAAAGAGAGTTATGTCGTCATCCATGACGTCTTCCCTGTGTCCTTACTTTGGGTGACTACGTAAAGAGGGATGAGTACACAAGTAACACGAGTAAACTCATATTCACGAATAATAAATTTATCACAAAAAAAGAAAGGGAAAATAAAACATTTCACTTATCAATGACAAAAGACAAAGGGAAGATCAAAATTATTGATAAGTGAAACGTTTTACTTCCTCTTTCTTTTTTTACTAAATTACTACCCTAAGGTAACATAAGGAAAATATATAGACTACTCTGATGTACAGAGAGGGAAGACGAAGAGAGGTATTTGGGTGAGATTAAAGAATAACTGTTGATTTTTTTATGGTATAGTCAGAAATTCGGACAAACTGGTATACCGGGACAGTGCGATTCCCGACATCAGTCCGGGAATCTGGGGAGTGGGATTCTGGAGATTCCAGACTGAGTCAAGAGACAGTGTCAAATCTCTCTTTTATACCGTCTAAACCCAATCGGGTGACGTCAGATTAAACTATACTAACCCCTCATTTCAAAACCCCGAACAGGATATTCCTTTCCCAATTCCCAACTCCTTTACTAACTATAGACGAAGTTCCCTCTATGAACTAAAGGACCGAGGTTAACCATAAACATGGGTTTTCTCAACGATTCAATAACAACGGATTCCTAGAAGTTGACACGTACTCTTGAAGTGAGTAAGAAGTCATCTATCCTAAGGAAAGTCACGATTTCAAGATCCCTTCATTGTACGTCTTTGTATTAAATCGGGAGTTTATTCTTCGAGGGAATCATCATTCTACCCAAAATATAGTTTTGTTAAGTTTTTAACAATTCTTGTGAATTGGGGAATGGAACTTAACAAAGGGTCTACGAAATAATTAACGACAATTACAATTAAAAAAAAGTCAAAAGAAAAGTTTGTAAGTTCTATTTATTATAAAGTACTCACGTAAAAAGATATGAAAAAAAAAAAGGAATAAAACAAAACAAAACAAAACGTCGTAAGGAGACACCGAACTTGATAAGAAAAGAGTTGGATGAGATTGGACGGAAGTCTGGGGTGGCACCCAACCTCCCTTACGTACCTGTCGAAAGTGATTACAAAGACACAATGACCCAGACCACCAGTAAAAAGTCAGGAGAAGAATGTACCAGAAAGTCGTCGAAAACCATAACAACTGACGAGGGACAAAATACTTCGTACAAGAAGGAATTAAAGACCAGGACCAATAGTAGAATGAAGTAAACCACAGCAAAGAGACATAAGAAACGGTGGATTTGTTTCAATCCACAACACAACCATGGGGAAGGATATTCAAGAGAAAACCGATTCCACTAGACGTCGGTACGAAAATTTCGACAAACCAGGACCTCAAGTGGTGTTTGAGAAATTCATAAAAAGAAAGAAATAAAAAGTCCATAATACTAATTTTTCATACGAAAATATAAACTATACTGACTAATTTGGTTTAGCATATATACCTCTTCAACCACAAGAGTAATTAATTCCCATAAACAGAGTTGTGTTGAACATGTTCGTCATTTGGGTCTACGTCACAGTCAGTGTAGGAAAACGACATTAACGAATCAATTATTCAGAAATGGTTGTTCGAATATAACTTAAAGACCTAGTACGGTATTCAATAACCAACAAAACATCCAAAAAAAACCACACACACCCCCACCATTATACCGAAGACGGGATAAATTTTGTTCGTAATTTTTTTACGTTATTGTTACATAAGAATATACGTTGATACACATACAAAAAACAATATTTAAATATCTTTTGTAAAAATTTTATTTTTAAATTTTCATGTCACTAATATCGTTTATTACGTATGTAATCCTAAACAAATTTGTACAGGTCAATTCTGTATTACTCATACATCCATAAAATTTTTGACGTAGACATTTAAACATTTGTACCTGATTATTTTCCTTACTCAGTAAGATCTAGTTTCATTTATTAAAAATTTCTCTTTTGTTTAGGTAGACATTTATCTTCTATTAATTCATGTCGGAAACAAAAAAGTAGTCTATCCGTCGACACAGGTTTTACTAAGTATCTTAATTAATAATATATTTTCTTGTAACTGGTCTTTAGATCTTCAAAGGAAGTCTACTTCTTTTTAAAAGTAGTCAACTTTTAATGACTCAAGACACTCTAATAACAATTTTAAATCACAAAACACTAACTTTTGATTTCTGGGTACGTCAAAAATTCACGTACATAACACAAAACGGGTTTATGGACACAAGTAAACTGAAAGGGTTTGATACGTTTTTAAGCACATTATCGATGCTATACCATACTCTTATATATGTGATATTTTAATTTTATTAGAGTCTAAAAAGACACACTTTAAAAATATTATCATCGACTTTATTTCAATCTTATATTTGGGAGTCTATCATGGTCTCATTATATTCGAAGATTCATACGACGAATATGTATAATTACACCATATCAACGAATATAGTTGGATGGTACTAATCACGAGACTTTATATATATCTTATTACGGGAGATTCTTAAACTAAACAAAAATTTACTCTTATATCTTCTACTAGTCTATAAACTAGAAGGTAATAAAGGAGTATATATTTCCCATATAATAAAACAATAACTTGGAAGGAATACTCCTACCTATTATTCTTTCGATACCACCCAGTTTAGTGTGACGTGTAAATAGTGGTCTATATCAAAGAACAGTCGTAGAATGTCAATGAAGAAACACTCATGGCAGGGACAATAAAAATCAGCGGAATCCTAAGAAATAGAAGACAAAAGTAGTCAAAATGATACGGGACGGATGTACACCAAAAGAAATATAAATAGGAGGAACCCACAAGGATCCCCGAGAACGAAAGACACGGAACTACAGACAGAAGTCAAATCCTTTTAAGGTCCGTTAATAGAGAAAGGTAAAAAGGGGAACAAACAAGAAAGAGAAGAGAAGACCCTGAAGTCAATGTACTTATTATCTGGTAAAATGATACAGAGTATACAGAGAATACGTGAGAAGGAGAGACTGATTAGATAGTAGATGAAGTGGTCAGGAGAAAAGTCGATACCGATTAGACACCAATTTATGTACAAGTAAAACCAATAAAATAACGAATTAAGATTTAAAAAGTAAACTGTATAAAATAGTAAAGGCCCATAAACGAGTCAAAAAGTAAAGTAAAAGATAGATAGAGTTTTTTGGAGGTTTGGTTTGAGATACAGTCAATTTAGGTAACAGATACAGAGAATGCTTAGACTAGGAGAGACAGTCCAAAACTAAAAACCCAAAGCACCTCCCCCCCAACCACAAACCAGATTACCGTACAAAGTATTAAAAACTACCTTACGACCTATAACTTTATACTTTATAAAATCTCTATTAAACTTCGAGACCTATAAAAAAGGAGGGAGGTCTTTTTAAACGAAAACCGTACACCAATCCGATCTCCGACTAGAGAAATTGGGTCAATCCGTAAACCGACTAAGGTCCGATCTAAAGTGAGTGACATTCCGACTAGATACAACAAGTGGAAAGGACGAGTTCGTATCCGGAAGTTTCTAAGGTCGTCTTTCGGACCCACAAATGTTCCCGGAGAGATAGAACCACCCGGGACCCGAGGACGAAAATAGTAAAGGTCTTACTCTAATATCTTTCAAGACTCATTCGAAAAATCGGAGAGTCCGGTGACGACTTCAATCTCTCAGGGAAGGTCGTCGAAGACACCAACGAGATGACCGTCGAAGACAAATGTGGAGTAACCGATCTTGAGATAGAATACCGATAGGAATCGGTGACAGGGACCGAAGTTTCCTTTGATCCTTGACAAAACGACTTGAGTATTACAAAATGACTTTGGACCACCGAGTGTCCCATTTCGCAGACGGATGTTACGACCTCTGGACCCAAGTTAGGGACCCAACCCTTCTAGGGGACCTCTTCCTTTACCGTTGGCTGAGGTCATGAGAAGGGACCTTTTAGGGTACCCACCTCTTCGGACCATCCGATGTCAGGTACCCCATCGCTTCTCAACCTGTGTTGACTCACTGAAGTGAAAGGGGGGAGGGTCGGGGTTTATTTGAACAAAATTATGAGAGGTATAAATATTTTACCACTGTCTACATTCATTTTGACTTGAACGTCCACTTATATCATCCCTTATGGTCTAAAAAGAATTCACAAAAGTTTACCTGGAAGTTTATTAAAAATTTTGAAAGACAAGTAAAAGAAAAAAATGATCTTTCGTTTTGTGTAACTAACCATCATCTTTGAAATTTTTAGATCTACTTGAACTTTAGGATGGTTGGTTTCAAACTAGTTACAAAACCATCCCTCGAAACATCATTAAAATATATCGTTATATACATCATACAAAATAAAAATGTTTAATTGAAACTTGATATATGGGATAAAACACTAAACAAAGAAAATGATTCATAGTATATATATATACATATAAAGGTACAATTTCATATATTACTCCCATCATGAATGTCAAGTCTTTAATCAAAGGAATCAAGTCAAGTATTACGAAAAATTAAAATCACAAGGTGGGATCATCATACATAGAACACAGAGGAACGAGCGAGAGGTGAGAAAAAAACTGGTCCAATTATGCATTAATACAATAACAACTGATTATGGTTTTCTTACAAGACAAATTGTCGGTCACCTTCATTACTTGTATAATCCATCGGAGACTGAGTTACCGTTACTAAGGACCATCTTGGGGTAATTTATAGAAGAAATAAAGATCAGAACTGAACTATGTCACAAGTCATGTAAACTATATTACGTACTATAACAGTCACTTTAATAATATGACAAGAAGATGAGAAATAATTATCAAAAATAACAAAAATTTTATCTCATCTAGGATCTGTAAAAGACTCTTCGTAAACCCTCACGGAACAATCATATGTCAAAGATGGTATTTTGTGTATATACAATTTTACCATGTTGACGAAACTCTACATTTACAACTACGTCAACCGATCCGAGTGAGTACTCAGTTCACTGTGTCTACGACCACACTGTCGTTTGATCCTAAGTCTTAAAAGCAACTCAGTATTTAATGTTGTATAGTACCTGGAAGAGCTCTAGTGAGAACTTATCATCCCCGCACTTATAATTTACGGACTACTTACTTTCTGGACAAAATATTTAGTGTATACTAAAATATTTATTAAATATAGATCCAAAAATCACCTTCCAAACGATCTAGATCAAGGTTAAGGTGGATTGACGATTAAAATACCGTTGACTACGGAAACAAAAAATCTCGAATTGAAAGAATACGTCTGAAATTACAACTCTATGTAGTTACGAATAACGAGTTAGGGAACTCGAAATATCAGTCACTTGGAGTCTTAGAGAGAACATATTTTATACGGGTAATTTTTATCCGACTAAGTCCAATCTAAAGACGTATACAGATTTCCGAACAAAGTTTCTTCTTATCATTGATCTATTATTTGAAAAGTAGGAGACTACTTTAATGAATGCAGTAATCAGAGATCTATAGTGTGGGAACTTTAGAAGTGAACCGTCACACTGTCAAACAGTACAGTCAACCCACCTCCATTAGATCGTGGTTAAGAATTGGTCAGGACTTAACGAGTAATGGTCAAATCTTAACGAGTAGGGACTACCGTCCCATCTTTATTAGTTCAGGACCTAATATAACAAGGATTCGGAAACAAAGAACTCGTCAACTATCAAACGAAATTTGAATGTTATGATTTAAAAAATTTTCAGGTAAACAAGTACCGAAAAATTCTTTCATCGGGAATAAAAGTAAGAATCGTAGGATACAAAAGTAGTCACAAGAAGCGGACAAATAACAGATAGGTTGATCTAACATTCAAGAATATTCATCATTGAAACAAAATGAAAAAAAAAATGGGGAGTGGCGTACCGAAACCCTAGAATCAAGGGACTGGTCCCTAACTTGGACCCGGGACTCGTCTCTGTCGTATCTTAGAATTGGTGACCGGATGGTCCCTTAAGGGTTACTGACATAAAATATGAATACATCTAAGGATGGATGAGGATGTCACAGAGGATTTTATATCATTTATAAGGTATTTAGAATTAATAAACTCTTTTCATTCACACTGTTTAACTTAGAATGGTCAAAATTCAATGAAAATAACAAATTTAAACATACTATGATAGAAATATGAATAGAAAAGACTTGTTTTGTAAGACACAGAACTTAAACGAGTTAAGTTTAAAAGGATTTTACACACAATAGAAGGATTAAGTACTATTAACTCTATTTCTTTATAAACAACTTATCCCTTATCTTAAGAATCTAAACTTATAGTACAAGTCATATTCGTAAACTGACGAATAGAGAGTCTAAAACTAGACGTAACAACCAATATTCAGTAAATTGTACATGAACTACATCTGTTTCGGTACACGATTCCTAGTGATTTTAAATCAATCACCTATTGATTTACAATACTGACGGTAAACTTTTTCTTGTATGGAAATATCGTGCACCTTGAGACAAGTCACAATACACGGTCGGACCTAACCCCCCTTAACTCTCTTCTTACCTACGCACATATACATACCGACTTAGGGAAACGACAAGTGGTCTTTGATGGTGTTGTAACAAATA
Organism: Capra ibex; assembly: GCA_006410555.1. Lineage (NCBI taxonomy): Eukaryota > Metazoa > Chordata > Mammalia > Artiodactyla > Bovidae > Capra > Capra ibex. Next base: position 105,019,590 of record SJYO01020080.1, on the reverse strand, counting down.
GACGATATGGGGTTATGTTTTATTCTTCAAAAAAATTTTTTTCTTATATGGAAATGAATTATAAAACAGTCATTTTATCTAAAGAGTTAAACACTAAAAAAAAACAGAAATATCCCATTTCAAGTGGAACTTAATTTTGACTTACTTGACTATTGTCTTTTACCTTGACACACGGTCGTCGAACAACATGTCATTCGTATAAAGAAAACGGTTTTAGTTGATCTTTATTAAGAGGTAAAACATAAGAAACTGAGAATTCAGTTGAGGAATAAAATTTATGAAGTTTTAGAAGAAAATTCTTTACTTGAGACGATACAATAAGGAAATAATTAAACAAAAGATCAAGTAAAAGAGTGTAAATCAGATGAGTCCAATATATACAGTAATTAAGTAAGTTGATTATTAAATAAATTACACACAATTTACTAACTACATCCCACAAAAGTATCCTAGTGTCTATTTGCACACATATCGGATTGTTTGTCCTTCCTCAACCTTTTCGAAGGATCATCTACCGGAGATCTTTGAGGTTATCTATTTTGGGTCGTCCCGTAATACATGGAACTCTAATGGTCACAACTAAGAATGGACGAAACTTAAGGAAAAAATGTGAAAACGAGAGTTGAGTAAAAATAGTGGGTCTGAGATTAGAAGATTGACAAGTCATTTAGACAAGGTCAGAAAAGGGAGACAGGTTTTGGGAAGGAGACCCGACAGTTATTTGTTGACTTATAGGGACTGAAGACTTACAAAAGAGATACAGAATTGACTATACATCACTTATAGGGGACTTCATGACAAGGGAGACGACGGAAGAATCAAGTCAACGAGTCAGCACGGATTGAGAAACACTGGGGTACCTAACGTCGTGCGGTCCGAAGGGACAGATAGTGATTAAGGGGTTCGAATGAGTTTGAGTACACGTAACTCAACCACTACGGTAAGTTGGTAGAGTAGGAGACACTAGGGGAAGAGGAGAGTGGAAAGTTAGAAAGGGTCGTAGTCCCAGAATAGGTCACTTAGTCAAGAAACGTAGTCCACCGGTTTCACAACCTCAAAGTCGAAGTTGTAGTCAGGAAGGTCACCTATAAGTCCTGACTAAAGGAAATCCTACCTGACCAAACTAGAGGAACGTCAGGTTCCTTGAGAGCTCAAGAGGTTGTGGTGTCAAGTTTTCGTAGTCAAGAAGCCGCGAGTCGAAAGAAATGTCAGGTTGAGAGTGTAGGCATGTACTGGTGTCCTTTTTGGTATCGGAACTGATCTGCCTGGAATCAGCCGTTTCATTACAGAGACGAAAAATTATACGCCAGATCTACACAGTATCGAAAAGAAGGTTCCTCGTTCGCAGAAAATACCGACGTCAGTGGTAGACGTCACTAAAACCTGGGGGGGTTATATTTCGAACAGTCACAAAGGTAACAAAGGGGTAGATAAACGGTACTTCACTACCCTGGTCTACGGTACTAGAAGTAAAAGACTTACAACTCGAAATTCGGTCGAAAAAGTGAGAGGAGAAAGTGAAAGTAGTTCTCCGAGAAATCAAGAAGTAAAAGACGGTATTCCCACCATAGTAGACGTATAGACTCCGATAACTATAAAGAGGACCGTTAGAACTAAGGTCGAACACGAAGTAGGTCGGGTCGTAAAGAGTACTACATGAGACGTATATTTAATTTATTCGTCCCACTGTTATATGTCGGAACTACATGAGGAAAAGGATAAACCTTGGTCAGACAACAAGGTACAGGTCAAGATTGACAACGAAGGACTGGACGTATATCCAAAGAGTTCTCCGTCCAGTCCACCAGACCATAAGGGTAGAGAAAGTCTTAAAAGGTGTCAAACAACACTAGGTATATCAGTTTCCGAAACCGTATCAGTCATTTCGTCTTCTCCTACAAAAAAACCTTGAGAACGGAAAAGTTACTAGGTCGTCTACAACCGTCAAACTAGAGACCAAGGAAAACGGAAGAGTCAGACTCCGATACATAAGATACCCGGTCCCTCGTCCCAGTCATTATGAGAGGATGACGACGAGGATTGTCCGAAGGGTCCACCGCGTCACCATTTCTTAGGTGGACGGTTACGTCCTGTACGTTCTCTGAACGCAAGGTAGGGACCCAGTCCTTCTAGAGGACCTCCTCCTTTACCGTCGAGTGAGGTCATAAGAACGGACCTTTTAGGGTACCTGTCTCCTCGGACTACCCGATGTCAGGTACTTCAGTTTCAGTCCGTACTGACTCGGTGTGTATATGATATGACGACGAGGTCTGATAAGAGGATTTTTTTTTTTGTTGGGTCGAGGAAACTACAAAAGAGAAAGACATATTTATATATAAATATAATACATGAATATATACAGACGACGACGACGACGACGACGATTCAACGAAGTCAGCACAGACTGAGACACGCTGGGGTATCTGCCGTCGGGTAGTCCGAGGGGGCAGGGACCCTAAGAGGTCCGTTCTTGTGACCTCACCCAACGGTAAAGAAAGAGGTTACGTACTTTCACTTTTCACTTTCACTTCAGCGAGTCAGCACAGGTTGAGAATCACTGGGGTACCTGACTTCGGGTGATCCGAGGAGGTAGGTACCCTAAAAGGTCCGTTCTCATGACCTCAGATGTGTGTGTATTTTATGATATATATAATGAATGAATCAATTAAAGAAGACTTGAGAAAATTTCTTCCAACGTGTATGGTATTAGGAATATAATAGTCATACACAAAAGATTCTTATTACTGTGATAATATTTATCATATTTATATTATAAATTTACATGAGATAATGTCAAAAACTTAAATCCTTTAAATTGTAACAATGTCATTTTCATAATAGATATCGAAAATATAAAGTCATGAAATGTCAATGATGTAAAATGAAAACAGTTGACAAGGTCATTACAGGAAATCTGTAGAAAAAGAGAGGTTTTTTCATATGCCAGGTTCTAGTACACAATGTAAATCAACATTACAGAGATTAGAGGAATTGGACATCAGTCGTCAGAAATAGTAAAAAACAGAAAGCACCATGACTTTAAAAACTTCTATCTCCGGTCAATAAAAAAAAATCTATAAGGAGTTAAACCTAAACGGACGACTTTTGTCAATTCTAAACACATATCAAAAAGAAGATCTGGCTCTCGTATATCACTTCCATAAACCTAATCAGGTGGAACGTGATAAGAGTTGAGATAAGTCAAACCAATACAACATATGCACTTTATGTCAATTCACCTAACTAAACCAAACAAACATAAATCAAATTACAAAAAGGGGTAGGAACAACCAAATGAAAATAAAAAACTTATACATCTTATAGACCTACTGAAGTCTTCAGTTTTGATATGGTTTTCCGTAATGAGTCTCTACACAATTTAAGGGTAGAGGAATATAGGTTGAGATCCGTTGGTATCCCCGAAGGGACTATCGAGTCAACCATATCTTAGGTGGACGTTACTCCCTCTGAACCCAAGCTAGGGACCCAACCCTTCTAGGGGACCTCTTCCTTTTCAGACGGGTGAGGTTACCCATAAGACCGGACCTCTTAAAGTACCTGACATATCAGGTACCCCAACCTTTCTCAGTCTGTGCTGACTCACTGAAAGTGAAAGTCCGTAGATACTAGACCAAAGAGAGGGACATAAAAAACGGAAAATGTCTTACCATATACTTGTCTAAATATATTATATATTAGAGCACAGAAAATGAATCATATGACGAAAAATTCTATATAGGTATAATATATAGTCATAAAGTAGGAAAAAAATCCATAAAAAATAAAACACAGTATTGAATAAGCATCTATGACAACAGGAACAAAATGTCCACTACTTTGTTACGTGTCTAACCAATTTATTCAGGTTCAAGTACATCTTTCTCACCTCAGACCAAAATTTGAGACCGTCAAACTAAAAAAAAAAAAAAAAAAA